>BEDY01000008.1:0-600000 GCA_002335605.1 Prillingera fragicola | reverse complement strand
CAATGTACGCGATGCCTGGATACCGCTCCGTGGCATTATCGTATTTGAACCTGGCGTTAGGGATCGTGATCGGGTGATAAAAGACTCACAATATGATACTGAATACGATGGGAGGATAGCTGAAGGTTAGCCGTGTCTCAGATGACGCGTGCGTACATGTGAATAAACAGACTGGTGACCTTGTCGAGAGAGTGGAAAACGAGCGAGTTGCGCCACGTAATAATGGCGCTAGCCAAGGGACCTGCCGTCAGCTTGAGCCATGCGGTTCCCAACTCACCCATGGTAAGAAGATAGCAACAAATGAATAGGGTCGTCGACGAAGGAAGGAACCAGAGCCAGATGAGGTCAATCACGTTGACAAAGTAGCACATGTCTGTTGTTAAAACATCGCATGTAATCGGAGAGCTCACCAAAGAGAAAGTAGTGAAATGATTTCTGCTTGTAGATAAAGCAGCGGACAGGGAGGTAGAAAGCGCATTGGGCTGTGTAGGCAAACGGAATCCAGTCCGGCGCCATACCATACAGCAGGCAGGTGAACGAAAGTGTCGACACGCCAAACAGGAATGCTGATCCCGTCAGCGCTGCCGGACGACTTTGGATAGCCAATCATCTGACTCACAAATCTTCTCC
The DNA here is from genome assembly GCA_002335605.1 of Prillingera fragicola. Classification (NCBI taxonomy): domain Eukaryota; kingdom Fungi; phylum Basidiomycota; class Tremellomycetes; order Trichosporonales; family Trichosporonaceae; genus Prillingera; species Prillingera fragicola. The sequence goes on along the minus strand of BEDY01000008.1, from coordinate 599,370 downwards.
CGGGTACGCACGACCTGAGCCGACGCCCAGCTCGCACTGAGCTTGTTGACCTTGTCGGCCAACTTTGTCTTTGCGCGGCGTATCTCGCCCTCGGCGTCGAGCCGGTACTTCATCGCACGCCTCTTGTTTGTGGAAGGACCACCGCCTTCGCTTGCCGGTTCATCCTCGTCGTCGAGAATGAGGATCCCGCCACCGGGAGTGCGCAGACCCTTTGGGATAAGGACACCAGCCCGACGACGCAGTTTGGCCGACTGCTCCTTGAGTCGACGTTCCCACAGGTCGAGACGCGAGTCTGATGTCAGTGGTGCTTTAAAGCGAATACTTGCCAAAGAATGTTTCAACGACATCTACACTTGTTAGCGCAGTCTACATCGCATCAACTCACCGAGAAGCACGAGCGGTCCCTCTGCCCAATCTTCTCCGACGCGTTCCGCGCCGCGGCTCACCAAGCCACTGAGGCTGGATGTTGAACGGGAAAGTGGTGGCCTAGTGTTCTCATCCTGTGAGGCGTTTGTATTCAACGAGGGTGATTCGAGGGCCGGGTCCATTGTGGATTATTGTGGGACAAGAAGTGGAATCAAGATTCAAGATATCGTCGACACGGTGACAAACATGACGTCGCCACCCAGGCAGCGCCATGGTCCAACCAGGGCCAGGCGCGTCACACGTCTCCACCCAGATTACCAGTCATTTGCCTCCGCTGATACCTCTGTCGATCTTTGCGGTCGTTGCATCTCGTCATCAAGAGTGGACAGAGCTCCCAGATGATGATCACCACCCTTGGACACAGCAGCTTGATACATGCACACATAATACTACTTTCCGTACAAAAAAAAGAGGAGCGCTCGGGCGGCCTCAATCGAGCACCTTGGTCACGACTCCCAACACTTTGGTCTTTGCCTCACGCAACAGAATGAGCTGGCCCTCTTTGACGTACTCGGCGTGGCCCAGAAACTCAAACACAACTTTGGCCCGGTCGCCCGTCCTAATGAGACCCGACGGGTGGTCAAGCGAGACGATGCGTACCGTCTGGCGAATAGCTCCGCAGTGTAACATGGCCGTGTACTTTGGCTGAATAGTACTCGAATGGTGGAGCACCATGACCATGCCTTCGAAACGCATAGTGGCCTTGTGGGGATTTTCCGTCTTGGCCACGAGCACCATCCCCTTGCGCACCTGGGGACGACGTATCCGCTTGAGAGCCATGGCAACACTCTGCCCCGCTTCTGCCGAATCAACCTTTGCGCGTTTCCTCTCGATAGTCTTGACCGATGTTGAGACAAAGTGGCCAAGGGAGTCGGGGCCTAGAAGCACTGCGTCGTTGGGTTTCACAGTGCCCGCAGTGACAACGCCACTGACGACAGTGCCGACAAACGGGACAGAAAAGACGTCGCTGATCTGAAACTCGAACGGCGCATCGACAACGTACTTTTCGTCAGACTGCGATGACGGCAGACAATTGAGAAAAGTGCGCAGGTTTGAAAGATTCTGGCCAGTGACGTTGGACACCATGAAGATGGGGCACATTTTGGGACTGGTTGATGAAGCCTGCCCAGAAAGCTGGCGAGCACAGTCGACTGCCTGGCGAGGCGTGTCGACAAAGACGGGGACGCGCCTGCAGCCGGGGCTCTTGAGAACCTTTACCAGCATGTTGACAGTCTGCTCGAGAATATTGGGCGGTGTCATGTCAATCTGCCGAGTCAGTTCCGATTAAAGCCCCTTGACTCACCTTTGTCACGCAGACTGCTATTGGCACGTTGAGAGCGAGAGCGACACCGAGGTGCTCCTTGGACATGCCAATGAGACCAGCATTACCACCGACCATGAGCATGACATAGTCTGGCGCGCATCCACTCAGGCCGTACAAGGTAGTCTTGAAGTAGCGTTCGTGGCCGGCCAGGTCGATAAACGACACGACTTTGGACGCTCGCTTGCAAATCTCCTCCCAACTGAGCTTTTCGCGCTTGGCACCGGTCGCAGCGTCGGGCTCGTTGGGAAAGATGGCCTGGCCCGTGGTCGCAAAGCCGAGAATCTCGCCACCAACCGAACTGGTGCGGCCAGTCTCGATCTCATGCGGGTGGCGAAACAGTGCTATCCGTGCCTTTCCTCGACCATCGTCTAGTCCACCACGAGTGAGAACGCCGAGAGTAGTACTCTTACCAGCATCGACGTTACCCACGACGGCGACGCGAACCTCGTTGACCTGCTCAACACCGGCGGGCTGCAGGCGCACCATCCAGCAGCCAAAGGGGCTGTCGGTCTCTTCACGGTAGAGCTCGGTGACTACAGCCTGGAGCGCCTCGCAAGTCGACTTGAGACGCTCCACAGCCTTGTCAAGCTGGGTAGAAGTGAGGGGTGTCCCCACAGGAGGCTTGCCCTCGCGAGTCTGCGCTCCTAGAGCAAGAATGAGCTCGCCGTGGCTCTGAAGTAATGTCGAGGCGAGACGCGACCTGAGCCTCTCCTCGTCGCCGTCCACGAGCAGGTCCTACTTGTCAGCAGCTGCGTCAAACCAGACGACGCACCTCTATCCTTGTCTCGTCTTCGTCATCATGAACCTCCTCCTCTACGACCTTGATCGCCTCGTGTTTGGTCTTGTGGTGCTTGGCCTGCTCGGCGGCCGCGTGAGCCTCGCGCGCGTCCTTTATTGCCTGGCGCTGTTTCTCGTGGGCAAAGCCCTCAATCTCGGCCTGGAATGACCGGAGTGTTGTCATGGCAAACAGAGCGTGGCTCGCCAGTTCTGACTAACGATATTATTGATGGGCAAGAGACGGTGATGCGGCAACAGTTTGTTTATAAAGGTGGAATGGGCTGTTGTGATTGAATCGAGTCGGGTGAACGTCATGAGCGACAGTGAGCAAGGCTAACAGGGAAGGAATGTGACGCACGTGGTCATTGGGTGGCAAATTCTAAAATCTACTTCTTGACGTCCTTTCGAGTCTGCGTCGACTCGCCTTGACAGCGTACAGCAGCCCACTCGGACCCGCTTGGCAAGACCAGCAAGATCCTGCCGCAGCTGCTTTCATAGATCAAGGGCCTGTCCGGGTAGTCAGTCGTACCGCTGAAGTCAGGGCCGGAGGTTATGAGTGGCGGGTCGCCACCTGTTGCCACCTCGTACACTTGTTCATCTCTGGCCATCCGTCAGTCAACCACAGGCTAGCGATAGCCTATGCAGAGCAGGTTGAAGAGTTCTCAGATTTAACGCAACTCGAGCTGTGTGTGCCAGGCACCGATTTTCGCGCCCTCGGCGCCGGGAAAGTTGGCGCGCCGTCTCGGTCATCAGCTTGTCCTTGCCTGTTGTCCGCCGGCCGTCGCTTGTCTGCACATCCATTTGGTGTGTGCAAAGGAAAGACCTTCGATTTAGAGGTCGCAAAAACAAGCGCTGACGGCTGGACTTGAACCAACAACCCATTTTAGGGAATCCATCGAAGGGGCAGCTATAGGTGGATCGCGTCTAACCATTTCGCCACGTCAGCCGTAGTGACGGCCGAACATTCTAAGCGGGTGGGTCCGGGCACACACTTCAGCCCTCTCCTTCGAGTTTGGAATACAGGAGGTTGCTTCTGGCTCACTGCAATTTGCTTGCATAGCTGGTAAGCTGACACGGAACAAGGAGTCCAAGCCCGGATTATGTGGTCGTAAGTACTAACAGCAAAGCTGTGTGCTCTTTCAGACTGAAAAATTGGGCACAATTCTCATCGCAGCATGAGCGAGTGTCTCTTTAAACTTTAGGTTGCCGTTGCTAGTGGAACGAATCAGATTAGATGACGTTTCTCTCCACAGAACAAGAACCAGCTGATACCAGCTGTTGGGAGCACCAGCCATGGACAAAGGTGGCACGGATAATCTGCACGGCGTTTATGTCGTCGGTGAGTTGGCTGCTGCGAGACTTATCTCCCCTTCTTCCCATCTCAACGCCCTACTCATTTTTGTTAGCACGGATCCACAGAGCGCTGTGCTTGTCGGAGATCTGCAAGGAGAGGAATGGTCCTTGCACAATAGATTGGCACCGCTCTGCCAGGATGTCGTTCCGGTATGTGGGATTGCAACATGTCATTCCTTTGTACAACCCTTTGACAAGTGATTGACACTGTATGAGCTTGATGGTAATTCTGACAAGTTCAGTTGTTCAATCAATTCCACACCAGTCAATAAGCTGTAGACCTGTGCGTTGGGGCGGCCGCTCAGGTTGCCAACGTCTTGCGAGGCTCACAGCGCCATGAGTTCAATATCATGAGCCCACAGGCCACAGGTCGTGTGCGGCATATATTGGCAAGTTGTGCATACCTCGATTTCCATCCCGCTATGCTCCTCAATACTCCCCAAGTCTACACAGCCAGGGAGGGTGAGGTTCTCGCCACAACATAAGTGCCTGGACGAGTGACCCCAGCAGGCCCCAGTCAGACTCTCAGGATTACCAGTTGATGCCAATCTTATCAGAGAAACCGTCAGTCCCAGGCCTCAGCTCAAAGTATCTCTGTCGGTGTTGACGCTCATCGATCATGTTGCTCGAGCAAGTCGTCGCCACATTTCGAACAGTGATGTCACTGATTAGAGACCATATCGGAGATCGCCGCCGATTACGCCCCACATGCTACCATTCGCCTAGCCGCCAACAACTAGAACTGGAGCAGCACGACGTAGTCCTGCTGTTGCTCACTAAGCCTCCCAGCCTGACAATGGAGAAACACACCCAACCCGACACGCTGCCTCCGCCAGCTCAAGCAGCCCCAGCGCCGCGCAGGTGGGGGTGGCCCAAGATTGTTCTTGCCGCCGTCGCCGGCGTGTACGCCTTCCATGCAGTGGGATCATACACGTGCCCTGGTATGATGTCTGCCGGCCACCACAAGCACAAGTCGGATCTCAAGTGTCCCGTCCAGCCCAAGCCTCTCGAGCCCTCGTCACGCATTGAATGGACGGACGAGTCCAAGGCCAAGTCGATCGAGCTGTTCCAGGCTGCCGTGCGGATCCCAACCCAATCCTACGATGATAATGGCGAACCTGAGGAGGACCCTCGCTGGGCCCCCTTTACCGACTTTCAGAACTGGCTCAAGGAAGCGTTTCCCACGGCGTGGAGCACTGCTAATGTCGAGTTTATCAACAGTGAGTCGGTGGTTGGCATTGCTGACGCCAAGCGCTCGGCATCCTCGCCACCTTTGAGGGATCCGACAAGAGCCTCAAGCCACTTCTTTTGATGTCTCATTATGACGTGACCCCTGCTCCTGAGGCGACCTATGACCGTTGGACCCATCCGCCGTTTGACGCCGTCAACGATGGCGAGTTTGTCTGGGGCCGCGGTGCTGCCGACGACAAGTCACTCCTGGTCGCCCAGTGGGAGGCTATCACGCACCTTTTGGAGAGTGGCTTCAAACCCCGCCGTACCCTAATCTTGTCACACGGCTTTGACGAAGAGGAAGTGTTTGCGCGTCGCGGGCAAGGACAAATCGCTCCCTTTTTGGAGAAGCGCTACGGCAAGGACTCACTCTTGATGGTCATTGACGAGGGAACTGGCACACTTGACAACGTAAGCTGCCGCCCCCTTCCTTCGCTGACAGCAGTTTTATGGCACGCCGTTTGCCGTTCCGGCAATGGGTGAAAAGGGTTATCTTGACATTATCATCTCTGTCGGCACTGACGGTGGTGTAAGTTTCATCTCACTGGCGCCTCTGACCACCCAGCACTCGTCCGTCCCCCCCAAGCACACGGGCATTGGCGTCATGTCTCAAATCGTGAACGAGCTCGAATCTAATCCCTACCCCGTCAAGCTCACGACGGCCTCTCCTCTCTTGACTTCACTAATGTGCGCTGCCGAGCACGGCTCCTCTTTTCCCAAGTCCTGGCGCAAACTTCTTCATCCCAAGGGCTGGGCTAAGCTCGCGCACAAGGTTGCGGCCAACTCTGCAATGGAACGCGCACTCGTTGGCACCACTACGGCTGTAGACGTGATTGACGGCGGTGTGAAGGTCAACGCCCTGCCCGAGCTCGTTACCGCGCTCGTCAACTTTCGTATCGACTTTTCAGAGTCTGTGGGTGGCACCAAGGAACGCATCCAGGATCTCGTGGGCAAGATCGCCAAGAAGAATGAGCTCAAGTTCTACCCCTGGTCGGAGAAGAACACCACCGAGCGCGGTGGTCGCTTTGTCTCTGTCGACGTCATGGGCCAGCCGCTCGAGCCCGCCCCACGCACGCCGAGCACGGGCGGAGTTTGGGAGCTGTTCGCTGGCACAGTCAAGGCGACTCTTCCTGGTCCGAACGGCGAGGAGCGCATCGTGACTCCCTTTGCCTCGACCGGCAACACGGACTGCAAGATGTACTATAACCTCAGCAAGAACGTGTATCGCTTCATGGGCGGACCGATCGAGACCATGTTTGGCATTCATACCGTCGACGAGCGTGCTGGTGTCGAGGGACACTTTTCGATCGTGAGTTCTCCAGCGTAAGCGTGACGCTGACGACAGGTCAACTGGCTGCACGCCATTATCCAAAACGCCGACGCCTACAACGGCGAGTACTAGTAAACCATGGACAGTGAAATGCAAGTGAAGTGATGGTACAACTACTCGGAGTCGGAATCGTATGTATTGTATCGTCCAGGCCGCTGCCACGGTGGCATGGCGGCCGCGCGCTCAACGTCGGCCCAATGCTGCTCCTCCACCGACGGCCCAGCTGCCCACCCAGGCGCGGGCCGAATCTCCCACCCTTCACTGCCACGGCGTACGCGGTGTGCCGAGGCATATGCCTGACCCTCATCATCGTAATCGGACAGATAGTGCTCTGGCGACGATGATGTGTCGTCTGACCCCCGTTCCTCGCCATCCGAGTTAAGCGCCGTCTCCCATGGTGGCACATAGCTCGGACCGTGGCGGCGCGGCCTGTCACGAGCCCGCAGAGCCCCGCTTGAGGCCTGCAGTGAGGGATTCAAACCCCCCTCCCCGTACACGAAAGCAGATCCGCGCGGTGGACCGGGATTGGGCCGCGCAGACGGGTCTGCTGGTGGCCATGCGTACTGCGCATCGGGCTCTGGCTTGGTCAGCATCTCCTGGTGGAAAGTTAGCGCTGCCGAGTAAGCAGCTGTCACTCACTCTCTCACACCATGCTCTCGTTGCTTTGGAGGTGTCCGCGAAGTCGGGACTGCAGGTTGGAGGGACCGGCAATGTCCTGCCCAGACGCAGTCGCCTCGTAGCTGACCTGATCTGGGGCAACGACACCCGCCCACTCTGCGCCGGAAGACTCACCACCAGCCTCGGGATTGACGGGGTACGACAGCCCATCGCCCTCAATCTCCTGGGGCCACAGCCACAGCAAGGGACTAGAGCCCAAGACAGACTTCATGTTCTTGAGAGTGCCGAGGTTCTAAAGTTAGCCGAGAACGTGCCACGCAACGCACATAGGGGTAGGTAATCTCCTCAATCTTGCCACGGCGTACCAACGTCGCCACCTTGTCCTTTTCCCAGCGTTCAATAGTCGTCGTGTTGTTCGCAATGAGCCAAAGATGGTAGAGAGAAAACATGCCGACGCAGCACCACACGGGAATGCACGCAGCAAAGTTAAAGATCAGAAATAGCATGTCAGAGAGCGTTGGCTCGTCCTGGCGGTCAGCTAGTGCAAGAGTACGATGAACACACGTATGTCGAGCGCGCAATATCAATGGCCTTGGTTACCATCATGGCCAAATGGTAGGACGTCGCAATGTCTACCCAAAGGAGGAAACGGATAAAGTGGCCATGGTTGTGGTAGCCGACGCCTGATGTCAGCAAGTATTGTAGTCAAAAGCGCACAGTTGGCAATCCAAGGGCAGTGGTCTAGAGTCAGCAATGCTCGCACACGTCAACCCACGATCAAGCTAGACAAGTTCGCGCCGTGGTGAGCACTCGCCTCATTAACCTCGCGTAACGTACTTTGAGCTTGAGAGTCAGCACAGCAAAGCGCTAGATCGGCACACACGTACAACACAAGTCTTGCACTGCCTGCAATGGTGGGAGCGAGGCGGCTTGAAGTGATCACAGTTTCTGCAATAGCGAGGCGCCCCAGTCCCGCGCTTGACTTCGACGTGACTATCTGACTGCATGTTCGGTCGCTGTTCGTCAGTACGACTAGCGCTTGCACCGACTCACCCATCCTTGTGGAACACCACCTGGGGGTGTCGTCACGCAGAGGTAATAATTCCAAAAGACCATACCGACGAGCAGGCTGTCATTAGCGCTCCGTCTCACTAGGCAGTACGTGCTTGAAAGGAACCAGGAGCTTGAGCAAGGGCCAGCTCAGGACTCTACCGTAAAACGGCCACACGACAAAGATCTGGGACGAGTACGAGATGAACGCAATGAGCGTCACGGTCGCGGTCACCCTGTGTATTCTTAGCAATTGGAAGTCTCCTCGGCTTACCAGACCCGATGCCAGGTGTTCATGGTGGGCAGGATGGGACGGTGTTGAGGAGCGAATGGAGGGAAGATGGAAGCAATGACGCGTAGACTTTTGGTGTACCGTGTCTTGGGCTCTTGGGTGTGCCAGGTTCAGGCACGGTTCATTGATTGCCAGGATGGCCAGCCGAGTGGCCACTCAGTCTTTCACAACAAATGCGGTGGATGCCTCAACACGCTCAACAGCGCTTTCTCACGGGGTAGCATTGAAGGATCCTCTGACTCCCGAGCAACGCATGCACACTGGTACATTGGACACAAAGAAACACTACGTGTAGAAGCCAAGCTCATCTCTTAAGCGTCCAAGCAACGCGTCTGCCGGCTGAGCTCCGCTGGTGTCGCTTTGCATTAATCCTTCTTGGTAGAGCTGACAGCCCGCACGGGCACGTTTGGGGCAGGGATAAAGCCGAGTAGCCCAAACGTCAGTGTGTAGACGGCAGTCGCTGTGGCATGTGTCAGTGTGAAAGCCAGCCACTTTGGTTGGTGCCGAGCTCACCTCCTGCCATGGCAGTCCAAACGCGCATTCCTCGTTGGACATCGGCGTCAAGCTTGAGCGCAGCACGGACAGCCTCACGCACAGGGCCACCGGGTACAGCGTACCGGGTGCGAGTAAGCGCAAAGACAAGACACGCCCAGCCGAGTAGAATGCTGACGGTGAGAACCTGGGGTGTGTCAGTTCACTGCGCCCCACAGCTGTAGCAAGCGATGACCCTACCGGTACAATGATGCGGAGACGCCGCGACTGTTGCCACTTGGGGTACTGCTGGTCAGCGTCGCGCCAGTCCTGGGCGACGTACGTTGGGAATGTAGCCACGGAACCAGGGGAGGAAGAGCACCAGATACAGGAATTGGATCTACGTTGCATCAGCTACTCGTCCAGCGCTTCCAATACAGCCTGTACTCACCACGGTCAGAGCGTGGCAGGCCAATGCAACGACGAGGATGCGACTGTGCGGTTAGGACGTTGCTGGCGACACACGTGTGTTCCGTATCCTACTCACCGAGTCCACCCTTGCGGCCCGTCCATGATGTGGTTGATAGCGGCAGGAAGGTCTAGCCACCAGACCCCCGCTGCGCCAGCCGCAACGTACTTTCCATGCTTTACAACGGCGGCGGCGACGCGACTAGGGGCGACAGGTGACTTGGGAACATCGACTGCGGCAAGTGTGCGTGAGTTGCTCTGCGATTGCCTTCGGGCTGTTGGGCCCGATCCCGAGGGGAAGCCCTCTGCCCCGCTACTGGGGTTGTGCAATGCGGCCATTGTGATGAGAGAGTGGGAAATGTCGAAGTGGATACCCAAGCGAGAAGAGGAGGGCATAGGTCGTCACTGCCCGATCGCAAGCGGCAAGCGTCTAGCGGCCTAGCGGCGAATGGCCAGGCACGAGCGCACGAGCCCACCCAAAAGCAAAAGCACATGGCCAAATGAGACATGCTCGGCGCGTCTACGCGTCTTGGCCATGCTGTCCGACACAACTGTGGCGTCCGTGTCGTCTTGGCGAGATGTACATGGTGCTTACTCTGCGCAAACATCATACATGCAATGACTCTGCTACTCGCCACCTCTACGCGTCTATCACTTACCCCGCTTCGGCGTATCATGCTCATCCTCGTCGACTCCTGGCCGACCATTGCCGTCTTCAAAAGCACTCGCACCCCTCCCCCACCGCCCAGCCTTCTTGCCCCACCGTTCCTCTACGCCCCACGCATGCACGTCAGCAATACGAGGCGCGCCCTCGCGAGGACCAGGCGTCACACCGTCATTGCTATCGCGAGCATTCTTCTCTGCGGATTCTTCGGCCTTTGCCACGTCAGGACGCGCCACGGGCTCTGGCGGAGCCGCCAACTCGGCCCCCGCCGCGCCACTCTCCCGTGCAAACGCATCATCACCCTGCGACAGGCCGAAGCGCATATCAACATGCGGGCTGCTCCTCTGCGCTGCCGAGGTGGGCTCACTGCCGTCGTGCGCCTCCCAACCACGTGCACCGGCGCCGAGCGGCGTCCAAGGCTCGGCAGCGTAGGCGGGCGATGTGGTCATTTCAATCAGGCGGGAAACAGCCCGTTTCTGCTCGTCAGCGCCAGAGAAAGCGTTGGATACGCACGTAGGCAAACCGCTCGTCCTCGCCGGTAAAGATGGACGAGACGGCAAAACTCGAGCCCAAGTCGGCGCGGTCTTGCATTTCACGCTGCTCTCGCGTCCGCGGGTTGTACAAGCTCACGTTTGCGCGGGGCTGCGCGCCGAGTGACTCGGACAGCGACTCGGCCAGCATCGAATCGTGCCGGTCTTGAAGGCCGTGATGCTCTGGGTCCAGTGTCGGGTCGAGCGCGTCGGGGAAGAAGAGGTGCTCCGGGCGGGCGGCAGCGCGCGCCACAATCTTACATTTTGATTCATCTGAGGGTTAGCTGGAGCTCGAGTTAATGACTTACACAGAGCGTCAATGAGGTTGATAAGCCGCCGCGCCTCATTCTTGTGTTTCAAGAGGAGGACAGGAATGTCGTCAATGTAGAATGTCTCAAATGTCGATGCCAGTGTGATATAGTCGGCGGGACCCAAAGGCGTCTCGCAGAGATCAGCGAATGGGAACCGCGCGGCATCACCCTTGGTAGCCGGCACGGGCACCCGGCGGCCGTACACGACGAGCTCGCGCGATGTCTCTTGTGCATCCAGCCCCGTCCATGCGGTCTCAAATGAGGTGTCCCCAAGGGCAAGCCACGGTGACACCTCCGGAGGGCGGTCGTCGTCCTTTCGGCGCCAGTCTCGTCCGCCATCGAGCTCGACTGTTTCGCAGCGAGCCTTTAGTGCGTCGAGGAAACCCGCCATGCGCTCCTTCTGAACTCCATGGTGGTACAGATCGTCTGGGACGCGGTTCTGTTGTCAGCCGCTGTAATTTGACAACAGCTTACAGAACACGCCAGAATGACGCCGCCTAGGCGCCAGTACCAGCTTAGTACGTCACGGAGGAGAGCGGCGCTCGAAGCGTCGAGCAGTTGGAGCTCGTCAAAGCTGCTGTCAGCAAGGTCAGGAACGTTCGCGTACTAGAGAATGTGATACTCGAGAATCATCTCTTTGGCAACTGAGCGTCAGCTCCGTTCTCGTTTCGGCAACTCACTGACGAACGGGATCGTGTCCCTGGGATCATCGTACCCCGTCTGTGTCTCGGCCAGATCGACGTCCGCTCCTTCCTTCCACCGCCCAGCAGCAAACACAGCCCTCCACCCACGCGCTCCAGCAAGTTCCTTGTTCCGCTGCGCCGCGCCCAGCGGGGTAGCAGCACGCCGTCGCTCCATCTCATTGAACACGCGCTGATATATTCCCAACGTGAAAGCGTGATAGTGGTGTCGGGCCTTGTGAGGAGTGGGGAGCGCGTTGAAAGCAAGCGACAGCATTAGTGACTTTCCGGATCCTGGTGGGCCAGTGAGAAGTATGCCCTACGGCGTCAGCTCTGTCTCGTCAGATACGAACCTGTGGAGTCGTGAGTGACGCAATCTCCTCTTCACCGCTCAGCACCTTCACAAGCGCGTGCTCCCGCTCGCTATTTCCGAGCCCGACCCCAGCCGCACGCGCGGCTCTTCGAGCCCCCGGACGCCACCACGACTGCGTGAGCTGCCGTGGCGGTGTCGGCCCAAGCTTGGCGAGCAGATCGAGCGGGGGTTCGTATTGTTCCAGCTCCTTGATGAGGTGTCGTAGCTGTCGTCAGTGGGAGGAGAGAAGGAGGGAAGCTCACCCGCATGACTACCCGGACTTGCTCGTCATCCCATGATAGCCTTCCTGTGCTGACTAGACTGCGGTAGACTTGGAGCAGGTCGGTTTGAACGGGTAGGTTCGACGTTGGTCCCGGTTGGAGCATTGACTGTGGGGCCAGGCTAGTTGAGAGCAGGCGCGTGTTGCCGATATGGGGCTGCCGCACAAAGTGCAAGACACATGGTCGAGTAGATGGTGCGGCGAGAAAGGCTCGGTGAAGCCTGCCCGTCGCCAACCTCCTCATGGTTGTTGAAGAGGAGACACAGTTGGCGAGGTTGCTGTCAACGCGCATCTGCTTGTGCCTGAGTTAGTGCCTGAAGTTGCAATCTGATAGTAGGATGTGGCACCGTTTGTCTACAGTTTCTGTTACTACCGCTCGTTGGTATTGGGAGACCAGGCGAACAGGCGTAAACGGTCGTTTGTCATTCAAAAATTATGATTCTTTCGTCGGCTATCACCTCGTTGAGGAACGTGGTCCTTTGATCAGCAGGCAGCTCGTTGACGAAGCGAACAACAGCCACTTCCTCCAGAGCAAATGGTTCTTTGCGTCGGGTGAGTGTACATTCATCACCTTGACACCGGCCCAGAGCTTTCTTCAGGCCGGAGACATGGACTGCACAGCGAATTTGTGACTTGGGGATTGTCGGACTTCCTCCTTGGGGAGAATACACCTCTCACAAACCCGTCAAAATCTTGCTTGATGAATCCAAGATCATAGGCATTGTGGCGGAGTGGTTAACGCGATTGACTCGAAATCAATTTCCTTCGGGAGCGCATGTTCGAATCATGCCAATGTCGTTTCTTTTTTGTTTTGCTTAGGCCGCCAGCTGGTTATACCGAGATCCGTCAGGGCTGGCGAGGGAGGCGAGGGAGTGAGCTCGTCATTTTGCCACTCTGTGATTGATTTCCATCATCTGGACGACTGCGGTTCTGTTCACCTTGTGCATCTGAGCGATCTGAGCCGAGGCACGTACAGCAACAATGCACAACGGGACATACAGTATGGGCTGGCAGGAGCTGGTCTGTACATGCAAGTGGGTGGTGGCTGCAATGACTGTGTAGTTGCCTAGTATGCGTTGTGTGGAGACCCCAGACAATGACTGCATTTTTCAGATATTGTGCCTGGATTTCGATAAAGCACGCCATCGTTGCAGTTCGGAGTACAGTTGCCTGACAAACCATCACATCACCACCATCAGCCATGGCTGCTCCTGGCAGCTGGCAGGCAGACTGGCAAGCCTCGCCTCGCCGCTTGCTCATATGCATCTTACATAGCTGACCCCGCCTCGTCTCTCCCATCTCTTGTGATTCCACTCACTATCCTCCTCACCCGGCACAAGTCTTTCAACAATGCCGCCAAAGCCTCGCTCACTCCATCTGCCATCAGCACCACCAAAGCCCAGGATCCTCCCCCGCAAACCCCACCTCTCCAAACTCCACCTGGACAGCGCGGCATGGGCTCAGGCAACCGAGGCCCCCAGCGGGTCTGTCAAGCCGCCATTCATGCCCCCCGTTGCACCTCAGATTCCCCGTCGTCGCCAGCCTAGCTTTTCGCCAGGAGGCTTTGGCTTGACATCGGGTGTCGCTCCTCGCGCAAATGACATTCTCGGCCTGGGCCGTAACCGCATCAACCCAGGTACTGAAGAGGGTACGCCCGAGCAACGCGCAGCTGCGGCAGAGGAAATGAGCCGCCGCGACAAGGTGTTGCGCGACCAGGAGAACACTCTCGAGGGGACCAAGGCCGTTGAAGGCGAGGCCGAGGCGTGCTACATTGTAAGTCGGCACCACACTTGTGCAACTTGTGAACTAACCTCTCAGCCCCCACCCACGACACTCCACTACCACTCTATTGAGGCTCTCCCTCTTGTCTACTCTGACACTGCGCTTCCTCCTTTCCAGATCGCATACGAGACCTGGGGAACACTGAACGCCGCACGCGACAACGCAATCATCCTTCACACTGGTCTCTCGGCGTCATCGCACGTCGCCTCGGGCGGTAACGATGTTGCGCCCGAGACATCATCCAAGCCTGGATGGTGGGAAGATTTTGTCGGCCCGGGCAAGTCTATCGACACCGACCGGTTCTTTGTCATTTGCACCAACGTCCTTGGCGGCTGCTTTGGCTCGACTGGCCCATCATCGCCGTACCCTCCCGGAGACGGACATGTCCGCTGGGCGACCCGCTTCCCCCTCCTGTCGGTGCACGACATGACGCGCGCACAGCTCAGCCTGCTCGACTACCTTGGCATTGACAAGGTGTACGCCTCGATCGGCTCGAGCATGGGCGGCATGTCGTCGCTCTCGATGGCATACCTCGCTCCTGAGCGTGTCGGCCGCGTTGCCTCGATCTCCGCCACTGGCCGCTCTGGCCTCAATGGTGTCGGCATGCGCTACGCCCAACGTTCGGTGCTTATGGCCGACCCCAACTGGAACCGTGGCTTCTATTACGATGGTGTTCCCCCTCACGAGGGTATGAAGCTCGCGCGTCAGATCGCGACCATTACGTACCGCTCCGGACCCGAATGGGAGCAACGTTTCGGCCGCCGCATGTTGAGCGCCGAGAAGGCTGAGAAGAACGGCACGGCCGCTACCCCCTCGCTCTCCCCCGACTTTCTCATCGAGACCTACCTCGACCACCAGGGCGAGCGCTTCTGCCTGACCTATGACGCCAACAGTCTCATCTACCTGTCCAAGGCCATGGACCTGTTCGACATGACCGCCCCAGCCCTCACCGACCTGGCCAATCAGTTCAACGAGGCGTACCCCGGTGCCGCTCCCTTCCCCCTTCCATCAGACCCACCCGCCGTCTCGGCCTCTGCTCCCTCTGCAGACCGCGCGCCCTCCCCTCGCCCGGGTACCGTCGCGCCCGACGCCGACGCAGCGGCGGCCGCCACCAAGACCAAAGAGCGTTTCATCCCCACCTCCAAGTCGCCGCATCTTCCCGAACTCGCCGCTGGTCTCCAGCGCCTCCGCGACATTCCCGCCCTCGTCCTCGGTGTCCAGAGTGACGTCCTCTTCAGCGTTGAGCAGCAGCGCGAGCTCGCTGATGCGCTCAAGCTCTCGGGCAACCGCAACGTGACCTACTACGAGCTCGGCGGTGTCTGGGGCCACGACACGTTCCTGCTCGACAAGCAGAACGTCGGTGGTGCCATCCGTGGCTTCCTGCACTAGGACGTTAACGTGACGTGGAGGAAAGAAGAAAAGCGCTGGCGCGCGCACATCACGCGCCGCCGCAAAAATGATTAGATGTTGTAGTTTGCATACGAACACCTTCAAGATAAAACATGTATATTAGTGGCACACAACGAATGAACAGGCAGCAGAGCACGGGGCTCATTAGCGCAGATGCACGGCGCGCCAGAGACAAAATCATTATGCTTGGTACCACCAGTACATGACGCAGCCAGCGGCGTGCAGCCATGGCATACCTTCCGCGGCCTCCTCTTCAAGGACCGTCCAGCTGCCCACATGCACTTGCGTGCAAGACAGCGACGACGTGAGATTCCAAATGCTACCCATACACTACTCTCCTCCGCCCGAGCCGAGCGTGTCTTCGTTGCTGAGGAGGCTAAGAAGTTAGCATTGGCAGGTTCGCTATTGGGACGCTCGTCCACTCACTTGAACTCCTTTACGAGGGCACACTCGCCTCCATTCTCCAAGTCAATGTTGTAGGCGGTAAACCACCCGTCGGCACTGATGACCATGACCTGGGGCAGGGTACTACTCATGCCGACGACGGTGCGGACGCCAACCTTGTCGCTCTTGAGCTTGATGAATGCAAAGTCACGCTGGGGCTCCCACATCTCCGTGACACCCTTGGGCAAGTAGGTGCCAGCACCACCGAGAAGGCTCTTGCCAAGGTGGTAAGACCTGCGGCGGAGGGAGGAGGCGGCAGAGTGAGTCGACGGCAAGTTCGGACCGCCGGTTGGTGAACCTGGTCCATCGCTCGAGGTTGACGCCTCAAAGCCTCCTGAGGATGCAGACGCTGGCGGAGAAGGCGGCGATCCCTCTGGCGACCCTTTGCGCGCGTTGGCAAGGCGGTAAATGTGGATGGTAGACGTGTCACTGCTGACTGCCAGGAGCGTGCTGGTGAGGTTGAAGTTCATGCTAAAGATGTGGGCGCCGCTGCTTCCACGCCGGAACTGCCAAAGCTTCTTGGCGTCTGGGACAGAAAAGACGCGCACAACCGTACCCTTATCACTGGCTGTAGCAAGCATCGTGCCCGTAGAGTTGAGCGACAGCGCGGCGATCGGCGTCTTGTGCGCCTGGATCACATTCACCGCAGCCAGCTTGAGCGTGTCAAAGATGAGCACATCGCCTGTTGTGGGTGCAGGCGGTGCTGGAGGCACATCCGACGAGCTCAGGCTTGCACTTGCTGGTGACGGCGCTGGCGAAGGGTAGGCAAGGAACGAGTTGTCGCTGCTCGATGACAATGCGCACACCGCGTTGGGGTTTGGCCCAGTCTCTATGGTGTGCAGCAACTTCATTGTCGAAATGTCGTAGATGTAAATCTCATTCTCGAGAACCACAATCAAGCGCTTGCGGTTCATCCGGACCGCCAGCACTGATGACGGAAAGATCAGCTCGCAGATGGTCGATTGCCGCTGGGCGTGTCAGTGGCCGCTCTGCATGGAGGTACCCTACCTTTGTGTTGACAATCTGCAGCTTGCGAGGCGAGTTACTCGGCTGCGTGTCTGGTGCACCTACGAGCGCAACTAGCGAGGTGCAGAATAGCATCTCGACAACGCCTGTCGCCCCCTGGTCATCTGGAGTGAGTCAGCACGGGGCTTCTCGAGGTCGGTTGCTGGCACTTCTGGACGCACTCTTCGAATGAATCTTGCCGTACGGGTCACAGTTGATAATAGCATATCCCTTCTTGTGACCAACGGCAATGCACGAGAAATCCTGATTGAAGTTGCAGCACTGTGGTGGTGTCAGTGAGATGTCGTTGTTACACGGCCTATGGGGATGCCGCCGCCGATTCGGTGGCGTGGTGGGCGGTTGGGCTGCGCAGCCGCACTGGGTACGTACCAGGAGGTCTGGATGGCGCTTTGAGCTTGGAGCCATGATTTACGCGTGGAGTCGAGGAGGTAAGTCTCTGTGGAAACGAGTGATGTGAGGGCAAGTCGAGGATTGATAGGATGAAGTGGTGTTCGCGGAGGCTGAGCAGTTGACACGACCGCAGGGCAAGGGCGTGCAGGTGGAGCCGGGCTGAGTCGGCGGTCTCGTCGGTGTAGTGAGGATGCACGGTAGCTGCTGTAGCGTAGTGACGAGTTGTATAGAAGCGGTAGAGAGTAAGGATGATGGAGAATGTATGTTGGCGCCGGACAACCCAAGCGGGCGGCGCCGTCGTCCAACCCACGCCGCCGTCATAGTCTGGCAACCTGGCAGCCCTTGCTTGGCCGGTCAAAGTGGCAAATATTGACAAGCTCATGCAACAAATGTATCCATGCACTACCTTCCACCAGCATTCAAAGCCCTATGCAACAGTGTTACCACTTCTTCAACCAGCCAAGAGCCTTACTAGAACCGCCCGTCTCAGCACCAGGCGTAGCCCCAGGCTGCCCTTGCATCGGCGCACCGAGAGCAGCCTGCCCAGCATACTGACCCACGTATTGTGGGGGGTACATTCCCTGCAGTCCCATGGGCATTGGCGGGTGTGCAGCCTGGCTCTGAATAGGCGCAGGGGCCTGATGCTTGGCACGCAGGTTGAAGAGCGCCGAGTTGGTGAGAATAATGAGAAAAGTCAACGTGACAAGCGTAAAGCCCATCGTCTTCCAACTGATTGGATCGACAAAGCTGTTGATCACGCCTGCAAAGGTTTCCGCGCCGACTCGTGCCCGGCCCACGACAGTAGGGTCGCGGTTCATGCATGTCTCCCAAGCATAGCAAGCGGCTTCCCTTCAATCGTCAGCGCGGCACGGGCATGGCCGACTTACATGGCAGGGACTCGCAACGACGGCTCGCAGCGGTTGGTGAGGTAAGCTTGTGTGCAGCCTGCAATTTCCTGCAATATTTCTGCACTAGTCAGCACCTCTTCAAGCCTAAGTACTGAGGCCTGTGTCATACGCACCAACAGAGTACTCCTCGATACGGTCCTTGACGTCGTTGCGTACAGCCAAGACGAACTGGACAGCAATGTAGAGAAAGCCCACGACCAGGGATGCGTTGAACACAAACTGAACGTAGCTAAAGACGTTAGCTCCCATACGTAGACTCTCATCACAGCGCAGGGGCTGCGCAGAGGTGGCATGCAACGGTCGCCACCCGGAGCCACTCACCCGAGCAGAATGGCAGGAATCTCAGAATGCTGGACGGCCGGCGCAGCCATGTGCAGGTTGTAGGTGTGCTCAGAGCGACCTGTCACCCCGCGCATAGAGCGTAGAGGGCCCTTCTGTCCATCCTGTTTACGTGTCAGCGCCATACATCAGCACCAGCCTCGCCCGGCCTCCACCAGCACACAACACGAGCTGTGATACGTACCTCTTCGCCCTCGCTGTCCGTCTCCTGTCCACGACGCCTGCGCCATGCCTTCTCGCGTTTCCGACGCACACGCGTTACTGCGCCAGTAGCAATCTTGCGTGCTTCTCCAGCCGGCGTGCCGGGCGCTTCTGCGACGGCCGCCGCCGACGTGGCCACCCCTTCCACGCCAGCACCACCACTAGAGCTTCCACTGCGCGCAGCCTTTGGCCGAGCAGGACTGTCAAAGCCGTTGCTCATCTCCACGTCGTCGGCCTCTGCAACGGTGGCCGCGCGGCCAAACCCAAAGTCTGCGCGGGCCCACTTGTTTGGGTCGTATGGCTCAAACTTTGGAGCGGGAGGCATGCTGATGGGCGCGTGGAAGAGAAAGGGAGTGTTGGGGCCAAACCGGTAGCTGCTGGGCTCGGCAAAGGGGTTGGACATGGGGCCGGAGGAGAGGTCACTGTGCGGGCCTGTGGTGTCAGTAATGTGGGCGCCGGAGTGGGTGAGAGCTGCAGTGTTGAGACTGGCGCTGGGGTGAGTGCTTACGCTTTTTGGGAGGCTCGTCGTTGACAGCATACTCTGCCAAACGACCCAAGGGGTGCGACGAATCGACGTCCATAGGTGCGGAACGGTCGCGGGCCTCGTAGACCATTGTCGGTGGTGTGTTTATGTGTAGCTGCGGTGGAAAATCAAACACCAAGATTCGAGAACAACTGGATCAACAATTCAACTTTGGCTCATATCCATCTCCCATCCTTTTCCATTCAACACCATGGCGACCGGTAAGCATCTCAGGCATACTACCCTTGAACTGCTCCTAACCACTGCAGGTGACGTCTCTCTCCAACCCCCTGCAGATGGCATTGCCGCGCTCGCGTGGTCGCCGGACAGCAGCAAACTCCTCGTCGCAAGCTGGGACTCTGTATGTGCACCACCGTCTTGCCTTCACTGACAAGCAGACAATCCAGCTGCACTCTATGGATGCAGGACCGTCACCGCCACAAATGTGTGTAGCCTACATGCATTCTGCTATTGCACTTGCTGACGCTGCAGCTTCTCCCACCCTCGGCCGGTGTTGAGTGTCACCTTCGGCTCCTCGGCCAACGTCGCGTTCTCCGGCGGCCTGGACAGGCGTGTACGACAGTGAGTGCACGGTGCGCGACGGTATGCTGACAACAGGTGGGACTTTACGACGGGAGAGTGCCGCGTGCTCGGCAAGCATGACGACGCTGTGAGCGCAATGGTGTGGATCCCGGAGCACAGTGGGTGATTGATCTTGTGCGCCGCTGATGATAGACATTCTTGTGACCGGCTCATGGGACAGGACAATCAAGGTGTGGGACCCGTGAGTTGATGCTGCTTCTTCTTCTGTGAGAACGTACTAACAAGCAGGTCCGCTGAGGAGCCTCTCCGTTCGACGTCGCCAATGCCGGAACGCGTGTACAACTTGTCATTTGCGACGGCAACCATGCGCCTGCTCGTGTCTATGGCTCACCGCCACGTGTACGTTTACACTGCTCATGAGCTGGCCGATGCAGCCAAGGCCGGTCGTGAGGCGAAGGCCGACCACACGCGCGAAAGCGCCCTCAAGATGCTCACCAGGAGTGTTGCCTGCATGGCGGATGGCAAGGGTACGTCGACCGTAATGGGCAGTGCTGATAACCAGGCTGGGCATCAGCATCGATTGAGGGCCGTATCGCTGTCGAGTACTTTGACCCGGACCCAAGTGTCCAGGCTAAGAAGTATGCGTTCCGTGCACATCGTCAGGCGGTCGATGGTGTCGAGCAAGTCTACCCCATCAATGCCCTCGCGTACCACCCTATGTAAGCTTGATGGCCCTCTTGCTTGTGCTGACATCGCAGCCACAACACCTTTGTCTCTGGCGGCTCGGACGGCATCCTGTCAGTGTGGGACCACACGGCCAAGAAGCGCATGCGCATGTTCCCGCGTTACCCAACTTCCATCTCTGCTCTGAGCTTCTCACCCGACGGCAACAAGCTTGCTATTGGAGTGAGCTACGAGCACGACAACTCTGTATCTAGCCCCGAGGAGCAGGGTCGCGTCATGGTGCTCGTCAAGGAGACAGTGGCCGATGACTGCAAGCCCAAGGCGAGGGCTTAGAGAGATGAGAGGCAAGATGTAGACTACTCGCACCGCGGTGCGCAATACACAGTGCTAATCATACTAACGCGCTCGTCAACATCCCTCCAACGCGGCAGAGATCAGTATGTGTGATGCATGTGCCAATATCCAACTACGGGGCGACTACTAGAACCAGTCCCCACCACCGTCACCGCCTCCACCTCCCCAACCACCAAACAAGCCCTCTCCACTATCGTCAGACTGCTGAGCCCAAGGATCCTCCATCGGCTCCTCGTAACCCTCCTGCGGAGGATAGTCGAATCCCTCCGCCTGCTGTCCCGGCGTGGGTGGCTCGGCATTGCCGCGCTCTGGCTGGCGGCCGTAGACCATCTCGTCCTCGGTCATCGGCCGTCCGCGACCGCCCATCATTCCTGCCGCGCCAGCAGCGCCAGCCATGCCTGCTGCGTCCCCGACACCTCCATAGGTGCCACCTGGCATGCCAGGGGCAGGGGATGATGGGGTAGAGACGTCTCCGCCGCTGCTGCCGCCGCCGCCGCCGTCCTCGCGGCGGGCTTCAGAGGTGCCGTCGCCACCGCCCCACATGAAGAAGGGGAAGCCCATTCCTCCGCTGCCAGAATGACGCGAGAAGTAGTCAAAGTCGACTGCGTGTGTTAGCTAACGAGACTATCAGTGGAGAGGGGCTCACTGGACACGGCTGTGGCGAGAGTCATGGCGCGTTGGTCCAGAGTGAGGCCTTCATCAGCACGGTCGGGCAAGATGATCTTCTGGCCCTGGACCTTGACAGTGCTGCCTCCCGGAATGTCGAGCTCCTGACCCGCCGCGTCAAAGCGGATCACATACTGTCCCGTGTCCGTGAAGAGCTCGCGGCCGAGACCCCGGAAGTTGCGGTTAATGGTCGCACATAGGCGGTCGTCCCTGTCCTTGAGCCAAAAGTCCCAAGCAAGGAATCCGCCATCGATCCTTGCGAATTGCGAGTAGACCTCGTCTGGCCTGGCCTGGAAGAGATTGTACTTGCGCCGCCAAGGGTGCCATTGCTGTTGACTCTCGCCTACAATTGGACTGTTGGGCTCGTCCGCTGCGTGCACAAAAATGCGCGAGTTGATGAACGCGAATGGACGGCGAATCTGCCATCAGTTACAAGAACAATTGGAAAGCTTACCCAAAGAACTGGTTTGCCAGTGCGGTCCATGACAACGGAACGGAAGGGACGGTGGGTGTGCAGAAACTGGCGCGACAATGTGCTCTTGAAACCATGGTCCTCTTCTGCGAGAAAGCCGACAAGATTACCCTGCCATCAGAACGGCCACCACAGCATCACTTACGTCTGAAGAATGAATGGCGTAGCGGTTAGCCTGCTCGAATCCCATGAACACATTCAGCATCTCGAGTTGCCTGCCTGTCAGCTCCGTGACTCGTAAGTCCAAGACATACCGCACAATGACGAGACTCTCATGCGCGAGAATCTCGTACGCCGCATGCGAGTCGGCCAGAACACCTTTCGGATCCCTAGGAATATCAACAGTGCGCACAGGCGCATAACTGTCCATTGTCGGGCCGTCAAATCCTCCAAATGCGCCAAACCCACCGGCCTGGTGGGCCTGCGACTGCTGATGGTCGTGTTGAGGAGGGTATTGCTGGTGTTCTTGCTGATATTGAGCCCGGCGTGAGCGGGGGCGCACGTGGCCGCGAGGGACTGGCTTGTCAGCTGTTGCTGTAACAAGAAACACTTACGCCGGTCGTCATCACGCCGCAGAAGAGGTGCCGAGGATGCAACACCTCGAGATAGTGGCGCATAGCAGCGTGCAGCATACGCGCCGCGTAGTGGCGGGAGGGTAGCGCCGAGGCCGCCCCTGAGCATGGCCATGGATGCTATGTCTTGCTGCAAATGTAGTGAGTGAGGGTGGTAGCCGGACGCAACGAGATTGTCTGTCGTCGACGAGAAAGAGACAATGTTCTGGTTGCTTCACTCGTCGCTGACGTATTGTCCTAGGCAAAGGTCAGGCACCAGCCTGGCCGCCGCGACTTCGGCATGCGGAGCTGTATGCCGAGCGGGAGCAAATTCCTAATACTCATTGATGACAGCCCGTTCAGAGCAACATTGAGCAACGTGGCCAACCTGGCGAGCAGACAGCGTGCACCGCACAGCTGGAGGGGGAGAGAAGAACACTGACGTCGGTCTCGGCTTGCAATGAACGATGTCGATGGCTCTGGTATCTGACATTGTATCACCCCAGGCATCATGCTTTGACCCGTCTCATCTCCAGCCTTGGAGGTGACTGCCCTCCACTTTGGCGCCTCCTCCACCCCTTCCTAGGTCTCTGTTCCTCATGTTGGCCATTCTGCTCTGGAACATCTCTTAGTCCTCTCTGTTCTCCGCCCGGCGCTGTTCAGCTCTGCTGACCTGCCACACATCGTCCCCTCCAGAAGATTTCGCTGCCTGTGTGGTTCCCGGAGGACGCGCCCACATACCGAGCTGCGTATCAATAGTGCATGTCTCGTCAATAGTCTACTTGCGGTACCAGCGGACACCGGCGCGGTTACGGCGCATCTTGCGCTGGAGCTGGAGCATGCCGTACAGGAGGGCCTCGGCGGTTGGTGGGCTGTATTTGTTAGTTTTGAGACAGGTCCAATGAAGTCCAGCTTCAACTCACCAACCGGGGACGTAAATGTCAACGGGGACAATGCGGTCGCATCCACGGACAACCGAGTACGAGTAGTGGTAGTATCCACCGCCGTTAGCGCATGAGCCCATTGAGATGACCCATCGGGGCTCGGGCATCTGGTCGTACACCTTGCGGAGCGCGGGAGCCATCTTGTTGGTGAGGGTACCGGCGACAATCATGATATCCGACTGACGGGGCGACGCACGGAACACGACACCAAGACGATCCTGGTCGTAACGAGCAGCGGCCATGTGCATCATCTCGACGGCACAGCATGCGAGACCGAAAGTCATGGGCCACATTGAACCCTGGCGAGCCCAGTTGACGACCTTGTCGAGGGTGGAGAGGACATACTCTGAGTAGCGTCAGTGACAAAGCAAGGGTGTTGCGCTCGACTTCGCAATCACAGCATTGACCCGATGCGGCATGCTCTGCGCACCCAAGGTCCTCTGCTGCGATCCCGACATGTCGCCACTGCTATCACTCACCAGCGCCGTTGCGGGGGGTCTCGAGTGACTGCTGGTTGCTGCCACGGTTGGCAATGGTGGTGATGGGAACGGGCTCAGCGGCGCATGCGGGAGCCGAGTTGTGGACGGACCGGGCTGTAGATTGTCAGTGTACAGATTGGATGAGAGCTTCAACTTACCGAGAGCCAAAGGACGCAGTGCCGAGGTGGACGCACGAGCAAAGGAGCCTGCAAGCAAGTTAGCACGTGTAGTTGGACGAGGGGCGGGGAGTGTGCGTACCAGTCCTGAGTCCAGTGGTGAGCATGGACATGATGGTGGTGTAGAGTGGTGAACTGGTCTAGTCGAAGCAGCTTCAGACGACGTTGGTTGATGCTGCTCCGATGCTCACTGTAGCCTGCACACCGAGCGGTCTGCTGCCAATCGCGTGGCGACTAATGCCCATCCTCACCATACAGTCAACGGAGTTTACGGCAAAAACATCATTGTGGCACTATTTGATCCCGCCCCTTCCTCCATTTCAGGCACTCCACTTTTCTGAGCAGTTGTTGGCGAAATCCACCTTGGGCTACCACAAGTTGATCCGACCCCTCACCCCACTGGCGACCATCATCAGCAATGCTCGCGAGGTCACTAAACGCACGGGCGATTGCTCACAGCAGGTATGTAAACTCTAATCAAAACTGCTTACTTCTGCCTCGAACGTCTGCTAACCATCCCAGGCTCGCTGCGTCGACCGGATCCGCCTCCATCCGGCAGCTGTCAATGGCCACAAGGGTACGTCCCCGTCTGGACAGTCCGTTCTATGCCACTAACACTCTGCAGCCATCAGCTGTCGCTCTTGGAAAGCGCCCTGCTGTTCCCCGCCCCTCGCTCCTCGCTGTCGGAGCAGGCCCGGCATCGGTGCGCTTCATCTCATTCGCAAAGCCGGGTGTGCCACAGGATGCCCATGCCACCCCCGAGGTCGCGTCGGCTGCTGCGGCTGCGCCTGTTGCACCTGACGCACCTTCTGCTTCTGCTGCTGCTCCTTCGGCTCCTGCAGACACCGTCCTTTCCACCCCTGTTCCCTCTTCCGACATTCCCGCAGGCCCGGTCGAGCCCCCCCTGCCACCCGTGCAGCACCTCACCTCGACCGCGCCGGACCACCAGTTCCACTCTGACCCAACACCATTGCTGCCCCAGCCTCCGGCAAACGCCATGACGCCCACGCTTGAGGACCTGATTACCAACTCTGGCTTGCCGCTCGAGGAGGTGCTCAACTCGCCCGAGGCGATTCACGCTGCGGTCAAGGTTTCCGACCTCAAGCTCATGGGCTTGGACCATAGCGTGCTCAACCTGGCTGGTTGGGTTCGTGATGCTCTTGTTGGCATGCACGAGATCTCGGGTCTGCCATGGTGGGGCTCGATTATGGCACTCACCCTTGGTCTGCGTATGTGCATGTTCCCCCTCATTCTCGGCAACGTCAAGCACAGCCAGCGACTGGCGGCCGTCACCCCTCAGATGCAGGGCTTGATGAAGCGCATGACAGATTACAAGAAGACTGGCAACCAGGTCGGCATGCAGGTTACGCAGAAGAACCTCACGGATCTGTTCAAGGAGCACGATGTCAGCCCCTTCAGGCCGATCCTCATGCCCCTTATCCAGATGCCCTTCTTCCTTGGCTTCTTCTACGCTCTGCGTGGTCTTGTCGCTGCGCCTCTCCCTCAACTCAAGGAGGGTGGCTTTAGTTGGCTCACGGACCTGACGGTTCCGGACCCCTGGTTCATCCTTCCCATCACTTCGGTGCTCTGCCAGCTTCTCGTGTTCAAGGTCGGCCCCGACGGAAGCAAGATGTCTGCCTCTGGTAGCCGGAACATGGCACACATGCGCAACGTGTTCATGTGCTTGACCCCCGTCATTGCCTTGACCATCTCCCAGTTCCCCGCGGCGGTTCTCTTCTACTGGACGACAACCAACGTCTTCACCCTCACTCAGGCCTTCTTCCTTCGCCAGCAGTGGGTGCGCACCCTCCTCCGCATTCCCGACCCTCCCAAGGTTGAGGCGCCTCCTGAGGATGCCCAAGTCGACACCAACCCGGGTATTAAAGGCACGTACATGGCTTTCAAGGAGTGGTACGCCGAGCGCATGGATGCTGCCATGCGCGAGGGTGCTCTCCGTGCCGCTGCCAAGGCCGATGTCTCGCATGAGAAGAAGCAGTCGATGCGCCCCGGCACCGCGCAGCTGGCTGAGCGCATCAGCGAGCCCGCGTCGATCAACAGCCGCGTCGTGGCCAACGCATCGACCTTCCTTGAGGACAAGCCTGCTGTCGAGAAGCCTGCCCCCAAGCAGGGCGTGCCCCTCAGTCGCGAGCAGATTCGCGCGCAGCGCATCGAGGCAGCACGCCTCAAGCGTAAGCAGGACGAGTAGGCAATTGACGAGCGGGCAGGTGTTCAGCCTGTTTGCACCACACGAAAACGTAGAATTGAGCGTTTTGACCACCCACACAGGGGGACAGGCGCGGGCAGCAGGATTTAGCATTGCATGTATTCACCCCTCATGCCGGGATCAAACAGCACCCAGCGAGCAGAACAGCAGCACAGCAGCAAACACAGAAACAGGCACATGAGAAGCTGAGCCCAGACATGAACCGCCCCGCGGAGGTGGAGGGCGATCTGGAGGAATCAACAGTGGCATGTTACATCTCGGGATCGTTACACCGGCACATCCGTCCCGGTCCCGAGTCTGTGTCCATCGGACGGCGCTGGGCCATGCAAGTGTGTGTAGACTCCGCATTGTTGGGTCAACACATCTCATCACATTTCGCGCGTGGCAAGGTCCAAGACATCCGGCGACTGGAGGAGCGGTGCGTGGGTTGGCATGGGGGAGGGAGGAGCGCTGCACAGCGGGCGTGACGCGCTAATGCGGTGTGCTGATCGTGTGACCCACCTCCTCGCTGCTCCTTGTGTATCTGTAAGTGCCAGTTGGCAAGTACATCTGACGAGCAAACCTCCTCACCCCTACATATCTCTGACACGCGCGTACACGCGACCGATAGCTTCGCTGCGTCCCGGCGTCTCGAGTGAGCGACCCGGCGTTCGGCTTGGTAAATGACATGGCGCGCCACACAGACCTAGGAGTTAGTGGTAAGATACTCCGGTCAGAGAGAAAGGCACCCCAAAGTTAAACCGCGTCGTAGATAAGCTCCAAGCCACAGTAGTGGCGTAGAAGGAGGTGTCGATGGCTGTTGGCCAGTTGCCTCTCCTGGCCTGCGCGTTCCCTCCTCTGCGCTCTGCTCGGTGCCCTGGGTCCATTGCGCGCACTCGGGGCTGAGCATAGACGCCGAAGTGGCGCCCGTGCGACCTGTTCTGGAATACGTGTTCGTGTCCTGATCTACAGGATGTAGGGCCTACAGGCGTACAGGATTGAACGCGTTCCGTAGGCCATAGGGTTAGTTGGACGCGAGCGCCCGATGGGGACATTGGCGTCTGCCCTATTCTGTTCATCTCGGCACGACCAGCAATGATCAAATTGTGATCGTTGAGGGGACATTTAGAGGTCGCGACGCGCTGCGACACCTGCGCTAGTGAACCCCTTTCGGCCTTTTCCTGGGCCTGATGGCCTGATGAACATGGACGTGAACATTGCCATGACATGAATGACATGAAGGTATGAGGGCATTGCGACTAATCCGCGGCGCAGAGCACGTCCGTGGTCGTGCTCTCTGGCCCAGCTCGTGTCCTCTGCACGGCCACCAGCACAACCCCCAAACGTTTCCTCCTTGCGCTGCCATGTTCTTCCAGCTAACTCCGTGTTGTAAGGGCAGGGTTGTCCGTCTTTGCCCAAGTTAGGTAGTGCTTCTGCCGTCATACGCAATGTCGTAGATGACGCTACGAGAGGCCAGGAGGAGGAATGCCGGCAGTAATGGCAGTCGACGGAATGTGCCGAGGGTCTCTTTGACGTTGCCGTGACAAAGGACGAGGGCGCAACGAGCATAACCAGTCGCGTCGTCGTGACGCCCCCAGGCACAGGACACACGCCCCTTGCGAGACGCGTTTTGGTATTTTCAGGGTATGGCCACACAAAGACCATGTCTGGGCGCACAACAGCAGAGGACTTGGGCAGGGGCGTCAAAAGTGACTTTCAGGGTCAATGCCGGTGTTAACCCTGGAGGGGGCAACTTGCTCGCACCATGCGTGTCTTGACTTCTGGCCACTGCAGCTGGGATGTGCACAGTGTAGGCAGAGTGCACGGACGCGACTCCTTTCACTGGCTGTAGACTCTGTTGTACTCTTGCCGTCTCGCCATTCACCTCCTTCTCCCACTACAACTACTCCTCCTCTAGACGAGTGCACGCAGTGGCGACAGCTGCAGCAGTGTCTTGTCCTCGACGTCCCTTGTCAAACCCTCCCCCAACACTCGTTCACCACCAACCTCCCCATTGTCCTGTCTCCTGTACTCTTGTCCGGCTTCGGCCACTCGTGCTCCTCCCACACTCTTTTCTGTAAGTCACGTTTCCTTCCCGCAATCGGCTTGTTTGTTGTGGTCAGGTTGTTTAAGAACTTGGCAACTATCTCCCAACTCCTCTTCAACACTCGCTCACTCAACTGCAGACGACTGGCGCCATGCGCTGTCTTCTCGTCCACACCATCCTCGCGGCACTGGGCCTCGTGTCCCTCGTCGCCGCCGTTCCCCAAGTCGCCCTTCCCCTCGCTGCCCAGCAGCCCCCCATTGTCCGTGCCGGATCGCCCTACGTCTTCAAGGTCCAGCCCGGCTCGTTCACCTCTTCCTCCGCCATCAACTACACTGTTTCTGATCTCCCCGCTTGGCTAAACTTTTCCTCCAACGCGCTTGCCCCGACGTTCTACGGTGAACCTACCACCGCTGATGTCGGAAACTACACTATGACAGTCTCTGCGGCCGACGCCTCTGGCACCGCCACCTCGACTGTGACCCTCATTGTCTCGAGCTACGCGCCTCCCGTGCTCAACCTACCGTTCAGCGAGCAACTCGCCAACGAGGACCTTCGCAACTTTGCCTCGGCAATCACAATGCCTGAAAACAGCGGCGTAACCGTCAACCCCTTCTGGTCGTTCTCACTCGGCTGGGCGGGCGAGACCTTTACGCGTCCCAGTTCAGGCGGAAACGGGCGATTGTACTACGCGGCACGTCTCCACGACGGCAGCCCCCTGCCCAACTGGCTCGTCTTTTCCAACACGACTTTTACTCTCAATGGTGTTGCTCCCGCTAACGGCACCTACAATGTGGTAGTCACTGGCACCGACATCTGGGGCTACACTGGCACGACGACGAGTTTCATCTTTGCCGTTGGAAACGGGCAGGCCGTCGAGATGGTCAACGCCCCTACTGGCGTCAACACGACTGCCCGTGCCAATGTCAGCAGCACTATTGACACGTCGACTGTTCGCATCGCCGGCCAGACTGCCGATCCTTCCCAGTTCAAGATCACCCCCGATCTGACCCAGTTCAAGTGGCTTTCATTCAACAGGTCCGTGCAAAAGTATCGAAATCGCGACGCGGTACTAACTTTGTTCCTTAGTGCGACAAACACCCTGTCAGGAACTACTCCAGACTCACTGGTCAATGGCACGGCCGCTCCCATCGACATTCCCATCACCGTTGCATCAACAAACGCATCAAACACTCTTGCTTACGAAACCTACCTGCCTTTCAATGTCGTCCCCTACTTCTTCTCCACCTTTTCTGTGCCCAACATTACGACGGACACGGGCAGCGCGTTTGCTTACAACATTGGCCCCTATCTTCTGAACAATGGCACTGTCGTTAACGCGACCGTCATCCCTGAAGAGGCCGCCTCGTGGCTCGTCTTCTTCCCCGAGAACAAGACACTCATCGGAAACCCTCCTATCAATGTCACCTACGAGGGCATCGACGTGACCTTCATGGCCACCCTAAATGGCGTCAGTGCCACTACCAAGCTCAACGTTGGCCTCACCAACAACACCGAGCCCGCTACCAACGCCAACCCCGCGCCTGTGCCCGAAGGTGTCATTCCTAAGGGCATGTCGAACACCAAGAAGATTATTATTGGCTGCATTGTCGGTCTGGGAGTTCCTCTTCTGCTGGCTCTGCTTCTCTTGCTCTTCTGCTGCTGCCGCAAGAAGAACAAGGACGAGCCTTATCGCCGCGACTACTCTCGCGAGAAGACTCCTCGCATGTACAGCCCCACTCCTGTCGCCCAAACTCCCGGCCAGGAGTCGTTTGAGACCGACTCGACCGTCCTTGGGACACCCATTCTGCACCCCCCCAAGGTCTCGGACAAGCCTGGTCGTTTCGAGGCTTTCAAGGGCCGTCTCTTCGGCGGAGCGGATAACGGCTCGCAAGAGGTTATTACCCCTGTCAAGCAGCCCGTCACCTCCGACTCGGCCTCGTTCATCGGCCACGGCGATGTCATTGCTGTAAAGGGCGTTTCTCTCGACCGCAACGTGTCTAATGAGACTGGAATTACGCGTTCTATTTCGTCACAGTCGGGCAATTCGCTTGCCAGCTGGGAGTCCGACCCTTCGTTCCACTGGTCTGGCGAGGATCATTACCTCGAGCCCATGGAGGTGGGCGGCTCGCGTGGTCCCACCCCTACTGCTCGCCCTGCCGTTGTGGCTGGCGCTGCCGCAGCTGGAGCTGCGGGTGCCGCTGCGGTCGCTAGCCAGCCGTGGCAACGTCCCGGTTTCTACAACCCCAACTTCCGCTCGACCGACAACGTTTCCTACTCTGACCGCTTCCCCGAGCTTCGTGATATGTCTTCGCGATCACTCGACTCATTTGCCGATGTCGGCTCCCAGTTGGGTTCCGGCTCGCTCACCTCACGCTTCAACACCACCTCTGGGTCTGGCACTGGAACGGGCACTGGTTCATCCGGATTTGTGCGGGGCTCGAGCGGTCTTGCCGGCCGCTTTGCGTCGTCTGGTCTCATGTCCTACTCGTCAATGGAGGAGCCCGCCATTGTCGCCACCGCGCAGCGTCAGTCTCTTGAGACCCGCCGCTCAAGCGTGATTGGCCCCAATGCTGAGCACCATGCTCTCCTCGTGCCCCCCGAGCCTGAGAACCAGCAGAACCGTCAGGCGGTGCCAGGTCGACGCATCTCCAGCTCACGTCGTCACGTCGCACGAGTCAACGTCACCCGCCAGAGCATTATTCCCTCGGGTGAGACTGCGACGTATGGCCACACAGACGACGAGGTCGAGTACGACCGCACCGCCGATCTCGAGGCTGGTCACATTGTCTTCTCGTCGCCCATTCCGGGTGGTGACCCATCCCAGTTCTCGCCTACCCAATTCTCTCACGCGCAGTAAGGCCGCTATACACACACTCTCTTAGGACATTCAAAACTCTTGGCGACCGGATCACGCGACCTTGTATTGTCCCTGGACCCTCAACACCCTAATAATCGACGCGTAGCTCCACCTTTGAGGACAAGGCCGACGCGATCCCACCAGACTCTATACAACCCACACACACTCGTTAGACTTTCAACCGAACACTCTTCAATTTTCTCTTCTTCCCCGCGACACTCAGGTCTACGCAGCCCCGCGCGTACAGCATCAGCATTAGCATAGCATGGTTTGGGCTCTAGCAGCTCTTGTAGCATTAGTGATATAGTACGATGGATCACATAGACAGTGGCTTTAGCGCGTACAAATACTGACCGAAAGGGCATCTGTAGGCATAGGACATGCCTCCCTCCGAGGCGCTTCTGTGATCATGTAGTCTGATGCATGGAACTAGTGTGTCCTACATTCAACGCCAGGCGCGGAGCGGGCGCGGCCCGATGACGCCAGGCGTAACCAGAAACAAGAAAATCAACGTATAGAGGGGGGGTGGCCCGAAAATGCAAGGATGCAATATGGTCGTAAAGGCGTAACAGTTGGTTCGGAACAGACGAGGCAGCGTGGGGCGGGGGGCTCGTCTTCAGTTGGTCCGTGTGTATGGGCAGTGATGTATTAAGGAGAGACATAGTAGGCTGCGGCTCAGCCACAGAGAGTTCGACCGCCGGGGCCGGTTAGAGACGCTCAACTGTTGGTTAGTTGAAGGTGTGAGTGGTGACACGTACTTTGTGCAATGAGAAACTGCTTCTCGTCGTTGAACTGGTCGTCTATTTGCATGTCAGTTCATGTGAAACGGACGCCAATTTCATGAGGCCTCCGGCCCCTAAGTACGCGGTGAGAGATACGTACCGTCTTTGTCATTGTGAAAGTCCTTGAGGAAGACGAGAAGGCGATCCTTGTTCCGACGGAGAATGCGCGCAATCTCAGGTGGCTTGTTAGGGTTCGCAACGAAGACCTGACGTCAGCGACCTCCCAACAAGCACGGCAACTCACCTTGAACACATGGAATGCCTCAAACTGAATGTTCCTACTGCGGTCGCGCAAGAAGTTCATCATCAATTTCAAGTTGGCCTCGGAGGCTATGTAGCGCGTCATGATCGTGTAATTCGCCCGGTCGAGGAGAATCTCGCCGAGCAGCTTCAGCGACTGACGCTTGGTCACATAGTTTGTAGAGTTGATGAGCGTGTTGTACATTTCAAAGAACTGGCATCAGCAGCGTCAACAAACAGGCTACCCACCCGGTCATAGTTTTGGTCCAAGTACTGTGCCACCACAGGCTTGTGCTTTGTGAGAGTCTCCTGCTAGCGTCAGCACGGTCCAAGGTGGAGGGTGACACCACTCGCCTTCATGTTGGCAAAAGCATCGCACGAGATGCCAAAGGTGGCGTCCTCGATGTATTTTGGGAACGTGTAGAACCTGACGTTAGCACAATAGACTCGTACTGTCCTCACTGTTCAGAGTAGAGCAAGATCTTGGCCAAAGGTTCGTAGCGGAGCATCTCCTTGAGGATCATGCCTGTGTTCAAAGCCACTTCTGGGTCCGCATATCTGCATGATCAGCACTGCACATACGATTATTGACTAACCCCTTGAGGGTGTTGAAGATGATATCGGGTTTGTTGGCAATAAGCTCGACCGTCGGTGATCGTGTGCCGATCTGCCTACGCAGCAGCGTATTGTAGATGTGACCGACGTCCTTCCGGGCCTGATGTGTTAGCATAGCCGTGACAGAAGCGTTTCGCCAAGCTCACCTCGAACTCCAGCTTTGGCAAGCGCAGCACCAGCTGTGTCAACAAGTCTTGGTTGTACACTTCGTTGACCACCATGGTAACCATCTCGGGGGTGGAGTCGACATCACCCTCACAGCACAGACACGCCTTGACAGTGGATGTCAAGCGCGAGCACTCGTCGGTCACCTGCGTGCATCAGTTATTTCGTCCTCGACCCTTCATGCGCGAGCATCTGACCCACCTTCTTCTTGCTCTCGGCCGAGCCTGGCGCATCGAGGCGGTTGAGATAGTCACGCAGTGACCTGACGCTCTCGACGGGAGAGCGAGTCTTTGAACGATTGAAGAAGTTCATCGAACTAAGAAGGGGTTGTGGGGTGATGGAGAGTGACGAGAGTTGGGTGAGGTGGGATGAGCGAGTGCCAACAGACGGAGTGTCACGGGACGGATCAATAGACGGGACAAAGGGGCGGCGTTGGCGTGGAGGCGTGGATGTGTGGGGAGTAGGATGAGGAATGCGGTGTGGGTGGGTGGCGAAGGCTGACGC
Source organism: Prillingera fragicola (assembly GCA_002335605.1). Taxonomy (NCBI): domain Eukaryota; kingdom Fungi; phylum Basidiomycota; class Tremellomycetes; order Trichosporonales; family Trichosporonaceae; genus Prillingera; species Prillingera fragicola. Next base: position 565,909 of record BEDY01000008.1, on the reverse strand, counting down.
GATTCTGGGTATGCGAGTGTTTGCTGTGAGGAGGTGTGACCGAGTAGTGCGGTGTGCTGGGAAAGGAAGAGAGGCTGACCAGTTGCAGGTGTGATGCTTGCTGACTGGCAATCGGTTGTTGTGGACATTTACCATCACTGGGTGAAACGCTGAAAGGACGCTATTTAAACCACCCGCTTTAGCACGTGGCTTCACCTGCTATGACCCGCCACCGCCACCACCATATGACGATTACGATCTTAGCCTCGTCTTCTTCTCAACAACAACCATCACTCCATCATGGACAACTCGCCCACGCAAGTATTCCGAGCCACAATCTAGAACATTAGCGCTAACACACCCAGTGCGCTGTTCGAAAACTACGACGAGGACTTGAAGCAGCTCCTCAGCAGCCTCAAGTCCAAGCTTGATGGAGACGTCAAGGCTCTCAAGGGCGGTATGTTCATTACTCGGCAGCCACCGCATAGAAATGATGCTGATACGCAAATTTAGAGCCTCGAAAGGCTGCTCTTAAGAAAGTTGCCGACGAGCTCGACGAGGCAGAGGAGATTGTGCGTACTCGACTGCGCAGCGTCGTTTTGGCCGACGCCGCACGAGACATTGCTGACAGCGGTGCAGATTGCCCAGATGGACGTCGAGATCCCTTCGATGCCTTTGTCCATTCGCAAGACATTCCAGGATAGGCTGGCAAAGTCCAAGCAAGGTGTTGATCGTGTCAAGAAGCAGGTGGTGAGTGCACAATTCGAGTCTTGGCAAACGCTGACCAGGCAGCGCGACGTGCGCGCGGAGACACAGCGTGCCGAGCTCCTCTCTGGTCCAGGCTTCCCCTCAGACGACCCTTATCATGACGATGACGACGCGACAGCTTTCAGCACTCGCACCCGGTTGCTGGCGGGTACCGAGGCGCTTGGCGACTCTACGAGGCGACTGGACAATGCGCACCGTATCGCCCTCGAGACCGAGGACGTTGGCACGGATATTCTGCGCAACCTTCGTGGCCAGCGCGAGCAGATTGAGCACACGCGTGACACGCTCACTGTCGCCGATTCCAGCATTGACCGCGCGGCGGGGACGCTCAAGAAGATGATCTACAAGTGAGTGGTGGAGCTTGACAGCTGGCGCTGTCTTGGCGCTAGCTATTGACGCCGTACCAGGTGGCCTCTCGGCTGACATTGCTCAGGATGTATCAGCAAAAGTTTGTCACTGGCGCCATTATCGCCGTGCTTGTCATTCTCATCATTCTCGTCTTGTGGTCCAAGTTTCGCTAGCGGCTAGGTTTTGTTTGTATGGTAGTTGTTCGATGATAGACTTGTGCGATAGCTGTGCAGCAAACGCCGGTTACACCGGCTCGAAGACTACTGGCGCACCAGCCGAGTGATCTAACGCAGTGAACTATTGATCTCTTCTGACATGTCGTCATGCCAAGTTTACAGCCCCGCCTGCATCCCACTTGCGAGCATCCCCGGCCACATCCCACCCCTCGTCGGTAATACGCATCGCGCACGGCGTGCTCCTGTTCCGCTCTGTCCACTCCACCATGTGCCCCTTGTTCTCATAATCCGCAACCACGTCGTCCTCAAACCCCTTGACCGCCAACCCGCGCCAACTCGGGCGCTCCAGAAGAGAATGATCAGGGCGTACCTGATTGTGCAGCCTTGGTGCTGCTGTCGCTTCTGACGCAGACATGGAATAGTCGATCAGGTTGCGGATGACTTGGATGTTGGCGCTGATTATTGTCGACCCGCCTGCGGCGCCGCCCGCAAAGGCTGGTGCCCCGTTGCGTGTTATTATGTAGGGGCATGAGGAGGAGAGCGGTCGTTTCGAGCCCATCACTGAGTGTTAGCTCTGAAGCGCAGGGGAGGCGTACCGTAGTTTGCCGGTGCAGGCGCGTATCCTGTTCCGTTTGCCTTGCCTGCGACGGAGAAATCGTCCATACTGTCGTTGAGCATGATGCCAGTGCCGGGGACCATGATTCGAGAGGCAAAGATGAGACCAATCGTAGTTGTGAGGGTCACCACGCGACCGTCCGCGTCGGCTGTTGTAATGTTGGATGTCCCGTTGTCGTCCTTCACGCTGACTCCTGGAGTGTAGTATTCTGGTGGGCAAGTCTTGGACATGTCTAGTCTCCGTGCTCGTTCTGCGCCGCTTTCGGGGGAGACCATGGATTCTTGTAAGGCGTCCATTCCGGGGACAAAGTCTGGATCACCTAGAGCCGTACGTGCGCCGTATGCCAAACGCAAAGCTTCTGTCGTGACGTGTAGATCGTCGGCGGTGTTTGGAGAGTTGAGCGGAAAGTGGTCCATCGTTCCTAGTGCTGAGAGGAGGACGGCGCCCGACGCTGGAGCTGGCGTCGTGACGACCGTGTACCCGCGGTAGCTCCCCGAGATCGGCTTGTTCCACAGAACTTTGTAATCTTTCAAGTCCTCGAGGGTCATCAGTCCGCCTTTTGCCTGAACGGCTTGTACGACCTTGGCTGCTAACTCGCCCTCGTAGAACTCGTCTGGTCCACCACGAGCCAGAGCTTGGAGCGTGGCAGCATAGCCGGGACGTGTCCACTTATCGGCCACAGGAACTAGATTGCCATTCCGGGTGAAGGCCTTGACAAACTCTGGATCATCCGCAAGCCAACTCCCCACAATGCTCGGCGCGTTGGGACACTCGAGTTGTAAGAACTGCTCATCAGCTGAGCGGCACAGCAGCACCCACATCGTAGAGGTCCTTGCCCATTGCCATTCCGTTCCTCGCCAAATCAATTGCAGGCCGAAGCACGTCTGCCCATTTGAGAACGCCACCGCGCTGGTGAAGCGCCCACATCCCTGCCACTTGGCCGGGCACAGCGACGGCCGCCCCTCCAACAGCGGTCGACTTGTCAGTGATCCACTCCATTGTCACAGCCGCAGGTGCCTTGTGTCGAAAGTTAAGGCTTTCAAACTCGCCCTCCGGGGTACGGAGCAAGGCAAACCCGCCGCCACCAACGCAACTATGATAGGGGCATAGTACACCAATGGCAAATGTCGTCGCTACGGCGGCGTCGATTGCGTTGCCGCCGTCCTCGAGAATAGAGGCACCGATATGCGAGGCGATCGTGTGCTCTGAGATGGCTGCACCAGGGACTCCAGCCATTGCGGGTCTGTGCTGCGAGGAGACAAGTACCATTGCGACGTATCAACGCGTTGGAGTGGAGAGAGTTGTCAGTCAGGTGGGCTGGTGGGCTGCAGCGGCCGGATAGCTTAAATCACCCCCGCGGTTTAGATAATCACCCTTTCAGTTTGAGACCGCACGCGCAGGCAGGGCACTGATCACTGAACAGCAAGCTTGCAGCAAGCCCAAATGCTTGGACATGGGGAAGAGACGAACATAGAACCCATTTCTGTCTCTTGCTCCAACGAGCTCCAAAGAAATGTTTGACGACCTGTTCAATTACCGTGTGGAGCGAACCCCGGCCCCGTGCTTGTGTCAACATTGTCGGCCGACCATTAATCTACAGACGCACTCCCGCCGTGTAAGCAGAGCATTCCCTAAGTCAAAGAAGACTAGAATAATGGCTGAGAAGCATACTGGCAACAATGAATTCATGGAGGGTGACTTTCAGCTTGAGGAGACCGACTCTGTCTCGAAGGCGAAGGCGATGGTGAGGAGCGTCAGTACGTACGCCAACCAAACACCGAAAAGACGGCCGGGGAGGAATATACCTTCCTTTCGTCGTCGACATCCTTCTGGCTCCTCCTTGTCGTCTACATCCAATAATGTCCCTAGGACCTGGCCCGACTACTGTCTTGCTTGACACAGGCTGCTGCTGGCCATGGCGATGCGTCCCTTCCTGCTGCCCATGTTCCTCGCGCTAGCCTCGAAATCAATCGCGCGGATGGATGACGTCGCGGGGATGGATGGCTCTGCGTGCGTTTCAATCGTAGCAATCACTTCGGTCACCAGGAGGACAAGGTACTGAACCTAAACTACACCAAGGGTCAGAAGCTTGGCACCTCGTTTATAACCCAACCGACTACGAAAGACGGTGTTCTGAAACGTCGGGTTCTGCATCGTCAGCCAGGAGGTGACGGACGTAGTCGACGTTTCATGCGGCGAATGCTCTCAAGCCCAATAACGGTGGTTGTTGGACACGGATGCGGCGAATGCTTACATGGCAACTGCTTCCCGAGAAACGTCCATAATCAACACGCGTTCTTGGACACTCTTGATGCTTGCGGTTACGACTCTTGTTTGGCGGGTCTTAAGAAGGCCTGGATGGATGGTTTCTCCTGCTCTTCTTCTATCACGACCGTCTCCTCTGTCAACAGCCTGGTGCTTTGTCTTCACATTCCTTTCCTTACGCATCTCACGCCCACACGCCTTCTCTCTTTGAAGGATGGTGCTCGCTGTCATCGCGCTCGCCGCGCTTCTGGCCACTCTGCAGGTCAATGCGTTCTTTGTCAACATTTCGCCTCTTCTTTCGGCCCGTATGGACCCCATCGTCAACCCCGGTGTCGTTGGAGGACACACTCATCAGATCTATGGCGCCAACAATTTCCGTAGCGTGCTCAACACCCCGACCGAGCTGCTGAACGCCGATTGCACCACTGCTGAAGTTACGGTCGACAAGTCCAACTACTGGGTGCCCCTCGTGTACTTTATCAACGATAATGGCAAGTACGAGCCCCTGCAGAGCAACGGCGGCCGTGCGTACTACCGCCATGACCAAAAGTCTCAACCTTACCCTCAAGGCTTCCGCATGCTCGCCGGCAGTGCTCAGAACCGCGACCTCTTTCTGCCAGAGTTGTCCGCTCTTGCTCTTGGATACAGGTGCGACAAGGTCTCTAGTGGAGCATACTTGCCCAACGCCACGACCTTTCCCAACAGCTGTACCGGTGTCTGGCAGACTATTATCTTTCCTTCTTGTGGCTGGGCTAACCAGACCCTCGACACGCCAAACCATCAAGATCATGTCGCATACCCCGTCGCTCAAGGGGGTTACAAGGTTTGGTGGAACGGATTCCAGGGCATGAAATGCCCTCCCTCGCATCCTATTCACTACAGCAACATTCATCTCGAGATCTACTATGAGCTTTCGGGTCGCCAACAGACGATGTGGAAGAACAAGTCGCGCGCGAACCGCCTCATCCTCTCCAGCGGCGATCTGGTGGGCACCTCGGGGCACGGTGACTTTGTTATGGGCTGGGAGCCTGAGACTTTCAAGCAGGCTGTTGCCCAGTGTGGAGATACGAACGCGGTAGACTGCCCCGTTCTCAATAAGTTTGCTCAAGCCCATGCCCGCCACAACTGTCGCTTCGCCGGTATGCTTCCTGACGAAGAGCTCGGCTACACGCGCGCCCTGGACAAGCTTCCCGGCTGCAACCCAGTTTGGAACCTTGCCGCCGGTGACCACAAGCCTGCTTGCGATGCTAGCAAGATCCCGGTGCCCGGATGGACCCCACCCAATGCCGTCTTCCGCATCAAGAATAACTATGCTATCCCCATCGCTGCTGACTTTGGCAACACCCCGATTCGTCAGTTCCCCGCCACGCAGTACGGTGACACTTCCTACTTTGAGCCGTACGACCAGCAGACCTACTGCTGTAACCAGAAGGCGCCGAACCTCGGCAAGTGGTTCAATGGCACTGCCGCCGACATTAAAAACAACAAGGTCCTTGGCACGGCCGTCAACAAGATTGACAAGGTCTACAAGCAAAAGGACACGAGCAGGTACTCCAACACCAAAGGCCCCAATCCTCCGACCAAGGTTTATGCCACCCATGACAGCTTGTACAACAACGCTTACACCCATGGCATTGCGGGTTCGTGGATCACCCCTCCCCCCAACTGGACTGGCTACGCCAAGAAGACTGCGGCTGGCGCCGCAAAGGTCATGGTGACGGGCTTGGGCTCAGAGATCCCGGTCCTCAACAACTTCAATGCCGAGGACCCAGATGCGGCTCCCACCGCGGCCGCCTCAACCACCGACGCTCCAGCTTCCGAAGCCACGCCCAGCAGTGGTGACGTTGCGGCACCCACTCCTGCATCGGGTGGCAGCGACTCGGGCGCCGTTCAGTGCAAGCGCAACCGCCGCCGCCACGCGCGCCGCGAGTAGATGCAGCCCATGCACTTTGAGGCTCCAGGCTGTGCCTGAAGCATTTTCGCGTTCGTTTCCAGTGTCCATCTCTGCCCGTCAGGATTAGGGCTGAGCCCTTTATCCTGGTGTCCTTCAGAAGAGTACTACTAAGAACAATGCAGCCTTTGAATTACCCAGTTGCAGTGTCTGTCAGAGAGTGCGGCGAGCATGTTGGAAATCGGCAGGACAGGGAGAAGTTTGTGCTGGTGCCACACTGATTTGTGGCACTACCGAACAAGATTCCTCTACGCCAAGCTCTGGTGCGAGATCGCTCGCCGCTGACAAAGTCCCCACATCCAGACATGGCCTGGGTGCCGCAGGGCGCCGCGGTATGCCAACGCCGAGCTCGCGCCGAGCAAATCATCAGTCAGCATACCCCGCACCGCAGCTTTAGATAATTTCGAACATGTTCCATCGCAGCCAGGGCATGCCTTGTGTGGCCCCTGATGCCAACATTTGGCCGCGCGTGGTTGGCGGACGTCTACACGTCTACTCGGTATGGCCCAATCGCTCCCCGCTCGAAACGAAGGCGGGGGAGCATCGCTCACCCCTTCCCTGTCTCTGACTGTTTGCTTTTTCGGCACTTGGAATGATGAACACACATACTGGACGATCCAGCGCGATTTCCCCGGTCACCCCAGCTGTCCGGGTGTAGCTTGGCCAATGTGCGTGCATGTGTAGGAATGTAGCGAAAGCCCTGCCGAGGCGCCCAGCCACTGTTTCCTAAGCGGCAAGTGGCCAGTGGCCAGGAGCCTGAGGACGCCAAACTCCAGTCAGATCGCAGGCACCCACTCTGGTCAGTCACAGAAAGGACCATCTTCGTCGAGGCCTTCGAGGTGTATATACGGGGCCTATTCGGAGCAAAAGCCACCTAAGCATGGCGCCCGTTTCCTTCGCCCTGTGCCCGCACCCAAATCGCGCACTTGCATGCGTAGTTTGTACTCCGGGAGCGTGCGAGCACTCTACTGGCTCGGGGCTGGGCAAACTGTTCGGACTCGCCGACGCCGCGATGTTGTTCTCGATGGTTTAGCCTTCACACTGTGCAAAAGGGTTTGATTAACAAGAATGAGGTGAATTTGGAACGGACCCCGACGCGACTGCGGTCGGCCATGACCGAAAATATCCTCATCCTAATCATGTCATTTAGCCGCCATGATTTGTATTACTATTTAAAGGGGGAGGAGTGGATAAATAGTTGGTTACGTGGCCGCCGATGATCACCGTGCGTTCCACATTAGGAATAATAGCCTCTTTGGGAAACACGTGATGTGAAAAGTCGTCACTGCCCCTGACAAGTGCTTAAGTGGGGGGATTGCGGTATGGTGGGGCCGGTGGGGTTGTCGGGCACACTGCCGACGCAGTGTCGGGGCAGCCGGTCACTACCGCCGGGCCAGCGATGCGTTTGCCAATCAATGGGTGCAGTGGTTGTGCGGGGTACTCTTCCCCCGATGCACCCTATGTCCGCACACAGCCCACTGATAGTCTGCCCCTGTTGTATGGCGGACTGGCGCTGACCCTCTGACGTTGCGCCCTGGTCTCCCACGCGGGCCCACTATGTGCAGGCAAAGGGACCCATGGTTTGGGTGCTGTGCCCCGGAGTCTGACCCCCGAGCCAGGTACCGTCTTCCCTCGGTCGTCTCCTGCTGGGCGCTGCTCCTGCGTCTCCTTGGTGGCCGAGGTTTGGATGACATTGCGCCCTCCCCAAGCAGCCAGCCAGCACAAGGAAGTTTGCACCACGACTGGTCACTGTTCCATCATCATTAGTATTCTCTTCACCGCTCCCTTCTCCGTCTCCTTCTCCTCCACTCTCATTACCTCATCATAATTCGACATCTCGGGCCTCGATATTCGACTGTCCAGTAAAGACCCCGCACATTCAAAAAGTCTTTCTCAGCAACCCCAACCTCCCCTCCACCGCGACCAAGCCAAGGCCGACCGCCACCACGGTCCGCTCCTGTCGACTTTCTCTCTCCCACATTTGCTACAAGCAAGGTCGTCGCAATGCCTGTTGCCACCGTCCCCGCCGTTGTGCCTCCCACCGTCACCGTGGACGGCAACGCAGTTGCGGCCCCCGGTACCGCGGCCCGTTCACCGTCGCGTTCGCCCAAGAAGCCGCCCCCCTCCATTCTCCTTCCTTGCGGCACTGCCAAGGCGCAGGCTATGGCTGCTCGTGCTGAGCGTGATGCTGCCGTCGAAAAGCAGAGGCAGGACATTGCTAACGGTGTCATCCGGGCGGCACCCGCTCACCCGCCTGTCCAATCGGCCCCCGCCGCCCAGCAGCAGGTAAAGGCCTCGTCATCGGCAGAGTCCCTGCAGTCGAGCGTCCCCTCGTCGTCGCCCAGCACTACCTTTTCCGACGTCCACTCGCACACTGGTACTAGTGAGACTTCGTGGGCAACCGATGATGCCGCCGACAAGCCGCAAGTTGCCGCTTCTCCAGCCGCCTCCGCTGCAGCGGCACCTGCGTCTCCTGCTTCTACTGTTGCTTCGGTGACCACCCCCACACGTCCCAACGGTGTTCCCCCGTCGATCCGCTTTGGCGCCTGCCCTGAGCGTCCCATCGAGCTTCGTCGTCGCAATTCGATTACGCTCGGTGTTCTTGCGCGCAAAAACATGCTTCATGCGCAGGGTTCATACAGCGCTCCTGGCAACGGCGTGAGAAAGGTCATGATGACCGACGAGGAGTGGGAGGAGTACCAGCGCAACTTCAATGCCAAAAAGTGAGTTCTACACTGGCAGATGTCTGCGACAACGTTTGGGAATGCCGCACTATGGCAGGTCGTGTGCTTGGTGCCTATTGGGCAGGAGGCAGCCTGGGAAGTTTACCACCCCTTGGCCCCACTGTGCCCCAAGTTACCCCGCCGGCCGTGACCGTCGTCGTCGCTCTCTCGTATCCTAGTGCTAACGCTACAGCCAAACAACCCAGGCAGTCGATCTCGGAGCAGTCGTTTCGTCCGGCGCAAAAAAGTTCTTTAACAAGATGCGACGTGGCTCAAACTCGAGTGTCACATCCAACTCGTCAAACGCTTCATCTGCCGCCGCGGCCGGCGGCCGAGGCCGCAGCGACTCGGCGCCTGGCGCGCCGCCCATTCCCGTTTCCCCTCGTGCCCGCCCCGTCGATGTCGGCGAGGCGCTTGTCGAGGAGGAGGAGGAGCAGCCCTCACCCGCCCCAGGCAAGAGTCTCGGCCTCACTGCCCTCGACGGTGACCAGACACCCCGCCGAATGTCAACACCGCCTCCGCGCAGCCCCGTCCCCACGTCCGCGCAGCTTTCGTTCGACGACGAGGACGAGAACGAGGACAACGCGCAGAATGAGGACGCCAAGCACTCGCACGATGTGGCAAAGTACCCCGGCTATGATGACCATGACATGACTCACCGTGATCGTCAATCGAACCACGTCGCCGCGCTCGGATTTGAGCTCAGCCACTTTGAGGGCTCGCGCTCAAGCTGGGAGCCTCCCCACGGCACGTCTCACCAGGACGGCATGCCCCAGCAGCGTGTGCACTAGTCACCGCGCCACGCGACCATTATCGACTCTTCATCTCGTCTGTCTCTGCATCCCGCGCCCCGCCCGCCGATCTCGGCGCACTGCCCTCCATGCCATACCAAAAGGCGGGCAGCGCAAACGGGCGGCGTTGCCGTCTTGAAAGTGTATCTAGATCTTCTCCATATCCCTTCACCCCTTACCGCCGCTGTAATATATGTTTGTGCGGTGTGTATCGGTCTGCATGTATGTGTGTCCACGCAACAAGTTTCACCGAAAGTGATGGGTACGTGGGCACAGACCTCCAGGGGAGTGAGTCCTGTGCGTATCAGGTTGCCGAGATCGGGGGGACGAGGCCTAAAATACCAACCGGCTGTTCTTGGCACGAGACGACACATGTGCTCAGGCCTCAGGCCACAGGTAAGATACAGTGATGCATGTGCTTCGTACAGATATTCTCCGTCCTACTTAGACAGCCTGCGCGGCACCCGAGCAGCGCTCCTCGACCCAAGCACGCTCACGCCCCACAACAGTGAGGTTCTCGCAGGGGCCATTTTCGCGCACGACGACAACGTCCTCGATGCGCACGCCGCCGACGGGAAGGTACGTCTTGAGGACCTCGACGTCGACGTGGGGGCTCTCCCAGACGCCGTTGTCGGCCATGAGCTGGGGCGCAAAGTAGCACCCGGGCTCGACGGTGAGGACCATGCCGGCCCGCAAGGTCTGGCGGATACGGAGGTAGGTGTAGATCTTGGCCGGGGTCGCGGCGGTGGTGGCCGGGAGGTCACTGTGGACGGTGCGGAGGAGCTGGAGCGAGTCGTGCACATCCAGGCCGAGCGAGTGGCCGAGACCGTGGGGGAAGAAGGCGGCCGAGATGCCAGACTGGAGAATGGTCTCGGCGTCGCCGACAAAGATGCCCATCTTGAGGAAACTGTCAATGAGCACCTTGTGCGCGTGGAGGTGGAGCGAGTCCCAGTGGTTGCCGTCAAGAACCATGGCCTCGGTCTCCTTTTGCATGCGCAGGACGAGGTCGTAGATCTCACCCGCCTTGTCGGTAAACTTGCCACCGTTGCCAACAGGCATGGTGCGGGTCACATCGGACGCGTAGCCCTGCCACTCGCAGCCGGCGTCAATCAGAAGCACCTGGGGCTCAAAGGCCGCAGAGTGGAACGACGTGGTCGGGGTCGAGTGCGCGTGCTCGGGGACGTCGCCGCAGCAGCCGCGGGCAAGGCGGCGAGGGGTAAAGGTGCTGTCTCCGGGGGCGCGGGGAAGAGAGGTCGAGGGGAAGAGACGGTCGTTGCACACGTAGTGGAGTGTCGAGGCGTGCGAGCCCGAAGCAACAATCGGGAGGTAGGCCTGCTCGGCACCCTGGCGGCGGCAGGTAGCCACAAAGAGAGCCTCGGCATCGGCCTCACTCTCGACCTCCCACTGCGCGACACCCTGGAGGCCGCTGCGCTCACGGGTAGCGGCGACGCTGGAACCCTTGGAGCGCGAAGCGGCAAAGCGACCCAGTTCACGCATGAGAACCTCGTGAGCGTTCGAAGTGATGGCGTTCGCGCGGCGAATCTTGTCAATCTCCCCCTCAGTCTTGACGAGGCGAGCGTAGTGGAGCGCCGTACGCAGGTGCTCGGTGCAGTGGGCCTTGACAGCGTTGCCCTTGCTCAGTTCGGTGACCGCGGTGGGAAGAGGAGGGTAGTCGTGAGTGAGAGGAAGAGTGTGCAGCGTCGTCTCAGGGCCAAGGGTAGCGAGGACATCAGGCAGCGCAGTGGTTGCCTTGATAGCGCCAGCGTCAAAGCGCGCAGCAGCGTCCTCAAGCGTAGGCGGCGCAACGCTCCACATGGTCTCGAGCGGGTCCGCAGGCGGGACAAACAGGGTGTGCTCAACCTCGCCGCCGGGCGTGAACACGACCAGCACCGAGGCAGAGTGGACATCGTGCGCGCCGGTCAGGTAGTTGAAGTTTGCCTCCTGGTCTGTGTGGAGGGTCAGCAGCTAGCCGCGCGCAGTTTGCTCGTTCGCAACCATGGAAACGCACAGAAAGGAAGCTCGCGGTCAGTGTCGTCGCGACACGACGTGGGGCTGCCTTGGAGGAAGATGGCGTGCGCCTGCAAAGTGTCAGCATTGTTTGGTCTCGCAATAATGACAGGTGGCAACGTACACTAGAGCGCTCAGCCTCAGGCAGTAGGCGCGTGAGCTCCTGGGCGAGCTTGGTGGCATGGGCACGAGCAGGCAGCTTGCTGCCCGACTGCTCGGGGGAGACGCTGGCTCCGTTTCCGTTGGTGGTCGTAGTGGTAACAGTCATTTGAGTGTAGAAAGGGTGTGTGGTTTAGAGAGAGTGGAGGAGCTCACGGATGGAGCTTAAGAAGGCGGTTGCGTCGTACACGGACATGGCCGGACGGCGCTTGGCACCCACTTTTTTGAGTGAGCCACGCGGTGCAGCTTTGGTGGAGGCGTGGACGACGACTCACCCTGGTCCTCATGCCTCCTGCATATACAAATCAATCTTGTGCAAGTGGGCTATATGACTCGGTCCCAAGGCTTGACTCGCCTCTCCTAGATATACAAATCTAGTCCATGCGATGCATATCTACTGCTAATGTGACAACAATGTGCTCTACAGCCGCTCTAGCGCGGTGACTGTCCACTGGCGCGAAATCCCGTGTGTGCGCGTTGCGCTTAAATCCTATCGACAAACAGCTCCTGCTTGGCCTTGGCCTTGCGCTCGCGACGCTCCCTGCGTTCAACGGGCGGCACAGAGCTCAAGAGCTTTTCAATACGTGCCTCGTAGTCAAAGGTGTCGTCGTCAGTGCCGATACCAACGTCACGCACAGGCGGAGGTGGTGGCGGTGTGACCTTTGGCTTCTTCTTCGAGCTGTCGGGGAAGCTAAACGTTGAGATGCCGATGCCGCAGATGACGAGTACTACAATGATCGCTGCAATTGTCAGCACGTAGCCCAGAGGAAAACGGGCTACTCACTGATAGCTCGCCTTGTGGCCTCCCACTTGGCACTCTCAATCTCCGTCTTGAGGTCTCCAACCGATATGGTGGCGCGGTTGTTAATCTCTTCGATGCCGATATCAAATCCCTTGATTTCCGTGCGAGTATCAACCTTGCGGTTGTTCATCTCGAGCTCAATGTCATGCTTAAGCACCTGCATGTCCTCCGCCATCTTTTGCTCGACCCTGTCAAGCTCGCGGCGCACCGCCGTGACGGCGTTGCGTGCGGCTATGCCTGTGTTGCGATTCCGCACGTTAAACTCGGTGCGCAACTTGGACAGCGCAGCCTTGAAGAGATACCCTTCCTGTACAGTGTCAGCGCTACTCCCACCAATGCTCGGCGACTTACGTTGTCCAACTCCTCCTTGCTCAACATGCTGCCTTGGGCACGCACTGTGCGCTGCGTGATAACAGTACGTACACCTTCCATAAGCGCCCTTGCCGTCTGAGGTTTGACCTGCGCCTGCACAAGTGCGTTTACAAATGCGTGCGTGTTGAACGGATGCCGCACAGGACGCACAGTGCTGCTTGATGGTGTTGGCAGCGGAACAGCTGTGAGCGCTGTCCCGGGACTAGGCTCCGCAACAGCGCCTGCCACTGGTGGTGGAGCACTCGAGGCCAATGCCGCTGCACGCTCTCCTGGCGTCTGTTTACTGGCGCTCGCCTCACCTTCTCCCTCGGCAGCAAATGCCTCGGCGAACGGGTGAGTTGAGCCCGCGACAAATGACTCAGACCCATCGGGCGGCGAAGGCAGGCCAATCACGCTGCCGCGGTCGTTATGTGGTGGTCCTGCAGCCGCAATGCTAATGGGCCGTCGCTGCTGCGAAAGTGCTTGTTCGCCACCAGCTCGCCTCGAGCGTGGTGTACCTGCGCCGCTACATGTTGGCGGTGCAGCAAGGCGCTGGAGATTGCGCAACGCAGACGATGCGAGTTGCTTGTGGGCGAGCATAGGCCACCTCGGATGCGTAGGTGCACTTTGGTGGTGATTCAATACGTATTGAAGGAAGGAAAAGGAAAGATGGAGATTGTTGCAAGTCTGTTGGAACTTCAAACTCAACATGACACGTCCCAAGAACGCGACAGGCTGCTCGGGTAATCTGTAAAATGGGTCGCGCCACCACCGATGATCGACAGCTTATGTAATAGTCATCCAAGCCAACGAGACGTGGCCATGCCCGCCGGAACATGCCAATGGGTGTGCGACATGCAGGTCGAGGTTCGAAGCGGGATCATCGACGTAGGGGTGACCTGGGACCTGCAGGACCAAAGTGTCAGGAAGCCACACATGGGAAGAACAAACCGTGAAAGCTTAAAGCCGCTAAGCGTGACAAACACGAACGCGTACTCCTCATGTAATTTAGTACCTCGCCCTGGTGACCTCCCAATGGAAGAACCTTGGGAGTGGCAGTTCCCAGTGGTCAAGGTATGTAATATGTATCATTTCATGTCGTTCAGAAATACAGCTCAGGTACCGCCAAACCGGTACCATCCTACAGATATATCTCCACCCCTCTCTAGCACACATCACCGCAAGCAAAGACTGTCGTCTTGCCCACGTTTAAATAATATACTGTTAACTGGCAATGTCAAGGTGCAGTCTACACCCGACCATCCATACCGCGCTCTCGCGGGTGGCACGTCGTCATACGCGGTTCTCTTCGCCTGTGCGCTTGACTGAACCCAACCTTCGAAGGGTCGTCGCACGCACAAGTGTTGTTACCGCCTGGTGACGCCGTGCCGACTCATCCTACGGAGCCGCAGTTGTGCGTGGCAGGTCGACAAGACGGGTACGGCGCTTCTGGGCACGCGGCGTCGGAACAGGGATTCCAGAACTGCCAGCCGCGGCCGACGAGGAGGCTGCCGCGCGGCGCACTGCGGCCTCGACGTGACGCTCACAATAGCGCTCGCCGGCGATGTCATAGTACTCGGTCATGGGCTCGCGACAGTTTTGCGCGCCAGAGACCCCACCGCGGTGGTCGCAGCGTAGGTGACCAGGGTGGAAACGCTGATCCTTTGAGCCTCCGCTGCCTGGGGCAAGAATGCACGGGCCCTCGATAGCCTCGCCGCAGTTGAATGCTGCGCACAAAGTGCCACTGCAAGGTTAACAATTGTTTCAAGTCAACTCGATGCAACTTACTTTTCTTCGGCGTAGTGGTGCTGGCACCAAGGGCGACCGTCGTGGACGTAAAAGTCGTCGTCGGCAAAGGGCTTGTCGCAACGCGTGCAGGTAAAGCACGCGCGGTGCCATTTCCCCTTGAGCTGGCCATCGCTAGACGAGACCGCGCTCTTCTCGATCGGAAGCTTGCACCGGCGGCAAGAGGGAAGGTACATCTTCTTCCAGTCACGCTCGCACAAAACGACACCATCACGCTCAACAAAGCGGCGAACGCCGCCAACTGGGTCGCCACAGTGCGCACAGGTACGCTTGGGGCGACCTTGCGCATCGCAGGGAACACCAAGATCGGTTCCTCCCATCGTGCGGCTGCGTAACAGGTTGGGCGCCTGAAGCTTCGACGGAGAGTGGTGAGCATCCCGATCCAGCGCATGCGCCGCAGCGGGCGGCGACGCGCTACCCATCGTGACAGTCGACTGCGAGCTGGGACGAGCCTTGCGGATCGTCGAAGGCGACCGGTGGGCTGGCTGACCAAGAATGAAACGCTCGCCTTCCTCGTCTTCATCCTCCTCCTCCTCGCCAATGTTGGCCAGAGCTTGAGCAGCGGCCGTGGGCTCCGAGAAGACCCCACCGGCATTGTCAGAGTAGGTAGAGTACATGCTGGCGGTAGCGGCGACCTTGGGATCGACACTGTTGGCGCGGTCGACGAGTCCCTCCCAGCTTTGGCTTGGGGTCATGACGAGCTCGACTTCATTGCCGCGCGCGTCAGCACTAGGCTCGCAGGATGATGAAGACGTCGAACCAATGCTACCGTCGGTCGGGTACCGTTGGTGGTCAAAGCGCCCGTGCGACTCCTCTGGCGAGGCGGGCGTCACCCAAGGCAAAAGTGACTCCTCAACACTGCTGCTGTAGCTGTCACGTCTCAAGTCGCCAGCAGGGCTGTCAAGTTCCCCAATAGGAGGCGACTCCATGGGTTCGCGGCTCATCATATGGGTCTGGTCACTCTGAGAGCCCATCATTTGACGGTAGCGGTCAAAGAAGGGGTGCTGGTCGCGTTCCGCAGCTGACCGCTCAATCGAGCGGCTGGACATGGCAGAGATACTGCGTTCCTCAAGCACCGGCCTAGCGGGAGGACGACGGTCTTCGTTGCGCGACTGCGCACGGCGGTCATTATGTGAAAGGTCGTCTGCAGTGTTCGAGCGGTTACGGCTGCGTGAGGCTAGTGGTACTTTTGGAAGGATGACAGGCTCGCGTGGCGTGGGAGACCGGTTGGAGCGAATGCCGGGGTTGAGCGAAGGTGTAGAGCGTGCACCAGGGTTTGGCGAGTGTGCGAGCCGCGCCATGGGCTCATTGCCCGTGGGCGAGGGCGTGTGTCGCGATGGCTTGGACTGAGGACCCGGGGGTGACGGTGTTGATTCTGGTATGGGAGCCACATCCTGTGGTCCCTCGTGCGTAAACCCACGGCCCGTGGTTGCGGCTAACGCCACCCCGGCGCGCACGCTCCAGGCTGCGGCTGCAAAGGCTCGTCGGCCGACACCAGCCATACCAGCATTTCCGCCAGATGTAGTGTCGGGCATCACGGGGTGTGCCGCCACGGCAGGCGAAGGAGGGCCGCGGTCGTGTTGAGGCCACTTGCTCACACTGTTCGCAGAGACGGCGGACGTTGGGACGTCGGCAGGATAGCCTCGGGGTGGTGCAACAAGGTTGCCTATCTCAAAGCGACTGTGGTCAGGCGGTCTCAAAGTCTTTGGTGCGTTAGGGCGGCGAATAGACGCCGACGACTCTGTGGGGCGGAGAGGAGGCGAAGGGAAGAACGGATTTGTGGGCGAGTCTCGTCCACTTGAATGCGATATCGGAGGAGGTTCCTTAAGCTCAGGCAGTGGAACGCAAACGTGTTCGCCGAGTGAGTTCAAGGGAATTGCGACTGCGCAGGATGAACACTTGACGGTGGGGAGAACGACTGATGCGCGCTCCCTGTCGCCGTGCGCGGCAGGCATTCGAGGGGCCATGAGGACCGACATTGTTAAAATACGAGTCTAATGATCTGATGGCTAGTGTCAGCGAGGCTGCGAGTGGTGAGTGGCAGACGGGGGGACTTTCACGGCGACATGACATCCCACGACAATAGGCGAGAGGTTTGTGTCACCCGCTCGAGCCGCTACCTGCTGCGTGATAGTGCATGTGATGGCCCGGAACCCATGCACCGGCACCGAGACCGGATGATTCGTTGCGATGGGACATAAAGTGGCTATTGCTGGCGAATACTTACAGTATGGGTAGCCCGAGTGGGCCAGTGTATACAGCGCAGACAGGAAGAGTCGCGGCCAATGTCAGAGTGAGTGTAGAGGACTGTAATGTCAACGCTGCAGTTGTTGTGCATCGCGCTTGGTTGCATGGTGGGTCGCACCAGCATATGCGGCTTGTGCTCAGACTCACTGTCTCCTAATCGTACGCCAGTGCGGGTGATTCGTCTTAGACTGGGCGCGCGCGTGGGCGGGAAATCTAGAGCTAGGATCGTCTAGCAGCAGCGGAATACCTTTGCAGTCACGCGTCGCAATGTCCTGCAAGCTGCAAGAGAGCTGAAATGTAGGAGAAGTGCGCTCGGGCGAAGTGGACGGCGTCCGGGCACAGGACGCTTCTGGTGGCGTGGACCGTGAGCTACCGGAACTCTTGAACCGTGATCAGAGCGCGCACGCTAGCTACAACACTAGGAGGGGTGTGTTCGGCCGGCGTCGAGCGAAGGAAGGATCGTGCGCGGGAGGGGGGGCGCTCGAGCCTTGTTATTGTTATTGTTGCGCAGCCGATAAGGAGAGCTGGCGTTTGGGTGAATGTTAGCAATCAAGGTGCCAACTCAAGGGAGGAGGGAAATGGTCGTCGCGCAGTGGGAATGAGTCAGGCGAGATCGAACTGGAAGGGCCCAGAGAGGTCGATCTCTTGGAAAGAGTGTGAGTCGTGAAGCTTGTTCAAAAGAGTGTGGGGGGTCGCGACGTCGTGGGCGGCCGTTGACGATGGTATTATGTGCTATAGACCCTTTGAGAGGATTACTACTGTTCGCGAGGATAGACTGTTTACAAAGATGGCTGTACAAAGTGTCAAAGTGCCATCGGATGAGTCGCGCGAGAGAGAGAGAGGATTCCTGTCGCCCACAATGGTGGTGGGTGGACTGGGGATCCGGACACACGGGCTGATTCTACAGGTACAGTGGAGACTATGGATTCCTGGTCTAGCCTGTCCTGCCCAAAGAGGGCTTATCCAGGAAGAAGCTGCCGCCTCTTTGGTGTGCGGTACGGCATCGGTACGGCAACGCAGGACGAGCACGGGCTAGCACTGTACTGGAAAGAGCAAGTGCCCAACGAACGAAACGCCAAAGAGTGCACGCTGGGCCAGGGACGCGGCAGCCACGCCAGAAAGTGGCGTCTCGGCTGATGCTTCATGCCAGCAGCTGTGGTGGTTTGCGCATGGTCCCGCACGGGAAGAGTTGGCGGGAGAGTACAACGCGTATAGGATGACGGCCAGGGACCACCACGCCGGATGCAGTATGCATGGCGCCGGAAAGTGGACCTGAGCGACCTGAACATGGTGTACGCATGAGAGCGCAGGCAGTCAGGACAAACCCACACCGCGCAATGACGGCAGCCAGTCGGTTTCAGGTAGCGTTTCGGGTGTCGGGGCAAACGAACATGGCACCCCCGTGGCTTCATTTCTCGCTCCTCGGTCCATCTAGGTCCACCACCTCTTGCGGCGCGTGCTACTCCTGTCTCAAGCAGCAGCATGACCGTTCGCCCTAAGGGTCCCAGAACGCGTTTCCTTACCGGACCCAGACGCAGCGCATGCCACACCTTGTTCTGCGGGCTCAAGATGGAAGACGGACGGCAAAAGCAGGGACCGGCCGCCTCAACTCAGGAATGCCGGTACCGGCCAAGCTATTCGCCATCTCGAATGCGCAAGCGCGTGCACGCATGCCTTGCACGCAAATGTAACGTTTTCTCTCTCTTCTTGCAATGCCAGGACCCTGTAAGCAGATCGGATACATGGACTTGTTCGTCACGTCGCCCTGTCAAAGCTGCGTTCCACCGGAACCTCTCCCTCCCCCAAGCACGATGGCTCGCGCGCAGCAGCCAGCTGTCGCTGCACGCGCGTCAGACTGGCTTACCACGTTGCTCATGCTTCTCCCCCTTGAAGCCCCCGGAGTAGCGTGTCGCGGCTTGGTCTATCTGTCAATACAAAATGGATGATCGAAACCGGCACACGCGATGGGTGCGGACGGCATGGTGAGGTAATATCCTGGCGTGTTTGGTGTTTCGTCTCTCGGCACCCAGTCCAAACACGCCGGGGTGCTCCACACCATTTCGGGGCTCGATCTTGTCAACCTAGAGTGTTCTGGGGCACGCCGAAACACTCTAATGCCAGCTTCCGCAATGTTTGTTTCCTCAATGAACATGTCAGACTGGCTCATGCTAACCGCCCACGATATATTACTGCATCGCGCACTCGGACAGCGTCGATCAAAGTACGTCAATGTTTGTTTCAACCAGGCCATGACATGGTCATGCATTTCTCACGCGGCCATGCAGCACGCAGGCTCCACCTCATATCTCACCGTCCTCGTCACCCCATACTCCAACGGCGCAATCCTCACCAGCACTCAGTAGTGTGCCAACGTGCGCGCGCACGTCAAACACTGCGCCTCGCCCGTGCCCAGCCAGCGCCTTGAGAGGGCGCACAGTGGTCGTCGCACTCGCGCTCGGCGGTGGGATGTGCACGCGATTGCGTGGCGGGTAATATGCTGGCGAACGCTGGGCGCCGAGGGTTGCGTACGGTGACGGCCCACGGAGAGCTGTTGCCGTCGGAGCCAGTGCAGCAAGTGCGTGCGTGCGCGAAACCGTGCCGGAGGATGACCCTAGCGCGGGAGAACCAGGTGCTGGCGTCGACGCCGCCGATGTACGCATACTCTCCTCACCCGATGAGCCTTCGCGGTCCCAGAGGTACACTAGTCCATCCTCCGAGCCCGAGGCGATGAGACTTGACGTCGGCGATGCAAACGCGCACCTGATAATATTCTTGGACGTATTTTGGTGGCCCGTGTAGCGGTAAATGTTGCGTTGCTGACATCAGCCTCAGCCCAAGTACGAGTCCGACTCACCATGCGCAAGTCCCACAACCTGTTCGAGTTGTCCTTACATCCGGCGAGCAGGTACTTGCCCTCGTGGTCAAACTCGACCGAAGTGACCTCGCCCAGGTGGGCGGTCATAGTCTGGACGCAAACGCCACCGACGGCGTCCCAGAGGCGTATGTGCTTGTCCTTTGAGCTGCAATGTCAGCACCCAAAGTCATTCACAAGACCTACCCAGAAGCAATGACCTTGCCTGTCGGGTCAAATGCAACAGAGAGCGTGCTCTGCGCGTGCCCAGAGAACGTCCGCACAAGTTTGCCCTGCTCCACGTCCCACATGCGCAGTATCTTATCGTAGCACGCAGCGACGACGTGGTCCTCACGCCCAGACTGCCAACGGACACCATAGATGTCTCCTCCATCGCCAGCCAGCACGCTCGTGCACTCTCCGTCTGGGCGCCAAATGCGCACCGTTCCGTCACCAGATCCACTGGCGATGAGCGACTGGCTCTGCGACACGGAAACGTCCCATAGCCGAGACTGGTGACCGGCGAGGACCCGGCGGGTGGTTCCGTCCTGAATGTCAAAGATACGGAGAGTGGCGTCGCTTGATCCGCTGATGCCGAGGGAATCGCCGATAAAGTCCACGCACTTGACGTTGGCGCGGTGACCCTTGATGAGCCGCTCTAGAACACTCGGTACCGCAGGCCGCGAGTAGTCTGCCAGCAAAGATGGTACGGCCCACGGTCCGTCATTCCTTGGCCGCGATGCGCCAATTTGCCACGCCGCTGCTTGTCGTAGCAGCGTGAGTAAGCGGTCCTTGGGGACAATTACAGCACCCGGGGTCTCCTGGCCGCCGTTAAGTGCCCCATCTGCAAACGACGCAGTATCCCGGTTTGAACTTCCATCGTTGGTGGCCTGGCGCGCCCCATCTGTCAGCTCACGCCACATGGTCAAGAGGCGCTCGCGCTCAGGACCGGCTCCAGCCCAGTCACGAAGACCAGGGGCATCGTGCACTGTTGATGCGGAGGTGAGATAGGCAAGACTGTAAAAGTCGTAGGGAACGGGCTGGTAGTGTTCCAAGGGCTTGAGGCGCTTTTGGAGCAGGTTGAAGGCTTTCTGTGACTCGCCTGAAGTGTCAGCCGCTGTTTCTGAACGTAGCTTCAATGCCAGTGGTCCAACACCCTATCAACACTCACGGTTATCGATGTACTCGAGAAACTGTTGCCTGTAGCACATGTACAAGAATGCCTTTTGGGTCTGCGGACCTAACAGTCCGCTGGGTGCAAGCAAACCCTCGAGGGCCCCAAAGTCGCCGTCTACAGTGTCAACATGCTGCTGTCCCATCGATCCCACGCAGCTCTCAGAGCGAGGCAGCATTTGCAGTACCCACCCAAAATAGCCCTCTCCACGCCATCAATCTGTAGCCGAATAGATTCATCTCTTGCAGGCCCAATCTCCGCGGCGAGCACGTCGGCGAGGCGTGGGTGTTTGGTGGAGAGATAGTCGGCGATGAGGAGGGTGATTTCCTGTCTGTCAGCAAAGATCGCGCCGGCCGCAGCTCATTTGCATGTGTGCACATCTAGTAGTCTGCACTAGAAAGACCGATGCTTCTCGACGACGGCCTGGCGTACCCTGCCCCGCCGACTCGCCCCTCAAAACCGCTCGCAAGCCGTCACACTCACATGATCAGCCGTTGGGGGCAACACAACCGCCTCGGGGTTAACAGCGGCGACAGCCTTCTCTCGCTGACGCGGTGTAAGCGGCACAAGTGCAGCAGAGTTGGCTGTACTGGTGCTCGTGCTGGCGCTGCGAGTGTCAGTTCAATTTACTCCACCAGTCCAACGCGTTCGAAGATGAGACCCGAGGTGCGCCCTCTCAGCTTGCGCAATGCATCGGAGCTGACTAACACGTACCTCCCAGGAGAGCTTGATGAGCCTGCGTCCATCTGGTCTGTGATCGTACGTGGCCGACGATGTTGTTGTTGCAGAGTGGGAGGTGAGTGGGCGGTTCAAGGACCTAAAGCCTGAAATGAATGCGGCGCCGAGAGGCGGAGCCAATGACGCATGAGGCACCGACATGGTACTTGGTAATCCCTTCACTGGCCACTGGATCATTGTCGGGCATCGCACATGCTCCAGTCGAAGTGGTCATTGGCATGCGGTCCCTTGCTTCAGAGCACTGAATGATCAATGCATGCCTACTCACATGTCATGCTATTATAAAGGTTGAACTACTATGCTACACAGAACCCTTGCACGCGGCAACCCCCTCACTGGATCACTGGCGGCGTTGGTCCATGGACGAGCGGTCTGGGATGTCCATGCTGGGGCGCTGGATCGTAATGGCCGGACCAGGCCCAAAGACGTCGCCAGCAGCACTCTCATCAGCCGCCTGCCTGTGAGCAAGGTTGCTGGGATGCTCGGGAAGGTCACTTGCGCGACGCGCGCTGGCACCGAGCGTGGAAGGAAGACTGTAGTGAATTGCGCCTGGTGGCCCGTCCGCGGGCAGTGGTGCGATGCGTGTCTGGGGGCTTGGCGTATGGCCAGTGCTCGACAGCTGCGAGTGCGTAATGTTGTGGATTGTGGCAATGTCGGGCAAAGTACGCGTGGACGCCGACGTGTTGGCACGGGGACGCTTGGCACGACCTCCAGTACCTCCAAGGGCGTATGAAAAGGTGCTGCCAGTGGTTGAGATGTGTGACGATACGGTAAGACCACGAGGACGTGTGGAGCGTGCTGGGGTCTGGCCCGCAGTGGTAACGTCCGTGACAGGTACAGTGGGCGGGAGACACTCCATGTAGGACACGTTCGCCAACATGGGCGGGCGGGAGACGGAGCCAGACCGCGAGCGCGACACGGAACCGGAACGCGATCGCGTAGGAGAACTTGAAATGACAGCGCTGCCAATTGTGCTTGAGCGGTGGCGAGGGCTAACAATCGGCGACGATGACAAGGTCGATGAACGGTCCGGACGAAGGAAAGTAGACTGCACAGGGGTAGCACCGAGCTCAATCTCGCAATCCTCGGGTATCGGCACGATAGGCAGCGGCACGCTACCAGCACGAGCGCGAGCAGCCTCTTCCTCCTCTGTACCAGCAGCACCTTCCACAGCGACCTCCTCGTCTGGAATGACGATCAGGTGGTTGTCGGCTTGCGAGCCGAGGGCTAGTGATGCAATGACAGGATTGGTCACCCAGCCCACAATTGCGCCGTACACGCCCTTGATGACCTGCGGTGCCCACTTGTTGCCCATGTTGTCCATCTTGTAGATGGGGCCGAGAATGACGATAGCGAGACACCAGAGCGGGAAGCCAAAGACGATACCGATGAGCGCTCCTTGGCCGGCCGTCCAGAGAAGCCGGAGAAACCACTGCTTGACTCCAATGCCACGCGCGAGCATCATGTTCATTTCCGTGCCCTCGAAGATGAAGCGAACGAGCATCCAGTAGTAGTAGGAGACGCCAGAGAGCTTGGGGGTCTCATCGTCCGCCACAGCCACATCGCGCTTCTCCTCGATTGCCCTGGCCTTTTCAGCAGCCAGCCTTTTCCTGTTAAAAATCTTGTCGAACAAGATGCGAGGGTCGGGCAAGTGCTCAACGTGGGGGTAGACGAATGGCAGGGGCTGAATGGCGTTGTGGTGGAGGTCGGTGTGCACGAGCGTCGAGGTGATGAGCATGGACGCGAGACACTGAATGATTGGTGTTACGCCGAGGTCTCCTGCAATGGTCGACTCGCTGAACACCCACATCTGGGACTGTCAACAACAACATTCACGTCGTATCGCGTGTGTGGCTCCACGCCCAAGACACAAACCTTCACAGACTTTTGGCCACTGTACACTGCCAGATTAGCGAGGGTCCGATGGTGCATGTGCGATGTACTCACTCGCATACGCGATGCCAAAGTTGGCGCCGCCGTCGATGAATCCAGCTCCCACGCCTTGGAGGAAGGCAAGGTAGAACCACTGGCGACCGGTCTGGGGGATGGGGAATGGACGAAAGATGGAGTGGTCAGCGGGGCGGGGTCCGCCTACTGTTGGCGATGAAGCGATTGAGCTCATTGGTTTGTATATGATTATAGAATGCAGGTCTGGGATATTGCCGTGCCAATAAAATAAGAAAAGAGATGAGAGAATGGTCCAACTCGGCCCCCGATCTAACTAACTGTGCTCAGTCTTGCAAGATTGTTGACCCGCGCACGGACTGGTGGCGGCGGAACGACGTGCGAGGGTCTAGGGGGGGAAGCCAGATGCTTTTTACGTAACCACGGCCAAATGATCTGCGATCCCCCGGCTGGAAATAATTCAGAGCTGACCGAGCATACGTCGCTTTAGCATCGTCCCAGGTTACCCTCCCAGCCTCCCAGAGTACCAGAGTCTGCACGGTATGCACATATGCACTACTGCATATGAGCAGGCTCGTTCCGTGGCGGCGAAATAAGCAGCGTAGATCTGGAGCCTACCTGTATACCCTTAGGCCGCCAAAGCGCGCGGCAGGTGGCAGGAACATGGCAGCCCGACTTCGAGAGAGACGATGTTAGAGACGGCGCTTCTTGCCAAGCATGGCAACGAGCGTGGCTCAAGCACAGTGTTGGACGTGCTGGCTTGCACTGGTTTCGCATAATTAATATGCTTGGCTCTAAAGGGTAGTGCTCCATAGAACTTTCAGAGTTTAAATAATATAATAAATAAGATGAGCTCATTCGCGACCGATTGACACCGAAATGTGGTTTACCATCAATTATATGCAATTATCAACACGGCAGATTCGATTGGAAAGGATCAACGCGATCCATGTGCTTGTCAAGAATGACAATGAAACCCGTAAATGAACTAGAATACAACATGTAATATGAGATGCCTGACGTTCCCGAACCCCATTGTGGAAAGCTCAAGTTATAACGCTCTCGCCGCTCTCGCCACCCTCGCTGGCTGTGCGGTTGCTTGCCCGTTTCCTCGAAAACTTGGCCCAAGCCCGTGGCCCGACCATGAGACACCCTGCGACAAGCATTGTGACGCCGCAGAAGATACCAGCGTGCGTAAACTTGTTGTCGTCGGCTGTGATGAGAACTGGAGTTGTTAGGTGCATTCGGGCCGGAGCAGGGACGACTCACCACCACTGATGACGGGGCCAGCAAGGACGGGAATCCCAACACAGGTCCAGAGCATGCCAAGACGTAGACCAATTTCGCGAACGGGAGAGATCGCAGCACATGCGGCAGCGACAAGAGTAAACCACGCGCCCGAAAAGATGCCGTAGAGTACGAGACCCGCGATCGTGGCACCAGTACCGATGGACGTGCTGGTCCAGAAGGCGAACAGCACGATTGCCGATGCAAACCCAAGCGTACCGAAGACATTCCACACACCAAGCGCGTCTGCAAGAACGCCAGCGGTCACGCGACCAAAGAAGGAACCTGCCTGGAGAATCGCGATGGAGTAGTCCTGGATGTCCAACGGGAGGTTGTTGGCAGCTGTCAGGATAGGGGCGTTCCAGTAGGGAGTAAAGACATTGAGAGTGTATGCGCCGGCACCAATGACGAGAAAGGCGTACCCGGTGTCGTGCCACGGGCCAGCAAGAGCACGCAGCGGAGGGGGTTGCCTGGGTGGAAGCCGAGCTTTCATGAACAGACAGGCGGGAAGCATGAGCACCGCGTTGAAGCCGGCTACAATCAGGAGGGAGTTGCGGTAGGCTACTTATCAGCTTTGCACAGGTTGCGCGGACGATAAACTTACACATGGCGTCAAAGAGCTTTTTCAGCATGACTGGGTACACGACGCCGCCCATTCCCGCGCCGCACACCACCACACCCACAGCCGTGCTGCGACGGCGCAAGAACCAGTGTCCCGAGATTGCCGTCGCAGGAGAGTAGACCATCGTGCCCGAAAGGCCAAACAGAATGTGCGACAGCAAGAACTGGTAGTATTCTTGACAGACTGATGGTGTCAATGCTGTGAAAGCCGAGCGGCAAACTACACTCACAGGCCAACGCAACAAGGGCTCCAACCGACATGATTGTTCCTCCAATGACCAGCAGCCTAGGGCCATGCGAATCAAAGAAGCGACCAGTATATATTGATCCAAGAAACGTAAGCATTGACTGGATAGAACCAAGCCAGCTACGAATGTCAGCAATGCTTGGCCGCGTGCTAGATCAAACTCACGCAACAGTTGACTTGGAGTAGCCCGCCAGCTGGTGGGAGCGGTAGTAGAGGGCCATCTGGCCAAAACTGGTGGCTAGGTACTTTAGAACCATGGCCAAGAAGCAGGTACAAACCTATTCCAAAGATACAGAACAGCACAAGCAACGAGGACAACACACAGAGCCACGCCTCTCGTCCACCGTCGGGTGGCAGACCAATGTCGAGCGTGCCGGTTGTGGGTGCGCGTTCGAGGTCATAGCTATCCAGCGGCGGGTCGTCCTCGCGTGTCAGTTCCCGTCCTAATGCAGACTCCTTGGGTGGCGGGAATCGCTGGCTCATCTTGAAGTCGTGTTCTAGCTCGGCCGAAGAGTCGTCGGTGGCGAATCTTGCGCGGGAGAATGGCCAAACGTTCGGCATTGCACAAGCGGCGTAGTGAATAGTGATACCGTATCTCGTGCGTGTAAATAAGGACGCCAGCGTTCTCGAGCGGAGAGGTCCTTGTTATAAAGAATGGCGTTTGGGAAGGCTCCACCGTGCTAGTCGGCCGGTGGCCTTGTCGATGCACAAGATATCCAACAACGCGGATGCACGGATGGTGCCTCCTGCGGTCTTCAGGGTGAGACTGGTGGAGGTGAGGTGAGTATCTGTCATTTCGGGGACTCCGGTCGATCCGTTGCCGCTCCGGACATTGTACGGCGGTGATGGCTGGGGCTAGGTGTGGTGATGGGTGTCGAGATTGCCAAGTGGCGGATAGCCGCCGCCGGAGTTCAAAGTGGAGGTCGGCGACCCAATTCAAGACGACGACCCGGCCGGATAAGCGTTGACCTCCACAGCTGCAACGTCCGAGGCGGCCTTCCAAGACCTCACCGTGTGTTTAACGAAGGGCAGGGTTAGGGTGAGTGCCGGGAGGATAAGGTATGCGAGATTAACGACAGGTTATCTCGGTCTGGAGTAGCCGCAAGCTGCAGTCAAACCTGCCACTCTAGCCTTTCAGAGAAAGCTGCTTACCTGCCCATGACTACTGCTGCTGAACACTGACAGTGGCGAATGCCAAAGGTGAGATTGTCGAGAAAGAATGGCTCGCTTTCAGTGACCTACTTAGCTGGCGCATGAAACTCAAGTGGGGGCACGTGGACGTCACGTGTGTTTGTGTACAGTCAACCATACTGACCATCCCACTGTGAACATTGAACCAAGTCAAGTAAGTACGCAATATCCCACTTATCGAGCACTGAAAGCAAAACTGGCCAGCCGGACATGCTTGGAGATTGCGAAGAGTCTCCAGACATCATTGTCATCTCATCGTCCCCAGAGTTAGTTACAAGGTCACTACCACCAACTCGACCCAAGTCTCAATGCGAGCCCACTCTCAAGGTCAATCTTAAGCCTGATGTGAAGCCTGCGTTCAAGACAAAGGGAGAAGCTCGGAAACGTACCTTCGACTCTAAATCTCGCTCGCGTGTAACTGAGCGCATGGTATGTGTAGCTTGGGACTGTGGGAGGAGCATGTTGGGTTCGTCTTGTTTATTCTTGCGAGTGAATCGCGACCGCTCGTGCCAGACCCAGCGAGCTTCTCTCCAGAATGGCACATGACACAATGGCAGTCGTATTGACGAACATCAGCTAAACACTCTCAACTCGAGCCAGAACCCCATCAGCCACTCGAATCAGTTTGAGCGCACAGCGCACGTTCAGTCTGCCTCTAGTGGCCATCAGCAGCGTGGGGCTGATCGCGGCTTCTGGGCAAAGGCACGGGATGCCAATGTCAAGGTCGACAGTGCTTCAGCTACCTACTGGTCTGTGAGGACCGCTAGTGTCGAAGCGGGGGCTAGGGCAAAGGTGCGTCAAAGCTCAGAGCCTGGCTGACGTTCGCAGACGACTGATATACTTGGTACGCCGAGCAACTGATCCTTCCGAGAGCTAAACTCCCAGCTGGCTGCACAATCTCTATCAACGGCCCGACTGGACCCTTGGTGTCCAATCTCCAACTCCAAAACCTCATTACCAGCAATGGCGGTAGGTACAGCCCACACCAGCACGGCGGTTGCACCCATGTCGTGGCAGCGAGGCTAAGCGGCACAAAGTCGCAAAAGCACATCAACGGTCAGGGGTCGCGCGGCGCATCACGGCGCGCGCAGGTGGTAAAGGTTGAATGTGAGTGCTTGTGCTTCAAAAGCGCTAATAGTGCAGGGGTACTCGACTGCATTAAGCAGGGGCGCCGGCTCAATGAGTCTGGGTACAGCGTTGTAGCCGATCCGTCGCAGCAGAGCCTCCACACTGCGTTTGGTGTTCCTAAGGCAGAAGCGTCCGCAAGCTCGACAGCCGCCCATTAGCCAATAATGCCTGTGGCATGCCGTTTATGACTTAACGATCTTGTTGTACTCTGTTACCTGACGTTCTTACGACCATACAATGCTTATGTATGCATACAATACACCGAGCTCTATGTTGCTCAGGCCTGCTCACAGTCGCCCGCCTAGTCATCGTCATCGTCGTCGTCGTCGTCATACGCGTGGCGTGCCGATTTGTGCGGGCGGTGGTCGATATCATCGTCGTCATCGTCATCGTCGTCGTCGTATGCGTCACGCGCAGACTTGCGCATACTCTCGCGCTCACGCCGGGCCGCATGGCGTTCATCATCATCGTCGTCGTCATCGTCGTCGTCGTGGCGGCGGCGCGCGGGCTCGGGCTCAGGCGTGCGGGTGCGGGGTGCAGGTTTAGCCTTCTTGGGCTGCTTCTGGCGCACCTCCTCGCATGCGTCTACCCAGCTAGGACCGTCAGCGCCAATTCATTTCTGCAAGACAGGAAACGCACTCGCAGTACACATCGACGGCGGCCGAGAGGTCTGCAGTTAGTGAAGCCCATCAGTCAATAGCTCACTGTTGATAGGTGTCGTAAACTTCTGACCACAAATCTGGGCCGTCAGCGCTTGCCCACAGAGTGCGTTGAGCACTTACCTTGCAGCTCAAGTTTCCAAACATGCTAGTCTTATCACTACATCGTCAGCGCCAGCATACAGCCCGTTACACACATTTTGACGGTGACCGACTTCTCGTGGTTGCAAAACAAGCACTTGAACGAAGTGGCTGCTCGGTCAGCCCCGCTCTTCCCCGGGTCACTGAAGCTCACAGAGCGGCTCATTTCCCTTGCGCGCGATGGGCTTCTTGGCAGACTTGCGCTTGCCCATGGTGGATGTATGCTTGGTGATATAAGAGAGCGCTGCGTAACAGAAGCAGAGTTTAAACGCGGGGTGGAACGGTTGCCAGACACGGAGATTGGCCAAACTCCGCCCCCATGTCAACCAACGCGCGTTGTCACTTTCCGTCACTGGCCCATCACTCCGTTCTTCATCCTTCCCTCTTGCATTTCTCAGAACCTTTCCTCTTACACAAGCGCCATGGAGGAGATTGGAATTGACCTCAAGCACGAGGTGAGTGCACTGCTAGTGGTTGCAGGACGCCTCGCTGTTCTGCTCTAGCTAACTCTACCAGGACACCTCTGCTGCGCAGATCGTGGACAAGAAGCCCCTCTTCTCGTCCAAGCCTGCCAGCGATGACGAACTTTACTCAATCTGGCGCAAGTTAGAGGCTCACCGCGAGTTCTTGCAGCTCCA
The DNA here is from genome assembly GCA_002335605.1 of Prillingera fragicola. Classification (NCBI taxonomy): domain Eukaryota; kingdom Fungi; phylum Basidiomycota; class Tremellomycetes; order Trichosporonales; family Trichosporonaceae; genus Prillingera; species Prillingera fragicola. The sequence continues at coordinate 536,340 of BEDY01000008.1, read as the reverse complement.
GGAGGTATGTAGCCGGCAAAGGCCGAGTTGCACAACGTAGCAACAGCTGACAGTGATTCAGGACTACATCCGTGACGAGACCAAGAACCTGCGCCAGGAGCTTCTTCGGGCTCAGGAAGAGGTCAAGCGTATTCAGTCCGTCCCCCTTGTCATTGGCCAGTTCCTCGAGGCCGTCGATGAGCGCCGTGGTATTGTTGGGAGCACGACTGGTGCGTATCACTCGTTTGAAGGTGTGCTGACCAACAGGCTCCAACTATGTCGTGCGCATTCTCTCCACCCTTGACCGCGAGCTCTTGAAGCCCTCGTCTTCCGTGGCGCTGCATCGTCACTCGAACGCCCTCGTTGATATTCTGCCCCCAGAGGCTGACTCGTCGATTGCCATGCTTGGCGCTGATGAGCGCCCCGATGTCAAGTACTCGGACGTTGGTGGCCTTGACCAGCAGAAGCAGGAGATTCGCGAGGCTGTCGAGCTTCCCCTTGTTCAGGTGAGTGCATGGCGCGAGGATTAGTGCTGATGACAGATGGACCTGTACCGCAAGATCGGAATTGACCCGCCCCGCGGTGTGCTCCTCTACGGTCCTCCAGGTGCGTCAGTCTTGCTGTAATATGTGCTGATTACAGGTACCGGAAAGACTATGCTTGTCAAGGCCGTCGCCAATGCGACCACAGCGTCGTTCATCCGTGTTGTTGGCTCAGAGTTTGTGCAGAAGTACCTTGGAGAGGTGAGTGGCCACGGATTGCCATGCGCCAGTAGCTGACGTTCACAGGGTCCCCGTATGGTTCGTGATGTGTTCCGACTGGCAAGGGAGAACTCGCCGTGTATCATCTTTATCGACGAGGTCGACGCGATCGCCACGAAGCGTTTCGATGCCCAGACTGGCTCGGACCGTGAAGTCCAGCGTATTCTACTCGAGTTGCTCAACCAGATGGACGGTTTCGATCAGACGACCAACGTCAAGGTGAGCACTTTACTATGAAGCTGCAGCGCTAATCCAGCAGGTTATTATGGCTACCAATCGTCAGGACACCCTCGACCCTGCCCTGCTCCGTCCTGGTCGTCTTGACCGCAAGATCGAGTTCCCCAACCCGTCGCGTCGCGAGCGTCGTCTCATCTTCCAGACAGTCACGTCTAAGATGAACCTTGGCCCCGACGTCGACCTTGAGGACTACGTTTCGCGACCAGACAGGCTCAGCTCGGCTGAGATTGCCTCCATTTGCCAGGCCGCAGGTCTTCAGGGTGAGTTTTTTTTCGTCTTTTCTTCATGCATTGCTTGCACGGCAGCTGATAATTTCTCAGCTGTGCGCAAGAACCGTTACGTAGTCCTGCCAGTGGACTTTGAGGAGGCATGGAAGGTGAGTGCATGGTATAGCAGTGTGAGGTGTGCCACCTGGACTGGGCGCCACACCACCTGGACGCGGCGTTTAAATTCGCCGAGTGCGGAGGGCATCTCGCACCGAGTCCACTTCGCCATTTATAAAAACTACTTTGCTAACATTCTTCTTTCCAGAGCACTGTCAAGCGGTCAGAGGACAGGCACGAGTTCTGTGAGTAACACTAGGCTGGGCACAGCTACTTTATGACCTTTCGCTGACTTCCACAGATCGGTAAATTCTATACAGTTTCATGCACTACATCGACGTTCACGAGCTTCTGTTCTCAATCCCTTCCCCTATCCACTCTACCTTCCTACCCGCTCCACGACCCGACTGCTCATCCTCATCTCGGTGGGCGCGTCCGGTCACTGGAGCGCAGAACGTTACAGCGTTTTTTTGCTATCGCTCCGCGGCCTCGGCCTGATTCACGGAGAGGGTACTTCACAGGCGCCGGACATCTTTTACGATGTTCATGCACTCCTGTCTTGAATTCTAGCACGTCACTAACCCCATCGGCATTGTGTATCTTTGGTCTATCACTGTAAGTTCGCTGAATTATATCTGGACGAGCGCTGACTGGGCAGAACCTCATCCCCTCGACTCCCATCCCAATTCCCATTCCCTCCTTAACATCCCCCTCCTCATCCCTTTCCTCACAAAATGGTGTCTACACTCTGCGGGCCACGCTCCTCTCTTTCGAGAGGAAGAACCTACGTGCGCTAGTTATTTTCAAACCACCTAAATTTATCCTCAGTGCCTCCCCCCCAAGGGAGATCACACTGCCCTTGTTCTTACTCACCAATACAGCGAATTAGTGCTGTAACGGTCCTTTATAGGGGACATCTCTTCTATGCACTTCATTATTCTGTGTTTTTATCTTGTCGCTGCTGTTAATCTGCTTTGACTACCCCATGAACTGCTTTTGAGTGCCACAGCTTAATTCAGGTCGAATAAAAAACACATCGCTCACATGGCGGCAGTGGCAAGCTGTATCGCAATGCATCACAACAATCGTCTCTAACTGGTCACCCACGCCTAGCTGGAGCTAGATCTCTACTGCGCACATGCTGCCTCCATCTCCTTGACGGCGCCTGCAAGGCCGTCGGCCGAGACGAGGACGAGCCTGCCAAACTGCTCAACACCAAACGACTCGTCGTCGCGGGCAGGGGCAGTCTTGAGGGGGTAGGTGTGAACGACATCGGCGCGCGAATCAATCATCTCCTCCTCTGGGTGGTAACCAAACGAGCCGGCGGTCATCGGTGGGATGGCAGCCCTTCCACCCTTGGCCTTCTTGTTCCCCTTGGTGGCAGCATCCATCTCGAGACCCGTCGGTGCCTCAACACCTTCGAGGCGGTAGCCACGACCCCAAAGAATGTAGTGAGTGAAACCAGCCGAGTGGAGCTCGGAGCCGAGCATCTTGTAGAGAGGAGGAATGAGGGGAAGAGGGAGGTTCAGGAGACGGAGGGAGAAGAGGATGGCGGGACGGGCAGGGTTGGAGGGGTCCATGATGTTGGTCAGGCCTGCGGGAAGGTTGTGCGAGGCAAAGTATTCAAGCAAGGGTTTGAGGGCAGGCTCATTCTACAACGTCAGTGACTGAAAGACGAGTTTGCCACTGCAGACTCACCTGGCACCTCCTCAGGTCAACGGCAGCGAGCATGCCCCAGGGGTCGCTCTCCTTGCCGTCCGTCTTGATGCTGGTGCCAGCTCCCTGACGCTTGGCCTCGGAAAGAATCAGCTCAGCGAGAGGGTGGACGTCCACCAGATTGTCGTCGTGACTGAGGGTCTGCCTCAGGAGCCGCTTGGTGGCAATCCTGCACAGTCAGAGGGGTGCGCACGAATGGACGAGCAGAAGACAGCCCAGCAGGTCACGTCAAAAGCTCAATAAAACACATACTGGTCGACATCGTCGTCCAGATCGTAAAAGTCAAAGTCAACGTTGACCATGCTCTGCACCGGATTAACATACAGAAAGAGGCGAGACAATGAAGCTACTTACCACATCGCTCTCGGCGTCCGACTCATCGCCCTCATCGTCGCGGGGAGCGTTCTTGCGCTTTGTAGCCTGAGCTGCAGGTACTGCTGAAAGCTGTGGGTTGGGCATATCGTATAGAGGTTTCGTGATTGATATGACAGATGGAAAGGTTGAATAGGTCAGTGACGACTTTGAGAAACAAATATTTGCATCACGTGTCCTGCACGTGGTCAACGTGGCAACCTCCACTTTCTGGGGAATTGCGTCAGCGGCCATGTCCTTGATCCTTGAGCATAGCCGTCTGGTTCCCTACCTTGGTCTCATCACTACTCATCCTTATCCAAAGGAGAGAACACACAGCGACACTCCAAAGATGCTTTACATAGCTTCGGTGAGTATTGAGACGCTGCTGCGCTGAAAAGCGGGGCAGGGCAGAGCTCTGCCCGTCGCCAGTGTTGCTCGTGATCCAGTAGTGACTCACACTACCTTCTAGGCATTGTCGCCGACGCCAGTCTGTCACAGCGTCAAGGTTCCCGACTTTGTCACTTTAGAGACAGATTCACTTGTGTTTGCCAAACCTGATCGCATTGAAGTTTGGGATGTGACCTCCTCAGGCCTTAGCTTCCAAGGCGAGCTTCGGATTTGGGGAACGATTGTCGACCTGGCTCGTGTCTCCATTCCTGTAAGCGCACTGAATCCATCCTGGTCTGCTCTAACCTTTACTAGGGTGCACGCCCGCATGTTCTTGTTCTTGTCGGACCCCCAAATGCCCAGCTGCTACTCGTCACATGGGAAGCTGGTGAACCTGTCATTACCGCGACACAAGCTCTGGCACCACCGACGCCAATGTTGCGGCGCCAGGAGTACTTCACTGCTGTCATTTCAGAAGGTACTACAGCCATTATAAGTTTGTGGGTCGGACTACTGGCATGTTCGGAGATGGAGTTCGAAAAGACCAAGGAGGCGACAAAGCGTCGGGCAAGTACGGCCGCAACAGATATGGACGTAGACGGCGGCGACGGTCGCCGGCTTGTCTTCAAGAGCAGTGTCAACATCAAGTGAGCCGTTCAATGAAATTTGTGCTAATGGCAGCATTGCCGAACACAATCTGCTCGACCTGGCCTTTACACCTGGTCCCAATGACACCGCACCAGTCGTGACATTCCTGTGGATGTCCGAATACAGCAAGATCCAGGTCCAGCCTAGATCCCTGTCAATGTCAGGCTTCAAGTTTGTTGAACTCGGAGCACCTGTGGATGTTGTCAATCCCCTGGGAGAGCCAATGCCCCAGAACGATGATCTAGATTTCGGCACAGTACCATTTTCTTGCCCGGCTGGGCGCAACATTCTTCCTATCGCAGGAGCAGGTCCCGATGGCACCCGTCAGTTCCTCGTCATTGGCGATGAGCACACTGTTCTTTATAGCATTAAAAGTGCTTCCAACACCCAGTTTAAGCCATCTACCAGCCCAAGGGCAAGCGCCGTTCGGCGCAGTCCACAAGCTGAGACAGGAGGCATCGGCAAGAAACGCAAGTCTAGCACTTCGGGACGTAGCGTTGCCACCGACCTCGAGGAACGCATGCATCTTCAGCCAGTCTGGCGCGTGCGACAGGGATATGGGGTGGTACTTGCGTAAGTGATGCTGCTTTGTCGCGGACTGACCCGCAGCTCGACATTGATTGAGAGTCATGGCACTGGGGGCAGTGTTCTCCTGGGCGACGAGGTTGGACGCCTCACTGCGGTTGGCTGGGAGTTTGAAGGCACAGAGGCCGTACAGGTTGGCAAAACTGACCTCGGAGTTGTGAGTACAGTGCTGATAGCTGAAGCTGACACACAGGTATCTCCCCCGACCGCACTTTCCTACGTCGACAACGGGTTCCTCTTCGTTAGTTCTGCTTGTGGCGACTCCCAACTGGTGTCTCTGTCAATTCCACAAGACGGTTCGGCGACTGCGTCACCTTCAAACTCTGGGGCTCGGGCAATCCACCGAAAAGGCAAAGGACGTGCACAAGAGACTGTTGACGCTGGAACTTGGGCCATTGACATGACCGAGGATGGCGAAGGGGAGGTCAGTGTTAGGGAGCGTTGGATGAATTTGGCCCCTGTCAAGGATTTCACCGTCGTGGAAGAGGAAGATGGCCGCCTGGTAAGTGCTGGATTTCTGCCTGTGCTCACAATACAGTCACACCTAGTAGTAGCCTCTGGATCCGCCAATACCAACTCCCTGCGTATAGTTCGCAGTGGCGTCGGCTTTGAGAATGTTCTCTCTGTCGAAAGTATTCCCGGGATTCAAAATATGTGGTCCTTAGCTGCCGACGAAAGGTGAGTATCCAGCCAGGTGCGACTGATGCTGATGGTGCAGCAACGCACCCACTCTGCTGGTATCGTTTGCAAAGTCTTCCGCCATTCTGACACTTGAACCGGAAATTTCAGTACTGGCAGTTGCTACTGAGGTTACAGCATCGGCCACGATTGCTGCAGGCCTCGTCGACGCTGGCATACTCGTCCAAGTTACGTCTGCCACCGTTCATCTCTGGTCGAACGTCGTTGTGGGAACTTCTTTAGGCTCTTATGAAGTCGAGGGCCAGGACGAGATTGTTGCGGCATCAGTCAAGGGGAAAGCCGTTGCCATCGCCCTGCGTAGCGGCAACGTTGTGACTTTCAAGGCGTTGGCATCTGGCCTCGAGCAGGTTGCGTGGATGTCACTCCCAACTGAAGTCTCGGCCATTGCTGTGATTGATGCGGACAGTCAAATTCTTTTGGCTGTGAGTGATTGGTGCAAGAACATCAATATCTACACCGCCGATGGGCTCGCCCAAAATACAGCAGCGGTAACGACAGCGGAGACAGCATATGCGTCGTCTCTGTCATTCCGAACAACGCCGTCTCGCGAGCCGCAACTCCTAGCCGGGCTCAGTGATGGCAGCTTCGTCTCTTACGATTACTCGATGTCTGGCATCAAGAGCGGGACCCTAAAGGGACGAACCATGCTGTCACTGGGAACGCGGCCTCTTCAACTCGTGCCTATTACTATCAAGTGCAAAGGGGATGAGCAGGTCTTTGCCGCGGGCATCACGGAACGTCTCTCGATTGGGTTTGACTCACGTGGCCACAGCGAGTTCTCGTCCAGCGGCAAGAAGGATGTCACCGCCGTGGTAGCTGTCACTACGCCTTCCCTTGGCGGTTGCATCGTGCTTGCGACACCCGACGGGCTCAGCTTTGAACGACTTACAAGCTTGAACAAGGTTCAGGTTCAGACCCTTGACATGGAGACCCGATCTGCGACAAAAGTTGCTTATGTTCCCGAACTCAAGGTGGTCGCTGTTGGCGTCCTTGCGCGCTCCCTAGACGCTCAAACTGGCGAGGTCTTGCAAACGGCCGGTTTTGAGATCCGTCACGCATCCACGCTGCAAAGTGAGTTTTGTGCAAGCCATCCCACTGACGACAGTGCTCGCCGAGTACCAGCTCCAAGAGCGCGAAGTGGTTGTGTCGGTCAACGCGGTTACACTCTCGGGCAAAAGTTACGTTGCTGTTGGCACAGTTACATTTGACAACGACGAGGCCATGGACGAAGCGCCACTAGACGAAACTTTTGCCTACATGGGGGCGGAGAAGGGACGTCTTCTTCTCATGGACGCATCAAACACAGCGGACTCGTGGAGTATCGAGTCTGCCGTTACCATGGATACAAACGGCGCGGTCTTTGACGCAAGAGTCATCCACAACTTTCTAGCGGTTGCGTGCCCTACAAAGGTACTTGCCAGCAAATGGAGTCAGCGCTGACTTGCCAGGTGTCCATTTACCGCCTGGATGCTTCCCCTGCTGCATTGGTGGAGGTGTCTGCTGCCACATACGAGTTTGCGGCCCAATACCTAGAGGTCATCAAAGCAGGCGACGACCGACTCGTTGTCGGTGACGCCATGCGCAGCATTCTGGTCATCGATGTCGATGCTCAGGATGGTCGTATTACAGGGGATCAACGCGACATGTCCTCGATTGCTGTGCGAGGTCTGAGCTGCCTTCAGGACGGTGGACCAGGTGTTATTCTCACCGACTCGAATGGCCACTTGAAGACATTCCGCCTCAAGGATGATGACATCGAGCCTGCCGCCACATTCGGTCTCCACGAGGATGTGGCACGCTTGCGCAAGGGATCGTTCGCACCAACATCGTCTGCGGCCGATGTCCTCCGCCCCAGCATCCTGCTGGCGACTGCCAATGGACGCCTGGGTGTGATTGGTGAGCTTGCCGAGAGCGCCACGCGTACCCTGGACGACTTGCAACGGAACATGAACAAGTATAAGAAAGGCCCTGGTGGTCTAGAGTGGAAGAAGTGAGTGCCACTCTTGCGAACAACATCTGACATGCAGATTCCGTCGTGGTGGCATTGCCACCATGTCCAGTGAGACTCGAGGCTTCATTGACGGGGACTTTGTGCAGCATTTCCTCGACGAGGATGCGGCGACGACCAAGCAGATCCTGGAGGGAGCAAGTGAAGTCGAGTCTGTGTTCAAGCTCTCTGGCAACAAAAAGGTGCCTGCATCTCGCGAGGAAGTTGCTCGCATTCTGGAGGCTGCGGCGGGGATGCACTAGGGCCGTCTGCGCAACTTTCAGCTGCTCAGGATGTCGCTCGTTAGCTAGCATGTAGTTTTTATGATGGCTTGGGCGCTGGTCTCTGGGAATGGACGTCAGCCAGGCTGGGCAGCTTTCGTGGTTGGCCAAAAGTGGCCGAAGTCATGTCTGAGCCCCTGCGCAAGCATGAGGTGTGGTTGGCAGGTGAAAGAGCAGGAGCCTTGGCTGGCTGTGCATCATGTTCGCAGGAGTCGTGGTCACTGGTGGTGGAGGTGCCAGTGCTCGGACCCTGTGTCGAGTGATCCGGTGCGCCGCTGCGCGTGCCCAGCACGCGCCCAACTGGTTCCGTCGGCGCTTCTTCGTTACCTCCACGACGTTGCACCTGAGGCTAACCAGACAGACCCGTTGACCTTCGCACTTGCCGCTCGCCTCTGTTGCCCAGCACGTATCAACCACCTCAAACATCTCGCTACCTTCTCCATACGGCAGCCTACACACACAGCTCTCAACGCTTCTGCCGTGTCGCTCCTAGGCTCAAGACTGTCGCCGCCGAAGACCCCTACCACCTCGGTTCACGAGCCCGAACGCGTCTCCAACTGCGCGCCGCACAGCCCTTGCGGCGCGCCCCGTTTATCGCTGAGCCGACCTTTGCGACGTGAGTGATGGCGCCAGCGGCGATGAAGATTGTCTTGACAAGGGCAAAGACGAAGCTGGCCATTCATGTCGCCTTGACGTGACAAGCCTTGCCACCTAGGGTAGCTCTGGCTCAACAGGTGGCTCCTTTGCTTCGTAGCTGCACTTCACTAAAGGGGATAGCTTCTCTGGACACTGCCCTCATGTCAACTTCATGTTGCTGACCAGTACAGATGCCCTTCTTTCAAGCCATTTCCACTCTCTTTGGCGGGGGAGGCTCGCGCGCCCCCCGCCGCGAAGGCTCTGCAGATGCCTTCTCGCTCCCTACCACCAATCTGACCGAGGTAAGTGTCGCGGTCTGGTCCTCGCCCTCCGCAAGTCCATGAGAAGGCTCCGTCATGTCTGCATACACACACACAAGCACACACGCAACTGTCGTTCCGCAACTCATGCGTCCCTTCGCCGAGTTTGCAGTAGCCGCGGACGACCCAAATTCACTCGAGGCTGTGCCGAGCCGCTTTCAACAGTGCTGTGTTTGCCGGTCGGCGAACTGTGCCAGACCTGTGCGAGACCTTATCGATCTCGATCATCTCAGTCCAGTCTCAATACATTTGCTGACAACCAGATGCACGGCGCTGGCGATGGGTCGCCTGGCCCAAGCCGGAGGGGCTCGTATATGCCCGCTGGTTACCCCTCACTTTCAGACTCGCCAACTAACACTCCTGGACGGCCAACGTACGTTGTCTCAGATCTGGAAGGACATTGCTAACATCTTCTCCTCTCATTCTGCCTGTTATGCGTATCCTTGGCACTTCTCGACACTTGAACCACGAACTAACAGTGGCCTTGCTGCCCAGTACCCTCCCCCATCCCACACATTCCACCGGCTGCGGAACGTCTTGGCCGAGCCATTCCCCGAGCTCATGGAGTCGATCAACCCACCTGTTCACCAAGCTACGTTGGCTGCCTTTGAGCGTGAGCTCGGAACCCGTCTACCGGCTTCTGTTCGGGAGTCCTTCCTTGTGGCCGATGGCCAGGATCTGGAGGGCAATGCCGGCGGCATCTTTTACGGCCTTTACTTGCTCCCTCTCGACGAGGTGATGCGCGAGTGGGCATTCTGGCGCCAAGCCGAGACAGATCCCAGAGTCGGCGCCAACCCGGCTGTCCTTGCCACTATGGCCAGCATCCCGCCACAGTGGGTCAAGGGCGTCTATGCGTGTCGCGGCTGGATCCCGCTACTCTCGGACAGGTCTGGCAACTATGTCGGCGTCGACATCGATCCGGGACCTGGCGGATCTTGGGGCCAGGCCATAATCTTTGGCCGCGACTTTGACCGCAAGTGTGTCCTCTTCCGCGGTGAGGGCGAGGGTGGCTGGGCCAAGTGGCTGGCTAGCTTTGTCGACGAGCTGGAAAGCGGTGAGACTTGGGAGGCCGACAAGTCATCTGATGGAGAGGAGGAGCTCGGCTACTCAAGTTACGCGGGTGGTCAGACATATGGTGACGAGGGCCTTGGTCTGCGCCTTGCCGGTCAGTACAAGGGGTGGGGAGTGCTGGAGGCCTGGTGGGACAAGAGTGTGCGCAAGTGGGAGGGACTGGGCCTGGGCATGGATGTGGCCGAGGTCGAGCGCGGCATGAGCGAGGCTCGCCGCTTGACCGGCAACCAAAGCAAGGATAAGGGCAAGGGCAAGGATCGTGAAAGCGCTGAAATTGAGAATATTCGCGCCGGTCAGCGGGCGGCCGACTCAGAAATTCCATGTGAGTGGACACTATTCGTTGTCTGATGACCTGCTGACAAGTGCGTAGCCGATCCTGCTCCCTCTACTCCCAATCTCGGAGACACTGCCGCACTTCTAGGCTCACCGCAAGACACCACTGTACCTCGTATATTGCACTCTCATCACTCCCCGACCCGTGTGTCGACGACGAGGGCGACGACCACGGATCACCCCCTCAAGCCTGGATCAGACTACCTTCAGCCCCCGTCACGATCATCGTCGCGAACAGCCAAGAAGAGGAAACCACCCCCTCCTGCTCCAACACCACTCGACCTGCCCACGCGTGCCGACGTACAGGCTGCTCAGGCAGTGGCCCAGGCCGAGGCTAGTGGCTTGCGTGGTGGATGGGTCATGAATCTCGACACTAGCGCCGGGGCTGCCTCGCGTCGCTTGCGCACGCACAACATTAGCCCATCACTCGATGCGGAGATGGTTGATATCGACCTGGAGGGCGGCCGCTTGGAGGCGTTCGGAACACCTCCGATGCGGGCCGAGGATGTTTTGCGTCAGGAAGAGGCGGATCGCTTGTCGCACGCGGGCATTGAGCACCGCCAGATGACAAAATCGCCGGTCCTGCTTACCATGTCACGCACTCCATCACCTCTGTCGCGTCCTTTGTCGCGAGCCCAAAGCCCGGATAACGCATCCGGCGACTCGCACCACACCGCGTCGACCGAGCGTTCCGATGTGGCAAATTCTACGCCTCGAGGGTCGATAGCGGCGTTGAATTCCCCTCCCGCAACATCTCCAGCGGGCTCGCGTCCATCGTCTCAGTCCTCGATGCCGTCGTCCGTCGCTGCGGCAGCCTCCAATACCATACGCCTCCCTCCGCCTATATCGCAGTATGCCGACTCTCCCGCGCGCTCTGTCTCTCCGGCAGGTGACATTGAGCGTGAGGTTGTCCGCGGGGCACGCAGGCCGTCCAATGCCAGCCCTATACGCGAGCGTGAAAACTCGGTCATGTCGATAGGCAGCCAGGATGGTCTGCTGGACACGGGCCGAGCAGGATCGGCCCCCCCGCCGTTCTCCACGCCGTCCACCCGGACGCCCGTCATGACTGTGTCGCCACCAAAGATGAACGGCGGCCAGCTGGTGAGCGAACCCAAGGCGATCACCAAGAACGTGGATCACCTCGCGGACGGCCTCGAGGAGGTGGATATCGCCTAGTGCGAACGATTAGCTGCAGAGTGTATTTTCGGTCAGCGTAGCTGCTTCGTTCGAAGGCTGTAGATTTCGTTTTGCCACATGAATGCATGATGATGAACATTGTGATGGCTAGTGACATGAAAGTGCTGCGGACACTACCGCGTCACCCGAGTGCGAGCCTAAGGCTAAGGGGAACCAGGGTGAAGTCGAACGCGTCGTGCGAGCACTGACGCAGCTCCAGGGTTGTAACAGTTGTTTGGGTCCACGCACGATTCGCTTGGCACTCATGCGATGCTCATTGTTCCGTTCCCCCAACACCGATAACGCGATAGGGTGATAAGGAGTCCTCTGTGCATGTGGCGCCCGGTATCAGTGCAAAGTGCCTCATACACCATAGCACGGCGCCGCCTCCCATTACTACAAGTGTGGCAGACCTGGACAAGAACAGGGATTGGTCTCTGCCGTGCCGACCCCTGGAGCGCCACTGTCGATCACTCAGCCGTACAGACGCCTTCGTTTGGGCAACCCGTTCATTTCTGGCCAGAATGCCATATTGGGCTGATGAACTGTGAACGTACAGTACACATGGCGTGCCCTGCGCAACACGGAGGAGGCTGGCAGCTGGCAGGACATGGCGGGAGGGTCAGGACGATCAGTGAACTGCCAACGGCGGAGCAAGTGGCCGGTGGCCGTGTGATAGCCTTCGGCAAGTGGCGGATGTTGGTCCAGTCCCGGAGCAGTATCCCCTCTGTTGGTGTCGGCGGAGTTCAAGCAGTCTAAGAAGAAGGTTTGGCACATGTCCAAGCTCCGGCTGCCCAAGGGGTGGTGCGGCCACTTTGCCTGTCGCTGCTGATCCGCTGATAGCTGATCGACTACTCGAGCTAGACGTGCGGGATTGTTGTGGTTTGCTTTAGGCCAGGGATGGTCGTCTTGAACGGTGCATCCATGATCGGCCGCCCTGTCTTTAGCGTTGAGATTGCTGGCGAGCTCCACGGCTGGTAGAGTCTCTGTTATACGTCCTAGTGCTCGGTTCCCCTGACCAGTAGCTCCATCTAACAGAAGGTTGTTAATTAAGACACTGTAGAAGGTGAATCCAGCCGCAGGCTGGAATCAATTCTGGAACAGTGCTTGTTAGAGGTCTGCTGTAGCGCTTGGCAGTAGTCTGGACATGTTGGGAACGACTCAGTTCGTGTATCTCCATCTCTGCGCATCCAAGCAAGTAAACCCGGGTACCTTTTTCACATCGGCCCTGTTTGTCTCCAATGCCCTGGGCCAGCAGCTGGTTAGCAGCAAGAGAGCTGAGAGGCTGTTGGGAGAGGGTAGGGTCCCGGATCGTCCTGTCTTTGAGCGTCGTTGGACTGCCTGTTGTGATCTGGGCCACTGCAACCTCTCATGCCTCTCAGCTTGTCTGTGCATGCCTGCAGCGTGCGGGCAACAAACGCGTTTACGGATGTGACATTCTTGAGGTTGTGTCTCGTCATTGGTCGCGGCCCGGTGACGCAAACCTAAAGTATTGCACTTCCAAGCTGCTGTATCCCTCGGCGAGTCTTCCTCTGCATCCTCTGCCTCACTAACGAGATGGCCAAGGGTTGCCGCCGAATGAGATGTTCAGTGCCATCACACTGTTGAACGCGTTCTTCTGTGTCGAATCCCTTTCAGCGTACTAGGCTCCGCGATGTCGGCCAACTGACTGGGCCGTATGCATATACGACAAGCGACTGTTGGGTGTTGTGTGATGACAAGATAAGCTGCAGTACACAACCGGAATTGTTCCGTCTCTGCGCAGTCGCAGATCCTACCTGCGGTCCGGCGACGTAGGGGCTTTGACAACATCTAGCTTGTCTCGCCGAACAAGCAACGGATCAACGGATATGCTAGCTGTGTCTACGACGAATTGATGTCTACAACTCTGCAGTAGTCAGTGCCCATACATGAGATGCAGGAGCGGGAACGCGCTCGCGCGTGCACGCGGTCGCGCTGTTGTTTTCAGCCCAGGTCCAGGCAAGGACGGGAGGGAGCCTGTCCCTGGCTCCCCATTCTTCCGTTTGTGGGTTGCCCTCGCTTGCGACCGTCACTCCTAGTGAAGGCGCAGGCTCAACGGCAGCGGCGCAAAAGACACGCATGCAGGCAGCTCTGCAGTGGTATTGCTGCATTTGAAGCAGAGTGACTGCCTGCCTCGACCGGGCCACATACGTTCAGCTGTTGACCCTGCAACCAGCAGGTATTGAGGGCTTGAAACCCAAACTGAAGGTCCATCACCACCCAACAGTGGACGTTCCCACAAATCATTTTCAAGACCCATTCATCCATCCCACACGACTTGCTCCCCCAAGTGCTGCTGCACGTGCCAAGCTGGACTAGTCGCGTACCCATCTCGGTCATCGACACATTGTGCATCCATTGACAGACATTGCGACGTTCTGTGACTGCCACGTTGCGCCTAGAACCTCGGATCCTCGGCTTATTCCCTTTGAGCCCATCCGCCCAGGAGACGAGCCAGCCAGGCCAGCGCACCGCCAGGACCCAGCCAGGACGGCAAGGACAGCATCCGCCCCCGTGCACAACCACCCAACCCGTTACCCACTCCTTCGCCCACACTACCGTCGTCTCTCCTTCCTTTAGCATTTCCTTGCAGCTCAATCCTCTGCTGCAACCACTCAAAGCACTGCATACCCACACCCAACAGTACCCCTTGACCCATTAAAACCAATCAAGTCGGTGACCCCGTCCACGCCGCTCCCGCTCCGGTCCACCCGAATCCACTCCCAACCCCCGCGCCGCAAAGTCGCAGCAACCATCGCAACACGCGCCCTCGGCGAGTCCTAATCCATTCTCTCTTGCTTGCCCCGGACATCTCCTCCGTTCGTAGTAAAGCCGCATGGAGCGCTCTGGCCGCTCGGCCACGGCTACGGCCTACCAGCCTCCGCCAGTAATCCAAGATCACGCGGCGATGAACGGTTCGCACAGCGGACCCCAGACGCCCAGTTACGGTGGCATGGTCAACACCGGCGTCGAGTGGGACTGGGTTGTGAACGCCGACGGTACAAAAAGGTATGTCTCGAACATGGCAGGGAGCTCCGATACTTTAGTATGAAGACGACAACGGATGGGGGATCGACGTCCGCTAAGCGCGGGACGTGGGACGAACAAGCGATGCAACAGCATGCTGACAATGAACACAGCCGAAGCCGTGCCACTTCGCGGTCCCCTCACCGCGCTGGTCTGGGAGAACCACATCGCTCGCTGTCAAATCCGATGGAATCTACCCTCAGTGAACCAGTTGCCCAGACACCTCCTGCTGCTTCCTCGGCCCACAACTTCTCCTCCCATCCATCCAGCCACCCACATGAGCCCACCATCTCGGAAGAAGCAAGCGCGTACGTTGGCCGCAGCGTAAGCCAGAGCGCCAAGGCGCAAGCGCCCTCGTCATCCCACCGCGTACCGCCTCCTTCTGCGAGTCCTCGACACCAGCATGCGACGGCACTGGCACCACCAAATGCCGGGTCGGCTCACTCGGGCGGTCACTCGGGCGGTCACTCGAGCGGCTCGGCGCCCACGACAGCGAAGCGACGCCAGTACCGTCAAGTGGGTGACTGGATTTTGCAAAAGACGCTTGGCGCAGGCTCGATGGGAAAAGTCAAGCTTGGCATCAATGTCCACTCCCAGGAAAGGGTGAGCCATATTGTAGCAGCACAGACAGGAGACTAACTGTTGCAGTGTGCGGTTAAGATTGTTCCCCGCCACAGGGATGATCCCAAGACGGCCGATGGCCACTCGGGCAGGAGCAAGGACGAGTCCAAGGAGATCCGCACTGTCCGTGAGGCCTCGATATCGCTGCTCCTCCACCACCCTTACATTTGTGGCATGCGCGATTTCCTCGTGCACCAGAACCACTATTACATGGTATTCGAGTACATTGATGGCGGTCAGATGCTTGACTATATCATTGCCCATGGACGTTTGAGGGAACGCGCAGCTCGTAAGTTTGCACGCCAGATCGGTTCGGCCCTCGACTACTGCCACCACAACAATATCGTGCACCGTGATCTCAAGATTGAAAACATCCTAATCTCTAATAATGGTAACATCAAAATTATCGACTTTGGTTTGTCCAACCTCTACTCGCCTCAGCGCCACCTTTCCACGTTCTGTGGCAGTCTCTATTTTGCCGCCCCCGAGCTTCTCAATGCCAAGCTCTACACTGGTCCCGAAGTTGACATCTGGTCGTTTGGTATCGTGCTTTACGTCTTGGTCTGCGGCAAGGTTCCCTTCGACGACCAGTCGATGCCGGCGCTGCACGCAAAGATCAAGCGTGGCCTCGCAGAGTATCCTGCCTGGCTCAGCAACGACTGCAAGTCGCTCCTTCAGAGGATGCTCAACACCAACCCCCAGGAGCGTGCCACTCTTGCCGAGGTTCTCTCCCACCCGTGGATGACCAAGGGTTACGACGGCCGCCCCGATTCGCACTTAATTATTCGTGAGCCCCTCCGCGCCGACGAGATCGACATGGACGTCATCAAGCGCATGCAGGGCTTCACCTTTGGCTCGCCTCAGGAGATTTACGACAATCTCACCAAGGTGCTCCAGAGTGAGGCTTACTTGCGCTGCGTGGCTGCCTGGGAGGCCAAGCGGGACCGCAACCGTCCATCGGCAACCAATGGAGGTTCGCCCGGCGGCAGCGGAGGGCTGCTTCCACCGGACAGCGAATCGGCCAAGAAGAAACGCTTCAGCGGATTTGATCTCAAGAAAAAGCTTTTCAAGGAGGAGAAGAAGCCCGAGGAGCCCACGCAGTCGGTCAAAGAGCTCCTTGACCCCAGCAGCGGTTTCGATCCCCTTATCTCGATCTACTTCCTCGCCCGCGAGAAGAAGGAGCGGGCCAAGGTTTACGGCGACAGCCACTTCGCGTCATCGCGCCTCAGTGTCGATGGTACCCCGGCCTCAACGAGTTACAACATGCCGCTCCCCAACCTCCCTTCACCCCAACCTGCCCATGGTACTGGCTTTGACCACGCCGGTTCACCGCGCGAGCCTGCCGCCCAGCAGCAGACGCGTATGCGTGCCGACGAGGTCATGCAGCACCCCGCGGCCGACGCGGCCAAGTCCAACCTTGCAGACTTGCCAAACGCCCACCGTCGCGGCCATTCGCAGGCCATGGCCAGCGCACCCGTCGCTACCGTGGCGCCGTTGACGCCTCCTACGCAGAGTGGCTTTGACTCTGCTGGAAGGAGATTGTCTGGTGACAAGTTTGACCGCCGGGTGTCTATTTCTTCAATGACCAACGCCATGGACCGCACTACCCTGTCCCGTCGCGAGAGTCAGCTCACGTCCAAGACGCAAGCGACGTCTGAGAAGACTGCGGACTGGGCCGGCATGGGCGTCATCCAGGACAAGAGCGGTGGTATCCGCCCCATGGGCGCCCCCGAGGTCGACGAGATTGAGGCGGCTGACGTGGCCAACATTGACGTAAAGAGTGTGTACCTCAAGGGCTTGTTCTCGGTCTCGACTACGAGCACTAAGTCGGCGCGTACCCTACTTCGCGACATTTCCCATGTGTTGGATCGCATCGGCATCAAGTACCGGCCGATTCGGGGTGGATTTGAGTGTATCCACGTTCCTTCGATCGACCTGGCCAGTGTGGTCCACGGAGATGAGGCACAGTCGTCACTTCACGTGCCTCCAGGTAGTACCAGCCTCGAGAGCTCGCCGAGCAAGAACAAGCTCGCCCTGCGAAACTCGGGCGCAGCGGCGTCGACGACAACGTCACGCGGTGAGAGCCCATCGCCAGCTTTGAACATGCACGATCGGGGGTCCTCCGGTACTGTCGGCATGCTCGACAATGCCTCTATGCCCCGCAAGGCTGACTTGGACGATGCCGACGCTTGGGGCGCCCAGTTTGGAGCAGGGAGCACGCTGTGTGTCAGGTTTGAGGTCTTTGTTGTCAAGGTACGTGGCGGCGCATGGCCGAGATGCCGCTGGAACGAACGCTGACGAAACGCAGGTGCCGTGGTTGCCACTTCATGGCATTCAATTCCGACGTGTGGGCGGTGACGGCTGGCAATACCAGCAGCTTGCCAAAACTATTTTGCGCGAGATGCGGCTGTGATGACGGCTTGTTTCCTCCTGAACAAGCGCCTCTAATTTGTGCGGCGACGCAGCCATGGCAGCGGTAGCGACTACGACTGCGACTGCGATTACGACTGCAGTTTCGCCACCAATAATTTGCCACGCACCCATAACACATATCCCCCACATTATTATTGCAAGAGGCTCTCTATGACCCTGGTCCCGTTGTTGGTTTTCCTTTTTTAACGCAAGTGTTCATTATGCATCGAGGGCATCGTACGAGCTCGGAGAGGGTGCATGTGGAATAGAAGCAGCTACGCCTTGACTTTGCCTCAGGCAGTGCCACGGAATCTGTCGAGTGGCGGCTACGTCTGCTGGCGCATGCTGGCGGCATACTCCGTAGAAGTATCTGCCCTTAATCATGGGGAAGGACGCAACTGGTATCGTATGCTGGTAAAGTTTGGAATGGCCCCGCTCATACAGAGCGACGTAACCCTGCGGTGGTACTGGCCGCTTGCCCTGCGGAAAATGGTCTCTTGTGAACGCGATCAGACGGACAGTCACCTTCACCAGACAGCTACACACATGCTCCGAATAACGCGGGGAGTGGGGAGAAGTGCGTGCACTGTGGCGATGCATCATGAACTGGTGCAACGGTGGAAGCCATTCCTCAGTCCTTGGTCTATTACAGTACCCAAAAGGTACATTGTACTTTGGGATCGGGTGGGACCTGGTCAGGTCGTCCGACTTGCCCGGAGGCTGTCCAGACGTCATCATTCTGGCTTGGTGAGTGACACATGCTGTGCCACGCCCTGTAAAAGTGCTCGGGAACTGGGCAGAGACGTGTTCGATAATGTGTGTCATAATCTCTACACCTCTTGGCAGGACTTGGGCGTTTCAGAATGTCGAACGAGGCATGGAAAGCATGGAAGCGGTTCAAGACGGCACTGCAGAAGTATAAGCCACACGACCGGGACGGGTTACAGGCGTGAGAGTGGGCAACGCATATTGAACGGGTTAATCAGTTGCTAGAAACCAGCCCCTGCGCTTAACTTGCTCACACACGTAACGATATGCCTTGGCTTGATGTGTGCGTGAGCCTTACGTCTCTGTCCCGTTAATTAAGCTACAGAGGCATGTTAGAGACGAAGGCGCGTTTGCGAGTCATAGAGTTCCACAGGAATGCTAAAATGTTGGAGCGGACCGACCCGGCCCGGCGCTACTGAACTCGGCCCGGTTGCTGTCTTGGATCTTCTCGGATTCATTAGAAATACAGAGCGCAAAGGAGAACATGTGGTCTGTCAATCGGACACACCGTTACGCAATCCCTTCCTTCCAAGGCTCCATCGTGACATCGTCCGGAGCGGCTGGGTCGCATGGGTCGCATGGTAGAAGTTCCGAACCTCCGAGTATAGAGACCGACTGGCCGTGCCATGTACCATGGCCAGCGGACGGAGGAAGAGAGGGGACCTTTGGACCTGTTCGTTCAGTGGCTTCATCTGTCCAAACCGCTAAGGATGAAAGGCACCACAGTATCCGATCACATCCCGATCACCTGTTGGGAGTGCGTCTCCTGTTCATTGAGAACCTATGTCAGAGTGGACTACTGGATCGTCGAAACACCGCCAAGGTATGGGCGAGATAGCCAGGATGTCAAAGCAACTGAGATATGGCCGACTGGTGGTTGAGCCGTGGGCAACAGAGCAGACTGAATACAGGAACGTTGACTTGGTCGCACTTTTGCGGGAGTAGCGGGGTTGCTGTGCACAAGCAGTGCCAACGCACCCATGCATTGGGCTCTTGTCGTATCCAACGAAAACGAGGACGACGACAAAGTCGTGCAAGTCCATGTGTGCCCACAAGATGAGTGTGACGATGAACTTCGAAAGTGGCAGGCAGTCACCACTCCCTGGGACAGTCAGGTCTGGGTTGGCCAGAGAGGCCAGAGAAGGTGTTCTAGAAAGGGTTTCACTGGCTCTGACGACTGTGCTTGTTTGAACAGATGCAAACCCTAAATTCGTCGCGCCGTGGTGCCGGGTGGCTGCCTGATGGAATCAGAGGCATCAGGTCTGAAAGGGACTGGACCGACCCAGGGGCGCACGAGGGCCTGACGGCCCGCCTGAACATCGGAGCCCGGGCGAGAATACACTTTATGAAACGAGCGACGGACCCTGCAGGCTACCAGACCCGAACTAGCAGTCTGGTACGTATCCATCTTTTTCCAGATGCCGGGGAAGGGGGCTCATGCCTTGGCTTGTCAGCTTGTCAGATCCTTGGTCTCTTTCGAGGCCAACAGCCACCCGATTTCACCCACCCGCATGATCGCGAAGGAAGGTCTATATGATCCAAAGTCCACTTTAGGCTTGTAGACCAGGCACATGGGCCACCTTTGCTCCAAGTTTTCCCGCGCCCCCTTGTGGCGCCTGCTGCTGGCTAGCTGCGTTGGTCCTGCATATAGGCTTTTTCGTCTGACCAAGCCCTTTCGTTGCCGAGTCGGCCGTTAGGCGTTGGTTGGGTGCGCGGTTGGCGGGGATCCATGACCTGTGATCCTGTGATTTTGTGCGCACATCTGGCCATCAGGTCGCAATGGCGCCAGATGTGCGGCTGCAGGCGCGCGTGGGCAAACACGGGGCCGTCCCAGCGCGACGGTAAGAAGGTATTGATCCTGTTGGGCTAGGGGTAAGTCAGGGTGTGATGCCATGCTTGTGGAGCCGAGCCGATCTCATCTTGGTAGGAGGTACGTCAGCCAGGTACGGGGTGATGCCGAACCTCCAGTGCTTACGAGAACGGGTCGTGATATGCATGGCCAATTGAGGGCAGTCGGCGTATGCGGGCACCGGGATGCCCTATTCTTCTCCCTGATTGATTGAGGCATACAGTTCATCTTCGGTCGTCTGGCTCGAAACTGTCGTCCCATCCGTTTCCTTCGGCTTTGGAGCGCGTGTGTCGGGTGTGTGTGTGCGTTGCTGACGACCGCCGCAGCACCTTTACACGCGCATGGTAAGCGCGCCCTGCAGAGACGCTTCTCGGTCGCGAAAGAAGGGTCAAGTGGGCAGGATCCGTACACCTGGGACGTGGCACGCATGGTGCACGGCGGAATGTTGCCCGCGACTGGCAACGACAACCAGGCAACCACAATGCAATCAATGTGGAGTAATTAGGGAAGAGAAGGGGGAGGGAAGCAGCGCGCATGGCGACGCTGCGATACGAGGGAGCGAGCGAAAGAGAGCACACTAGCGAATGGATAGAAGCTCCAGGGTCTGGTGGCGGAGGCTGCGGCAGCGTTTGACAAGACGGGTTCCTGTCCTGGCATGGCTGATGGGTTTGTTGTACGTTACCTTGGTGGAATCGTGATCGATTATCTACTTTGCAACGCTAGCGGACAGAGCCACAGACCAGACCTACGGCATGCAGCTGTATCCAGGTGCAACAGAAGAACATGACTTTGCAACTTGAATCTTGACGCTTTCCCATCTTAGATGGTACAATAGATATACCCCTTCACCCTTTGCACCCTCCACTGCAGCCGCCGCCACCGCTGGGGCAGAATATTATCCTAGTTGCTCACTCGTACGCCTCCGTCCTCCGCAGCCGCCAACTCGTTGGCCTAATATTGCGTCCTCCGTCTCCGGCCAGCCTCGACCTTGCTCTTTGTCTTTCGGTCAGTAACAAAGTCTTTATGTGCCATACACGCGACCAGCAATTTGTAAGCTAGTACACGGTTTCATTACACCCCTTTTGGCCACGAAACGCCTCTTGCAACGTACCCAACGACAATCCAACGCCTCCATCTACGCCAAAAAAAACCGACCCGACAAAGCTCTGGCTCTAGCAGCCGCCGTTGCCGCAAAGCCAACTCTTCCACCGTCCGTCCATTCGCCGGCCGCCCAGCTGGTATTGCCGCCGCCGGCGTCACCAACACCACCTGCTACGCACAGCTAACAAACCTTGTTCGGATTCATTCCCATTCCAACAGCCTCGGGGCTCATACCGCCACCCCCTTACCGAACATTGACGACGCCCCCTCGTGCACCCGCACCCACCGGCCTGCTCTCAGCCACCCAGGTCCATCGCGGTCCTTCGACACCCACCTACCCCCCTCTCTCACGCACGCACTCCTACGAGCGACCAACTGATCTCGGGCTCTACTCCCTTTGTCCATTCTCTCTCCATCACACATTCGTCTGCGCGCGCGTCCGTTGCTTGCGCCCGAGTGCCCAGCCAACACACACGACTGCACGGCGGCGCTCATCTGCGCTTCTGCTGTTGGGCACGCACGGCCAAGCGGCTACTACCCCCAACCTCACCTCGCCCACGCCACTGCGTGCAGCCACCACCACCACCACCACGCCAACCACGTCGTAAAAGGGGCCACAATGGGCGCACCAGGATCGTCACGTACAAACGGCACGAGCACTTCCCCCGCCTCGCCACCACAACCCAAACCTTCTTCAACCTCAAAGCCGTCTTCATCCTCTTCGGCGAAATCGCGACCACCGACAACTCGCGTCAGTCCACCAAGAAAGCGTACGCCGCCCGTTGCCACCCTGCCAACTGCAGACACCGGGGTTGCACGTCGCTCCCCGGATGAAGCTTCCGCTGCATCTGCTTCGGTGAGGTCGTCGCCAGTTGCCCTAGTGCCGACAAATGCACCTCGCAAGACTAGTGGAGCGACCAGTGTCCCGACACCCAGCGCCCTCAGTACCCTAAGCGAAGCCCCGTCTGATAACGAGGAAACGCAGCGGAGAGACGACGCGCGCCGAGCAGAGCTTTCACAGTACGTCGAAATGCCCAACCGTCCATGATCAGCCACTGACTTTTCCCCAGACTCATGCTCGTGGTCTGTCAGCAGCCCGAGCGGGCCCGACTATGCTCGTTCAAGGAGGAAAATGAAACCAGTGGGTTCTACGTGGTCATGCGCCGCTGACACTATCTAGTTGATCGCCGCCCCGTGGACCCTCCTCCGGTCATTGAACTGCGTTCTAAGGCTGGAGACTATCCGTGAGCTCTTCAACACAGCTGTACGTGCTAATGCCTTTTGCAGTGATCTCTTGGATTCAACTTCCTTCTTTATCCGAGCTTCGCTAGTGTCGGCGGAGCTCACGACCAATGCCACCAGTGACAAGGAATGCACCGAGGTTAAGACTCCCAATGGGGCCGATGCTACGGCAGGTGAAGTCATTCAGACCCCAGAGCGACTCAGACATCTCGACGGCAAACCTGGAGCACTGTGCATCTTTGCGAAGCTTTCCGTACGCCTGCCAGGCGTCTTCCGTCTCAAGTTTACGCTCTACGAAACTGCGGCAGAGGGCATCACCGAGATATGCTACACCGTCTCCGAACCGTTCGAGGTCTTCTCGCCAAAGTTGTTCAAGGGCATGCATGAAAGCACTCCGCTTACTCGCCACCTCGCCACCCAGGGGCTCAAGGTCAAGCTGCGCACCGACTCGTCCAGCAGCAAAGGCCCAGGCCGGCGCAGGACTTCTGTGTACAGGCAACAGGAGGCCGTGGCCGAAATGTCTCCAGGACCGGGATCCGCTGGTGGTCATCCGCCACCTTTGCGCTACACCTCGTCGCTGCCGCCGTCTACCGGAGCGCCATCGTCGGCACCTCCGTACAGCCAGTACCCATCACTCGCATGGCGCGGTCATGGCAGCTCGTACCCCGAGTACGACATGTCACAGCGCAGATCCCCTGCACACGACCTCGAACCTGCTCGCAAGCTGCGACGCATTCATGGCGACCGGGACCTGCGGGTTGGCCACGGCCGCAGGCGTGAGGACGGCATGTATGCCTTGACAGATATCTCATCTCGCCTCGATTTCTCCTGTGAGTCTATCCGATCGCGGGGTGTTCTGGTACTAATACGGCAGTGTCTTCCCCGTCGAGTGACTTGTCTGCCTTCTCTCTAGGACGCTCCCATGGTCGCCCACAGAGCGCGTCGTCCGCCTCGGGCTATCGTCGTGACTGGGACTCGCCACGCCGCGATTATGCGTCAGGGGACGATGGACTTCCTTCAGTGCCACTGCACGCGCAGCCGTCTCCTTTGGGAGTTCACCGAGGGGCTCCTCCGGACTTTGCCTTGCCTCGTCTTCCTCGCATTGTCCCCGTTGTCAGCAACGTTGACTCTCACCACCAAGGTTATCCCCCGCCGCATCACGGCCACCATCACCCGCCGTCGCATCTCCACCCCCAGCACCATCAGCACCCCCAGCACTCTCAGCACTCCCCGCACCAGCACCAGCACCAGCATCCTCACGACTATCCATACCCGCCGTCGCAGCACGGTCATGGTCACCAGCACTCGCACCCTCCGCCTCACAACTACCCGCAGCCTCCTGGTACTGCGCCAGGGCGGCTGGGCCGCGAGCACGACTCTCGACCAATCTTGCCACCTATCCGTCAGCATCTCGATGTCCCCTCTTCACGTCCGCATCTGCCTCCCCAGCTGTAAAACTAGCGCACTAGGCTCACGACCTGACTCGCTACGATACTGTCGTAATTGGCTTCCCACAGGCGAGCCATTGTAACAGTACTTGTCTCGCATGCATGGCCCCTCCCACATAGAGTGGCTTCACCTTCCCTTGCACCCTGTACGAGATGCTTTCCCGGTCCAATGATCGCAACAGTGGGACTCGGCCAGGGAGAAACTCGTGTCCTGGTTCCAGTTCATTTTCGCTTTTCCTTGTTCCCCATTCTGATCATTCTCCAGTCCTGGTATCGAGGTAAATAAGGTTTGACGGGCCTAGTCCAGGTGCAATGGCCTGGGAGAGAGGAACCGCCACACCAGGGGCGGACCTGGACGATGGCCTTCGCCTAACTTTGCACACTATTCAGTTTCTGCATTCCAATTACGCACCTTGGAATCTGCACTTCATGACGTCCCATGCATCCCATTCATGACAAGCGGATAGTGTAGCCAGGCCCGTTTCTACTACCGTTTGCCGTACAGCGTTTCCCTCGTAAGACGCCACGTCTCGGCATCAACGCCCAGCCATATACCATTCCAGCCAAAGAGTCCCAGTCCCGAGCCCGTGCGCGGGCCTGGCACGGTTGCAAGAGGTGTAAAGCCAGCTCTCTTGAAGACGCGGTTGCCACCGGGGGTGAACGGCTGGGTGAGCACGATGACCTGCTTGATGTCAGAGGCAAATGCGTGGTCAAGCGCAGTAGCAAGGAGTTCCGTGCCAATACGGTGACGGCGTACTGGCGCATCAACAGTGATGTGTCGGATTTCTGCCACACCTCCAATGCCACTACTGTCGGTTACTGTAGCGGTTGCAAGTCCTTTGCGCTGCCTCAAACCCGACAATGCTGGGGTGGTCGACGCCGCATGGGCACGCGGGGTCGTGGTTTCAACGCCGCTGACGGCATTGACGCCACTGGAAACGCCGCCCGTGCCAGGTACGTCAAGCACGGGCGGCGCCGACCCCTGTGGCTGCTGCAGTGGCGTCGGCCCGTGCCCGTGATTCCCGGTCTTTTCAGAAGCAGTCGCCGTCATGTTGTCATCGCCATCTGCATCGTCGTGAAGCAGCGAAGTGAGGGCGAGCCCGGGAGTGGCGGCATCAAGCGCCACAGCGCCTACAACAGTTCCCTTGTGCTCAAACACCCAGGCCCCGGTCGCCGCCTGTTGCTGAGTGCTGTAGAAGGTTTCGGGGCGAGCAAGATCTGAAGCGCTCAGAAGCAACCGAAGACGTGCCTCAAACTTTGGGCGATGCAGATACTCCACAGTGGCGAGCACGGGGAGCATCGTCACTGCAGGGCCGACAAGGACCCGAGCCCACGTGAGAGGGCTGGAATAGGACACGGAGTATCCCAGGATGTATGAGAGGGCGAAACCGATGGCCAGCACTGGCACTAGCACGAGCGGGTGGACGTACACTGCGGGTGGGTTAGCTTCGTGTGTAGCAGTAGTACGGATGGAAAGCAGCTGTCAGTAGTCACGCGACACATCGATGGGAATCGATGCAACTGATAATGGAGCAGTGAGAATCAGTCTAGAAACAGTCTAGAGACTGTGTGACCATGGGCTGGCCAGAGGCTGAGTGGCAATTGTTCCAACTCGAGAGCTGCCAAGACATGTCAAGGGCAGCGGGAAGAGGTACAGCAACCAGATATCATGGCCAACAGCCAGGCCGAAAGCTGGAAACTCGGAGGACAGAGTAATAATAGCTTGCTCGGAGACAAGAACGGTCTTGGGCCACTCACCACGCTGGTTGGCGTGCGCCAGGCCCTCCATAAACCCTTGACCTATAAGCTGCTTGACGAGACCCCAATCCTTTGGCGTGACTTGACGAACAACATCATCGTGAGGGCTTGGGGGTGGAGGGGCATGCCGCTTGTGCTCCATGATTGTGGATGACACGCGAGTGGCGGTGGAGGCGACCATTGTGGAGGGAGAGAAGGTCGTGATCGACACGCTGGATCAGCCAAGGGCGGGATATCCTGTGGAGCAAGCTGCACAGGCGATGAGGTAAGTAATGGTTGGAATGCAGAGCAGAAGTCATTGCTGAAGATATCAAACTTTTGTTTGCTCGCTGTTCAGCAAGCGATGAGAATGTATTTTGGGAGTCGAGGACAGCGTA
Organism: Prillingera fragicola; assembly: GCA_002335605.1. NCBI lineage: Eukaryota > Fungi > Basidiomycota > Tremellomycetes > Trichosporonales > Trichosporonaceae > Prillingera > Prillingera fragicola. The sequence goes on along the minus strand of BEDY01000008.1, from coordinate 510,223 downwards.
CACGCCATCGCACTGAAATATCTGGCACGCACATACCAGCGTGGTGCCTGCCAGGCACGCGCACACATTTCGATGGGTCACGTTCACAGATGATTACACACGTGCGCTATGATCACTGGATCACTGGATCTCCAGATCTCCAGACCCAAGATGCTTTGCATGCCAGGGACACGGTGGAGCGCGGAACTGAACTGGCAACCGTAGCCCATGGGCCGTGGAGCTTGGAATGTTCAGCGGCAGCCCCAAGGACCTCAAGCGCATTCTAAGCGCTTTGATACCTGATTTCGTATGGATATACATCACGACCCGAACGTCTAGCTAGTCTAGATCTCATGTTACTACTTGTCATCTCCGCCGCAAAACGTCTACTCGGCACCTCCAGCCTGTTGGTCCTTGGCATCGCAAAACGTCACATCCCAAATGCCGACATGCGATAAGCCCCACATGTGCTGCGCGTCTCTTTACGCAAGCTTCTCGGCACGCCAGACTATTGACGTCAGCTCTGGACTCGCGTAACTATCGCTGCACTGCACTCACAAGACGCGTACATGTTGACGCGATCGATGGCCTGGCCGTTTTCGCGAATGTCAATGGGCTCAACCTTGAAGCCGGCAAGCTCGAAACGCTGGCGGTACCAGGGGTACTTGGCGGCCGAACGCCAGACAGCGTGTCCGCCGACACGGAGGACACGGCGCATCTCGAGAATCTCAAAGTCGAGCTCAGAGCGCAAGTGCTCGTACGCTGCCTCGGGCGACTCGGTTGTCTCGTCGAGGGCCTGGGTCCCAACGGGGGGTAAGGGGGTGTTGGGGGGAATAGGGTCAAACCCTTGCTGTCAGCGATGCACGCCCATGCGTTCTACTCACAGTCCATCGAGTCCATGACGATGACCTTCGTCAGGTTGCCGTCGGGGAGGCCGCGGAGAACATTGAGAATAGTGTCGGTGTGCAGCTTGAAGGCGTTGTTGGTCTTGGCCTCACGAAGAGCCTTGAAGCCCTCGGGCTTGAGGTAGGCCGGGCAGGACGAGCGGGTGTAACGACCGTTGAGACAGAGGAAGTAGAAATAGTTGTCGTCCTTGAGATTGGCCAGAGCCGGGACGGGGTCAAGGGTGGCAGTGACAAAGTCAGAAACCGAGCCGTCGTTCAGGAAGCAATTCATCTGGTTGCGGGGGACACCAAGGGCGTGCCAGTTGAATGCAGGATTGCCAAGGAATCCCTTGAGCATGACCTGGTTGAGCATGACGGGGCGCAGACGTTTGTTCCAGATGCGGACCTGCTCGGCAGTCGACGAGGCGTTGCAAATCTTCTGGACATCCTTGGACACGCCAGAAACGTAGAAAGCAACCTGGGCGAGACGAAGGGCCCAGCCGGAGTAGCCACGGAAGTAGAAGTTGCGACTGAACTGGTCGGCGTGGGTCTTCCAGTACGCATACGCGTGGGCCGAGAGGAAAGGCGAGAGCTTGGAGGTGAGAAGGCGTTCAAACTCAGGGTGGGCGCCCTCGCCAAAGATCATCCAGAAGTCCGAGTACTCGAGGGCCTGGATGGCGGCCAGCTTGAGCTCGAGAATGTGGCCCTGGCAAGGGTTCATGTCGACGGCGTGGATACGAGCACACTTGGCCGCAAGAGCGTAGTGAAGGACGTTGTCACCGGCCGAAGTAATGGCCAGAATGTGATCGTCCTTGTTGATACCCAGGCGCTGCACGTCAACCTCAGGGTCCTCCCAGGTCCAGCCGTAGATGTGAGTACGGAACTGCTGGTGGATCTTCTCCTCGAGGTAGGGGACACGCCAAGCCTTACGGAGCTGGTAGTGGAAGGGTGACAGGGGAGCACCCGCCTCGTACAGAGTCTGCATGTGTGTGGGAGTGTCGGCTCCGTTCTCGTTGGCACGCTCCATGGCACTGGGGCCAATGGTGAGCTCGGGAATGGCGCCAAGCTTGTTGCCCTCGGCGTAAGACAGAGGTGAGCTAATCATGGGTGACGTGAAAGGCGAAGTGGGCGTCATAAGACCTCCTTTGCCCTGGCCGAGACGATTGCCAGCCTCAAGCTCAAAGGCCTTGGCTGCGATTGTGGCGTCACGCTGGCGCGAGCATCCGAGGAAGATGTAGCTAAAGGTCAGCGAGGTGTTGTTGCCAAGAGCAAACAGTACACACTAAGGAATCTGAATAAAGTATGAGTTGAGGAAGTTGTTGCGGCCGTTGTAAGTCTTGATCGTGCCCATCTTGTACTCGAGGTAGTCCCGACGGGAGCCGTGGAGGTGGACATTGTCAAACTCGAACCAGCACTCCCAGAACCACTTGGCAAACCACGACATGCGCTTGCTCTCGGTACCAATCGCCTGGTCGTCAGACCACTTTTATCCCACAGCGAAACCGCCACACTTACCCGCTCCTTGATGCCACCATCACGCGAGGTGTAAAAGTCGACGACGCCCATAAGACCGCGCTCGGGGTCAAGGACCTGGTCACAGCGGTCGAGGAGGTTGTAGAAGGGAGGAATCTAGCCCAGTTAGTAATCACTCGCGACCTCTCACGTACCATGGACAGCGAGTAACTGAGGGTAATAGCTGTTAGGGAGCCACGGGGGTCGAGCTCTCCGCTCTCCCACTCGGGGAGCACAAAGCAGCTGGCATCCTGGCAGAGAACGTGAACGTTCTTCCAGCCCTTGGCAGCAAACCTGGCACGAGCAACTTCAAGGAGGGGCTCGCAGAGGTCGATGAGGTAGATGGCGTCAAAGTAGCTGTGGGGAAGGTACTCGTCCATCTTCTCAATGTTCCAGCCCGTACCTCCACCAATGTCGACCCAGATCTTGGGCTTGCGCTGCTCGCCCTCGCGATGGATCACGGGTTGAGCCTTAAGGTGGGCAGCGAGGAGCTGGAGCATGGTCTCGCGGCCACGCAGGAGATGGGTGCGGGTGTTGTCGTAGACATCAGCTTGACCGGCATAAAACTCGTCGAGGCGCTCCTTCTGGTCACTACGACCGGGGACGTCGGCGCCACTGTGCTTGACAAAGGGCTTTATGAAGCAATTCCACATGAAGATGAGGGGCGTGCGGAACGAGGTCACGACACCAAGAAGCACCAGTGCCCAGGCAAATGAGGCGATCGTCCAGCCGAGGATAGCGGGCGGGAGCTGGGCATGAGGGGCCAGGAGCTTCTTGAGAGGCCTAGAGAGTGTCAGCTGTTGCTCGTGTGTTCTGTGTGGTTTTGTTCGTGCTCGCTTCACTCGACATTCTACTTACGAGATGCCACCCAAGAGGCAGATGCCAGTGACGAGGAGAGTTGCTTGAGTGCCGCGGGGCATGGTGTCGTCGAGGATGGAGCCAAAGGACGCGAGCCAGAGGGCAATGCTGTATCTGAAAGACGGTGCGCCGGATGTGACAAACTCGCTGAAAGTTAGCAAGTAGATGTCAGAGAAAGAAGAAAGTGAGCGAACAGCAGGCGTGGCTAATGATCAGTCGCAGCCTCATGTCGCGTCGTCCAACTCTTGGGCAGCCCTTGGTCCCCATTGGCGCGCCAGCAAGTAACGCTCGACGTGTCTGGCATTAACTGCCCCCACGCCCAAGACGGGACATTTCCGGCTTAAGCCTAGCCCGCTAATGTACATTGAGATTGGCGGGTGTTTGGATGGAGCGCAAGAACGTGCGAACGTGCTTTACACTGGGCAGTAGATGGGACATGTGGAACATGGAACGTGGGTGGCATTTAATCAGTCCGCCGGGGGCAATATCCTCATATCAATCTAGGGCTTCCCCACGGGGTACGGAACTGAAACTTGCGATTGGCCTTGTTGCCTGAGGCGGTATTTCTTGATCCGACGAAGGACAGATGAGTAGTGTAGTGCCTGCACATGCTCGACTTTCTGCTCGTCCGTCCAGCTCGCTGGAACGACTCCGTCGCTAGCAGCAGAACCTTCCTTTTTGGTTAGACTGCAAGTTAGTGAATGCGGCTAGGCTGCAGACTCACATTCGGCAAAAGCCGCACAAGAGCTCTTCAGTGCCAGCCTCTCGTGTAAAGATCTGGCGGAGATTGCTAACCAGCCAGCCACGCTCAGCGCTGGTAAACACCGGGCGTGAGTTCAAACGCGGACGCTGAGACGGAGGGAGAACTGAATCCGCAACAGGAGAAGCTTGACGTTTGCCTGAGCGGGCACTGGATACGGAGCGTCGCGACGTTGGTGGACTGGCGACGGGCGTGGCAGAGGTTGAAGTCGCTGCGGCTGTTTTCGGTGGTGGGCAATGAGAGGCGAAGTGTGGCAGCTGAGCAACAGGCGAGGGATTTGTCTTGGCCGCAGGTGACACGGCGGCTGCGGGCGCCTGTGACATGGCTTGGCGCTGTGAGGCAGCTGTGGGTGTCAACGGCGCCTCTAGATGGTATTAGTGTTGGGCTCAAGCTTACCAAGAGACTTCTTCTCAGTGGGAGATGGCATGGACTTCTTCTGTGGTGTGCCGTTCCTACCGTTGCCTTTTGCTTCAGGTGTGCCGCCGCGATGGGCGCGAAGCCGGCGTAGAAGATCCTTGCACTTCTGGCTCGTCGTAGTTGGGTTGGACCTGTCCAGGGCCGGAATATTGCCCAAGCGGGCATCACGAGCTTCAGCTACAATGAAGTCGACCACCTCATCAAAACCTTGTCCCAAATGAAGCTGGTCAAGGAGCCGATGATTCGTAGCTGCGTCTGACGGGGCACGTTGAGAGGCCTTGCCTGTCTGGACCTCCAGATCTTCCTCGAGAGTGGTGATACGGTCAGTGAGCCGTGCGATCCGGGATTGCAAAGCTGAAATTTCTTTGACTTTCTGATTGAGCTTGCTGTTTTCGGCCGACAGCAGGGAGATCTTCTGTTCGGCACCTCTCAAGGGTGCATCCACGAGTTCGGGCTCGTGGGTCGAGACGATGTCGCTCATCGGGTCCCCGGCGTCTCTTGGCAGGTTGAGTGGATTGGGAACAGAAGCTTTGTTGTCTTGAGCTTTTTGAGGGGCCGCCTGGGACTGGCCCAGGTTCTCTGCAGCCACGCTTTTCGACATCTCCCCCTCCTGTGCTCGTTTATGCAGGCTGTCGTGCTCGTTCTTAATTGCGTCTTCAGCCCTGGCGGTAGCAACCTTGACTTGGCGTCGGTCGGAACCCGATATGTTGCGCTCCGCATCGAGCTTTTGGACAACATCATCTCGCTCCAACTCGAGGGTCTTGATCTTGGAAGCTACCTCGTCGCGAGAGGTCTCGAGCTTCTTGACAGCAGCAATGGCTTTGCCATATTCAGACTTGAGGTCGTTGACTTTGACGGCGTTGTGGTCGCGTTCGGTAGTGAGTTCGATGACTTTGAAGCTAGCTTCGGTGCGCTGGTCCTTGAGCGTCTTATTCTCCTCTTTTAACCTGACTATTTCGGCCTGAGTCTTTTTGCTGGTCTTGCTCTGGTCCTCCTCCAGTTCATTGATGCGAGTACGCGTCAATTTGAGATCCTCTTCGAGGCGCTTGATACGAGTGCCCGACGATGTCACATTCTCCTGGAGCTGAGCTTGAGCCTCAGCCATAACAGTCTGCGCTGCGATGACCTCCGCTTGTTTCAAAGCCACTGCTTCTTTCAACTTTGCTTGGTGTTGTTGCTCCTGCTGAACGAGCCGAGACTGCAGCTTCATGAGAGCCGTGGTAAGTTGCACGCCGTCGTCCTTGAGCTTGGTCATTTCATCTTGCAGGAGAGCGTATTTGTCGATCGCACTCTTTTCCGCGTCGCGAAGGTCTTGGAGCTCCGCCGCTGTGGTCATCCGCTCCGCGAGGCTTTCACGTTGGCTCCGCCTCAAACACGCCCTGGACTCTTGAAGCTCGCGCTCAAGTTTCTGAGTCATGCCATCCACTACGGCAACAGCCGCTCGTTGGCCAAAAGCCCAAGTGGTTCTGGCCACTTGATCACTGCGAGTTCCCCGTCAGTGGCTTCAGACATAAGGCGGGCAGAGCTTACAGGACCAGGGCATTCTTGTTGTGAATTGCTGCAATAATAGCTTGGTCGGTCAAAGCACTCCCGTGCTGGTAATGACTCTGAACTTCGTTGATGAATTGTGGCAAGTACTGCTCCGCAGCCTGGGCAACCTGAGACTCCGTTGTAGTTGGCCTTCGTTCAGATTGAGGCTCATTGAACGGTAGGCGATCAGGTGGTATGCGTGTGTCGTGTTTGGGTGCGAATTCTCGTCTCGTCTGACCTTGATGGTGAAGCAGTGCGGCCTGCTGATATGAAACATGTGAAGGGTTTTGACACTCTTCATCCTCTTGCCGGTTCTGATAATCAAAGTCTTCCTGCACATGGGGAGGGTGAGGTTGCAATGGAGAGCGCAGGGGTCGACTCTGAGGGGGCGGAGGGTGCTGGGTACCGAACCTTTCGTGTATCCTCTGGCTCGGACTCATAGGTTGCTGAGTGACGGTGGGAGGCGGGTAGATACTAGCAATCTCCTGGGATATGGGGGTAGGAGGACCCAGGTGTGAGGTTTCAGCAGCTGGACAGGAGGCCAGAGGGTGAGGTGGTGGAGCAGAGGAGGGACGGTGATCCTTTTGAGTGGTGGGCTGCGTTGAAGCTGCTGAGAGGTCTCGAGAAGATGAAGGATTAAGAATTTCAATGCTAAATATGGCGGCGCGTGGGTGTGGAGGTGAATGCGAGGAAGTCATGAGGGTGGATGGTCCAAGGTGCGGTCTTGAGCCTAGAAATGGTGACGAACACGAGCTGGTTGATGGTTCCGGTGCTATGTGAAATAGCGTGGTCTCTAACCATGGCAAGACAGTCAGAAAGTTGAAGAATGCCGTCAACACCAGTTGACCTGAATGTGTCTGTTGCGGCGAGCAGAAATGCTAGACATGCCGAGAATGAGTGTTGCCAATGCAACTGAAGAAGGCACTGACGAGAAAGTCAGCTGCAGAGCGCAAAATGAAGGGGCAACTGACCTTGAGATAATAGACGGGTGGTATCGCAGTATCACTGGACAGAAGTGTGGGATAGATTGGTGTGGTGCATGTGGTGACTGTGCAAAGTTAGGAAGTGTTGACAAGCTTGGTGGCAAAGTGGAGGCAGTCCTGGGCTGACCAGGCCCTTGGGCAACGACCGCCTCGTCACCAACATTGGGTAGGGCTGGGCCCAAGATCCCAAGAGCCAAAGGTCGACTGAGCCCAATGAACACTTTGGTCCTGTCTGCACTCACAGACGCTGCCCGTTTGCCTCTGAGGAGGAGAATGAGGTGACAATAGAGGAAGGACGGTGTGAAGTCTGCAGCAGTTGTCTTCCGGCTTCCAGCACATGACTCCAGTGACTACTTGTCGCCCTTGACCCTGATCGAAGGCCACAGAGGTGACGGGACGTAGGGCGCGTATGGGACCCAACCCCAGTGTGCACAGACCGCAGGCCGCAGGGCTCAAAGGGCCACTGCAGCTTTGGCCATTGGGCAGGGAGGCAAAACCACGGCGCCCCTATCTGCACAAGCCCCAACCTCGGCTCCACATCGGACTCCTCTCGCCATGTACGCCATGTCCTGCACATCCTGCACGAGCTGCACGTCCTGCATGTGCTGCATGTGCTGCAAAGATGCAAAGCTGCAAAGTATGGAACGGTGCATGCACATAAGCATACCTCCAGTGAGCAAGTTAATGCAAGCCAAGGACAGTTAGGACCGGAGCGGGTACTCACGTGGAAGCTCAAGGCGTAGAATAAACTAAAATAATTCTTGCCGTCCGCTTCACTCCCTCGTCGGCCTCGTCGGCTGCGTCACACGTTGTATGAGTGATGAGCTAGTTCTGGTCGACTCTGTGGCTCTGTCAGCTGCTTCTTACCCCTAGCTGCGCCCTCCTCGTGGCAAAGCTGCAAGCGGCGATCACCAACACACACACAGCCAACTCCGGCTTGGTTCAAGTTTCCAATTTTCTTGTTAACAATCACCTCTGCCCCGATCAACTCCCTTTACTCTCAATGGTCGCAGCAGAGCCCAAGCCGTGCTGTAACGCCTACGGTGCCAACCTGCCAGCTCCAGTGGAGCCTCCCTCTCAGTTCTTGTGAGCATCCTATCCACACTGACCAACGCACCACTATACCACCTCACACTCCCCAGCGCCGAAATGCGCCCCTGTCAAGCCTGCTGGCGCGCAAACCAAGACTGCATCATCCCGGCCCTGCAATACGGCAGCTCCCCAGGCCACTTTGAGCGCCAGGCGTGTCAACACTGCGAAGCCCTCGGGGTTGTGTGCAGCGAGGCGACGGACGCGACGTTTGATTTTGTGTGTCGTGGGCCGACTAGCTCCAAGTTTTATCTCGTACCCGCTCCCAGGGCTGGAATGGCTGTTACGCAAGCGGAAGGAAGCGCTGCGGCGCAGAAGAGGGTCAGTTTGCCTGGAAGGTGAGTGCTCATGATTCAGGCAGAGGTCAAGATCGCATCAAACCCTACCCCCAAGGCAAGCAAGTCCAAGGCCAGCAAGTCCAAGGGGAGCAAGACCAAGACCCCAACCAAGACCCTCGAGCAGTCCGATGTGCCACAAGACAAGGGCAAAGCGCCTATCCGTCCAACACCCGCACCAAAGACACAGCCCAAGCCCCCTGCCGAGCGCACTGCAGGTGACGAACGCAAGGCACTCAGTGACGTCGACAACGAGTTTCTCTATACACTCCAGGAGCTCGCGGCGCCACATGTTCGGGAGGAGGAAGTTCAGTCTAGTAAAGGTCTGCCATTCCAGATCTGATTAGTAGTTGGAGAGCAGGGAGGGACAACGGGGAGGACCAATGCCAACGCGGCCGAACGAACCAACATTGGCGTGGGATTGATTCCATATCTGCAGAATAACATCATGTACACTCACTGTAAGCCATGTAGACCATGTTGACAAGTCGCAAAGCCGCTACATCTGTCAGAGGCCGCCAGCTGGAACGAGCCATGTTCAAGTCTCCCTCACGCACCAACGCCACGTCACTCGCGTTCTCCCTTACATGAAGGCGCTTGCAGTGCGTCCATAACACGGTACCTGCGAGGTTGTCACTGGGTTATCTCAGGCACATGGCAGCCGCCGTTGCACGCGCGCACGAGCGGATCGTGTGGGTGTTACAGACATACATGCTCATCATCAGAAGATCGCTCTAGGGGAATACTCAGCTAGCCCAGCACGTGCATGTTCTTCTTGGCCTTCTTGACCTTTTTCACATGCGTTGTGTGGTTGAAGTCGCGCCAGTTGCCGACACGTGCTTCGCGGTTCTCTGATTGGTGTCAAGGTGAGCGGAAAACAAAAGGGAAGCATGTGTGGTTAGCGATGATTCTCTCTGGGGTTATAAAGTTTGGAAAGGGTGGTGATAGACTGAAGCTCCCGCGGCACCTAAGAGGTGTACCACCTGCTGGGCTGGTAAGAACTTGCCCCGCAGGGTCACGTTTGGGAGGGACTGATGATGATACTCACGTTCCCATTTGGCGGCATCCTCATGCTTGCGCTTCCTCGCCTCGACCTCGGCATCCTTACGTGCACGCTCCTCACCCTCGTTGGCGTGGGCAAGCTTGGTTCGCCTGTTTAAGTCAGCACTGATCTTGGACTCGTCGGAGATAAACTCACCGCCGCTTGCCAAGCTCATCCTCAACGAACAACTCTTTCGCCTTGGTGCGGATCTGCTGGTCTAATGGTGGGCTGAGAGCGACAATTCGTGGGTCGTCATCCGGGATATTGGTTTGGTAGCCAGAACCAAGAGCTCTGTCAAGTGTTAGCCTCTGTAGGACGCGACACTTCGGGTAAACGTACTCTTTCAGCACCAAAGTACGTGAGTAGGTCATAATGGAGTCAACCTCTGCACGGGTGCCCTCTTCGGACAGCTGGCCCTCGGCCTAAAAGTCAGCGCTGCTCCACAACAGTCTCCACGAATGTGCCCACCTTTTTAAGCAAGTCAAACGCCTGAGGGAAGACATGTCAGCCACCTATTGTCGTTGGGTTCACTCCACTCACCTCTGGGCCCCTCTCATGCTTGAACTTGTCCGGGTGAATCAGCAAAGACTTCTTACGGTACTGCTTTTTGACCACAGCCTCGCTTGCAAATGCAGGAAGATCGAGAATCTCATACGGACTGCGAGTCAGCAGGTGTTCAACGCGGCACGCGAGATACTTACTTGAGCTTGAATGCCCTGAGAATACGCTCAACCTGTGTTGTCAGCCCTGTCCTTTGATGGCTCCTAGACTTACCTCTGCCTCCTTGGCAATGTCTGATGCGGTCTTGTTGAGGACGGCGTCTATGTTGGACATTATGGACCGCTGTCGAGATGTGTATAGGTGTTGAAGATGTTAGGTGGCGAACTCGTCCAACTCAATCGGGTGGCGTCTCTGAATGGGATAAAAAAGGGAAAAAGCAGTAGGAAAAATAACGTGCCGTGTCTCGCTTGCCACCATCAACTTCGATGTTCAACCATGAACTTGACGCAATCCTCCACTTCTACCAATCCATCAACCGCATCAAACACTGCGCGCCATGTCGACCGACGTTGCCGCTGCTGCCGGATCAACATCCGGCACTCTTGCCCCGCTCGCCGACCTTGTGCGCCGCGGAACAAAGCGTACACGAGTTGTGTACGGCCACCAGATTGGTGACTTTGATGTTGACGATGGACTGGACCGCGCGTGAGTCCATGGGCATGGCTGGATGCAGAAAGGCATCGGAGCCATGAATTCACACGCTCCGAAGCTAACAAGGCCGCAGGAACAAGATCAAGCTGGCATCTAAGCTGGCGTCCGAGTACAGGGACGTGCAAGTGCTGCCTCCAGTGCTCCAGTCGCAGGCGGGTCCGGCAGGACCCAAGAGGCAAGCTGCGCAGGCGGGACCAACTGTTGCTGGTGCTGGACCGAGCGTCAAGCTTATTGGCGGACCGGAGGCGGCGAGCTCGTCTTCCTCGGCATCGAGCGAGGTTGTTGCGCCGCGTTCGTTGGTCAAGTTCCGTCACCAGGAGGGCTTCGCCGCACAGGGAGGACAGGCCTCGTCGCGTTTGTCGCAGGCTCTCATGAAGAAAAAGGAGGCGCGCGAGGTCAAGCCGGTGTATCACCCGCAGTGGAAGTTGTCACGAGTCATCTCTGGCCATATGGGTTGGGTTCGCGCTCTCACTGTCGATCCCGGAAATCAGTGGTTTGCAACTGGAGCTGGAGACCGAGTCATCAAGATCTGGGATTTGGCATCAGGAGAGCTCAAGCTCTCGCTCACTGGTCACATTTCGACTGTCCGTGGTCTGGCCGTCTCGGAGAGGCATCCATACCTCTTTTCTTGCGGAGAGGACAAGATGGTCAAGTGCTGGGACCTCGAGACCAACAAGGTCATCAGGCACTACCACGGCCACTTCTCCGGTGTCTACACTATCGACGTGCACCCTACCCTGGACGTTCTCGTCACGGGTGGCCGTGACGCCAGTGTGCGTGTGTGGGACATGCGTTCGCGTGCCAACATCTTCACCCTCACCGGCCACACGAGCACAGTCGCGTCGGTCAAGACGCAGGCCTCGGACCCCCAGATTATCTCGGGTAGTATGGACAGCACTGTCCGGTAAGTTGGCCCTGCAAACGACGAGGAATGCAGCTAACATCTCAGATTGTGGGACCTTGCAGCAGGCAAGAGCATGACGACGCTCACGCACCACAAAAAGTCGGTCCGTGCGCTTGCAATTGCTCCCCAAGAATACAGCTTTGCATCGGCAAGCTCGGGCACGAACAACATTAAGAAGTGGAAGTGCCCCGAGGGCATCTTTGTCAACAACTTCACTGGTCACGAGGCAATCATCAACACGCTCGCGCTCAACGAGGAGGGTGTCATGTTCTCGGGCGCCGACAACGGCACATTGACAATGTGGGACTATGCCACCGGCCTGCCATTCCAGCATCTCAAAGACATTCCCCAGCCAGGATCACTGGATGCCGAAGCAGTAAGTTGATCACACGAGGAGAGCTGGCAGTTACTAACTCCTCAGGGTGTGTTCTGCTCTGCCTTCGACCGAACAGGCACACGTCTCATTACTGGTGGAGCGGACAAGACTATTAAAGTGTATTCTGAGGTGGCTTAGGCGAAGAGAATGTGCACAGGAGCCGATATTTGATACAGTAGGACCTAGAGAGATGACATTGCATAGGCATCCAACCCAAGTCACGAGGACGAGTGAGAGGAAGGTGCCGGCCTGGACCGTCCTGTACCGAGCCACAACCCTCCGTGGTATATCCGATATGACATTTAACAGCATCGCGTACGCATATACCCCGTGGCGTTCCCCAACGCGGCCCGGATCAACATGCACAGACCAGCGAGGACTGCAAGAGGGGAGAAAGGGGGTCAATTTCCGGCGCCGAACGGCGTCCGGGCCGGAGCGGCGGAGCAATTCAGGGCACACTCTCACCCAACAAACCCATCCGGGCCGCGATGCCGGGCCAGACGAGCATGGCCGCGATGTCGGCAGCCGTTCTGCGTGTTCCCTCGTCTTTTGCATCCCCAGCATAATATAAGCGTCTGCACACTGCCCTCGTAGTTCCCCACATCTGTATTACACCCCTTCCACCTCTACCGCCTTCTTTCCAGCCCATCATGACTGTCACCAACGGATCCGGAGCCGCGCAGCAGCGCGTCCTCAAGGCTGGCGTCTGGGCACCCAGCCCCGCCTTCTTTGACGCCAACGAGGAGCTTGGTAAGTTTGCGGGCGTCTCCCACGCTTTCTGCTAGCGGCTTTGCTGACTCTGCTAGACGTCCCTACCTTCAGGAAGCACATTGTCTCGCTTGCCAAGGTCGGCATGCAGCCCGTCGTTAACGGATCGATGGGCGAGGCATTCCACCTCTCGGCTGAGGAGCGCGTCACCCTCGTGCGCGAGGCACGTTCGGCGCTCGACGAGGCCGGCCACTCGGACGTTGTCATCATTGCTGGAACGTGAGTGTTTTTGTGTGCGGGCAGAATGAACGCAACGGGGAGCTTGAATCACTATACCACGCGCGGGCTCCTAGCTTCGTTCAGTGTGGAGTAGTGCGGGCCGCCGGACCGCAGCGCCTAAATTACAGACTGTTTCGAGACCAGTAGCTAACCTCTACCCAGTGGTGGCAACTCTACGCGCCAGACCATTGAGCACTCGAAGGCTGCCGCCCAGGCCGGCGCCGACATTGCCATTGTCATTCCTCCCGGCTACTACTCTGGCGCCATGTCGACCGCTGCGCTCAAGCAGTTCTTCCTCGACGTCGCCGAGGGCTCCCCTCTCCCCGTCATGATCTACAACTACCCCGGCGCCGCCGGCGGTATCGACATGGACTCTGACCTTGTCATCGACATTGCGCGCTCGCACCCCAACATTTGTGGTGTCAAGCTCACCTGCGGCGCGGTCGGCAAGCTCACGCGCATCGGTGCTGGCACCGCCACCGAGTCGTTCGCCAAGTACCCTCGCAAGGGTGCTTCGGCCCCCGACTTTATCACTCTTGGCGGCTTTGCCGACTTCCTCCTCCCCACCATTGCCGGCGGCCGCGCCCACGGCGCCATCATGGGCCTCGCCAACGTCTACCCCGCCGCGATCGCCAAGCTCTTTGCTCTGTCCCACAAGATTGCGACCGACGCCCAGCCCTCGCGCGCAGACATTGACGCCGCCCTCAAGCTCCAGGACCTCTGTGCCGGTGCCGATGCCGCGTTCGCCCGCACCGGTATCGCCGGTACCAAGTGGTGGCTCGCAAAGCACAACGGCTACCCCAAGGGTGTCGTCCGTCGCCCCTTGCTCGAGTTCTCGGACGAGGCAGGTGCCAAGCTCGAGGCCGACCCCATTGTCGCCGAGTTTTACGAGATTGAGCAGTCGCTCGCCAAGGCTGCTTGAATGTGTACACAGTACTAGGGTGGTGTGTGTGTTTGGCCGAGACTTGTAGATTGTACCCGAGTAGGCAGTTGCGCATGGACAGCATTCGGATTATCTTTTGTTGTGGTGCATAACACTAATACACACATGTGCTGATTCTAACGAGAAACAGGGACTCCCAATAACTCTCAGCGAGTAGTTCCATGACTTCAACGCTGATGCAGTCGTCTGTAGCTTTGTCCGCGTGAGCTTGACGAAGCATGTGGGCTATGGGCTGTTGACTGTGACGTGAATGACCCTCAGTGCCACAGCAAGTGACACTACACTACCCGTCACAATGGCGGCCATGATGCCTGATGCATGCGGCATTGGCGTTCACGTGTCAAGCCAATGGTGGCGCGCAGTTGCGCAGCCGTGGCGCCGTGGAATACTAGTCGATGCAGTGCGTGTAGTCTCGATCGGGAGATCGGGAAGGCAGACGAGTCAGAGGATACCTGACACTGGAAACATGCTCTGTGTGCTCGACAACCGCTCTGCTAGAACCCATAGCTCGCGAGTTGGGTGAAGCGTGACATTTCCTTGGCAGTCAGTTGCTTCTTGTACGGCGGTTGTAGGAATCGGGTGGTGCCTTGGCCGGTACCTGAATGTCGAGTAGTGGTGAGATTAACGGGAGCTATTAAACACTAGACGAGTTGTATTGGGTGAGTGACACGTCAGGGCACAAGGGGGCCAGACCGGGTACCACGGCCAAAGGTATTATGGGTGGTGGCGACAGGACGGGTAACAGACCCCCGCCAGGGAGCGTAAGGAAGATCGACTCTTGCCCGACTGGTGTGCACATTGCCATGGTCGGGCTGCTCCATGATCGTTCATACACAACAACTACACTCTCTCTTCACCTTTTGCATCATCACTGCATAGCATAGTCACACACCGTCCCATTCTCCCCATCTGCATTGTGGCTTCCTTCCCCAAGGTCACAGACATTCCATTGGCAGCAACCGCCAATCTCGCCGGATCTCCGGAACCCCTTATGAGATGACCCCCCACCGAGCCGACGCCATCTAAAGTATCCCTGCTGCCGGCAAACGCCGAACTCTCTCCCTCACATTGACAACTCCACTTCTACAACCCCCACCGTGAACACGCCGACAGTGCACGCGCATGGCCGCGGCCATGACGGAATCTGCGCGCCAGGTGCCGCCGCCGTCATTGGAGCCACCACTGCGGCAACAACAGGCAGCGGCGTCGTCGGTATCTGGAGCACGGCCATCGCCGCTTGACACGACCAACCACCATCACCTCCTGCACCCTCACCACAATGGTACGGCGCACCGTTCACGGTCTATGACCGTAGCAGCCATGGGGTCACCCCACTCGCCAACTTCCCCGACCGACCCCAGTCGCAACCCCCATGCCCCACTCGTGCCCTCTGGCCTGCATACCATTGTCCAGGACGAGACGGACCCGTACACAAATTCCAGCCCGATACGAGCGAGCCCCGTTCTGAATGACGCTGCCCTGTCGTCGGGGCAGGTTTCGCCCTCAAGTCGGGAACCCTTGCGCGGTGCCAACGGCCTGTCAATGGCGTCGTATCAGTTTGGACAGAGTCTGCCATTTCCGAGCCGCCGCATGTCGATTGACCGACGAGTGCGGTCCGAAGCGCTGCCCGTTCCTCGACGACACATGTCGATCACGAGCGGCAAGCGTCCCTCCGTGGTCACGGGCGGATACGAGTCGAGCACGGACGACGAGGCGGGAGGGGCCGCTGGCCCGAGCAGCGAAGCTGGTCCCTCGTCATCAAAGCGTACTCGCACACACTCGGGCGCAAGCCGGGCTTCTCTCGCGCCGCCGCCGTCAAGTGCTGCACAACATTTGCAGGGGCACGCTAACGGCGCACATCTTTCTGGACGACGCCGCGCGCAGAGCTTGATGCTTCCATCATTCGGCGCCGACTATTCGCCTCAAAGCACTGGCTCAAGACGAGTGTCACGCCTTCGCCCTCCTTCTACAGGCTCGCCGCTCTCCAATCGCGGTACGAATTCACCGCGCTTCGGCTACGAGGCAACCGGTGGAGTTGGTCTGTTGCGTACTGCCAGCGATGCAGCCGCCGCCCAGAGTCGCTCCGCATCAATGCGTTCCGTTCGCGAGGAAACTGACGGAGGTGCCAGCTTGTCCAAGGGAACGCGAGAAAGCAGCAAGCGCAAGGCCAAGCTTCGTGACGCACAGCGACACCGGAACCCGTTTGCGGCGAGCTTGGGCCTCGGGCCACCTTCGCGAGAAGCCGTTCTGAGTCCAGACCAAATCCAAGACCTTCTCAGCGACGCCGACCTGTCTTCGGCAATCCACCTTATGAACCAGCCGCCTCCTCTCCACCGACTCTCAGTCATTTCCCCCGATCCATCTAATACACCACCCACCCAGGCATCCGCATCTCCCAATCCCGACTCATCAGTTGGCTCCTCACCAGTCTACAGTCGGCCCTTTCTCGTCACAGCGCCACCGGCGCTCACGAGCGGTGACTGGCCAGGACGGCCACGTACCGCTAGTGTCAGTTCGAGCATTGCCACACCCATGCGCAATGTGACGCCAGCGACTCGTGGCGGCCGTCGCAGGACCTCGTCTATGGTTACATTCAACGACAGCGATGGCGGCCACATCCCTTTCACCCACCACGTCGTCGTGCAGCCCATGGGTCTCACACCGGAGATGAGTGAGCTCGCAGAGCATATGGAGCCACCAGAAGAGGCCATATCGGACGCCTCTGGGCCGGATTCGCCTGTTGCCATGCGCAACGGGTCGTCCGTGAGCCGCGACATGGGTACAGTCAACGGTCAGTCACCAGTGTCGCCCATCGCATCTCTCGGCCCGCCACCGCCGTCAACGCCGGACGCGCGCAAGGAAGAGTTTGCCAAGCGGAGGATCAGCGGTCTCTTCAAACTCGGCAAAAGGCGTGAAGTACCAACGGTACAACCTCCCCAATCTCCCAACCCCAAGCGTGCTCCTGCCGAATCTGTGACTACCCCTGCAAAGGCCCAGCGCGAGGCGGTCACACCTGCCAAACAGAACCGCGATGCAGAGTACAAGCGTGCCGAGATTGAACGCCGTGAGGAGGAGCTCGCTCAAGGTAGGTTCAACGGTTGTGGGTCTGACACTGACGAGTAGACCGACAATACCGCGCCTTGATGCTAATACACGCTCATCCTGCGTCCCAACGCCGCGCGCAGCACGCTGCCACCCACCTTGATGGTTATTACGCCGCGATCCACGATGGCCTCGAGAACCCACCAAAGTTCAACCCCCTCGCGATCCTGCGCTGGGTCAAGCGCACCAACGAGCAGAAGGAGGCCAAGACAAAGTGGGAGAGCATGCACGGCATGCGGGCGAGCAGTCCGCTGCCGCCTGTTGACCAACACGTTGCAGCGGCCAACTGGCGATACACACTCGAGGATGTCGCCGCCTATAGTGCATCGGGTGGCAAGATCAACTTTTTCATCCCGCCCAATGTGCCAGAACAGCCGTCGTTGGAGCGTCAGCGCTCGCCGTTTGGTGCAACTTCGACTGCCGGATCGCTGTGGTCTGTCGGCGACAGGCGGTCACGGCCGTCCATTTCGTCGTCCAAGAACGACAAGGACAATGCGGTCGTGACGACCCAGGGTATCACGTCGAACTCTGTCGGGTCGCTCGTGACGTCGCTCGGTCCTGTGGAGCAGCAATCGCTGGATGACGGTGGTATGTCGACCCTGTCGCGCTCGACATCTGTCGAGACTAGCCACCTCCGTGGCAACCGCGGCCACCGTCCCGCTGCTAGCACGAGCGGTTTACCGCCGACCAAGCCGCTATCGGCTCTGCGCGCGCCGTTTGAGAAACTCGGCTCCGTTGCCCGCCGCAACATCAACCTCTCTGGGACGCACCATCTGATGGAGGAAGACTCCAAGACGACGTGGGCCCATAGCGAGAATGCGTCGCCTCACACACCTTATAATCACCCAACGAGTATCAAAGACAGCGGCAGCACTATTGGGACAGGCACGGCACCAACGCCAGCTCCGGCACAGACGCGTGACGTGCGCGGGAGTGGTGGACACAAGCGGCGCGCCATGATCACGCACCGCTTTAGCGGCGTTGGCGGCGGCGACACGGGTACGTCTGACGACGACCACATGCACTACATACCGCGTATTCCGCGTCTGTTGCGACACCCACGAAGTACGCTTGACCGTCTCTCGTCGTCGCGGCGTTTCGTGTCTGCACGCGATGTCCTGCCGGACAAGACGGAGGATGGGGAACACAAAGTGTCTCGTGCTATCGAGCTGCGCAATCTCGAGGAAGCTCTCGCGCACGAGCGACTGATGCGCGCGTCGCAAGCCAAGCGCACCCACCGTTCCGAGCTGGAAGTCCAGGCCGAAGCACGAATCCACGAGGTCGAGGGCGAGATTTACGCTGAGCGTGTCGAGCTTCTCGACCAGGTTAGGAAAAAGCTCGAGTCGACCGAAACGTCTGGCAAGCAGATGGAGTACTCTGTCACGCACTACCTGACCCAGCTGGACCAGGTCAAGACCATGTTCCGGACGGCCGCAGATGTGGACGTCGAGTTCTCCAACCTTGACACACTCGACGTCGGCCGCAAGCCCGTGCGCGAGGATAACGACGAGAGTGTCGATGCGCTCACTCCCCTGCGGGCAGAAAGCGACCGCGGGTTCTCGACGAACGGCAACCATTCTGACCGCGGCACCCGGCGGCGACCGGCGCGTAAACAGACGACGCTCCCGCCTCCCATTCCCCTCCCGACGTTTGCATATGGCCTCCAAGCATGGCCACGCAGAAGTATCGTCGACCCCACGCTGGGCGTTCCCGTCGATCCGCTCCGGCGCGTCGAGCTCGCGTGCCAGCGCGCCCGCGATTCCCAGCGGGACATGGTGGCTGCGCGCGAGGACGCGACGCAAAACCTGCAGCTCATGGTCGGGACGGTCAACCAGTATATCCGCCAAAAGGACATTGTGCGCGAGTGGACTAAACGCACGCTGGATCATATTCGCTCGCTGAAAGACGACCGCAACTCGCTCGTCACCAAGATCAAGGGCGGGATGAAACCGCGCATGAGCCGCGTTACCGATATTCTCGCCGACCTGCTCGCGAGGTGGGCCATGAGCATGCTCTCGTATGGTATCCGGATTGGACGCGGGGTGAGCTGGGTCCGCAGGGTGGACGCCGGGTGGCTCGCGTGGGCGCTGCTGGCTGCTGTCGTGGCCATGCTGGTGTTCTTCTATGTCGTTGGCGACAGAAGTGAGGTGGTCGCTGCGGTTGGTGGTGTGGCAGGCGAGTCGGTGTAGCGATGGCGGGGAAGTTCATGATACAATTATGCATGTACAAAGCATTAATCTAGCACGAGTCGAGGCAGCTTCTA
The DNA here is from genome assembly GCA_002335605.1 of Prillingera fragicola. Classification (NCBI taxonomy): domain Eukaryota; kingdom Fungi; phylum Basidiomycota; class Tremellomycetes; order Trichosporonales; family Trichosporonaceae; genus Prillingera; species Prillingera fragicola. The sequence goes on along the minus strand of BEDY01000008.1, from coordinate 491,047 downwards.
AGCACGCGAATCTATAACGACGGCCTAGGCGCTAGAATGAGTGGAGAAGGGTAGAGCAACAGCTACGCCTTCCTCCCGTCGGCCTTACCCAACCCAATCCTCCCCCCAGCCTCAAGAACACCCACGACCTGTCGAGGCGTGACGAACCAGCTCCACCCTTTGCCCCCACCAGCCCGTTCGCGCACGGGATACTGCATCTTGCCCATGGCCGTGTATGGCGGGACGAGCACGTGGAGATGCAGATGGTGCACCGATGAAAATGGCGGGATGTGGAAGCCTAGCTTTGCCTTTGATGTTGGGCGGAGAGTGTGCGCTAGTGTTTCCATGCGAGTGACTGGAGTGTGAGCTTGTGTCTGTATAGGTCCAAGACGACGGATCAGGGAGCGGCGGGAACTCACTGAGGCCAATGTGTTCCCTCGTCAGTTCTGGCACTGTCCCAACTGCGTGGCGCCGAGGGATAATAAGGAGGTGCTCAGCTGCTCGAGGCCAGCGATCTCGAAACGCAATCAGTTCCTCGTCCTGTACGCGTCAGTTGCGCTGTCGTTCAAGTCTGTGAGCTCGGTCTCTCAAAGAACCCGGCGCGTCCAGAACACTTCTGCTCTCACCTCATACTCAACAGCAAAGCCTCTTTCTGTCGATACATCGCAAAAGATGCAGCCGCGGAGATATCCGTCATCGAGAAGGGGCCGCTCGGGGTCGTCAAAGGCCTTGCGGTCGAAGCATTGGAGGTATTTCATCCCGTCGGTGCAGAACACGAGCCAGGTGGACCAGAAGAGAAAGCGTGGCTGAAGAAGACGCAGACGATATCGTCAGAGCCCAGAGGCACGGAAAGAAAGCAACTTGGGCGAGAAAGACAGAAGCTGCGGAGTGTGCGATGGTGAGATGATCTATGGTCGATAACCTCCACATCAAGCTTCTTGTTGACGTGCCTGAAATTGAGTGGCAACTGTGAAGAGCTCGAGCTGCCTTCCCCGGCACCTAGCCCCCTTCACGCTGAGATGATATGGCTCACATGCTTTATGTATACTATATATGCTGTAATGTTATCTACAAACTAGCCCAAAGCCCCTCCCCCAAGACCCTGCACGCCTCCCACCCTTCTTCCCCGACGACCACACCCCCACCTGCCCGCATCCTCACAGCCAATCGTTCCTTCCACCCCACAGCCGCGCGTACTCCTAGCCTTGCAGCCCGAGGTAGCCTCTTGATCACATCTTCGGTACCGTCCCGCAACGCATCGGCACTCTCGAGCATATCTAGCGCCAGCTGCGCCGATACTGGCGTCGAGCCCGGTGGCGGCGCCACAAGGTCGAGCAGGTCACGAGCGCTGCTGAAGCGCGACAAGGGGACATAGACTCGTCCTTGCCTAGCGTCTGAATCGATACTGGCTGCTAAGTCGATGTGAAACAACACTGCGCCGAGGCGGCGCGCTGTCGCTGCTGTGTGGGCACGGAGGAGGGTGCGGACTGGTGTCGCGGGGGAGAACTCGACCTTTTGGCCAGGTTTCGTGGCCATGATATCCGAGGTGGCATCAGGGTGAATCGATGATGCCCAGCCAAAGGAGGCTACCGGCTCGGTCGGAATGTCGCTGGGTTCGAGAACAGCCCAGGAGAGATAACATATCGTGGCGGACAGTGCGCCGGCGGTAGCTGCTGCGTACGCCGTGAGGCGTGACTGAGTGGTGATGGGGAGGTATGGTGTGAGCTCGCCTTCTTGTCTTGTCGAAACTTTGGCGGCGAGTGGGTATGGGGTGTCTGCTGGCGGGACAAACTGGGCGTCTATCGCGAATGCCTTGCAAATCTCTAGAAAGGGGTATATGGGTGCGAGACGGGGGATGAGCGATGCAAAGAGATGATACGCGGAATAGTCGTCTGACGATATATGCGGTATTGTTTCAAGCGAGCGGAGCGAGTTCAGGGGCGAGACATGGGTGTCGTAAGCCTCAATGAGGTGCAGTTGAACGCCCGTGAGGCTGCGGCGACGATACCATGCAAGGGTGTCTTCCGTGACTGTCACGTTGACAGATCCTTGCACCAGCCCACGCGTAGTCTCATACCATTTTAATACGACTGCAAAGGATAGACGCAGGCTCCGGGGATATAGGACAGATTGTAGGCAGCTGAGACCGGAGGGGAGGGGGTAGTTTACGAGTGTGGCGATGACACGCGTGTCCACGGGTGGTGGGTCGACGGCGATTTGTGCAATGAGAGCCAGGTGCTGGAGAGGGCTTGAAGGGGGGCATGGGGGAAGTGTTGGGGACAGTACGCACAATGTGTGAATGTGTGCCATGAGCGAGGAGGTGATGACCACGAGGTACGTCGTGAGTGCGGCAGATATCAAGCGCCTTCGGTCAGTGCAGCACGATGATGGCACGCACTCGAAGCAGAATGCCAACGTGATATCACCACCACAATGTGCAAGCCTGCTTGTCAGTAATGTCTCACAACATCCCGACGTCACTCACACATCCATGAGCCACAGCCATCCTCCGGCAACTAGGCAAGCCCACGCGTCCGCGCCTCTGTGGCACCTTCCCCCCAGGAAGATGACAGCTGTGACAAACGGCGCAAAGCACACAAACTCCCACCCTAGCGCGCTCACCCCAGCTCTCAAACGCGTCATTCCTGGTACAGCACCTGCACCGAGCAGGAGCTGGAGCTCTACAGCCCCTGCGCCGAGCCACAATCCCATGGCCAACGGCCGGTGGACGAGGGTGCGCACTGATGTAGCTTGGGCTAGGGTTGGTGATGTCGCCACAGTGTGCCATTGCGGATCTGGCATCCCTCGTGGAGCAGGAAAGGGAAGGAGTTGGAACTGGGAAAAGGCGGCGTGTACCAGGGCGATGAACGCCGGTCGCAGTAGGTGGGTGAGCATGACCCCGACAGGGCCTTGTGCGTGCACACCTCGATGCATTGACAATGACCATGCAGCCACAATCTGCGCAATTAACTACTAGGTCATTTCTGCAGGAGAGAGACTCACCTCGGCGAGCAATGACGGAATAGCACCTGCGACGACACAGATAGCTAGTGCCACACCCTCCTGTCGTCCGGCGACTGGTCTGTAAGCCAGCGCTAACAGCGCTACAGGCACTGCGAGCAGTGCCAGCCTGTTCATGTCAGCTAGACTGATGGACACTCGAGGACATACACCATGATCCGGGAAGAGCAGGGGGAGGTGTCGCTCTGCTGCACTGTTCGCTAGTGGCTGTGTTATGAGCATGCACGGGGATGATGATGATGCGGGGATGCCTGGCGCGTCCAGCTGGTCATATGGAATGACATTTTGCTCAATGACGTCGTTGCTTCATTTTGGTCGTGGATAAACAATGCTCCGTCAATCGAGCCCTGGTCACCTGCCTCGGCCGCTATTCACACAGTCGCGTCCTCCTGTCACTGTACCAGCACGGTGTGCACGGGGAAGTGTATGGCGGAATGCAGCGCTTGTTACCGAACAATGCAATGTGCTCTAGACCGAGTATTCTGGTTACATGGATAATTGAAATGGAACGGGTACAGATGAATGTACACTTTATCAAGAAACTTCGAGTTGAGCATTCTCCCTAATATGAGCTTTCCTTTGTATGATTTTTGAACGCAGCCTAGTGCCGCGCCATGCTGGGCGTGCGGATAAGTGTGAGGAACTCTTCGCGGGTCTTCTGCTGCGTGCGGAAGCAACCCAGCATCGCCGAGGTAACGGACGTGGCTCCGGGCTTCTGAACGCCACGCATGGCCATGCACATGTGCCTGCACCATTAGTACTGCTGTCACAAAACTCTGGGCCTGGGAGAGACTCACGTAGCCTCCATCACAACACCGACACCACGCGGCCTGATAGCCTCCATGATTGCGAGAGCGACCTGCTTGGTCAAACGCTCCTGCACCTGCAAGCGACGCGAGAAGGTCTCGGCAATACGCGCAAGCTTGCTGAGACCGAGAACATGCTTGTTGGGGATGTAACCGATCGAAATCTTGCCGGTGAAAGGCACGAGGTGGTGCTCGCACAAGGAGAAGACGTCGATATCACGCACAATGACCATCTCCTCGTGGTCCTCGGCAAACACAGCATCGTTAATGACGTCGACAAGGCGCTCCTCGTATCCCTTGGTCATCCACATGAGAGCCTTGGCGTAACGCTCAGGGGTACGCAGCAAACCCTCGCGGTCGGGGTCCTCGCCGATGCACTCGAGCACCGTGCGAATTGCACCAGCGAGCACCTCGAGGTTGACGGCCTTCTCCTGTGGTGTGGAGTGGAGACGGATGTGAGTCGACTTGGCTGTAAATGTTAGTCATATCCTCATAAAGGGTGCAGCAGACTTACCAGGCCATCCCAGGCCGTGCTGGTCGGCGATGCCGCTGAGGGGAGTGTCGGAGCCTGCTGGTGCTGCGCTCGAACTACCCTGGGTTTGGGTGAGAGCAGCGCGTACCTCATCGTTGAACTGCTGGTCCTTCTCTTCCGCCTCGGTATCAACATCGGCGTTGTCGCTCTGGTGCGCCGCAATACGGGGCGAGAGCAAACTCTGGCTGTGCTGGCCAGTGGGCGTTGAAGCGCCGCTGGCGGGACGGAAACCGTAGCCCTCGCGAGGCTGGCGTGGGGGAAGGTGAGCACGGGGAGGGGCAGTCTAAGATCAGTGACACATTGCAGTAGGCCAACTCACGTCAAGGGTGCTGGAGGAAGGTGCACCGGCGCTGGTGGGAGGGGCAGGTGCAGCCTCGGACAGGTGGAGGCCCCGCATCTTGCCCTGCGCTTCGAGGACCGATGCCGACGACGGGCTACGAGCGTTGCTTCCCATACGTCCGCGCTCCCAAGACCCGGTAGACGACTCGGACAGCGAGTTGAGATTTGAAATATTGGCCTTTGGAATTGGCTTGGTGTTGCTCTTGGGGACGGTTTGCTGGTCCGACATTTGAGCACGAGATTGAAAGTAGAGTTGAGAGGAAAAGTGGCAACTGTACGGAGTGTTCCAACGCCGTGATTGCAGGCGTCCTGTCTCTGCAAGTGAAGTGTGTCTAGCTGTGTACGATGAGAGAGATGTATGAAGGGAAAAGATTGTAGAAACAGCCGCTTCAAAGTAATAAGTGTTGCTGGTCTGCCTAGCGAGTAAGCCCTTTCTCCAACTCCAGTTCAAGGCACGCACGTCATTCAATATCGGAAATCGGCGACGGAAGCATTTCAAGACGCCACGTGAAGACCTCAGGGACAACTGAAAATCACGTGCAATTGATGTTCGAAACTGTCGGACTTTAGACCTAATCTCCTATAGGGAGCCATTTGACTGTGGCACTGGACCCTGCCGACGGACTGGCAGGTGCTGCAATGGTAGAGCGAGTTGGCCACCATACAGCCTCTTCCATCCATCAAGGTTCACCACACTAGACAAAATGGTAAGCATCGAGCACACCCCCTACCCCCATCGGCACCCCTATCGCACGTACGGCATCACCAGCGAAAGGCTCTCTGTCCCGGCAACTCGAACGGACTCGATGCGACGCGTGGAAGTGGACGACGGAAACTGTGAAGGCAGAATGTGGAAATGTTGGTTGCGAGTGGAGGATGATGTGCGGCAGCGTGGTCATCTGGCGAGCTGGATCAGGCGTTGATTGTGAGCTGCGCAGCGTTGTTGAGCTCGAGAGGCAACCACTGGAGACTGCGTTGGACATGGGATCTCGAATTTCATGTGCAGCCGTGTCGTCCGAGGTCTTGCGCTCGTATTCAATATCGTCGTAGGCGCCGCTTCACTGCGCAGCTTGCCCCGCGCAGCTTGATTGTTTCGCGACGTTATTGCCGTATTCCGTCACCCGAGCGCTTTACACGGTCCACACATTCGGCAGTACCAACAACAGAGAGCTTCGTCAAACCTTTCCCTACCCTCCTCCCATACTCCTTTCAAACTCGTGCTAACCATTCTAGACCAAGCGCACCAAGAAGGTCGGAGTCACCGGAAAGTACGGCACCCGTTACGGAGCTTCGCTCCGTAAGACCGTCAAGAAGATGGAGATCACCCAGCACTCCCGCTACGCCTGCCCCTCGTGCGGCAAGGTTAGTTTTTCTCTTGAAAGCAAAGATCCTCAACTGACAACGGTAGAACGCCGTCAAGCGCACTGCCGTCGGCATCTGGAAGTGCAAGGGCTGCGCCAAGCAGTACGCCGGTGGTGCTTACACCCTCGGCACACCCGCTGCCGCCACCGTCCGCTCGACCATCCGTCGTCTCCGTGAGGTCGTTGACGCCTAAGCGTCCGATTTTCGGGGTATTGCAGCATGTACGGGAGGATGTATAGCATTTCAGAACTCTTTGCGAGCAACTTGGAAAGGCAGACGTAAATGTGCTCACGCACGCGTGCATGAGCGTTCTGTCGGAAAAATGAACGGGCGACGGCCGAAGCAGAGCAGTGCTGGTACTGACCTTGTTGCCTCCTGCAAGCAGCTGGGCACATGATCCAGCTTTCTTCATAGTCGCTTCAAACTGGCTCGCTTGGCCTGCCTGCAACCTTGTTGTGCTCATGTCAGTCGCGCTCACAGAACCACAGCCCAAAGACAGTGGAGACTTTTCAGAGTGAAAATAATAGGCACGTAACAGGGAAGGATTCTTAGGCCCGCTGAAGACGGCATTTAGGCGTCCGGCGCGTTCTCATTGTTGACATTACACTTGAACGCGAACCTCGCACCGACAGCATCTCTCATCCACCCACACCATTACATCTCGTCAGCCCTGCTGGACACCGACCATGCAGGGCCAACATCCAGCCGAAACATGGGCAGACCTAACTGTAGGCTCTTCTTGCCTCCCTCCCAGCTAACCCCATACAGGCAGCGGACACAATGGGCACCCCCGACCTGGCTAGCCTGCACGCCATGCTCGCCGACAGCGGTTTCGACCTGTCGCGCTTGTTGGCTGCGCAGCCTGTTGTGCCGGTTTTTGACCCCGAGGGGCCAGCACATTTGACCCGTTACGGTCGTATATCGAGGCCGCCTGTTCTCGGTGTGCAGCCGCCAGGTACGCCTGCGGGGGGTGCAACGGCGATGGAGGGGGAACCACCGGCGAAGCGCGCGCGGTTTAGTGATATGCCTGACGCTACTGTGCCTGCGGTCACCGAAGATCCTGCGGAGTCGGCCGCGCCTGCCCCTGTGAGGCGGAGGCGGAGGAAGCTTGCCGAAGAGGACATGGTGCAGCGCCGACGCGAGAGGAATAAGCTGTCTGGTATGTCCTGACCAACGGCCGTGGAGCTGACGAATAGCGATGGAGTCGCGACAAAAGAAGAAGGCAGCGTTTGAGGAGCAGAGTGAGCTGCTGAAAGACAAGACGGATGAGTGCGATGAGGCACTGCGACGTGTTGCTGCATTGGAGAAGTAGTGAGTTGGAACGCTATGAGCGGCGGCTGATGGGCAGCGTGCGTGAACTCCAAGCCAGTTTGGGATCGCATGGTCTCACCGTTCCTCGCGAGCCGGTACCAGTGCGCGGGATGCAGCCACCGCTGGTTGTTTCTGCTGTGCTAGCAGCTACGACGACCAGCAATGAGACTGTCACGGAACCGGCGAGGCCGGCACCAACCCGCACCTCTTTTCCCTCGTCGGCAACAGTGCTGTCTTCATCAGCCAGGACACCACGAGCTGCGTCCGCCGCTGTTTCCACTCCAGTACCGGCCCCTTCTCGCCCATTGGTGTCGCATGACGCACACCGCACCGCACAGCTGGCGCCAGTGCGACTCCACCCGCAGCCTTACTCTGCTGCACGTTCAACGGCCCTTCCCAATGGCTCAGAATCTGATCATGCCGCCTTGCAGACCCTTGTAGCAGCATCCTACATGGATGACCAGCACGGACCGACATCCCCATTCGTGCCGATCCGGGACTCGCCATACGCAGAGGCGGCAACGCCAATCTCATTCGCGCGCGACTCGCCCCGGTCGACCGCAGCATTCACTCCCACTGCCTCGTCTGTTCACGGCGGCATTGAAGCAGGACTGGCCGAGACGTTTGCCGACGGCTTTATCGGTGGCGACGACTATGACTCCATCTCCCTCTCAGCTCTGTTCAACATTGACGCCTTGGACGACGCGGCCGACGACGCCGACGCCGACTTTGTGCCACCCACATCGCCTACGAAACTCGACTACAGCAGCGATGACGACTCGGAGCTCGAAGACGGTAGCAAACGCAAGAGGAGACGCGCTGCCCGCCCCCCGTCAGGCGACTTTACGATCGAGCGCATCGCCGAGCAGCCTGAACCTGAAGAGCCCGATGACGAGGAAGATGACGAAGAGGAAGAAGAAGAGGAGGACGAAGACCTCTTCCTCCCCATCAAGGATGTGCCTGTTCCCTCAGCGCATGCGGCGCACCTTTACCGCGACGCCATGGACGCGCTTGGCGTTACGACACAGGCCGAGCTGGTGGTTGTCGTGCGCAAGATTGTCGAGGCGGCGGAGAGTGGCAGTGGGGCTGTTTCCCCCGAGCAGGTCGAGGCGCTGCGCAGATTGGTGGAGATAGCGGAGACGCAGGGCATGGGAACTTCGTAGGCGATGGAGGGAAATCCGAACGTGTCTAGTTGCCACTGTATCCATTACGATGTACTGCAACACCATGCTCTCACGTTAGTTTGACCACCCCTGTTGTCCAAGTGCTGAATAGTGCATCGATGCGTTGATACAAGCGTGCAGTACACACCGTGTCGCCTCCGGTCTATGCTGGGGCATGATCCTCCACGCTGCGGCCCTCCTCCATCCACCTTCTCCTTGCCGCCACCTTGTCGCTACCTGCCGCGCGCGAGCGCGCTTTTTGTCTGTGACTGCATGACACAAGCGTACCTCTCGCGTCGCCGTCACCCGTCATCGCTCCTCTTGTTGCTGTTAAATCCAGCGTTTACTGGGGAGGCATCATGCCGGCGGCCATCATCTCCTCGGGGGTCATGGTCGCGCTCTCGATCATGACACCGAGACCGAAACGGCTAGTGTTCTTTGCGTGGTCAATCTCGCCGCCGACGAGGAACGCAAAGGTGGGGGCAAGACGCTGCTCGAGGAGCATGCCGACCTTGCCGGCCGAGTCGATCTGGCCGCGGAAGGTGGCCATGCGGAACTCGTACTTTGCGCCCAGGGTGGCGGTGGCGTCGCGCTTGGCGGGGCCCATGAAGGACGCGGGCTGGATGGCAGTCTGGAAGTCAAGGGCAACGTCGACCTGGGGCGAGAGCTTGGTGAAGTAGGTCGTCTGGATGTTGCCCGAGGGCTGGAGCTGAGCAGTGGCAGTCCACTGGGGAGCAAAGGGGAGAGCAGCGGCGGCACCGGGGGCGTTGGGGTGCTCAAGGGTCTGCTCGGGCGCAAAGTTGACGTTGGGGAGCGAAGTGTACTTGAGGAGCCACGAGGTAGCGGGGATAAAGTCGTTGGGCGTGGTGCGCTGGATGATGGACTCGAAACCGACGGCAAGGCGGGGACCGACCGAGTGGAGGAGCGAAACAAAGTGGAGACCAGTGAAGTCGAGGGGGGAGGGGTTGATCGACTTCAGGTTGAGCGAGTAGTGGGGGCCGAGGTGGTCGTGCTCGATCTGGAACATGGTCTGGCCGGGAGTCGACGAGAGCTGAGTCGTTAGCTATTGTCTAGTGTGTGGGGCCACACAGTATGCCACAGAAAAGAACACGCAATCAGAGGTTGGGCGGTACGCATTGCGCCGACGCTGCCGCCGACACTGGGCCCGGCAACAAATGCACCAGGCTCAACGGGACCTCTGCCATCCTTACGGAAGCCATCCTCGACTCTGGCAAGCTGGCGCAAGACGGACAAATCGAGTTCTATCGATTTGTCCGCAGTCGCCGCCACCATCTGCTTTGCCATTGCGCGTCCTCTCTCCTGCCCCACATCTCCTTCTCGCAGACACGCACCTGACCCTGGATCTTGGTGATGTCGGCAGCCGACCAGGTCTGGTTGGCGCGCATATTGACACCGCCGGTGGAAGGCTCCCACTGTCCGTGGAGGAAAGTCGAGTTGTTGGCGTAGAGAGCGCCGAGGGTGTAGTTGGCCTTCTGGCCGAGGGTGAACGAGTGCGTGAGCTGGAACGCGGGGTTGGGCGAGATGACCTTGGACAGGTCGGCGCGCGCACCCTCGAAAAAGTAGTTGGTCATGTGGGTATCTGTCGCACGTTAGTCTTACTCGATTTCTTTTGCAATGGCGTTTCTTTCATGTCGCAGATCGGCGCGCCACGCATCATGAAAGAAAACCCATTGCTCGGCCGGGCAAGCTGCCAGGCTATTTGGGGGCTCACTTGTCACATCGCGGGTAAGGCCCTCGACGGTGCCGGGCTGGAGGAGACCCAGGTTCTCCTTCCACATGTGGAACCTGTTAAAGGTGGCCGCAAGAGGCGCAGAGACGGGCTGGAGGACGCTGGTAAAGGCGTCGAGGTAAGGAGCCGCAGCCGGGGGCGAGGGAAGCTTCTCTGCGGGCGAGGCCATGGCTGGGTGATGCAATGGAGGTGGTGGTGGGATGGGGGTGAAGGAGGAAAGGTTGTGGACGACGACGTTCGGTAGTTGGCTGCAAAACGTCAGACTGCACCCAGGCGCTCTCCCTGCCTGCCTGCCTGCCTGCCTGCCTGCCTGCCTGCCTGCCTGCCTGCCTGCCTGCCTGCCTGGCCGCACACTCACCGTACCATCGCACGCACACACGGCCCGGCGCACGCTCACCCAGCCAGAATAAAAATGCTTCCGCAAACGCCGCCATGCACCACCCGAGTGTGGCAGAATCCAAGCATTGTTGTGACGTCTGGTGCCTGGCTGAGATTATTGTGCTGCATTGCCTGGTACAAGTCTTTCGTGCACACTGCTGCAATTATCATCACTCTCAACATCATGCCGCAGATAGAAGCAACAGTAGAGGCACTCAACCTCTCGGCAACAACCTTCCACACCGACATTGATGCCTGGCTCCCAGCGTCGTTTGGCCTGAAGCGCAGCGAGAAGGACAAGGCAGACGACTGGGACGCTGCCCTCCGCTCCTCGGCCAACCGCGCCGACAGGCTGGGACTCGGCCATCCCTCCCTCGAGGACCCCGTCGCGCGCGCCAAGGCACAGACAGCTCGAGCAGGCATTGACTTGCTGTCCAAAAAGCTCAAGAACGGCAAGGCAGCAGCAGCCGGCAACGCCGAGGACGCGGCCGCCGAGCGGTGGAAGGGACGAAGGGACGGCGACTCGAGCGACGACGAGTCGCGCACCAAGGCGGTGCCAAAGGTCAAGAAGAAGAAGACCGACGCCTTTGGAAGCAAAAAGGCCGCGGCAGTACACCCGTTGCTCAACCTCAAGAACCCTATCCCGGGCTACGACCCCGAGGCTGCGGCCAAGCCGGCAAGGGAAGAGACGGAACCCAGCGCTGGCAAGAAGCGCCAGCGCGAGGACGAGGATGGTAGCGATGCCGAAGCTGAGGCCGAGGCCGACAATGGACCGGCGTCCAGCAAGGCTGCTATGCGCAGGGAGAAGCGCAAGAGGGCAAAGCAGCGCAAGGCTGCTGCTGCCGCTGCCGCATGAGCTTGTCAGCGTTCAGCTTTACTCGTTACCAGGCCGTGGCCAGTCGGTCCTCTAGTCACCAACTTGTCGACAACGTTTGATCGACAGCTTATCAGCATTACCACTTAGCATCGCATTGTCACGCATTCAGCATCCGGCCATCGACATTCCAGAGGCACTACTCAAGAGCCTTCGCATCATCCCCCTGCACTTGCATTCCGTCCCCTGCACTCCTCGCCCAGCTGCTGCCCCCTTCACGCCCTGATGTGGTCATAGATACGCTAACATAGCATAACATAATGCAACAAACCCGGGTATGCCAATGAGGTATCAACTGGAGAGAGACAAATGAACGAATGCGGGACTAAATGGGAGTGCGGTGTCGCGATGCTGGATTGGAGGGGTTCAAATGAGAGTGGGTATAATAGATTGGAATGTGGGGGGTATTAGCGCCAGGATCCCCGTCCCAGGCTGGACGACATGGCCGAGCCGCTCACGACGCGGCTGACTGCTGCGATGGGCATGGGGGACTGGGCGTTTACGCGTGCTTTCGAGGGCGAGGTGCTGGATCCTGCCTGGCGGGGTGCAGACAAGAACCCTACAGCTTCTCCCTGCACTGGCGATACTCCCGTTGACACTGTGGCGGGCGCGACGAGCGCCGACGGGCCGGGAGAAATGGCGCGCGGGGCCGAGCGGGTTGGGCGTGGTGTGGGCGGCGTCAAGGACGGTGTGGCGTACTCGAGAGCTGGGTTGGGTGGGCCCCCTTCCTTGGAACGCTCGGCGGACGGCGCCTTGGACTGCTCGGGCGACTTTTCGGGACCACGCCAAATACGGCGCGAGATGGACCCGGATACAGAGCCGAGTGCAGACCCCACGGCAGAGGGGACATAGTCTGCCACACGGGCGCGTGTAACGCTCGGTTGCAGCTCGGGTATGTAGTGGCCGTGCTGGGCAGCCCCCCCATTCTCGGCGTCCATCTCGTTCAGGACGGCCGTCGCTGAGGAACGTATGGAGGAGTCGCTCAAGCCGCGGGGGCGAAGTTGACGTTCGAGTAGAGCCGGTCGGAAGTCTCCGGGATCGTCCTGAGTACCCTCGGCGCCAGCATCGAGCACGGCGTCAACGATGGTCGACAAACGGCCGCGGGGTTCAGTTACGACGCGTGAGGCTGGCGGACGACCAAAGTACTGCGAACTTGCGTGACGGACGCGACCCGGAGCTACGGGGCTTGAACCTGGTCCTTGGGCGCCAGCGAAAATGCCTAGCAAATCACTGCGGCTCGACTGCGTACGCACGTTGCGCTGCGGCCTGGCACTGACGGTGCTCGCTGAGACAGCGGTTGTTGCCGAGCTGGTCAACGGCGTTGTGCTGCGAACTGCGCTATCCGAGACGGCACGGGGTGCCGGGGACGTCGAGAACACGTCGGCTGCAGAGGTGGCAGTGAGCATCGTCTTCTTTGGCGCAGCGGGTGTCGCGCGGCGAACCATACCGGAACCGCCAAACTCGACGCTGATGTTCGTCGTAGTCGCGGCCGTCGACGCCTGCAACTTCGGTGCAGTGCGCACGGGCACAGGGGCTGCCAGTCGGCTAGTCATCGCCGCCCGTCCAGGGCGAGTAGGCGACGCAGGCGGTTCTGATACCGCCGGCACAGGCGTTGGTGCGGTGAAGAAGCTGGTGATCGGCGCCGCAATCCAGCCGAGACCGCTGCTCTGCGGCGTGTCGCCCTCTTCTTCGAAGGCCTCACGCCGCAACTTTTTGGCAAGCTTGGGGTTGAGGGTCACGTCGTTGACAACGCTTTGCAGCTCGAGCAGATCCGTAAATACATCTTTAAGAAGCTTCATGAGCAGTTGCAGGTCACGGCGGTTCACGCTGCTCTGGTCGAGAATGTTGCGGAAGCGGTGGCGCATGTCGGCGACCTCGTTCTGAAGCGAGCTGATGGTCGAGCGCGACAGATGACCCACATCTCCAGGCAGATGCTGCTTCTTGAGTCGACGGTTCAGCGTCGGCAAGTCGACCCCGCGCATGCGCTGCAGAACTTTGGTAAGGAACTCAACAAGCTCGGCGATTGTCGGCAGATCGGCTGCTGAGAGCTGCTGGGACGCGTCGTGGAGAGACGACGTCTCAGACTCAAAGACAGAAGTATCGGGTAGGACCTCTGGTTCTTCTGGCTCGGGAGCAAGCTTGGCAACAGGCGGCTGAGACTCGGGGAATGGTTCGGTCTGAACACCCGTGGAGCGGCTGAGGAGGAGGAGCGTCCGGCGACCGAGTTGTGGCGCTTTCTTGTACCCATCCGGTTGCGGGTGGGGCAGAGCATCAAACCCACCAGCCTCCGGAAGGGGCGATACGGTGCTGCTGTGCGGCGAAGTCATTCCAGCGAGGCCATTCGGAAGAAGCACAGATGCACGCTTGCGTCTCGCTGGCGGGCTGGCCTGAATGGGTTCAAACGAATCTTCGCCAGGAGAGGCAGGCTCCTCACTCGCCGACGTCGACACCGACACGCTACGCTCGCCGCTACGATCACCCTGATCGCCCGTGCTGCAGTCATCGCCGGCTGCCCACTCGCTGATGGCCTCTGCCACACTGTTGACCTCGCCGACGCCAAGCGCACGCATGGTCAGCGACCGCCTGTCACTGAGCGCCCGTTTTGGTCGGGGACGTCCAGCCTTGGTCTTGGGGACGCCATTGTAAGTGTATGGAATTCCACCGCTGAACGAGTTGCGAGCGTTGCGCGACGAGGGACGTGCGAGGTCTGGGCTGACGGGGTTGCCGTTGCTGTCCAAGCGCACCAGTGGCGAGCCACCGAACTCGGAGAAGGTCGTGTAACCTTGCTGAGGGCTGGGAGAGGTAACACTCATTCCCTCTGTGGTTGATGTAGAAGTAAACGACGGCGCTATCGAGCTCTGACGGCGGTGTTCCCATACACCGCCACCTCTGGGAACAGCCACACTGGCACCGCGAGCGTGACTGCCACGCATCAACTCTGGGGTAGAGCCAATCACGGGGTTAGATCCTGTCCGTGCGTGTCGGCTGGTAATGAGGGGACGCAGTTCCATTGACAAGGGGCGGGAGTGAGACGATGTGCTGTGACTGCGGAGCTCATCCATTTCGTCCCGTAAAGCCCGGTTGTCCTCGAGAGTGGTCGCGAGCGAACGCGCAAGTTCAGAAGTGTCGTGCTGGAGAAGCGCATTTGTTGCGACAAGATCCTCCAGGGTGCGCTGGTACTCGGGCATCTCAGAAGGCTGGTCGGCGTTGAATGTCTCGGACAACTGTTTGTCAGTGACAATCACCTTCCTTCCGCTCCCACCTCAGAGTGAAGGACCTCCAGACGGTCCTTTGCATTGGCCAAGAGCTCTTGGGCATCCCTTGCACGTGCATTCTTGACGTCCTCTACCTCGCGAACCGCAGTAGTAAGCTTGGCCTCGAGATCGGCTAGAGCTGTCAGTACCGACTGGCGATTTGCCACCCACCAATGCGATCCTCTGCCATTCGCCGCCACTTGAGTTCGTCGCGCAGCTTGCGTGACTCGGCCTGCTGAAGGTCCCTAATATCCTCAAACCGGCGCTCAGCATCGAGTAGGCGGTCCTCGGTTGACGATCCGGCGGCGAGAGCTATCATTTGAGAGTTGGATGCTCGTCGCATCTTTGCCAACTCGGCGCGAGTATGAGACAGAGACTGCTGTGTGAGAGTTTGCGAGTGCATCGCTTGCGTGTAGCGCTGGGCACGGTCAGTGTGTCGTCTTCCCTTATCTCACACACCTTTTCAAGAGCCTCATATGAACGGGACTGATCGGCATACTTGGCCAAGTGAGTCGTGTTGGCACGTTCGAGGTTTGCTACGTGGCGCAAACTGTCGGCAAGAGCCTTGCGTTTGATCTCAAGCTAGTGTATGTTAGATGCACTGCCGACTGCGCAAACTCGAAACTTGCCTGGAGCTCTGCATGGTGATACTTTTGTTCTAAAGCCTCGTAGCGATGAAGCAACGCCGTGCCGATCTCTGACAAGCATGTCAGTACAAGTCGCCAAAAGTGGTGCAGGCTCAACGCACCTCCACAGAGTTTGAGCTTGGCATCCATGCGATCGCGTGCCGCAAAAGTGGGACAGTCTACGCTGGCGCCGCAACAGCATCGCACAGCGATGTCCGGGTCCGACTCTGCCAAGCGACTGTCGTGCAGCTCTGTAAGCTGGCGAGCGAGGCCGTCGAGTGTTTCTGCTGTTCGAAGCATGGCTATACTCGCCGAAGGAGAGTCTGGAGAGTGTGACTCGCGAAACTGGCGAGTGAGGGAAAGGGACGGCATGATTGTAGAGTCGTCCATCGCCGGTACACAATCCGTGTCGCTCTCGTGTGACCTAGTCGAGGCTACGGGAGAAGCAAGCGCGGTGATGTGTGTTGACATGGTCACCTGCACGGTCGGCTGCACAGGCGACTGGAAAGTTGAAAGATGTACAGGGATAAGGATGTGGACGACAGGAATGTCACGAATGGGAGGTTTGTTGTGGATGCACAGAAGGCCTGCACAGGGTTGGTTGCCGGGCGACAGGGTCCACACACTACTGCCGAGGATTTGTTTACACTGTTGATGCCTGCCACGGCACTGGGAGTTTGGGCCGTCGCGAGGTGCAACAGGAGCGTGTACGTTGACAGTCTTGAACGAGAACAGAGAACAGAATAGAGAGAATGTACAATGAACAAGTAGTCTGCGTGGTGGGCCATGCGACGCGACTCTGGCAGCATGGTCCAACCGTTACAAACAACTTTGGCTGCAGGATCTAGGTGACGCCACCCACGACGCCTTTGGGCCGATGGTCCAGGGTCAGAGCAGACTGTGGGTTGGGCATCTTGACATCTGCTCACATTCGTTTCAACAGTCAATTAGTATGATTAGGACCTCATGCAGTCTATGATCTATGAAGTCTACATCGGCACTGTCCTCATGGCTGCTCTGTGCTTGTGTACAGTGTCTCCAAGCACTCTGACACCAACAGCAACTATCGCTCAAGCTGATCCAGTATTTCAACGAGGGTAAATAGGCAGCTGTGGTGGTGCCTGAAACGCTGTCCGGCCGGAAAACCAAACACAAAAACCATCGAACGTGTTGGTCCTGCGTACCAGCGTGCGACATGCTGTGCCAGTCGCGCCCAGCATGCCCGCTGACAGTCGGTTGCTCGTGCTCGGCTCGGCGTCTAGCTTTCGACTTCCAGATATCACCCGCAGTTTATCAGCCTTGGAGACCAGGAGACCGGAATGCTAAACAGATGATTGGTGTGTCAGTAGGTAGACGAGCCCACGGCACAGGTCATTCCTCTATCTCCGCCTGCGATATCCCCCTCAATTGCGTCCACCGCGTGCAACACGCCTCAGCTTGACAACAAATCATGCAGACCCAGTATGGATGGGAAGAAAAGACCTGAACTCTACATGCCATTTAGGCGGCAACAAAGCTGGGGAAGCACTGAGCAAAAGTCTGCTTCGAGTGCCTCGAGTCAACGTGCTGCTGGAGCCTGGGTATGTTAGCCCCATGAATCGGCGCGGTCGCTAAACTCACAGAGGCTGCTTCGAGGTGCCCTGAAACTGCTGCTTGCAGACGTCGCACTGGATCGAGAGGGCAGCCTGGGCCGTCAGCGGAAGAATGTCAAAGATGCGCTGGCCCGGTGGTGGCCATGAGCCAACGCAGCAGCTGCTGTACTCACCGCATTCGACTTGAGCTGCGAGCTGGGGCCCTTGGCAGCGTTGGCCTTGTTGCGCTCACGAGCCTGCTGAGCCTTGGCACCCTGGGAGTGTCAGCAATAGGTGCGGGGGATGGGACACGGTCAGAGCAGCCAATGCAAAACCAGCGCATGCGCCGCAGTGCGCGCCATCATATCCCGCATTTCCGGTCATGTACGCACGTTTCCACCACCCATTGTTGTAGATGATTGTTTTTTTGAGGGGGGTAAGAGATATGAGTACTTGCCACTCAAAAGATCAGAAAAATAGAATGGACACACAAAACGTGGTTCAGGTGGTCAGAAATATGTCAGGCTCACAACCGGGATCTAACTGGTTGGTGTCAGGCTCCGGTCGTGCGTCACTGCACTGACGTTGTTCAAGTGGACACCCCTCGATGTCCTCGTCCAACACTCTACAGAAACCAACACGTCTATCAGCAATCACCAAGCATGGCAGAGCTTAGTCCCGAGGAGAGGATCGATCTTGCGGTGAAGTTTATTGCGCAGAGCCCGCCAGGCGAGGTCAAGTGAGTGCTGCGAGGAGCTGCCAAGAAACTAACCTTCACAGCGATGTCATCAATGGTGAGCCCACTGCCTGGTGCTTGCTTGGACCGACCTAACATTGCAGACATTCGCGCGATTATCAACGATGATGCCGCTCTCATGCCCGCCGTTCGCCCTGCTCTGCGCGAGTACAACCTCACCCAGCTGCATACCGTAGAGCACGCTGCTGACGGCGATGTGCCTCTGCATCTGGTGAGTGGGCCGGGGCCTTTGGTTCACAGGGGGGCTGGAGCTTCAGTTATCGTGTGCACTAAATCATGGAGACTGTTCCAGCCTTGTGCAGCGTTCACTTGTTCTGACATCACAGTCTATCATCAGCGAGGCTGCGATTGTGCCCGGTACGGCGGGAGAAAGTGAGCGCTACGTCGACCACGATGGCCAGCGCAGCTTTGCTTTCGATCACATCAATCTGGTGCGTACATCTCCCGTTGGTTAGCTTTGCATTTGCTGACTGTCCCTCAGAAAGCAAGCGACTACGAACCATACACCCTTCCCGACGATGAGGAGGCGTTCCGCGCCGAACTTGCGACTTCATGGGCTACCTATTCCAAGAACCACTTCCAAGCAGGCCTCTCCAGTGTCACCTGCTCGCAGTTCCCCCTTCTACCTCCGGAGGCAGAGCCCGAGGCTGCTCCCGTGTCTGCCGTGCTCGCAGCCGGACTCTCGCCCGAAAACAATCTCGAGCCCGAGCCTACCCCGGCTGATGGGTCTGTTGCCCCTCCAGTGGGCACGGTCGACGAGCTTGACCAGCCTGGAGCGCTTGAGAAGCTGGACGAAGAGGTCGAGGAGGTGAAGGTGGCTGAGGAGAAGGTTGAGAACCCTGTCGAGCCAGACGCTACTCCTGCGGACGGCCCAATTGGCCTTTCGGTCGAAGCGGAGGACGAGATTGATGAGACAGGAGCTCTCGATAAGCTCGACAACGAGGTTGAAGAGGCCAAGGAGGCTGAAGACGTGGCCGGGGACCCCGTTGTTGAGGAGACCAAGCAGGAGGGCTTGGAGCTTAGCGCGGAGAAGGGAGAGCCCGTCGTCGGCGACGCTGGCGCGGAGGGCGTGGACGTAGCGGCGGATAGGCTGCCCTCAGCAGTCGAAAATATGCCCACGTCGTCTCAGGAGGAGGCAGAGGAGGTCGACTCGGCAATTGCTGAGACGGAGGCTGCGCCTGCTGTGGCAGCCCCCGTTTCTACACGTGAGCCCCGCAAGCAGGAGCGTGTGGAGAACCCTGTGTACACTCTGGAGATTGTCGGCAACCGTTACAACCCTGGCAACTTCTGGACTGGCCGCTGGAGGACTCGCTGGATTGTGGACAAGGCACAGGGCAAGGTCGACGGCGTTCTCCATGTCGATGCTCACTACTTTGAGCAGGGCAATGTGAGTCCAGGCAACAGTGTGTGTAGGCCACGCTGACTTTCGGCAGGTCCAGCTCGCCACGAAGCACTCCGCTTCGTTTGCCATCCCCACCGAGGCTCTTGGCGGACAGAGCGTCGCTTCCCAGATTGTCACTGCGATCGCAAACGTCGAGACCAACTATCAGCTGGAGATGCGAGATGTCTACGAAGAGCTTGGTGACCAGGCATTCCGCACGTGAGTAGATGTGGCGGTGGCATTCGCGTGTAAACGGCAGCTGATTGTCAAAGCCTCCGACGCGCCCTGCCCGTGACCCGCCAGAAGGTGGACTGGGACAAGATCTTCGGGTACACACTCGGCTCTGACCTCAAGGCAGCTGCGTAGAGAACAGAACATTAAGGGACCGCTACGGAAGAAGCTGTATGCTGTCGTACTCCAGCGGCCTAGGTCACGTAAGACAGGGCGAAACACGTTGAACGCAGCGTGACATTACGAAACGGGTCAGGTGTTCAGGAGTTTGAAAGACGGGAGAGCGATAGAGAGCCAAGTCGTGCATCGCCAGCAGAGAGTTGGTGGCATTGAGAGAGTAGGAGAACGAAAGATTGTATGCATACACAAAAAACCTAGCAACAGTAGTGCGGACAACTCGAAACATCTTCCCGGAGTCAAAATTGGACTGGCTTTGAAACAGACGAAATCGTCGCCAACGCCCGACACAAACCTTGAAGACCCCAAACATCCCCTCCAGGCAGGGGTCACGAGTAAGCTTTGCTGAAACATATGCACAGTATCAATTGCTGCCTAGGTCAGGGAGGTGAAGTTGTGTGGAGTAGCTCATGCTAGTCATGACGTTGTGTGACTGTTTGTCGCGCTACTCGTGCACTGTCACATCCCCTTCCAAAAAAAATAAAAAAAAAATTGATCCTGCAACCGTAGGCTGCAGAAATGGGGGTATTGCCCTTGATGATGTTGAGAACATGCCGTCTAGCTTGTTAGTTAGCATTTGTGGGCCTTGCCTTCCTCGGACAAGGAGATGCCATGTCGAGGACTAGTTTGACTGCTTGATGAGACTTGTGCCTCAATCAGATAATAAGGGCAGTTTAGGTATTGCGGTATATATAGCACACGTACAAACCAGTCATGCAGCGCGGTAGGATGTTTCTGCCAGCTCTTCTGATTGAACCAGAAATGAGTTATCATAAAGTTGGGTTCGAGCGTCGACGAGGGTGTATAATCTTCCCAGCAGTGGTCGAGCGTTCTGACGGGCATGGCATATCGGCCCTCGATTTAGGACCGCCTCAGTCCAAAGCTCTACCTCTGGGTAGCGAAATCGTCGCCTAAACCATATACTGTCGTTTCTGCACGAATAACAGTGGCAAAGGTGCTACACTGCATATCAGCGACGAGACCAAGAGGGGTTTTCTTCCGGTTTCAAGTGAGAAAAGGTTACTCTGGTAATGTCGAGTGTTCATAGATCCACGAGCCGCCCAACTGCAAGTTCGCGATGGGAGAGCGTGTCGAGAGGAAGAAAAGGGAGGTAGTGTCTTGTGTAGGATCATTCGATCCTGATGTCCCAAGTTGCCTTCCTATAGCAGGCTCACTATTTCTTCAAAGGGGTGACTTGATGGTTTAGGAGGCGCTGTTAATGAGCACTGAAGTGTCATGTAATAATGTTGGCTTTATACTCGAGACGTCGCAAGCTGCCGCGCCCAATAAATGAAATAAAAATTAATTTTTGACAGAACAAGAAAAGAGTTGGCGAGCGGGGCTCTCATTACTGTACAGTTGCCGGCTTTTTGTAGTATTGGAATGAAAGAAGCCTCGGATTCAGAGTTAGAACATATTGCACGTTCATTTGAGGATGCGAGGCTGCAACTTCGCTTGGTCGGGGTTGACTGTTTGCGGAAGAGTAACAAGAAAGATGGAGCCGGGAGTTCAGTTTCGGCATTAAAAAGACCACCAGAGAGCCTTAATAGCGTCGCCACCATGCCTTGGGCTCTGAGCTCGTGCAACACGGCGCCAGATCGCGAGAACTGTATGTAAAGGTGTTGTCAATGCTCTCGGCAATCTACATGCCAGGGCGTTTGCGTTCAATCGGGAAATGACGTAGATATTAGTGACACTTGTAATCCAGTACCCTGAATTCCCACAATCCATCGGCCATCGACAGCGCTCGGCAGGCTCGGCACGAACAATCGCACGGACGTGCTGCCTGGCTGTCGTAACGGCATCGTGGTGACTTCCTCTTCCCAGTCAGGCCCACTATTGACAAGACTCTGCTCCGATGGCAAGTTGGCCGAGACAACCACCCAACAGAACCCAACATACGTTGTAAAACGATCCACCTTGCGTGATCTACGCGTGATCCATGCACGCCATCAACAAACCGCCTTCGAGTAGCCACCTAACATCTTCCGTTCCTTGCCAGAGTTGCTTTGGAACGGAAACAGCTCTTTGCTTCTCTCAAGGATTATTGAGCTTGACCTAAACCCACAGGTTCCCACAGGGTCTCGATGACAGAGCTTGATCCTGACCGTACCTTATCCTTTGGAAGCTGTACGGGGGCGGCGTTGTCCACAATTGACAGACACCGAGCGCAATGATCTTTTGCAATATGCCTCGTGACTTGAGGTTTCCTTTTTGAAATGAGGCAGATGGAAGGACTGTTGCACTACGTTTTGGGCGTAGAGCAACATGAATCGCCCCACGTGTACCGATCGACCGGCAAAGCGAGGGGATGTTGCTCGCAAACTCCTGGCCTTGGCGATAGCAGTGCACGTCGAACGCTTTAGGCCACGTCGCGTGACGCGTGTATGACCTTCCTAGCTAAATGGCCAACGTTCAACATGCTCGGTGATATTCAGCTTCAACGGCAGGGGATGGACTACTGGGGCGCTTAGTTGCGAACACTGCATCCGATTACAGCTGCCTTGCGAACAAAGGTGTCGCCCTCTCGTACTCTGCCGATGCCCGCAACGGCAACTTTCAGTATTATGGAGTTGCGACGATGGCAAAGGGACAGAGTGATCGCAAGTTTCCCAGCCGAAACTGGAAGCAATCCCACTCGTCCGAACTACCTAGAGGCCCAACGGACCTATGGTATGGCCGCCGGGACGTTGTCTAGGCTCCCCTGTTTAACATGGATACAATTACACAGACAGACGCACAATTTACACATACTGTTAAGATTATACCAACATTGACGGAAATACATATCTCTGGAGGACATCCGCCACAGCGACTATCGCCCCTGTGACTTTCAACAACCACGGGGCGCGACGCGCAGGGCGGACCCAACGCAGTCGTGCACCACATGACGCGGACAGAAATGCTTGCGCGTGCTCCTTGAACTGCCTCGTCTCAACCGTGCACAGTCAATGTGCACCATTCCGCAGTCGTTCCGCTCACAAATAATGCCGCAAGTGTGCATAGGATACGGAACACGATAGATTGTGTCACCATGATGATGAAGTGCTCCAAGGCACGGACGATCAGGTCCGGGCGAGTTAGGCTGTTGGAGCGAACCAGAGGATTTGCCGAGGCTGTACTACCAACATCTGGAATGTCTCACTTCCACCAAGACACCGAGCAGTCGATCAAGCAGATCAATCAGCTAACGGGATGCATGCAGCTCTGCGTCTTACTGTGAGGGCTCCAGCGGCCACAGGCTCAACTTTCCTCTGGTCGCCTGCCTTGTATCAGGGAGTGAAGATGAGGACGGGGGAACTCTCTGTGGCGGACCCTGCCAGTACTCAAAACCTCTCAAGTCCGCCGGACTTGTCGTTTCTCGGTAGCACTGCAACACTGCGCACCCCCGTAATTGTTCCTTTAATGCCCACGTCACCTGTTGTGTTCCTTGCACATGCATGTGGGCCTGCGTGCATAGTTGTACAGTCTATTCAGCAATCATGCCGAGAGCCTCGGTCGTCAAAGGGTCATTATGCGGGGGGGGGGGGGGAGAAGGCTGCGGAGCGCGTTGCAGGGGGGAATTGCATTGTGTGCCAAGCCGTCGCGCTGCGCCACGCCTTCTTCCAAGTGGGTAACTATGAGAGAAACCTGTTTAAAAGTGATAAGCGACGTCCAAGAGAACGGAGAGCGCATGGAGTGGCCACATGATACGTACACCTTGCCAAAGCTCGTCCGTTGCACCCAATGGCCCCAGTAGTTTTGCAGCCTGTCACCTATTCGGTGGCCACCAATGCGAGGCTCAATGTACACCAAGCCTGAACTATTGAGGGCACCTCCGCAGATTTGAACAATGCGAGCGAGCCACGCGATGATAAAACAGTCGGCAATAGACTATGGAGAGGAGTTAGGGCAAAACCTTCAGAGTCAGTAGTGGCAACTCACCAGGTAGTCGCCGATGGCGAACGGTCCTACCATAGACGCCTCGAGCTCTGCCAATGTTGAAGGCAGGTGAACTGTCCATGCTTCCCGGCTTGAACGTAAAAATTCGAGCGTCTGTGAGTCTGTGGCGTCGCCGTTGTAGATATCCAAGAGTGTCTGATTGGTGTTTGCGCGTTCCTCAAGAAATGCGATCATGTTTATCTCTGATGAGGAGGTAGTGGATCCTCTTGACGAATCTGTATACTCGTTTAATGCCACTTGAAGAGCAGACCTTCGAGCATGTAGCATGTTACCTTGCGAACCCATTGCTTTTCCCCCCAGCTCGGACTCGTCTCGCGCCGCCAAGTCCAAGAAATTGGGATCCACGGTGGAGAGGTGTATCAAATGAATGAGTGCATCTGACACGGCTTTATCTGGAAAAATTGTTTCAGCGCTTTACATGAAAGCAACATACCGTCCAGAGTTATAGGTGAAAGTATTGGGGGCGGTCTGGTACCCGTTGGCACCAGGTGCGGTGGTCGACAGTCATCAATGTACTGGCATATGCTCTACTTTCCGTCAGCCACTGATTGCTTTCGCATATTCTGAACACACAATCGTGTCTGTCAATGTGTGGAACTCCTGTATTTTAGATCTTGATGAGCCCTCCACTTTTGGCACGACAAGAGCTGGGATGGTTGCTGTGTCTCGTCAGGGCAAACGCGCAGAGCTAATGCTGGCGTGGCGCCACGAAGCTTACCAGACTCGGTGACTCTGCAAGGTGCTAGTAAGCATGATATCTTTGCTCGACCATGTGAGCAGACGCACCTCAAGTAGCTAGGCAAAAAGTTCTCTCCTTGAGCTAGATTTGTGTGTGAGCGTTGTGCCGACGTGGTTTCACCCACAAATGTCGACGTATTCCAATACACACTCATCGTCCGTGTATCCTTTTTCGAGCAGACATAGTTGTGGCACTATTGACAAGGCCGATGTTGGCCAGCTGTGAGCAGCACAACAACATTGAAGATGTTTTTTGGGCGAGATAGGAGGAGTTTATCGGCGGAATGCGGGAAAGGAGGCGTTAGGGCGCGTACTTGGGAGAACATGGGCGCGTAGTGTCTTTGCTCACCAGTAAAGGACAGCCCTGGGGAGGTCCTCTATATGCTGCGCCATGGGTTCAAGTGCCAGTCAGAGCAATGTGGCGAAGCGAGAACGAGAACGAGAAATATCGAAAGACCACTGAGCGACGAGGTGCTGGTTGGACTTGTACACGCACGACGCCCAAATACAAATAACCAGCGTGGCCACAAATGCATGTATACAAATGGTTAGTAACGCTAACAGGCAGGTGGACACAGGAACAAGGCACTGGTTGTCACCTGCGCCCAAGGGGTTGGGTGGGGCGCGAGGACATGCACAGGCCGCCCACCCGTGCCGTAAACAGGAAATCCCCTGCTCTCGGCTTCCTTGTATCATCCGTCTTCTCTATCCTCTCCGGCCGGGCGTCATCGTCTGGTACGACAGCAACACTGCCGCTGAGCAGCCCCACCAGCTACATACTCTCTTGCACAAACCCTTCCGGCCCTGACCCCGCACCTCCTGCCGACGCCGTGCCGCTGCCCATGATGCCAGCCAAGCCGCACCAGGCCTCACTGTCGGCGCCGACACTACTCAAACGCACCGTCGTCCAGCTCAGGGTGCTCTGCCAGCAGGTGAGTTGCCATTGGAGCAATGCCACCTCTCCTCATACTGCTCCTTCATCCGCAGAGACAGGCGAGACTGACATGTATGCACACTCAGCAAGGTATCCACGGCATCAGCAAGCTCAACAAGGCGCAGCTCGTGCAAAAGATTATGGAGGCAAATCCGTGCGCGCCACCAGTGCCAGCGGCGCCATTGCCACCTTCTTCGCCGCCCGTTTCCTCTGCGACACTTTTCCCTACACTCAATCAGACCTCGCCAAGTCCCTCAGCGAACACTTCGGCTGAACCTCACTCATCTTTCAAATCCGGTGCTTCGATCAAGTCTGGAACGTCCAGCGCGGTTCTTGCCATTGCCCTCGGAGATGTAACCGCCGTAGATACCAGGACCCACGCTGTGGCCCACACGTTCGTGGGCACGAGCGAGGTCCCGTTGCCGACGCCTGCACCAAAGCATCTCGAAACCAACTCCGACGACAGGTTGGCACGTCTGAGGCAGAGCAATTCAACGTGGAAGGACGAGTTACGTGGTTTCCACAGTGATTTACGACACAGCCCTGAGCCAGAGGGTTCCTCGAGTCCCAACTCACTCGCCGCAAACGCCTCATTGCACACTGCCTCAAGTTCACTACAGCCTATGCGGATCGGTGATCAAAGTTCTACGACAGTTGGCATGCCGAAGCGTGCTGCAAGTGGGCCAAGTTCAACCGGCAGGGTCGCACCGGCAAAGCGCCACAACATGACGCCATTTGCAAGGCGCTCGACATTACTCCGTCCTCTCAAGTTTGTGTCGCCGAAGCCGAGGTTTCAAACTGCTCCTCGTCACAAATCGTCAGCGGGACCTGTAGCGCCATCTCCGATATATGGACTCACTCCACTGATTGCTGACCAACACGGACGGGGCACGTTGACCAATCGCGTACAGTACATCAAGAGCCACTTTGTCAACCACCTCTTTGTTAACCTCAACGCTGCTCGGCAAATCCCCATTTTGAACCCACCTTTCCCGTCTCAAGGTATGGATGGTCTCGCTTTCAACGGTTTCGGCCCCAATGTATACCAGCTCGACAACGATGTGTTTCAAGTAGCGCTTAGGTGGTGGATTGGACGCGCACACACCATGCTGCAACTGGGATCAGGCCAAGAGTGGAGTACGAATGCCAGCACCACAGGTTTGCTTGGCCCCGACTTCGCCAAGTGGCCACCTGTTGTTGCGGCCAAAAAGGTAGCAGGGGACATTTTTGTCGTCCACACCGAGGAGCGGGTCACTGGACGTCCCTCCGAGACTCTGCTGGGTAAGAGCAAGACCCAAAGAAAGACAGCACAGACGACCACGCACTCGTATCTTGTCATCGGCGCGACTGGAGATGCCATTGGGGCAACACCTCGACTTTCTAATTCCAACCCTGAGAGTTTTCTGGTGGTAGAAGAGTGTGCGGTCCGTCCTGACTGGTTCGCGTACATTAAGTCGCTCGATGGTGGAGGCGAGGGCAGAGACCGGAATGACTCAAGCACCGCGGACCAGTCCATGAAACAGACTGAGGACCAGCAACTCTCGCTTCTGACACACGTCAAGACCAAGGATAGCTGGGCGGTTTCAGGCGGAATTAGCAATGCATGGCGAGCGAGGGCGGAACAGAAGGCTCAAGGATCAAGCTGTCGAGAACTCGAAGTTGCGGAGCGGGCCGTTCTAGCCAGCTGTGCTCTTAACAGGTAAGGAGGTTGCCAAAGGGTGTGAATCATTCTGACACGTGCGCCAGTTTCAGCGGCGAAAAACTCGACGCGTTTCAGATGGACACTGCCTGGCTTGGGAATCGTCCCGACCTCAATGCCAAGCCCAAGAACGCCGTGGAGCTTTACCTTCCCGAGTGCGTCCCTCCTGACCTGTTACACAGCACTGACGTTGCAGATGTCATCAAGTCCTTTCGGTGCACCTTCCTCCACCGCCGTCCCACCCCGCGCTGGCGATTGTGCACCGCGCCTCGGGAAAGTCGGACTTTGTGCTGAGTGACACTGGGCATGTGGTGGGCGATGAAGATGCCGGTGTCGCCGAGCTCTGGCAGGGTATTCTGGGTTGCGATTACAAGGGTCATGAGGTCAAGCATGTGAGTGCGTTCTGGGCTGGGTGGGAGGATCGTATGGTAGGTGAGCTCGAGTAGCGACACCCCGACAGACAGTGTGAGCAGAAGCAAGAGAATGATAAGCACGTGCAAGACACTCTGAGGTAAGAACAAGGACGCGGAGGGGGAGGTGGTATACATGCAATGATAAATGCGAGGATGTGGCGGCGTTCTCTACTTCTTCTTGACTTCCTTGAGCTTGATGGTCTCGTCGCCGATGAAGATACCCTGAGCATGTTAGCTCCATCACGAAGGCACAAAGGCAAAGCGCCACAGGAGCGCTGCAGCAACGAAGCCTGTTCTTACACACCTTTCCACGGTATGGTTCGGGCTTCCGCCAGCGCCTGATCTTGGCAGCAAAGAGGCCAAGCTTCTGGTTGTCGTGACTAGTCAGAACAATCTTGGTCGGCTGGGGAACCGCAACCTTGATACCCTCGGGAATGTCAATGAGGACAGGATGAGCGAATCCGAGCTTGATGTTGAGGCGCTCGGTGGGAAGGGTGGGGAGGACGTAGGGGGGTGCTCCGGGCTTGACGGGGCGGACGGCGCGGGGGATAGAGGCCTGGATATCACGGAAGACCTTGGGAATGGGCTCAACAGCAGCACGGTATCCAACACCAACAAGACGAAGCTCGGTGGTGTAGCCCTGCGAGACGCCGTGAACGGCGTTATTGAGCAACGAACGCGTCAAGCCCCAGAGCGCGGCCTGGTTCTTCTTTGTCGAGTCGTGCACCGAGAGGTCGAGAGTAGTCTTCTCACCCTTGGGAGGGGTAAGAATAACAGGAGGCTCAATGGGAATCACCTGCGCACCGAGAGGGCCTTTGACCTCGACGTAGCGGCGGGCAGCATCGGACGCGCGCGGTGTCTCGGGGTCAATGGAAAGTTCGGGGTAGGTGAAAGTGACTTTTGGGGGGACGGGGATGGGGAGCGAGCCGATGTGGGACGAGCTTGCTGCCGAGGCGTGGAATGCTCGCCTGAGCGGGGGGAATGCTGAGCGGGTGAGGCTCATGACGGTGGTCTGACAAGATGAATGCTAGTGAGCTCGAGCAAAGAAAGGACGACTTTGACATTTCAAGATGGAGGCCCGAAGGCTATTAAGTGGGATTAATTGAGAAAAAATAGCTTGGGAAAAATAGTCCACGCGAGCTGTCGTCCTTCGATCCTCTGGTCACGATGATTCCAAGAAGTGTATTGACAAGCATCCAACAGTCGACATCCACCATGGGAAAGAAGAAGAGGACCCAAGCCTTTGTGAGTGGCCATTTCATCTAGGAGATCCCGTCCTGACGCTTCCAGGTGCTTAAGCCGTGGTGCTGGTACTGCGAGCGCGAGTTTGAGGACGAGAAGGGTGAGTCTTGACAACATTGTGAATGACTGCGTCTGACCCTCCCCAGTTCTGTTGCAACACCAAAAGTCAAAGCACTTCAAGTGCCAGCTGTGTCCTCGCAAGCTGAACGTACGTGTGCATCAACTCCAAGTGACTGACATCACAGACCGCTGGTGGTCTCATGGTCCACTCTCAACAGGTGCACAAGTCGGAGCCTGAGCCACTCACCAACACGCTTCCGGGACGTGACGGCTATGATATCGAGATCTTCGGCATGGAGGGTGTCCCCACAAACGCTCTCGCCGAGTGGAAGGCACGCAAGGAGCAGGAGGCTGGTGCTGCCGTTCTCGCAGCAGCAGCACAGGGCAAGCGTCCCCGCCACTCTTACACTGTCATCCCAGAGGCCGACCTTATGGCCGCGCTCGCGCAGCACAAGATGCTCATGGCCGCACGCAAGAATCCTGGTGCACATGGTGTTCCTCCTTTCCCTCCTCCCGGTGGCATTGTCCCTCCCTTCCCCCCACCTGTTGGTTTCCCGGGCATGCCTCCACCGACACTGCCCCCCGGCGCCGTGCCACCGTTCGCTGGTGCTTTCCGTCCTCCCTTCCCTCCATCGGGCGTCATGCCCCCGTTCCCTCCTCCTTCCAACGCCATGCCCCCTATGCCAGCCCGTGGACCACCGCCTGCATTCGTCGCGCAGTCGGGCGGCCAGCCGGCTGCGGCTCCTTCGGCTTCTGGACCCGTTTCCGCGTTCGTCCTGCCACCCAAAGACGGCGTCTTTTGGCCCGACAATGATGCGACACCGGTGAGTGACCGTGTTGCCAACTACTTGAGCATGACTGACATCACAGGCTGAGAAGCGAGCTTTGCAGCCCAAGTACCAGGGCTCGGTCGAGGCTGACGAAGCGATCACCGGTCAGAAGCGCAAGGCCGCAGCCGACTTTTTGTGATGTGTTGGATGCAGCGCAGGCGAGCGGTTGCAGGTAGATTGAGGTGGCGGCAGACAGTGTTCGCGCCTCGTTTAAAACAAGTGTATGACACTCATGGTGATAGCATGCAGCTAGTGTACTCTCTATTCTACTTCATACTGGGCGTGGTCCACTCCTCGACAGCGTCGTACAGAGACTGTGCAAGACGACGCTGAATCTGCTCAGTTGTCTCCTCTTCGGTGGGGGGAAGTGCACGGACGGCAATATACCGCCGGCCCATAAGGATGTCGCCGATGGGTGCATCGCGCACAAACTGCTCCTTGCCGCCGTGGAAGAATGCGCCAGTCTCTGACAAGATTACAGCGGCAGCGGCCACATCCCATGCCCAGCAGCCTGCGTCCCTCCTCGTCAGCGGTATTGGGGCAGGTAGAACCTACCATGACATGTCGAGCTCGCCAGCTGCGACTTGGATGAGGTTGCAGGTGGTCGCGCCCGTCGCTGCGATATTAGTGGTAGGCGATGGTGAGAGCTCACTTCTCAAAGCGTGACACATGACGCCACCCTCAACGCCCTTATTGGGGTCACCATTGAGGCGCTTGAACGAGTCAAGCTTGACCTGGATAGTGTCCATTGAGCGGTCAGATCCCCCTTGGTTGTCAGCATTGATAGCACTCTGCACTCACACTCGGCCGCGATGAGGCACTGCGAAATAGAAGTGAGAGGCTGCGGAATACCACCGGTGAGTGGGAGAGGAACCTTGCGGTTCATAAACGCTCCGCCACCCTCGCGCGCCGAGAACTGTCGTCAACTCAGACTAGGAGGTGCACACTCACAATACGGTCGAGGAAGGGCTGAGCCAGGACACCAACGACCGGTCGCGACTTGTGGGTGATGCCGATAGAGCACCCAACCTGCTGGCTGAACAAGGTCAGCTCAGGATCCTTCTCGTGTTGCTTACTTGTTGTGAATAAAGCTGCAAGAGTGTCAGCATGTGCTCAGGAACGTGACTCAGTGGATCAGTGGCGCACTTCATGGTTCCCTGCAGATGGTCAGCCTCTCTACAATGCTCAGGATCGCGAGGCACTCACGTCAATGGGATCAACAATCCACGTAAAGTCATCGGTCAGAACTGGCTTTGCCTTTCCCTCGGAGGACTCTTCTCCAATGCTGCCCGTCAGGACAGAAGCTGGGATTTGGCTGACGTACAACTTGTGGTCCGGGTAGCGCTCGGCGATGGCCTGTTTGATGAATTCCTCGACTTTTTGGTCGGTCTCGGTCACAAGCTGCGCGTAAGCCATTATTTTCCTTGTTTACATACGTCCACGGAGTTCTTCTTGACCTCATAATCGGCAGCCTCCTTCCAACGAGCAGCGGAGCCTTCGAGTATAAGCTTTGACGCCTTGCTATCAGCAGCAGTCCATGTTCCCAGTGTTGCGTACCTGCTCGGCCACCTCGTACGCAAACTCTAAAAGCTCCTGGTAATGCTCCTGTTCTTCAGTTGCCATGCTGATGACCGTCTATGTTGTCTCAGAGCAATAATGCGGGGATGGCGGATCAAGAACGTAAAGATGACGATCATTTCAACATTTCTGGGCTGGGGCTCCGTCCACTGTGTTGGTGTTTGGCTAGCTAGGCGCCCTTGCCTTTCTCAGGCCTATTTTCACGGACGTGCCCATTGCCACCCAACTTACATCGAACTCGGTAGACCACAGTGTTGTGACCTTCTCGTTCATCATCTTCTCGCACCTCTTACATACTCTCACCCACCCAACCATCACCAAAACATTGCGTCAAGCTGAATAAGCACTATTAAAACCACGACCACCAGGCGCAAGACCGAGTGCAGCGCGGAGGACAGCCGCCAGGGCCCAGCATGGCCGACGAAGCGGGAGGAAGGGGCTTCACTCTATACGTACTCGCAGCGCACTGCCGCTTCCACAGACACGTACTGACAGTCATTGCACATCACATCAGAGGGTTGTTCTCGAGATTGACTTTGCCGGTGTTCTGACAGTGCGTGAAGCGCAAAAATGCGCCTCCCAGGCCCATCGTTCTCGAAGCTGACAACTTGCAGGGCTCGGCTCACTTGACAATCCATCCAACGAGCGCAAAGCTCGGGACAGTATTCCTTCATGCTTCACCGCTGCTGCAGATCAACAAGGTGACGCTCTCGTCCCCGACGCCCATCAACCCACTCCTCGAGACTCCGGCGTCGTTTACTGTCTCCAACCCGTTCCAGTCATTGCCTGTGCGAGAACCGCCCATCGACCTCAAGAGTCATCAGGAGATCAAGCGTAAAACATGGGCGGCCTTGGGAGAAAAGGATGAGGGCGAGCTGGCAATCTCAGTGTCACACGGCTGGGTCCGTCTCGTCGAGTCAGAAGGAGACCAGGATGGCAGCGGTGGTCTGAGCTTTGCTCCCATTGAGATCCAGATCGACTACCAGTTGGCTGTTGGAGGCGACGTTCTGGAGGGTATTGTGTTCCGTCGCCCCGGTGATGGCGGAGATGAGTCGGTGAGTGGGCGGCTACAGGCAATGTTGTTGCTGACATGCCACAGCAAATCCCTCACATGTTCCTCTCGCCCACGACTTACGATTCGGCGCGTATATGGACCCCGTGTGTGGACAGCCTTTGGGAGAGGTGTACCTGGGAGCTGGTGTTTATTGTTCCCCGGTATCTGGAAGGGGGGGAGCCACGTGGTGACAACGATGCGTTTCCAGTGATGGTTGTGGCGAGTGGCGAGCTCATAGAGCAAGTAAGTACTTGAAGAACGGGCAAAACTGACCAACCAGGTCACACATCCAAACGATCCTCACAAAGTTATCTTTTACTACATGCAGACGACCCCCGCTACCGTGCAGCACATCACCTTTGCTGCTGGTCCGTTCGAGATGATCCAGGTTCCTCCTCTTCCAGGTGGAGGTGAAACACAAAAGCCAATGCTGGCATTCTGCCTACCCGGTCAGGTCGACGAGCTCATCAACACGACTTCTTTCCTTTGTCGGGCAATGTCGTTCTTCACCACCGAGTTTGGCTCCTTCCCGTTCAGTGCCTTCAAGATGGCGTTCGTATCAAATCCTAGGGCACAAGCGTCAACAGCAGTCACGATGTCGATTTTCTCGTCCGACTTGCTTCATCCATCCAATGTCATTGATCAGGCAATCGAGACTCGCCAGACTCTGTCGCTCGCACTCATCCAGCAATGGGTGGGTGTCAATATCATCCAGAGGACCCTCTCAGATACCTGGCTCATCGTTGGCCTCGCCCAGTACCTGAATGGACTGTTGATCCGGCAGCTCCTCGGCAACAACGAGTACCGGTTCCGATTGAAAAAGGACATTGATAGGTGTGTACACATGGATCGCGGCGACCAGCTGCCCTTGTGCTCGCCAGGTGCCATCGACCCACCATCAGCGAGCGCCATGGCCTTCATCAGCCTGAAGGCACCTCTTGTCCTCCACATTCTCGACCGTCACATTGCCAAGTCTGGAACGTCTCTGGGTCTGTCACGCGTCATTCCTCGCATCTTCCTGGCATCATTGTCCGACGACCTGACAGGTAACCTGCTCTCCACCTCGTTCTTCTTCCGCCAGTGCCGCAAGGTTGCCGGCATGGACCTCCTGAGTTTCCAAGACCAGTGGGTGTATAGCAGTGGCTGCCCCCACCTCACCATCCGCACAAACTTTATACGAAAAAAGTTCCTCGTCGAGTTCTACGTTGGACAGACATTGCCTGCTTTGCAAGCAATAGACGCCTCGGATGTCAAGAACAAGGAGAAGAATCTCGCTCAAAAGCGGCCTTGTACCTACTTTGAGGGAAGCTTGACTGTGCGCATTCACGAAGCCGACGGTGCACCGTTCGAACATTTGGTTGATCTCAAGCCTACGAATAAACCTCACACCATGTTTCCGCTGCCCTTCAACACCAAGTACAAGCGCACTCGTCGGTCGGGTCACGTGGCTGCCCGTTTCAGCACATTGCAGGATGTGCTCGCTCAGGCCGACGACAACGACGCCGACCAGCTCGAGCAGTTGCGAGACATTGACCGAGCCGAGGTGTTCGCCTACCCACCATGGGATGACGAGGAGGAGCGACGGAAATGGCGAGTCCATGACTGGAGCGAGGAGGAGGCGGGACTCATGCTCGGAGAAGGTGGTGGTTACGAGTGGATTCGCGTGGACCCAGAGTGCGAGTGGCTCGCATCTTTTGACATCCAGGAGAAGCCATGGTTCTGGATCAGTCAGCTGCAAGGTGACCGTGACGTTGTTGCGCAACTGCAGGCTATCCAGCGCATGACCACTAGCCCTTCGCCAGTCATCGCCAGTGAGTTGGCACGAACAGTGCTGGTGGAGAACTACTATTATCGCGTGCGCATGGAGGCTGCTCGGGCTCTGGTTCGCTACAACTCTGCCGAGGCCGACTACATGGGTCTTTTCCTGCTCCTCAAGCTGTATCAAGTCCTGTACTGCTTTCCCGGCGAGGAAGAGGATCCCATGATGGCTCCCACCATCCCGCGTCCGAACGACTTTTCCAACTTTTCCGATTATTTCCTTAAAAAGAGCATGATGACGGCACTATCCGAGTTGCGCGACCCAGCCACGCGTCTCGTGTGGAGGAATGTGCGCCAGCTGCTGCTCAATGCTTTGCAGCACAACGACAACTCTTCCAACGAGTATTCGGACTCTCACTACCTCGCGACTGTCATTTCGGCACTGGGAAGTGCGTTTTCGGCTGGAGTCAATATGGGTGGTCACTCCCAGCTTCGCGAGCAGGATCAGGAGCTGGACCGCCAACTGTTGCGAGATGCCCAGGACGCCAACGAGCGTGCGATCACGGTCGACCGCCTCGTGCCCAGCTACCACAATGTGGTCACGCAAGCTGGTCTCACTGCTGTGCTCAAGTCCATTCTCGTCGGCCAGCGCGCAGCCGACCCCAGCATATTCCTCAGCTATACTCGCGAAGGCAACTACGAGCCGTTGCGCTTGGCCGCATTCGACTGCTTGCTGCTGTCCAAGGCCCCCGGTCGCAGCCAGACGCTCTCGCATTACCTCTTTGACGTCATCCGCAACGATTACTCGTTGACCGTTCGTCGTCACGTGGCCCGCGTCTTCTCGGAGTCGATTCTCATGACACTTGCAGTCGGCGAGGTCTCTGTAGCGGCCCCCGTCTCTGGCGTGACCGAGGTCAACCCCGAGTCTGCCGAGCAGCGCGAAAAGGACCGCGAGCGTGAGAACGCCAAGATTGTCAAGGCTCTGCGCAAGGAATACATGGCCAAGCCCGAGCTTACTGGGTGTGTCCAAGACGCGCTCATGGAAGCATTCACGGGCGGCGACAACGAGATTCTATTTGCCCTCATCAAGGCAGCCGAGGTCATGTCGAGTGGTGTCCCCGAGCCCAAACCTGGAGCCATTATAAAGCTGCCCACGCCAATGTCGACTCCCGTGGTCGAGACCCCTGCAGCCTCGATATCCGCTGGCCCCAAGAAGATTCGCATCAGCCTCGGTGGTAGCGAGCCTCGACCGGACGTCGAGGCTGCTCGCACACCGGCGGTCGAGAGTCCTAGCGTAGCGGCGACTCCTATCAAGATTGTTCTTAACAATCCGAGCGCCTCGCCCAAAAAGGAGAAGAAGAAGAAGAATGCGCCCAAGGCCCAGGCCAAGGGCATGTCGGACTCTGACTACAAGGCTGTGACCGTGGTCTTGCAAAAGGTGATGAAGGATCCGCGCAGCAGATTCTTCTTGACACCTGTCGACCCCGTCCGTGATGGAGCTCCCGACTACTTGTCCATTGTCAAGCGACCAATGGACCTGCAAACGGCCAAGGCCAAGTTTGACAATGGGGTGTACACTTCACGGCAAGCATTCGAGGAGGACATTCGGCTTTTGATCTCCAACTGCTACTTGTACAACCCCGTCGGTTCGCCTGTTCGCAAGGCGGCGGAGCAGTTTGACAAGTTCTTTACCTCATTGTGGACCAAGACTGAGAACACTCTCAAGTCGTCCATGGCGAACGCAGCCGCTCCTCCACCAAAACCTGTAACCAACTTGTGGCGTGCTGCCGAGTCGCCTGTGGCTGGGTCGTCAAATCTCATGCCACCGCCGCCTGTACCGCCGACTGGTGCTGCTGCGCCGGTGAAAATCAAGCTCAAGCCTTCAAAGTCGGTTACGCTCGAGGTTCCGTCGCCATCGTCCATGGCCCCGCTGCCCATTCCCTCCTCACGAGGCGGGTCGTTTTCGTCCGCGGAGGCTAGCCCAGCGCGTGCATTGTCGCCAGACAAGTCGGCTAGGCAAAAGGACACTTCCCGTCCGGACAAGTCGTCGCGGAGTGACAAGGACAAGGCACCAAAAAAGAAGCGCGACCCCAAGCCCGCCGACCTGTTGGATGACTTGCTTGGCGCTGAAGTTGATGCTATGGACCGTGAATCGCACGTCGAGGCAGCCTTTGAGGACTTGCTCGGTTCTCCCCCACCGACGAAGAAGATCAAGCTTAGTTCCAAGACTGCCGAACGTCCAGCGGCGACCAGCCCCCGGCACTCGTCGTCGCCTGAGCGGTCAAACAGGCCACTGTCAAAGAAGCCAAAGTCCAAGTCGTCGGCTTCTGGAGCACCGGAACGGCCCAAGATCAAGATACCGACATCTTCGGCCGACGCTGGCGTCAAGATCAAGGTGTCGGGCGAGTCATCAAAGCCCAAGTCTACCGACTCGGGGCGCGACGCTCGCGACTCGCCGCGGCCCAGGTCAGAGTCGTCTTCGTCGTCCAAGTCTGTGGAGCCACACAGATCCGAGGCTGGGGCATCCAAGCCCAAGATTGATGCGTACCGTCCAAGATCGACCGAGGGGACCAAGCACAAGTCTTCAGACGGTAAGCCCAAGTCGTTTGACGGAAAGCCGCGGTCTACAGACGGCAACGCCCGGGCAGAGAAACCCCGGTCGACCGACTCGTCTGGATCGCGTCCGCCTATCGAGGCCTACAAGCCGAGAGACAAGTCGTCACCCAAAAAGCAGTTTTCGCCTGCACCGCCTGCTCCTGCCCCCGCAGCGATAGCCTCGTCGTCGGGATCAGTACCTGCCATGCCAGGCTTGCCGTTCAAGCCTTCGTGGCCACAGCCTCCCGCCGAGCTTGCGCCAACGACAACCAACACGATGCCGTTCCGCCAGAAGCGTGCCAAGGCCATGATCCAGGTCTTGATCAAGGACCCAAACGCCATGTATTTTTTGCGGCCAGTGGACCCGATCCGCGACGGCTGCCCGACGTACTATGAGGAGATTCGCAACCCCTCCGACTATCAGTCTATTACGCGCAAGGTTGATCAAAAGGGATACACGACCATGGGCAAACTGGCGCGCGACATTGAACTCATCTTTTTCAACTGCCGCTCGTTCAACCCGCCTGGTCCTATCACGGACATGGCGGCGGCCAACGAGGCGCTGTATTGGAAGGAATGGGCCAAGGCCGTCTCGCACCGCCTTGCGCCAGATGAGAAAAAGGCCATGCTGGCCCTCGTCAACAGGGCTTTCAAGGAGCCTCTCTCCTTCATCTTCCGTGAGGCTGTCGATCCAGTGGCCTTGGGTATCCCGCAGTACTTTGAGATTATTCCTCCAGAGGACGCGCGCGACTTGGGGCTGATCAAGAACCGCCTCGAGCGTGGCTCCTACTCGACGGCAAGGCAGGTGGACGAGGCTGTGGAGCTCATGCTCGAGAATGCGCGCGTGTTCAACGGCGAGGGACCGATCATGGACATTGCAAACAACTTTAGCGCGTGGTGGAAGGCACAGCGGAGCAAGATGGACGTTTAGTACCCGGCATGGAGTAGTTACCCGTCATGTATTGAGTATTGTGACTCTGCCGAAGCTTCAAAATATGTCCACCGGGTGTGGACCGAGAAAAAAAAACATGAGTAGCGACCACCAAACCCGTGCCAACCTCTGGGGAGTCTAACGGGCTGAAAAAGGATGAAGTAAGAGGCAGATATGACATGAGCTCGCCGTCTTCTCCAGCGCCCTGGGCCTGCCGATCCTGGGCGCAATGATCTGCATGATCACCGCACATCTCCATCTCGCCATTTTTCTTCTTCTCGCGCGTCATTTGCACGCCGATTCATGCACAAAGAAGCAAGATTTTCCAGGAGAAGCCTAAAAAGCTACCCACTGGGGGAGTCGAACCCCCGACCGTCGTGAAAAAGCAGTTAGCCACATAAGCACGAAGCGTTAACCAACTACGCCAAGCGGGCAAGTTTTTTTGCACATTCCGGGTTGTGTGTTTGCGCCGATCTCAAATACCCTGGTGCCTGACCCCGTATTTCCTATATGGGGCAATGTTCGGGCCGCATTTTCGTCAGTTCCTGCTGCGGTCGTTGCCGACAGAGAGACAAAGCAGGCATGGATGGAAGCGGAGCAACTCACCATGGGTGCGGGGCAGTGATGCGCGCCGCAGGAGGGATGTCGGCATTGGGGGTGGGATGGACTGGTCCTCGACCTGTGGGCTGTGGGTCCTTTGGGCTTGCGGTGGTTTGATCTTTTGAAAGCAAGGTAGAGTGGGGATTGCGAGCAACTTGGTGTGGTGAATGGCTTGGCTGCTTGCTGGCATGGGACTGAGCATTGAGGTGCGGCGAGAGTGGTGCGTCCTCGGTGACACCCCTTTAAGGTAGGTGACACCCCTTTAGCGCTGCCGACCGGGCCATGGAGAAGGGAAGGTGATTAGACGACCCGCCGAGCGTGAGGTGGGCGGGGTGTAAGCGGCGGCATCGAGGTCAGGCGTGCTGCTTTTGCGAGGGTAGCAGTAGTGAAAGGTAGTGGATGAGTGAGAGACAGTGCAACGCCAACGTCTGCGCGTTGGTTGCACTTGCAACATGACGCGAAAGGCAGTCGCACAGACCTAGAGCGGGATACGCCCCAGACGCCCGTGCCACTACTATGGCATTGACATTGAGTTGGTGCAGCCACAAACACACCCAAAGTGAGAGGGTTGAACAAGTGAATTGGCCACACGTCCGGCCTTTTTCGGAGTTAGAGGTGCCATCCGTTGCGGTTGAACCCTGAGGTTGTGTGCAGCCAGCCAGGGACGGAGCAGCATGAGCCATCAGCCGCCGCCCGCCAGGCTGAACCGCCCAGGGTGAGAGCGACACTTGCCGACACCCGCCGATGACACGGCGATAAAAAAGATGCGTTCCCCTCCGCCCCCGTTCCCCCATCTCTCCCTCCCTTGTCATCCATCCCGGATTCTTGCATCCTCTCTCACCACCACCACTCCTCCTCCCAAAATGCCGTACCGCGCCAACCCCCTCTTCAACCCCTCGGGCTCGTTCTTCGCCCCCGCCGCCCTCGAGGTCAAGCCCGCCCCCACCGGCATTGACCTCTACTCGCGGTGAGTACTGGCAATGACGATTGCAGGCCGCGCAAAGCACAAACGCTGACTGGCCCAGTTTCGCCCTCGCCGGTGCCCTCGGCTGCGCCGTCACCCACGGTGCCCTCACGCCCGTCGATGTCGTCAAGACCCGTATCCAGCTTGAGCCCGAGGTCTACAACCGCGTAAGTCGTCCCCAGCTTTGGCTGGACTTGGATAAAACCAGTGTTACTGACACGCATCGTAGGGCATGATCACTGCCTTCCGTCAGATCATCGCCAAGGAGGGTGCCGGTGCTCTCCTCACTGGTCTCGGCCCCACCGTTGCCGGTTACTTCCTCCAGGGTGCCTTCAAGTTTGGTGGTTACGAGTTCTGGAAGAAGACTGCCATTGAGCAGCTCGGCATTGAGACTGCTACTGCCAACCGTCAGGCCGTCTACCTTGGTGCCTCGGGTATTGCCGAGTTCTTCGCCGACATTGTCCTCTGCCCCCTTGAGGCTACCCGTATCCGTCTCGTCTCGCAGCCCTCGTTCGCTACTGGTCTCACTTCTGGTTTCCTCCGTATCCTCCGTGAGGAGGGTGTTGGTGCTTTCTACGCTGGTTTCGGTCCCATTCTCTTCAAGCAGGTTCCTTACACTATGGCCAAGTTTGCCGTCTACGAGGTTGCCGTCGAGAAGATTCTCGCTGCCACCGGCAAGACCAAGGGTGAGCTCACCTCGGGCCAGACTTCGCTCCTCAACTGCGGTGCCGGTGTTATCGCTGGTATGGCCGCCGCCGTCATCTCGCAGCCCGCCGACACTCTGCTCTCCAAGGTCAACAAGACCAAGGGTCTCCCCGGCCAGTCGATCTCGTCGCGTCTCATCACCATGGCCGGCCAGCTCGGTGTCAAGGGCCTCTTCACCGGCATGTCCGCGCGTCTGTTCATGATTGGAACGCTCACTGCCGGTCAATTCCTTATCTACGGCGATATCAAGAAGGCTCTCAACGCTACCGGCGGCGTCGAGATCGCTGCTGTCCCCAAGTAATTGATTAGAAGATGGTGGTTTGAGGAGGAGGATGTATGTTGGTGCCACATTTTTGCTTCCGCTCCAGCCAAAAAAAGGTCCGGCCAATAAAGGTCCGAACTCACTTCTTCACTTGTTCTGTGCATGCTTTGTATGCAGTGCTAGCGATAGCCTGCACGCTCGCCATTACCGTGTCTGCATGGATGAACATTGCGTCGAGATAGAGAACGGACGATATCGTGTCGTGGCATCGTCGGTTGAGGCGCTGTGGCACTTGATTTCGAAACGGCTTTATCGCCAGCCAGGGCCGCCGTCACAAGCCGCCGGCCAGTGATCCGGCGCGGCCGGCGAAAACGCGGGGAAACGGCAGGTCGTCAATCGGCGGGCGGGCCGCCGGCCGGCTTAAGCCCGCGGCCTCCGAGAGTGTGGAGAGCCGTGGAGGTGTGGTGTGGAGGTGGTGGAGGTGGACCAGTGGCCACGAGTGGACGACGTGTTGAGGCGTTACTGTGATTGCTGTTCCATCTCCGTATTCTAAGTCTGCGCAGAGCCATGCCTCTCGCATGGCACTGCCGACGTCACGTCTCGCATGCCAGCACTCGTTGTCGCGGTTAGCAATCGCGCGGAGAGTACCACTGTGGCACGCACGTTGTTGCCCGCTAACACGTTCCTTGCTCTGACCTCTGATATTGACACTTTGCCAAAACCAGAGCTGGGACGCGACTGCGTCAGAGTTGCGACGTTTCTGCCGCCAGGGTATTATTGTTTATGCATCGGTGTTCTGTGGATGTTGATTTTTACTGTTTTTCTGGACTTAAAGGAGACACTCTCGTGTTGTAACTTTACACCGCGACGCAATGCAGCTCACAACGCTCCTAACACTGCTGCCACTGCTTGCTGCCCCCGCGCTCTCCGCTCCAGCATTGTAAGTCTGCACCCCCTCCCCTCTAACGCAAGACAACACCACCAGCCTGGACAATGCAGCTTCCGGTCCTCTACCGCGCCGGTCTCGTCCCCCGACACGGACGCAGCGCTTGCCCAAACCCCGGCGTCAGTCCTAGGCAACATGGGACCCTACTCGCCCTTTCTCAGCCAGCAGTCTGAAATCTCAAGAAACGTCCCCGACGGTAAGCCTCCTTGAGCCCAAGCCGCACTGACGCCAAGGCTGGAAAGTGGACCAAATTCAGATCATCTCGCGACACGGCGCGCGCAACCCCACTGCCAACGCTCTCAAAAAGATTCGCCAGCACATTGCCAACCTCAAGCCGACCAAGACCATTACCGACCCAGCGCTGGCGTTTCTCGCCAACTGGACCTTCCCCGAGGTCCAAGCCGATGCGCTGACTGATTTCGGCCGGCGCGAGGTCTGGTACGCTGGTAAGCGGTACGCCGAGCAGTACTCCCAGCTTGGGGGCGACGCGTTCGTCCGCGCCGACCAGAGTGCGCGTGTCGTCGAGTCGGCTTCGTTCTTCCTCCAGGGGTTTAATGGCGAGGCTTTTGACGTTGCAGCCACACTCACGCCGCCTCATGTGGTACAGACCGGCAACATGACGCTCGATATCGAGGGCTGCGAGGTCTACGAGCAGCAAAAACCTGATCCTGCCGAGGTAGCAGAAACCAACTGGGCCAACATGTTTGGCCCTCCCATTGTCGCCAGGCTCAACAACGCGCTCGGCACAAACCTCACTGTAGCCGACGAAACGGTCACCGCGCTCATGAGCCTGTGCTCTTTCGACTCGCTCAATGGCCAAGACTGGGTGGCCTCCCCCTGGTGCTCGGCCTTTACCGATGACGAGTGGAAGCAAAACGAGTACTGGTACGACCTCTCCAAGTTTTACGGCAAAGCCTGGGGTACCCCCTACGGCCGCGTCCTCGGTGCTGGCCTCGCCAACGAGATTATTGCGCGTCTCACTGGCAACCCCGTCGTCCTCGGCTCGGGCACCGACTCGGGGCTCGACACGAGTGACGACACGTTCCCGCTTGACAAGTCGGTGTATGTGGATTTCTCGCATGACAACAACATTGCCCATCTCTTGCCTGCCCTGGGGCTCAGCTGGGAGACACCCCTGCCGACGACCCCGGACGTCAATGCCATTCCAGAGCACAGGTGAGCACACCTGGTGGACCGGCTCTGACACCCAGGTTTGTCGTCTCCAAGAACGTCCCCTTTGCCGGCCGCTACGTCTTTGAGCGTCTCGTCGACGGCGAGGGCAAGCACTATGTCCGCCTCTTGATCAATGATGCCGTGCAGAGGCTCGACTATGCTGGGTGCGGCGTCAACGGTGTTACGAAGGGTATTTGTGACTTGGACGCGTTTGTGGCCGCGCAGAGTTATGTGCAGGCTGTGCCGAGTGTTTGGGACCAGGTGAGTCCAGTGGCTGCCTCGGAGAGTTTGCGAGCTAATGAACAGGTGTGCTACGCGCCCCTTATCAACACTACCATTGTGCTCTGAGAACGTGATTGATTTGGACTTTTGGGTGGCGAGATAATACGGTCGATAGGTCTACGTATCGAATAATGTGAGCAACCATCCTGTAATCCAAAGCTTCATTAGAGCGTGCACTGACTGGCGTAGAATGCTAGAAGAGTGCCTTCATGATCCGCTGGTCTTGTTGCTATGTATGTTGAAGGCGTACGCCAGAAGGTCGGGGTGCCTAAGGTCCAAGAGTTGTGCTGTTGCTGTGCCGTGACAACCGCGTTAACCGACTGAAGCAGCGTGCACCTACCTCTGACATGCAGCCCATCTCTGGTAGGGACACTACCCAGACATTCCAAGTGTCACTAGGTCTTCACTGCCTTGTTTGCCTTGGAATGTCGAAACGTCAAATGCAAAACGATTGTGAGGAAGGAAGTGTCAAGTGAAGCTCGGACGCACGCGACGCGACGTGGGTTTTGCCTAGAGTTTGTGGCACCTGGAGGTCTGACCGTCCTTTGAAGGTGGTTTCTTACCACCTGTACCAGATCCGATCCAACCTCCCAGTGAGCACAAGCTCTGCTTCACAAATACTTGGGGTGTATGCAGCTTCTTCACAATCCTCACCTCGTCACTGCCCTTCGCTCCGTGGACTGGCCATCCTCTAGAACGCTGTTAGGTGTTGCCACTGGAAGCAGCCGCCTACGCCGCCCTCTCCTACTGAAAGCAATTGAAAGATCAGCGCGGCTCTGTGCACACACTTGTGGACAATAGCAGCTTGTTGCTGTCGACCCGGTATCCCCGCTTGGGCCCTCTGGCCCCATCCCTCCTTGGACGACAACGGATCTGCCGGCACGCGGGCAGCCCCATCCAGCTTGCTTGCAACTGCTTCTCCTTGAACGCGATATCAAGATCCTTGAGGACGACGCGGTGCTCCTGCGCCCTCTTATTACCTCCAAAACCCGACCGAGCGTAAGCATTCGCGCATGAGCAGGGCGCGACACCGTCGTCGGCCATACTCGTGTGCCATCGAGCCATCCCCACGACATCTACATCTCCCACATCTCATCCCACACTCTCACAATTTTCCAACCCTCCTCACAATGAACGGTCTTCCGCCTCCAGTCCCAGGCTACGCCTTTCCAGCTTTACCGCACCCCCGGCCACTACCTCTGCCTCCAACGCACGACCCAGCCCCAAGCTTCGGCCAACGCCCCAGCTCGGCGTCAAGTTCACAACCACCAGCCAACTACGCCATGGCTCCGCCGCCACGACCTCAAGTGCTTACCCCCGACGAGGGCATGTTTGCCTTTACAGTCCCGTCCCCGCCAAAGCCGAGTCCGAAGTACCCTCCACACCCGCTCCAGCCACCATGGACCCATCCGCCACGCCCCACGGCCCCACCCCAAGGACTTGGTCTTGTGGGTCTGCCAACCCCACCACTTGACTCGGCAGGCTACACCACCCTCCGGAGGCAGCCATCTCCTCTAGGAACACTCGCACCTCCAGTAGCATGGGCCAACGGTCCGCGAAGGAGCACAGAGCCCTCCCTCTACCAGCCCGAGGGCGCATCCCCGTTTGACCCCACACTCAGACCAGACCCTTGTCTCGCTTGGTAAGTGACGCTGACGCAGACAAGGGCGCACTGCGATCCTGCGATCCTCAACCAAAAGCTCGCTTTGGCAACTGCTCACAGTCAGTGCTGACACCACAGCCGACGCCGCGGTGGCGCATGCACGGGCACAACCCCGTGCGAAGCGTGTGTGGCACGCCAGACCCGTTGCCAGTATGCCACCAACACGCGGCGGGCTTCCGAGGGCCCAGCTGCAGCACCCAGCCGACAGCCTAATGGTCCCTATGGCCAGCCCACCATGCCCCGCCGCCGCTCCGAAGGCGTCAACATTGCAGTCGGCACACGCGGAACGCATCGCAAACGCCGCCTCGCAGCAGGTCAGTACTAGGCCCAACACAGCTGACATTCAGAGGGTGGCCCAGGCGATTATCTAACACGCCGCCGCTGTTCCGTGCCTGTTCAAGACGCCACACGGCCAGTCATGTCTACACGCCCCTCGTCGAGCGGCCGACCACTCAGTCCCATGCGCAGCCGTGTGCCCACATTCCAGCTCCCACCCGCACCTCTTCCGCTTCACCGGCCTGTGCGTGCTGATTTCGCTTTTCCATCGGCAGCTACGGGGCAGGTCGTGGATTGTGGGTATGTGCAAATAAGCCCCGTGTCGTATGACGTTGGTGGGATGGGGCTCACGCCGCCGCCGCCGCCTGGTGTCGCGCATGTACCTCTGCCTGCGGGTAGTTCACTGGGCGGGTCACCTAACGGCTGGTCGAGCACAGAGGCAGGAAGTGTGGTGTCGGAGCGCGAACAGCCAATGCAGTGGGAGACCACTGTT
Source organism: Prillingera fragicola (assembly GCA_002335605.1). Lineage (NCBI taxonomy): Eukaryota > Fungi > Basidiomycota > Tremellomycetes > Trichosporonales > Trichosporonaceae > Prillingera > Prillingera fragicola. The sequence goes on along the minus strand of BEDY01000008.1, from coordinate 446,397 downwards.
CCGGCTATGTCACAGAGCCACGATCAGTCTCGCCCAGCGCCACCCGCGCTAGCCGTTGTGGCGCCAACCGCGTCGCCAACCTGGCCGCCAGCGCCGCAGCCTGCAGACCAGGTAGACGCGTTTGGTGGACACAGTGCATCCTGGCCGCGCCTGTATCCCCACTCGGAGCAGGGACGTTTACTCCAGCAGCCCCAGCATGGACCGGCACCACTGCAGCAGTTTTCTTTCCTGGTGCCATCGCAGCCATCGCCCCAGGCGGCAGCGGGCACACGCGTACCGCCGGCCCCAGAGGCTCAACCGGCGGCTGAAGAGGGAAACGACCTGTTTGAAGCTTTTGGAGAGAGCTTTGCTTTGATGCCCCAACCCACACCCAACACCCAGGCGGCATATGCGACTTTTGGCCAGTCCATCGAGTGAGTCAAGCCTGCCGGCACTCGCTGATGAGCCAGTCCATGCACTTCTTGTCCCCCGGATGTTCAACCTCACTCGGGTGCTGTTGTTCCTGTTCAGTCCTGCCCGCTTTCAATCACTGGGGGATATGCTGCCGTGTCACCCGACGACGCGTCACTAATGGCGGCTCGCATGGAAGGTCTGGCTGTGGCGGCTCCGGTGGCAGACCGTGTGCGTGACTTGCCTGTATTGCGGATGGAGGGGCCGTAGCGCGACAAGATAGTGTACACTCTACGAAATGACAGAGAAGCGTTTAAGTAATAATACACATACAGTGCTTGTTCTGTATGTATTCTACATTCTACAATGACCATGAAAGCCATCACAAACCCAGGTGCCAAGCCATCTTCCACCTCTAATACACCTCCACATCCAACCTCCACTCCGTCCCTGACAACAACGACCATCTCGTCCAGCCCCCGCGTTCCCATCGCACTTATTCCTATCAACCTCGCGTGCAAATTGGCCTCCTTTCCCCCTTATCTGTGGTCAGCATTCGGGAACTGCTGGGATGTGGGCAAGAGCGCAGCGCGGCTGGCGCGATCTCGGCGAGCGGACCCAGGGTGAGGGGGGATATGAGCTTGTGCCGCCTGATGGGCACGGCGATGAGGGCTTTGAGGATGATGAGGTGGAGAGGATACAATACGGTACGTGCCAGAGCTCCTTTTCTTGTGTTGGAGATTTAATTCTCGATAAGCCAGTAGCTGCTTACTCCAAGCGAATGCGCTCGCAACCTGACTCGTTGCTGACAGCCAGACCCCACCACCCCCGGCCCTGCCCCCACCGCTTCCCAACGTTTAGTCCTCAAACACATTCCCGCCCCAGTGCCATGGACGAGCTACACCCTTGCAGCAGTTGAGTTTGCGGAACGGGCAAGCTACTACGGTGTCGGTGGTCTGTTTGCCAACTTTATACAACGCCCACTACCACCAGGAAGTAGCACTGGCGCACCCGTGCCCGGTCGAACAGGGATAGACACCCCTGGCGCTCTGGGGAAGGGCCTGCAGGTTGCGAGTGCTTTGGTGGGCGTTTTCAATGTGATGGCGTACACGACGCCGTTGGTGAGTGCCTCAGAGCTGGACGGAGCTGACCGGCAGATAGGAGGCGCGTTGGCGGATATGCGATGGGGCAAGTTTCGCACCATTGTCGTTGGCACGGCGCTGGCAGCGCTTGCGCATGTATTGAGTGTGTATGCCGCGCTGCCGAGCGTGTTGCTGGGCGGGCATGCAGTAGGCCCGTTCATCATCTCTCTGCTGCTCCTTGGCGGCTCTACAGGTGAGAATCGTGCTCGACGGTGACTGACGACAGGCTTGTTGAAGGCAAACATTGCGCCGCTCATGGCAGAGCAGTTTCGCCCGACTGAAGACTATGTCACGAGCATTGGTGGCGAAAAAGTCATCATTGATCGAGAAGAGACCATCCAGCGCATCATGTCGGCCTACTACCACTCGATCAACATTGGCGCGTTTGCTGCCATTGGCTCGACTTTTGCGGAAAAGTATGTCGGGTTTTGGTTTGCGTTTCTCATTCCCGGAATCATGTTTCTCCTCATGCCGCCGATCCTTTGGGCGGTATACCCGCGTCTTGCGCCCGCCGCGCCACCATCCTCGTCGGCGCTCATCGACGCCATCCAGCTCGCCAGGAGGGAGGTTACCCGCAGGGGGTTAAAGCCAGACGAGGATCTCCCCTTGCCCCTCGACGGCACGCCTGCAGACAGAGCGGACGCCGAGCAAGCCCTCAGCCCCACCGCCCACGGCGCCGACAAGCCCGACCTTGTCCAAGCCCTGCAGGCCGTAAAGCTCTTTCTGTTCTTTACAATCTACAACGTCGCCGACGGCGGCCTCAACGCTCTCATGACAAGCCTAGCGGGCTCAATGACGACGCACGGTATCCCCAACGACGTCCTAGAGAAAGCCAACCCTTTTGCCATTGTCGTCTCCATCCCCCTCCTCAACAAGTTTCTGTACCCCTACCTCGCCGCGCGGAGCATCGCCTTTGGCCCCGTCCGCCGCGTCGTCGCCGGCTTCATCCTCGCCGCAGTCGCCATGCTGTGGTGCGCCGGCCTCCAGCTCGCAGTCTACAAGACCTCGCCGTGCGGGTACGAGGCTACGACATGCGACGGCCGCCCGTCCCCGCTCTCGGCGTGGCTCGTCCTCCCCGCGCCACTCCTTACGGGCTTGTCTGAGAGTATTGCAGTCGTGTCCGCCATGGAGCTGGGGTATACCATGTCCCCGCCGAGTTTGCGCAGTATTGTAAACGCCCTCTTCTTGTTCATGCAGGCTACGAGCGCGCTGCTTGTCCTCATGTTCTTGCCGCTCATGCGGGATCCGGCACTCGTGTGGCCGTTCTTGATTACCGTGAGTTTGCGATGCGGCAGCGCTGACGCCGTAGGCGGTCGTGACTTTGGTGGCTGGCGGTTTTGTCTGGCGCGCGTTCAGGTATCTGGAAGAACCAGGCCCAACCCGGCACCAGGATATCGAGGAGTAGAGTCTGATGTACTGTTGTACCACATCGCGAGCGTTGCATACATCTCGACACGAGGACACTAATCTACAATAGCAAGGCACGCACTCCACTTCGAAACTCTATGTTGAATACCTCTTTTTCGCAAGGCAGGGTGGTATGACCGGTGGGTATGGCTGAGACTGGCTAGACGACACCACCGTAGTGTCGCTGCCTCTGTCCCGTGTTCGTCTCGTATTCGGCCTCGTAGAGCGGGGCCAAGCCCTGCGGAGGCGGCTGGGGCCGATGCGGCGCCGCCTGGGGGAACGTAGAGGGTATGGCCTGCGGAGGCGGGGCGTTCCATGTACTGGCCGTGCTGGGGTCGCGGCGCAGGTTGGCGCCGACAGGCTGCGCAGTGGGGAAGGATGCATTCAGGGAGGGCATTGGGGGTGCGCTGCCTTGGGGTGGCGGGGAGCGGCGTGCGGCGAGGTGGGAAGCTACGTCTTCTTCCAACTGTATACGCTCAGTCACCGTGTCGAGGTGATAGACGGACATGTCGCCTTCCTTCTTGTACCTGTTTTGTTAGCTGAGGACGGCGCGGAGAGCTCACTTGATGTCGTAGGGGTTGACGTAGCTCTGACGCAATTGCTGGTGCGAAGGGGGACGCAGGCCGCCTGGAGTTGGGGATCCAGAAGGCGAGAGGCCGCCAACACCGCCGGGGGGAGCCAGCATGCCGACAGTCTCTTCATTGTACGGCGCGTTGGTGGCGTCATGGTAACCAACCGTGTTGAGCGCAATTCCCTTGGCCGCCATGCGGGCACGTTGCTTGCGCCACACGAGGACGCGGGCCTTGTTCATCTCCGCGTAGATGTACCATGCTGCCCAGATTGTAATCACGACACCGACTGCGAGGACGGTGTAGGAGATGATCTTCTCCTTGTTGTCGCCGCCGCTCGTATCAGTGTTCTTGGCCTTATCGACAAAAATGACACCGAGATAGACAGTAATGAGCTGCTTCGGCATGGTGAGGATGGTGGCGAGACAGAAAATCCAAATGTTCATTCGACAGGTCGCAAAGACGGCCGTCGTAAAGTGGCTGCAACGTTAGCGTCCACACAGAGACTACTACTCACCCAGGAATCGCACTCAGACGCGCCCAGACGATAATCATGAATCCACCATGACGCACAACGTGTGCAAGGCACGCGTAGCTCATGTTCTTCTTCTCGTATTTGGCGGCAGTGCCACTCAGGCAGTACATGAAGGCGTAAAAGTTGCCAACCTGGACGTTAACAAACAACGCTCGCAGCGACAAAAACTCACCTCGCCGAGGAACGTTCCGGCGGCCACGATCGCAAAGCCTACCCAGAGGCCCCAAACGATACCGCAGAGAATCGCCACAATCTGGCCTGTTAGTGCTTGTCCTTCTTCACATACGCCAGACTGCTACGGCGGCCCCGCAAGCCACACTCACTTCATGTCCAAACAGTGGTGGGAAAGAAATCACAAACATGACGGCAATGGGAATGAGCCATCCGCATGTCAGGCTGTGCGCATCAGCAACAGGAAGGTGCCACGAACAGGCAGGCGACGCACTTCTTCATCCAGTTGGTGGCAGGTGTGAGCCACTCGACAATCTGGTCGTGATAGACGGTCATGAGGACGACGAGGACTGTGAGAATCACAGCACCGACGTACCAATCTGCCAAGTCAGCGTCTGTGCCATCGTTTGCACAAGTAGCCCGTCAGCCGGTGGCGTGGGCACTGGGCGCGGGTCGTGTCAAGTCGCGACGCCGCGGACGGCGACGCGCGACAGCTCTCCCCGCTTCGCGTCTGTAGGCCCCGCGCCTTCGCCCTGGTCACCGCACCATCCAACGAGGACACTTACACCACCACTCCTTTCGAATCCAGAAGCGCCAATCGGCCATTTCCTTCCAGTTGAACATTCCCTGTGCCAAAAACTCTCGCTCTGCGATCTCGTCGTCCTCGGTCCAGCCCTGGGGCTTGACGGTATGATCATGCTTTTTCCTCCGCCAGTTGAACCCCCTCAGCGAGCTGTCGTACACGCTCTTGATGGTCGACGCCCGGCGGACCGGCGCACCGCCACCACCGGCGGGGCGCGGGATAGGCGCGTCCATATCATAGTGCGCGTAAGTTGGATACTGCTGGGTGGGGGAGCCGGAGGGGTCGCCTGCAATGTGGCCTTGGGACGAGGACGAGTCGTTGGACCCCGACGTCGGATATGTGTGTAGCGGTGGCCGGCTGCTGCTGCCTGGGTTCTGGGCACGGTGCGCCGCTGCAAAATCATGTGCGGCGGTGCTGCCCGGCGGGTAGCTGCTTGACTGGTGGGCCATGGGGTTGCGTCCTGGGTGGTTGGCTTGTTGTTGTTGTGACGTCGGCTGCGGCGGTGGTGGTGGCGCGACCGGTGGCCAGGGGTTGCTTGATGTTGCAGTTGTAGATGTGAGAGTGAGACGTGGAGAGAGTGTACAATGCTAAACGATGAGGGAGAAGGGTTGCTGTGCGTTGTTGCGAACGAACGAGCCAGACGTCGTGGGTGGGAGTACCTGGGCGGTGCGGGGGGGAAGGCAAGGGAAGATGGAACACGGACGCGCGGAAATCCAGGCACGGTTGCGCGGCGGGTGCCAATGTTCGGGACTGTCCTGTTCTTTGCTGCACGCAGTCTACGCGACGGATGAGTAGTGAACACTCTTGTATGCTCAAGACTGAGAGAGTGAGAGTGTTGATCGGGCTGATGAACGTGTACACATGCTGTGCGTTACTGTTGTTGCTGCTGCTTGTTTCCCCACCAGTCGACAGCTGATGGACTATTCTCAGATGGCGGTGCAGCACTGGTGTGGTGCGCTGGGACTATACACTGCGGATTTCGGGGCAGAGCAATTTCTGTGCTAAATCGAGGAATCAGTGCATCATCAAATGGTACCGCTGCCGTCACTACGGTACTCTTGACTGGCACGTTTGTACTACTTGTTCACCTGTCCATACATGGCCACACACATCATGAGCTCGCGCACGGTAGCATGCACCGCTGCCTACTCATCACCTGATACACCAAATAACCAAAATCCTTTCATCCATATTAAACTATACTCTACACACTACTCCTACAACTGCTCCCCCCTGCCACCATCTACGCCGCGACCTGCGAAGGGTAGGGCACCAAGCCGGCGAGCTGCTTTGCCCTCTCGGTGAGCACAGGGGGCTGGCGGGGCACGGTCCTCTCGCCCTCCTCCATGATCCAGTGAGGCTTGAACCTGGCTGCGGTGATGCGGAACTCGAGGGGGTCGTGGCTAGTGCCCCACGACTTTGCAAAGCACTCGCGCTTCTCCTGGAGCTTTTCGGGGTTCATATCCCGTGCAGGCTTGTAGCAGACGTAGGTGGCAATCCTGGGCACGTCGCCCTTGGCAGCGGCACCGTAGTGGACGGTCCTCGAGTCCCACAGGATCAAGTCACCGGGCCCAGCCTCGACCTTGACCCACTTGCAGCCGCGGTCGTAGAACCACTGCAGGTGCTCCTCGCTGTGGCCCCACCAGTCGGCGGTGGGCCAGCCGGCCTCGGGCTCGAGCTCGGGGTGCGTGGCAAAGTACTCTTCAAACAGCGGCATGCTGCCCTCGAGCACGGTCAGGCCGCCATCGTTTGGGCCGTTGGGGTACATGTTGACAATGCCCTGGACACAGTGCTTGAAGGTGCGCCGGGGCGACTGGTCGGTGTGAGGCCAGGGCGCGCTGCGGGCGCCCTCGAGCTCGGCGCCGAGAGGGAGCGACACGTTGACACTGTCGTACGAAACAATGAGCTCGTCGGTGCCCCAAATCTTGGCAAACACGTCAATGACGCCAGGCTCGCTGCGAATGTCCCACGCAAACTGCTCGTGGCCAGCGCCGTAGCGGTGGTAGAGTCCACCCTTGTCAAACGTCGGCAGGTTGGCAATCTTCCAGGTACTCCTGTCGGTGTGGTCGAAACCCTTGCCAAACGACTCGAGCCACTTGTACATTTCGTCCACGTAGTGGTCCGCGCGCTCCTTGGAGATGACAGACTTTACGACCGTGTACTGTGCCAGTGTTAGCTCCTGCAGACCTCTGTAGTAGCGAGTGGCAACGACCCCGCAGAAACGCCGTCGAGGACGGCGTTGCCAGCTGCCACTCCCTCGCGCAGGATACTCACGCCCTTGGTCTCGAGATCAGGAAACACATCCGTGGACGGCTTGGTAGCGTCGCCACGCAGCTTGAGCGTAGCTGGCGACGGCGTGACGGTCTCCGTGGTAGCGGCAGTGGAAATGGGTGCCATCTTTGTTCAGTCCTTTATCGTGGTGAGGTAAGGGGGTAGGTGGGGGTGGGGGTGGGGTTGGCTGACCAGGGAGCTGTTGCTATATACTTGCGAGGGTGTCGCTCATTTTCAACGGCTCCGCGGCAAGCCACGGCCATCTGCGCGCCGAGAGAGAGAGCTGCAGGGGGGTGGAGCTGAGGCTGGGCGCTGGAGGGCTTGGTGGAGAGTTGGTGCGGATAAAATGTGCGGACAGTGTATAGTGCGCAGTTGCTCCGGGATTGTTTTTGCTGGACCGGTCATTTCGCCTCGATTCGGCGAGTGTCACATAGTTCCTCAATTCCTCACTAGCAGCAGCCCAGGAGCAGCAGCGCGGAGCATGAGGCAGTGGGCTTGAAGTCGGACTCTGTGTGCGGGTCTGGGTCTGCTGAACACTGTATTCAGGATAAGATTATGCGGACTCTCCTAATGCGGCTATTAACAAAAGTGTGGGCAGGATAAACTCGGCATCACAAGACCACGGTGGTCCCAAATGACCGATACGCACTTTTTCAGCTTGTTTTGTGTGGTGGGCGTTTCCGTCGGATACTCTTCGGATACTCTCCCTCGTGGCCCGCGAGCACCGAAGAGGCGGGCCGGTGAGACTTGTCGACTGCGCAACTGGCAACAGCAGAGAGTGGCCACGTGCACACATGCAGCGGACAATACCGAGAATACTACTGGACACATCCTGGGTGACAGCAGTTAGAATGAGGAGCTCCGCGTGTGAAGATGTCCTCGGCCATCTTAGAGTGACATCGTGGCTAATTGTGCCGAGAATGGACCGATGTGTTCAATGGCTAAAGACCCGGAGGCTGGCGGCACGGTTCATCTCTTGTTGAGCAAGAGATCAAGAGATCCAGCAACGCACGGCCCACGACGCGCTGACCACTAACTACTAGCACTCAGATCCATCGATATCTTACAGACCGTCACAGTCCCGTCCACGCTAGCTACTGTCCAGCCCGTGTCCTGTGCGCGCTGTGCCCGGTCACAATGACGAGTGCTTGCCGGTTCGCGCGTTGCGATTAACGAAGACCAGCGGAGCACAGAGAGGCCAGAGGGAACAATCTCGCTGTGGGCGGGCAGCGTCCTTGGCACAGGCCGGCTTGGCGGGCTTGGCCTGTGCCGGGTATTGGGACCCATTCCGCGCCGCCTCGTACCCTGCCCGTCAGTAAGACATTGTCACGCGCCGGTAACCTAGGACTGGCTCGGCATTTTCCTCTTGGTAGCTCAAAAAGTCCTCACATAGCCAGCTCTGGCAATCAACTATGACATGGGACGAGTGAAGGGGTACTAGATACTGGCACAATGGGTGTTCGGGTGAGGTGAGAGAAAGCGCGCGCCGGGTGGTGGCGGCATATTGTCCGTGAGTTTGGGTGCTGTAATGTGGCCTGGTGGCTGGGTTGCGAGCCGATGGAGGCGACGTGCAAGTGTTCGTGCTGTGTGGGAAGGTTGTACAGTGTCGCAAGCAGGTGCTTAGCACGTGGGAATGGTAATGTCGCGCATGTTGCGCTCAGAGTCGAACAGACCCCTAGTCGGTTGTTAGCAAACGATCAAGGGTCCAGGAATGTACTCACCAGTATGGCTCGACACCACCGTACTGCTCCTTCCAGGGCTGGTCAAACGGCTCAAAGTAAAAGTAGCCGGTGCCGTTGGCGTTGGCCTGACAGACGTACGTGTCGAGGAAAATCTGGAGGTTGGCAGTGCTAGCATCACCCTGGGGCGTGCGGGAGCCCGAGTTGGTGGTGTTGGCCCACATGGACTGGGTAGGCCACCCAGTCTCTGCAATGTAGGTAGCAGGCTTGTTGGAAGCAAGGAGGGAGGGTGCAACGTCAAACTCCTGGAAGAAATCGTACGTCCAAGCGGCGGCTTCGTCGACACCTAGCTTACCGAACCAGGGGTGGACGTTGGCCATGAAAAAGTCGACCTTTTCGCCAAGGTACGCGGACATGACACTGCCAGCATCGCCTGTGCCGATAGGAATGTGCTTGCTGAGGCCGAGACCCTGGATAGTCGAGTTCATGGTCTGGATGTGAACAGACAGGTTGTCGACTGCCTTTTCGTACGCAGCACCCGCGTTGACCGACTCGGTTGTGAGAAGCAGGTACTCGTTACCAACGGCAATGCCGTCAATCATGTCCGCGCCGTATGTCTGGATGGCATCGGAAATGTTTCCGACCTGCCACGTAAAGGCGTCCTCGTTCGAGTCGACGTACACTGCTGGCCAAATGGTCATGTCCACCTTGGTGTCCTTGATGGCCTGCATGACCAGCGCGGTGACGTTGCAGTTGGCGCCATAGAGACGGAGACGGGTCGTAAGCTGAGACAGAATCTGAACGTCACGGGTCACGTTGGCCTGCGTAGCGCCGCACTTGGGGAAGATGGCACCCTGGAAAGAGGTCAGCGCGAGTCAAATATGCGCGGTGCCACTCACATCCGGCTGGTACGCCATGCCCCAGAAGACATTATGAAGCCTCGAGTCTTTCTCAAAGTTGCTAGGGTCGTTGGGGTCGGACAGTACAGCGTCATTGCCCGAGCCGCTCGAGCCCGACTTGTTGCCACCATTGTTCTTCTTCTGCGTCTGGGTGACGGCGACAGCAACAACGACCGCAATGACAATCAAGGCAATCACACCAATGGCTGCCAACGCCCACTTCTTTTTCCGGCCAGCAGTGGCCTTCTCCTCCGAGTCGACATAGCGGTTACGGCTGCCATAAGTCTCCTTGGGCGGGCCGTCCATGTTCCAGAGCTGGTCTGAAGGAATGTTTTGGTGGGCCGTGCCCGTCTGCATCTGGTGCGATTCGTAGCCGTCGTAGCCATTGTTACCGCCGTAGCCGCCGTTACCGCCATAGCCACCGTTACCACCGTAGGCATCGTTGCCGCCGTGACCACCACTGGAGCCATAACCAGCTGCGTAACCGGCGCCAGCGCCAGCAGCAGCCGCACCGGGCGAGGGGCGACCACGTCCGTTGCCATATGGCCCGTCATAAGGTCCTGACATGTTCGAGTTTGATGCGTTGTCCTGATTCAATCCGGAAGAGCGAGATCCGCGTTCGGTTTGGAAAGGGTCAGAGTAGATGGAAGCGCGATGAGCCGGGGGGAGGTTAGCCGGGTCGTAGTTGTCGCCGAGTTCTGTAGGGGCAGCAGTGTGTGAGCGAGTGTAGAGTGTAAAAGAGAGTGATGTAGAGCTTGCTTTGCTCTCTGGAGCACGACGAGGTGGTTACAAGAGTGGTGGACTCAGAAACGGAACACGGGGAGGGTTTGCAGCAATTGATGCCAATGGTGTGACGTGAACAAGGTACGGGCCCTTCCGCCTCGTGCCATCCAGGCGGGCACGCGGGCTACGAGCGACACCTTGACCACCCTCGTTTTCAGGATACGCAGAGTAGCGTAACCGGGCCAACCAGCTGCGCGTTTCTCGACGCGCGTATCCAGAATTGTTGTCTCCTTTGGTTCCTTTGGCTCCTTGGGCCTGCTGTGACACAGCATTCCACCACCAGTCTGAGCACCAAGAAAAGGCCAAGAATGCACAAGAGCCTTGGGTGCCAGGATCCAAAGACAGTTGCCCCTGGAACCGAGCAATTCCAAACTGTCCCCGTGCGCACATGTGTCTACAGCAGTAGTCGATACTCACGGTTCATACTGTCCGACTCGGACAGAGGGGTGGTGGCCTGTCCAGGGGACTGGGCCGCAGCAGCAGTCAGACTTGCCATGCTGTTTGGGCGCTCAAAGCCCGGCACGGCAGTGTACCGCTGCTGGGGCGGGGGGTCGTCAAACGCCATTGTGCGATGGTGTGGTAGTTCGAAAGAGGGATGAAAGAGTTGGAAAGAGGTATGGCAGTGTGAGATGGGAGAGAGTGTAAAGAACAAAGCTAGGTTTCGTCGCCGGTATGCGTAGCCGTCGCAATGCTTGCCTGCCAGACAAAGGAGGCTTCGACGGTTGGTGGCGGTCAAATCGACACCAGACCGTACTCGTTCGCAGGGCGCTGCAGAAATTCAGGCGGTGCAGGCCTGGTACTGGACAGCAATCTGTGGCTTGCTTTCCCTCCCACGGATCCACACACATGCAGCACGGATCGCACACACAGCCTACGCGTGCATGAGCTTTTCGCCCCTATGCAATAACTGTCTGTGCACTCGCTGGCCAGCCAAAAGGCATCCACGGACAGCCATCTCACTATGTTGGCCCATCTGTTCGTCCAACATTGCAGAACATTGCCAGGTGGCGCGCACCGCATTACGGGTGGACCTGCCCTGAGGCGCCTCGCGTGCGCTTCTCTGCGCCCCGTAACACTGCTCTCAGATGCCCATCTCTCGCGCCTCGCTTCCCTGAGCTTATCCCTGAGGTCGGAGCAATGCTGCGATTGCGGCGTCTGGGACGTCCGATCAACGCAGCCATTGCACAGACCTCAGGCACAAAATCCCATGCCTTAACTGGGGGCTCCGAGGCCATTGCAGATCACCGTCGCCGCCGCCGGGACACGCGTGCAACCCCAAAAGCCAATGGCCAATGGCCTGTTCCTCTACAGCGTTGTTGCGATGCGACGCATGCACCACCTAGACTACAGCCTGAACCCACTTGTGAACTGACAGGAATGGCCGGAATCGATGACTGTCAAAAGCAGTTTCAGCCGTGCATGTCGGATGGTGTTTCCATATGTGTCCGCGGCTCCGACACACGCAGCCCGACGCGTTGTGCATTGGCCAGACTGCGCGTCCAAAGATAGACGCTGTTGACCATTTCAAGACGCGTCAAGAGCGGCCTTGAATCAGAATACACGCTAAGCAGGAATGCGCTACTCACTCTCTGAATGCGCTTGTGAGCTTGCGAACCGCGACTACTATGCAAAGTTGAGCTGCGTAGTACCTTTGTTCTCGAACGCGTTGTCCCGTGCCTCCTCTTTTGCTCTCACATATGCACACATCTCGAGAGCTCGAGAGAGTGTCGTCAAACACCCAAAGTTGTGCCCAAGCACTGTCACGAAGACTACTACGACACAACTCGTCGTTGCCACGTCAGAAAAAAGAGGCTCGGCACATGGTCGTGCCTGACACTCAGGCGCCTGCTTTTGTAATGTCCTGAGATGGACACGCCTGTCAGCCGGGTTTAGGGAGTCACACTCCTGTTCCCCGTGTCCTCCAATAGTCCGGGTTGAGTCGTGTTCGGTCAGACGATGGGTTTGCATATGGCTACACATAGGTTGCGTTTATACACGCAAGAAAACGCTACTCGGCGACATAGAAGATTTTATTCCAAACGTCCTTGGCAGCGATGGCGTTGGTCTCGTCGCAGCCGCGAGCAGGTCATGACCTCCTCCGGCTTCTCGGCTCCTGATCCGCGCAGTCAAGTCAGCGACGGCCCGTCAGTGGCTATCCACACTGTCTCAGCCTTGTCCACCAACCACGCAGAGCACCGCTCCACCTCGTGGGGCGTACCACTAAACCCCGTGCTCCGTGTGAAGCACACGAGGGAAGTAACCTCTGAAGCGAGATACTTGGCCGCCTCGAGCGCTGAGAGACCGAGTACGGGGAAGTCGACGACTCGTACCACTCCTTGAAATCTTTGGGTGCTCGTTGACTTGGTGCGTGAAAGCAATGGTCATGGATAGATCTTTGGTCTGCCGGTCTGCTCCGCGAGGCACTCGCACTGTGCTACTCTGCCCTCCTCGATCTCAACCCTTGGACGGCGGACGGCTCCGTGACCTCGAGGGCGTCCATTGAGGAGCCGTGGCCAACGTGACAGTAGGCTCCTGATTGGCTGAAAAACTTGCCTTCTGTCGATGGATGTTCGGGATGGCCGGGAAGGATGCGGCTAGCCATAGACCGATATTGATCGACTTCAAAGCAGGAAAGTGGCCCAGCAAGTTAGGAAGTTCAGACTAAATGTTTGGGACGACGCTCGGTGGCAAGGCAAACACACCAGGAGGAAACTGCTCTCTTCGTCGCGAGGTGCAGTCGTTGGGGCGCCAGAGGGTGAAGATCCTTGTAGACGACGTGTGCTGCTTCTTCAACCGCCACCTCATTCTTGTCACACTCTTCGAAGGACCCGGGGCAGCTCCAACTCCCGCAGGGGGAGATACTCGGGCGATCCAAGCGCTTCCAAGTTCTCTGTGATTTGGCGTCCTAAGCTCCAGATGCAGTACCGCACAATGTTGGAGCTGGCAGCCAAAGGGTTGCCCAGAATGAGTCGGAATTTGGACAGACCGCCAGCGCTCCCCAACGTCACCCGTGCCGTTGTCAGAGTCACTGCTCTGTCTCCCTTCATCACTGCTCTGTCCTTCGAGAGCGTCGTCCTCGTCCCCGTCCTCGTCTTTGTCATCCATGCAACGATGAGTAGAACCAAACTGTTGCTGTAATCAGGCACACCGCCCGTTTGCCCCACACACCTCGATGATGATGGGTGCATATGCTCATACTCTAGACCTACTTCCTTGGGTGTGCGCGCTTCTTGGCGTGATACATGTAGTTGACAATCTCGCCCGCGCTCTTCATCCACGTTCCCTCAGCGCCAGACCACAAGCGCCACCGGCCACCGAGCGGGTCGTAAATGATACCCCTCGTCTCGCCGACCTCTCCGGGCCGCAGGTCAGACGCGTCCTGGGGTCCCTCCCACACGTTGAGGCCACCCATTTCGGTGCCGACGTACTTCCTCAGCTCCTCGGGGCGGATGTACTTGGCATACGTGTGTGTACCCGGGGTGACGAAGCGGAGGACATCCTCGGCGAGGGTGAGGGTGAGCAGTTGGGCCAGTGGTGTGCGCGAGATGGTGGACAAAACCATGTGGCCTCCAGGACGGACCATATCTCCAAGACACTGAAGGAACTCTCCAGGTTGGTCGACGTGCTCAATAACCTCCATGCTGCAGACAAGGTCAAAGGTTGCTCCAGACGCACGTAGAGCTTCTGCCGAGGTGTGACGGTACTCGAGGCGGCCGGGGACCCCGGGGGAAGTGGTCGGTGTTGCCGTGCTGTTAGAGACGTAGGGAAGAAGAGGGTCATTTGAGGCGTGGGTGCTTGCAATCTTGATGTTGTCGGGTGAGGCGTCAATGGCCACGACGTCACCGCCAAGTCGAGCGAGGGTCTACGCATTTGTAAGTTGATGCAATCAAGGCACAATGTGCAGAGCACGCAGCATCCTGATAACGACTCACCTCGGCAAGCAGTCCGCCACCGCATCCCACATCCAAGCACTTCATTCCCTTGAGCCAGCGCCCAGTTCCAAGCGCATCTTCCCTCTCCTTATCGAGCCCACGAGTCGCAAACGTCCACTCGGGCTCGTTCTGTCGGTCGAGCGCAACCTTTTGCCTCACATACTCGACACGCTCCGGGTTCATACGATGAAGCAAACCAAACTCTCCCTCCTCATCCCACCAGTGCTCAGAGAGCTTGGAAAAGTGTGCAATCTCGTCATTGTTCACAGTGTTGAGGGAACGGGCGCTTGCAGAAGTGCAAAAGGATGCTGAAGCGCGGAGTGTTGGTAAAATACGGCGATAAGTTGACGCAATGCGAGAAGTGCGTGCTACCGATGTTATGATACCCGGGGCACGGCGGACGGCGGACGACATGGTGAGTTGATAGTTGAGGAAGGGTTCGTCACAAATCGCACTTCTGGATTGAGTGCTTCAGTAGTTTCAATCTGCTAATTGGATTAGAAAGGGCAGCTTTTGCAAAGCTAATAGCCCTTAAAAATCGACTGCAAATCATGGTGGAGGCAGAAATTTGCTCCCGCAGTCGCCACCTGTGACGCGCGACGCGTCTTTGACATTGCTTTTGTGGTCCTGCAACTTGCAAACAATTCACATTCAGTCCCTTTACCATAACAATGTACGTAGGCACTCCATTGTATTACCGCATCGCTGACAGACAGGTCGGCTGATATCCCTGCTGCTTCCGCGCCCGTTCCCGGCGCTGTGCCCGCCGTAGCTGAGGCGAGCACCATCGCCGCTGCCAAGGATGAGGCCATCGAGGGAGTTTCAGAGGCGCCAAGGAGCGAGGATGAGATCAAGGCGACTGTGGCCCGTCTTGTGGCTGAGGGAAAGAAGGCCGTCGCACTCAAGCTGTGGTCCGAGGCGGTTGAGAAGTATGTGCAGGCGTTGGAGAACCAGTGAGTAAACGGCTGCAGGGGCTCCTCATCCGGAAGATAGGCTGGAGCTGTGAATATGAACGTCGTTGCTGATTTTGGCTTCAGAGGAGAGCTTGTTGACGACACGGATTCCTCGATGGCACCTTTGCTGCTCTCCTACGGCCGTGCCCTTTACGAGCTGGCGCTCAGCCAGCAGGGTGTTATGGGCAAGGAGGAGGTCGCCAAGGGAACGGACCCTGCCACTGGACTGGATGCCGAGTCGGCGGCGGCGTCGAGTAAGGGATTCGTCTTTGAGGGAGATGGTGATGAGGGTGACGCCGAAGAGGGCGAGGGAGAGGCGGAGGGGGGCGAGGAGGGTGAGGGACAGGCCCCCGAGGGCGAGGAAGGTGCTGGTGGTGACGACGAGCCCGAGGATGACTTCAACGCTGCCTGGGAGGTGCTTGATGTTGCTCGTACCATTTACGCGCGTGAGGTCGACGCTCTGCCCGCCGGAGAGGGGAAGGAGACCCGTCTTCTGCTCGCCGACTGCTACCTTTCTCTCGGAGACGTTAGCTGTGAGACCGGTAAGTCCAGTTCATAAGACGCTCTGCATGTGCTGATAGCCAGAAAACTTTACCCAGGCAGTGCAGGACTATAAATCGGCTCTCGACATCCAGAAGGCCGTCCTCCCTGTCTCGTCGCGCACCCTGGCCAGCACCCACTACCAGCTCGGCACTGCTCTTGAGTTCACTCCCGCTGGTGCTGCCGGTGCCCTTGCAGAGGTCCGCCTTGCCCTTGCTGGTTTCCAGGCGCGCGCTGCCGACCTCGCCGCTGCTGCCGCGGGGAAGACCTCAGAGGTCAAGTCTGACGACATCGTTCGTTTGTCTGCCGACAAGCGCGCGGCCGAGGCCAAAGACGTCGCCCTGCTAATCGGCGATCTCGAGGTTAAGATTGAGGAGCTTGTCGCCGGTCCGGCCGAGCAGGACTTTGTGGCGGACAGCATCTCGCACCTTCTCGGCGGTGCGCCTGCCCCCGGATCTGCCGCTGCCGCCAAGGAAGACGCTCGGCCGGTCAATGATCTCACGAGCATGGTCCGCAAGAAAGCGCCCAAGAAGCGGGCTGCGCCTGCCCCTGTGGCCGAGAATGGAGAGGGAAGCGCGGAGAAGAAGGCCAAGACCGATTAGAGTGTGGACTGGGGGTTTCCGTTTCCTGTAGATATACAACAGCGGTGGAGTTCGTTTTCGTTCGTTCTTTGCATGTACGTGTGCGACTTTATGTGTACAGTGGTAGCCAAGGATGGAAGCTGGCAACCATCTACAGTGTTGTGCCAGGTTTACCCGGAATCATCCGGATGATCCAGAGATCACCCATTCGATCTGGACGCCAGTGAAATCGTGCTGAATGGGTTCCGTCGGTTTGAGGCGGGCACGGATCAGATCACTGTTGTCACAGGTGGTTGTGATGACAAAACAACTCCAGATCGCTTGACAGTGGGCTTCGCTTGCTTGCAATGGAGCAAGTGCTTGTATTGCGATGGAGCAGGTGCTTGTACTGCATGGTTGTCATCCGCGACAGCGTGAGCATAGCACGAGTCAGTGTCTGTAAGTACGACGGGCGGCAGGCACTAACCAGCGCCCTCATAACACAATCTGTCTCCCCGATACAACCCTCGCTCCACATTCAAGCAGGTATACTCTGCATGCTATTGCTAAGTCGACTTCATGCTGCACAACTGAACGGCTATCCCAGATGAAATCTAGTAAGGGGCGGCGGCGGCCTGGCAAGCCTCTGCAAGGTGTTAGCAGGCTGGGCATTGTTGGGGAGATTGTGAACATACTGAGAGCCTCAAGGTAGTACGAGCACGACTGCATGTCACCCTGGGTAGCCTCGAGGCACTTGGTGAAGTCTGTAACGTCAGCTCTGATGCTTGGGTAAAGCCTTTTGAGGGACTCGACGGCATGCACCAAATCGCCACCCAAATGCGAAAACGTGGGTGACAACAAGGGCCAGGGGTCGTTCATAGACCCGCCAATCCCCGCACTGCGAGACACTCACCCTTGGCCTGGATGTCGCAGCTGGCACCGGACTGGTGCTGCTGCTGCTGCTGCTGGGCGTACTCGGCAGGAGGGGGAGCCTGCTGAGCCTGGCTGGAGCCACCAAAGAGCATACTTGAGATACCGTGGCCGACGACCGAACCGGCCATGGCACCACCCATGGTGGATGCCGTCTGGGCGAGGAGACCGGGGGCGCGGCCCTGCTGGGGGACGGCCTGGGGAGGGGCGGGAGCGTGCTGGGCGGGGTAGGCAGAGGTGGAAGCCGAGCGCTGGCCGGTGGGGGCAGCGGGGCGAGCGGCGGGGCGCGAGCGACCGGACTGAGAGACTTGTTAGTACAGCGAATTGAAAAGCGGGAGGTGTGCAAGTCGGAGGCAGAGCTGACAGCTGCTTGGCCCTTGACACTCGAGTCACTCACTGAGCGAGGCATTGTTTATGAGTTTTGGTGAGAGTGTTGGGTGGCAAAAGATGAAAAGGGGGGAGGATGTCGAGAGACGGAGGTTGCTCGCTAGTTGAAATATCGTCCTCCTCGTTCGGCGAGACGCACACGTCTTTCCGTGCCGAAATGCCCCCGCCCACCGGCCACCATACAGTGGCTGATGGGTTACGTAAATTTCCGGCTTCTGGTTCATTCTGCCCGAGGCCGCCCGAAGTTGCGGAGGCAGATTGATGGTGGAGGCTGACCAGGACATCCGGATGGTGGATCACGATTGCATGCGTCTCGCGACATTGGCGACACCAGGCTAGAATGCAGATTTGACGACGCCGAGACGCTTGATAAGTGGACACCATTGGTCCCATTGGCTGCAATGCGATCGCAGAAGTGGCATAAACGTGGCAACAATACAACATTCTGTGGCAAAGGGAGGCTACAGGCGCAGGTCAGTCAGTCGGCGCACCAGTAGTTTTCACCCTCGGAAGACGAATGAATTGGATCCCAATAAGAGCAGAGAGGAAGATGAAAGCAGACACCAAAAAAACGGCTGGCGGATACGTGGCAATAGTAGACGAGAAGACTGTGGTGAACAGCGGTGCCCCGATGAATGTGGTCGACGCCTCCACAATGCCAAAGGCACCGAACAGGCGTCCGGCGGGGATGTCATGCGGTTTGAGCTCAAGAGCCAGCGAGTTGCTGTAGGGGTTGACTGGCGATCCGAGGCTTGCTACCGCCATGGTGAAGACGAAGAGCGTTGCGCTCGCCTTCACGTTTGTGCCAAGAACTGTGCAGCAGCACACATAGACAGAGATGCAGATGCAGAGCAAGCTGTAGTCGAAGCGAATTCCTTTTGCGGCTGTCTCTGAAGCCCCGAGCTGTCCACCGTTTGGGGGGTCAGCGACTTCCGCTGCCGGACCCGAGTAAGTGCCAGTTCCAACTGCATTGTGGCCGTTAAGGATCAGGGGCGTCTCCTCTCCCAGTGCCTCACAAATGGACTCTGCGGCCTCCGTAGCAGTTGACGTAGTGACCCCAGCCCCTGTGAAACGTGGCTTCACATAGCGGGTCAAGACTGGGCAATGTCAGATTGCTCCTGGACCACTCCAAGACTCACGAGGAAAGATCACCATCAGGGTGACAAACCGACAGGCAGTCAAGAATGACAGCAACGGCCCAAGCTCGGTTTGGTCCCATCCAAACGTGTACTGTATGTACTGCATTCCAGGCCCCCCGTTCCCCTGCCACGCGTATCAGCAAGTTCTCCGTGTCTTTGCCATGGTCACTCACATGAGTCAATGTAACCGCAAAGCTGGCTCCAGCCAGAATGAACAGATTCCAGTCCCTCCCTCGACGGGGCTCATCGTCATCCCGAGCCTGCGGCGCTAGGATCCGAAGCGGCTCAAACGGGGTGAACGCTCGGCGGGTCCATGTTCGCATCACGCGGCGTGCAGCACGCAGGGGGCCATTGTGGCCGCCCTCGCCTTCCTCCCATGCCCGTTCGGCCGCCTCCCGTGCCGCCGCCTCTTCACGCTCGGCGGCTGCCTTCTTGATGGCTTGGTCGCGCATTTCCTTTGAGAGAGACTCAGGGAGGATGGCGAGGCTTAGAATCATGGCAATGATCAAGATAACCACGGACAGCTTGTTTGGGAACAGCCTGGTCTGTTAAACTGAAATCCCATATGTGGCTGCGGGCTGCACTTACAGATCGCCGGTTTGTTTGATTAGAAATGTACCGAGCGCTGGCCCGACCAGCACTCCGCCGCAGAAGCACCCATTCGCCGCCGTGAGGTACATGCTGGCACTCGCCTTCGGCGATGTGTCGGCAATGGTGGCGCCCATGATTGCTGAGAATGTAGGTAGACCACCGAATATCCCGTCGAGAGCCGGACCAATGATTAATATATAAATGCTCACGTAGGTGACAACTGACGGCGACGACGAGATCAACAAGTACGTGACCTGCGTCAACGCCAGTCCCAGGATACAGGCGGCGATAATCTTTGTGCGGCCGATGCGATCCGAGAGACCGGTCCAGAATCCCGTGGTGAGCACGCCGAGCAGCCCAGCCACGAGGTTCATGCACATTTGCAGCTGGGCGGTGCGCTTTTGGACGGCGACATCATGCCGACACTGCTTTGGGTCTATACCAGGGAACATGGGCGAAGCGATACTCTCGACTGGCGAGTTTACACCGCCGACCTCGATGGGGGGACTAGCCGTGCATACGAGATTGATCAAGATCTCGGGCTGAGCGCTTATCGGCAGGGTAAGGCTCAGTGTGATGAGGACGCCTAATGGAAAGATCCACAGGGGGCTCGGACGCCTCCACCGTGGCAGCATAGGCTGGGGTCCACGTTGGTCGTCATCGGCGTCGCTAGGTGGAGATGGATCGTCCTGAGCCAAAGGCATAGGTAAAAGAGTGCCGAGGAAGGATGGGGGGTGGCAATGGTACGACACAAGCTGCGCAACTTGATCTAGTTAAACGAGTCTCAATGACATATCACCTGGCTTCTTGCTTGTCATTATGCGCCAGCGGGTTCGCTCGCTATCGATGCCTACCGTACGTCGCACCTGCGGTTGGCGCACGATACGGCCTATACCGGTGGCAGTGCACCGCTGCTGCTCTCCATGCGCACATGCAATGACGCGCCACTCTGCGCATAGGTACACGATTGGCCGCTAGCACTACTGGTTGTCAGTGATCTGAGGTAGGCGCCCCGCCGCCGGCCACGCGGGGGCCGCTGTACGTGCAAAAAGCGCCGTACCTGCGGAGAGCGCCGGTCCCCCGAGCCAAGCCTTTGCGCCTTTGCACAACTGCTAAATGAAGACACCCACCACATGGCCACATGAGCTACTTTGCCCCGGTCCTGAAGTGACGAGCATGTTTTCATGGCCGCCGCCCGGCCACGCGCGGCGCCAGCTCGGGGACGAGAGGAACCGGTCGCCGTAGAGGCTCCGGATTGTTATCCGTTGGAACAAGTATCCGTACCGACCATGTGCTGCGCGCTGTGTACAGGTTGCAGGCCAATTGCTGGAACCAACAGCTCCACATCGACAGCTAGATTTGATTTAGCGTGATACCAGCAAACCACTCGGCGTTCAGCGACAAGATCGTCATCTCCCGCACGGATGGGCCCCAGGCCCCCAGGCACTCACCCACTTTTATTCAGGCACGTCATGGTAACACATGGGTCGGTCCAAACGAAATGAACTTCAGTGCGACTCCCACTGTTGCCACCACCATGTCTTCACGCTATGAGGTCAATTGCAGCAGGGAGCAGCTCTATCTGTACGAGGAGCTACCCGCCTGATATATAACGCGTGGCATGGTCTTTCAGTTTTCGCCCTTTCACCGTGACCAGGAGCAATTGTGTCCAACGCATATCATCAGGCTTACAAGGAGAAGTCAGTAGACCAGACTAGCAGGCAGCGCAGACAACACCACCTGCCCAACTTGCTATGCGTACCGAACCAGATAATGCTGTGGCGGCTGAGGTGGAAATGGTTGAGATTGAGGGCAATACTCAACCAGCCGCCGCCGCTATTCCAAGCACCAGGGTGGACGTCCAAAGGAAGCGTTCGCGGTAAGTGACACTACATGCTGATGCGTGACTTGCTGATGGCACCAGCTTGAAGTTCAAGCGCAAGCCTCCCCCACCAGCCCCGGCAACTCTTGACGACGCGACCCTTCTGCCACTGGCGACGGCCAGCATATTCTCCCGTTTGACTTTCCGAGTGAGTTGCCACCAGCAGCGTCAGTGGGCACAACACTGACAGGTCAGTGGCTGTCGCCGCTGATGAGTACGGGTTACAAGCGGCCTCTCGAATCTACGGACCTTTGGAAGATGGATCCCACAAAGCAATGTAAGTGTAGCTACTGGCAGCCAAGACTAACAGTTCAGCCCTCAACATGGCCGCCAGGTTCATAGTTAACTTTGAACGACGTCAAAAGCGCGCCTCGGAGTGGAACATCAAGCTCGCGACCGCGTCCCCGAGTGTGGTCAAACGGATTCTGTGGGCCGCCAAAGCTGCCATGAACCGCATGCCCATTGACTTTGCCGAGTTTGGTAGTGATCAAGATTACGCCGCTCGCCGTGCCACGTTGGAAGCTGAGTGGCGTGGGCGGTCTGG
Source organism: Prillingera fragicola (assembly GCA_002335605.1). Taxonomy (NCBI): domain Eukaryota; kingdom Fungi; phylum Basidiomycota; class Tremellomycetes; order Trichosporonales; family Trichosporonaceae; genus Prillingera; species Prillingera fragicola. Next base: position 424,510 of record BEDY01000008.1, on the reverse strand, counting down.
CCGGCGTCATGGAAGCATTGCCTGGGCTTTGAGCGATACCTTCCCCGAGTTTTGGCACGCAGTTCCATGGCAGATTGTCTCAACCGGGTGCACCCTGGTGACCCCACTTCTCATCAAAGAGATTATCACATTCAGCCAGGAAGGTTCGCGGATGACAGCAGGGTGGCCGGCTGACCTGAACAGTAAACGATGGCAAAGATCCCCACATCGGTGTCGGTATTGCTTTCGCGGTGGCACTGTTTCTCATCAACAACGTTTTCAACATCTGTTCATCTCGCTACTCTTTCATAGCAGAGCATGTCGGCAACCTGGCGCGTGCCACACTAATCTCTGCGACGTATGATCGAGTGTTCCAGCTCTCTGCTCGGGGACGCGCTACTAACCCAAACGGCAAGATCACTACCCACATTACGGCCGACATTAGCCGCATCGACCACAGTGCTCGATTCCTGCACATGATCTACGGATCGATTATCACGCTCATTGCCACGCTTATTCTGATCTGTTTGCAGATTGGCCCGTCAGGCATCATAGGCTTCATCGTCTTTGTCATTGCCATGCCGTGTCAAACCTGGATCACAAAGATGGGCATTACCTTGCGGAAAAAGTCGATGAACTGGACAGAGCAGCGCACAAAGCTTTTGCAAGAGCTACTACCGTGCATGGGCGTCGTCAAGATGTTCACATACGAGATTCCTTACCTCAAGCGGCTCAATGACATGCGCAGGAAGGAAATGGTCTACCTTCGGCAACTCCTCTACACCCGCGCCGCCACTGAAGCCTTTGCGTTCAGCTTGCCCATCATTGCGTCCGTGTTTGCTTTCGTGGCTTACACTTCGCTCAACCCAAACTTTACCCCGGCGCCAATCTTTACGGCTCTCATCTACTTCAACGGCATTCGGGGTCCGCTCATGATGCTTCCCCGCGCTTTGTCTGCGGCTGGCGACTCTATGAATGCACTCTCGCGTCTCTCCACCGTCTTTGAAGCCGAGACCATTGAAGAAGAGCTGGACATTGATCCGGCCCTCGACGTGGCGGTGCGCGTCTCACATGCTTCGTTCGAGTGGGTAGCCCCCCCTCCTTCGGTCGAGGAGATGAAGAAAGATGCCAAAGGTGAAAAACTCAAGGTTGTCAAAGCAGACAAGGGCAAGGGCAAGGGCAAGGCGGCGGCACTAGCTGCAAAGACTGCAGGTCCAGAGGACGGTTCGTCGGAAGCAGGCCCGTCAAAGGCATTTACGATTCACGGCCTTGATCTCGAGATTCCCCGCGGAAGACTCGTCGCCATAGTCGGCCCTGTCGGCAGCGGCAAGAGCAGTGTCCTTCAAAGCCTCGTGGGCGAAATGCGCTGCATCGGCGGTTCAGTCGAGTTCGGTGGCCGCCTCGGATTTTGCCAGCAGTCTGCTTGGATCCAGCAAGAAACTATTCGCGCCAACATTTTGTTTGGGCAGCCTTGGGATGAGGATCGCTATTGGCGTAGTGTCGAGGACGCGAGCTTGATCCCCGACCTCGAGAGTTTCCCAGACGGGGACCTTACGGAGGTGAGTTGCGTGGTATGTATGATGTGGGCGTAGTGCTGATGGGGCAGATCGGTGAAGGAGGAGTCAACCTCTCGGGTGGCCAAAAGCAACGAGTCAACATTGCCCGTGCGCTTTACTACAACGCAGACATTGTGGTGAGTCACATCGATGCTGAGCCCTCACTGACAGCAGCTTATGGATGACCCTCTGAGCGCCGTAGATGCACACGTCGGCCGTGCACTTTTCAACAATGCCATCCTGGGCCTGCGCCGCGCGGGCAAGACGGTCATCCTTGTGACTCATGCCCTTCATTTCCTCCCTCAAGTCGATTACATTTACACTCTGGTCGGCGGCCAGATTGCCGAGGAGGGCACATACCGCGACCTCATGCACTCTGGTGGGCCCTTCACGATGCTCATGGACCAGTTTGGCGGCACGCATGAACAAGAGGAGAACGAGGCTGCAGACGAGGAGGCAGTCATCGAGGAAGAAACTTCGCCGGTTGCGGCCAAGGAAGGGCTTGCTTTGAGCTCCGCCAAGCGACTAGCTGAGGGTGTCGGTGGTATGGAGGTGAGTAGCTGTTGCTTGGCCCCGCGCTGACAGGTGAAGGGGCGGCTCATGACCGTCGAAGACCGCAAGAAGGGTGCCGTCGGCGTCAAGGTGTACGGGCAGTTTTTCAAGGAAGGAAACGTGCTGTGGCTCATTCCTGTCGCTGTAATGGCCGCACTCATGATGGGATCCCAGCTGATGTCAAGGTGAGCTTCCTGGCCGTAGCAGTACACTGACGTCTCCAGCGTGTGGATTACGTACTGGCAGGTTGACAAGTTCCACCGTTCAGCCCAGTTCTACCAGGGTATCTACGGTATGCTCGGCACACTCATGACCGTCTTTACTCTAGGCATGGGTGCGGCAGCCAGTTCCATTTCGGTCAATGCCTCAAAGTCGTTCTACCGCAAAGCGCTTGAGCAGGTCTTTCATTCTCCGATGAGCTTTTTCGATACCACACCCCTGGGTCGCATCTTTGGTGTCCTCGGCAAGGACATTGATGCGTTGGATAACCAACTGGCAGAGATGCTGCGGGCTGGAATCATCATTATCGCTATGGTGGGTCGAGCCCATCAGGCATTGAGCTGACGGACAGTTCTTGGGCTCGGTCATTTTGATCGCCATCAACTTTCCCTACTTCATCGTTGCGTGCTTTGTTATCGGGTGCGGTTTCATGTGAGTCATGACGTTTCTGTCTTTGGTCGCACGCTGACCAATAGGTACATCGCATACTACTACCGCAACACGACTCGTGAGGTCAAGCGGCTCGACTCTGTTCTCCGTTCCATGCTGTACGCCCAATTCGGTGAATCGCTCACAGGTCTCGCGACCATCCGCGCGTATGGCGAGGAAGAACGTTTCATTCGAGAGAACGCGCAAGGCATCGACTTGCAGAACCGAGCCTACCTACTACTCGCTAGTGTTCAGATCTGGTTCCAATTGCGCCTCGGGTGGCTCAGCTCGCTGCTGGTGTTTTCACTGGCACTCATGTGTACCGCCGGCGGAGGCTCCATCAGTACTGGCCAGATTGCCTTGTGCCTCACCTACATGAGCACGACGACCCAGATGCTTGCGAGTGTGGCCATTGTGTTTGCCGAGGTTGAGAGTGAAAGTGAGTTGCAGCTCTATGATTGTCGGTTGACAGTTCAGTCAACGCGGTGGAGCGTCTGGCGTTCTACTCAAATGGCGGACTTATTCAAGAAGCGGCGTACGAAAAGCCCGAGGACGCCGAGCTGGAGAGCAAGTGGCCCAGTCAAGGTGCCATCTCTGTGGATAAGGCCGTCATGTCTTACCGCCAGGGTCTTCCTCCGGTTCTGAAGGGAATGTAAGTTGCTCACACATTGAGACAGTCTGACAGCAGCTCGGTGGATGTCAAGTCTGGCGAACGGGTTGGCATTGTCGGACGCACAGGAGCAGGCAAGACTTCGATCACCGTCGCACTGTTTCGCCTGGCCGAGATGACTTCGGGCAAAATCTCTATTGACGGCGTCGACCTCGCGGCCATTGGTCTCAAGGCCCTCCGCTCCAAGATTGCCATCATTCCGCAAGACCCGATTCTCTTCAGCGGCACCCTCCGCAGCAACCTAGACCCTTTCAACAATTGCAACGACGAGCGGCTGTATGACGCGCTTCATCGCGCACGTCTTCGGGACATTGCGGGCGGCAACGCGCAGCGCTTCAGCTTGGACATGGTGGTTGAAGACAATGGCGGCAACCTGTCGATCGGTGAGAGGTCGCTCGTAAGCCTTGCCCGCGCGTTCGTCAAGGACTCTCGCGTTATGGTTCTCGACGAAGCCACTGCCGCAGTAGACCTCGAGACCGACGCCGCGATTCAGATAGCGATTCGCGCCGAGTGTCAGCGAAGCAGCAAGACGTTGCTGTGTATCGCGCACAGGCTCCGCACCATTATTGGCTGGGATAAGATTCTCGTCATGGACGCGGGTGAGGTGAGGGACTTTGCCTCCCCGCTCGAGCTGTTTGACGATGTCGACGGAATCTTTAGGAGCATGTGTGAGAGGTCTAGCATCACGCGCGAGGAGATTGAGAGGGCTCGGCAGGAGGAGACTGTTGTAGGAGGCAGCGAATAAAAGTTTGCAGATGTACAGTATCGTGTTTGTGGCACCTCAGAGCAGGTCCGGGAACGAGGCCAGCACTGCGTGTCGCCAATGCCTACATTATGACGCGCGGATGTGGCACTGTGTGCACAGGTATATATAGGACGAGGGTATGAGGCCATACGATGGGCGAAGGGGGACCTTATCTCACCTGCAGCCCTGGAGTTGTGTGCACGGTCGGCCTCATTAGCCGTCCCCGATTCACATCATAAACTCTACCCGTATCTTTCCCATACCCCGTAACTTGTTACTTCCTCGCTTCGTTTTAACCATACCATGTCCTGCAAGCCCGACGAACACTCCCCGTCACCTGGCGTTCCCGCCAGTCCCACTCCCCCCTCCGCTCCCCCCAATGTTAAGGTGGAGCAGATCAGCATCATGATCAAGGGCTGGGACGGTACGGAGCTTTACTTCAAAGTCAAACCCACCACGCGTATGGGCAAGGTCAAGGTGTGTCCTGCTCACTTCCCCTATTTTGCAGCTCCTTGACGGGTGAGCTGATGGGAGCAGGGGGCTTACGCCGCAAGGGTGGGTGATACCGACCCTACGGCCCTCCGGTCAGCATCCTCGTTTCCAAGCCCAGTTGCTGATGCAAACAGCTTTATGTATGAGGGTGTTCGTGTTCAGAACCAGACACCTGAAGAGCTTGAACTTGAGGATGGTGGCGTGATTGAAGTACACATTGAGCGTGAGTACAATTGCTTGTTGGGTTGCGTGGTTGCTGATGCTATCAGAGATTGGTGGCTTTCGTTGTATCAGCAAAGAGGGGCGGTGAAGTGCTGCTCCTAGCTTTCCACTGTGGCCTTGTTCGTGGGCTCTGCCATGTTCTCATGAAGAGGGGGAAGGAAGGAATACCTCGACGGCTCTCTTTCTCTGTGCCGTGGTGGCGGTTTTGTTCGATCACCGCATGTAGTGCACGGACAGCGACAAAGGTGCACTTTTGGTTCAGATGCACGCTCCAGAGTTGATAAACCAGGCTGAGGACTACAATGAAAAGCTACAACGTCTGTCTTTACTCTTGGAGAGATACATGCTTGTGTCTGTACGTACTGTACTGTACTAGGCAGAATGTGTTGCAAGTGTGCGACAGTCTTGAATGCAATGTCCTGTACATGTACACGCACCTCCACTCCGCTTAGTGGATCTGCACGGCTGCACCACCGGCGCCATTACCTAAACACACACTCTACCCACTACACACACACACACGAATCAGTTGGTCTCGCTGACCTCACTTTGTCTCGCTTGTCAACTATTCCTCGTGCCTCCCAATTGCACCCTCTAGCTACCCTCACTTCCCCTTAGCGAACCTTCGACCCAGCAACAGACGAGCCGGTGAGCTCGACTTGCTGGTCCCCGTTTCTCCTAGGAACTACCCTGCATCTTCTACATAAATACCCTGGCACTCCACCCAGCACCCCATTCATTGCCACCAGCCATCACTGCTCTTCATCCTGGGTTTTCGTCGACCGGCTTCGTCATGCATCTCCAGGGATATTGGCAGGGGTGGGAGGTGAGTACGGATGTGCCTCGTCTCCAGACTGGCTGACATTTCTGCAGGTGTTTATTCAGTACAAGTACGGCTCGCGTCTAGGTGAGAACACCTCCACTTTTCCTTTGGCCGTGTACTGTCTGAGCTGACTAATGTGAGCGGAGCACAAGGGCATTCACAGCCCTTACCCCAGCGGCGCGTTTGGGAGCACCTGCTGGGCAGAGAGCCTTCACGAGCAGGTGAGTTGCTGTTTTGCCTGCCAGCTGACGGCGCAGGAGTTTGAAGTCATCGTTAAGCCTCCTCCGCAACCAACAGTGTCGGCATCCATTCAGTGCCTTGTCGACGGCCGCGTCCTCCAGCCCATCGCCTACACTGCTGGCACCGAGCCGGTCCGCATGTCGACCACCAAGGAGTTTGTCAACGGTACCCTCGTGCACTGTGCCCTCAAGTTTGGGCCCATTGTGAGTTTTAGGGAAGTAGGCGACTATCTATCAACCGTCTAATACTTCCAGGAGTATAATGAGCGGCACACAGCAGCCCCCCACCCAAACTTAGGACGCATTGACGTCAGAATCACGGCCGGAGTGCATGTCTGGCCCGTGGTTTGCATGGGACACATCACGGCGCCTCAGACCGGCGCACTACACGAGTCGAACAAGCAGGTAGGTAACCTTCTCTGCACCTACCCAAACTGACCAGCTCCTAGGTGCAAATGATTGGATCGCGGGTTGTGTAGGTCATATATGGCAGTCCAAACTGACGCGTTCTGTAGCTCGGGAACCATTGAATCTGTCGTCCAGCCAGCGTAGCACTTTCAGTTCGTTCCGACTCCTCAAATTCCCCAGTACTATTGCTTGTTCCTGGTGAGTATACCCAGTGTCAGTGTAACCTAACAGCCAACAGTACCGCTCTCGCCCTCTTCTCCAAGCTCAGGGAGTCATCTCACAGTCCCCCCGGCCCGAGCTTCGCCTACTTCCTCCCCCTCGAGAGATGCCGCCAACGCCACTCACCCCTACCCCCCAAGTGAGTCTGTGACTCTGAGTTGCACTGACTCCAGCAGGCACGCACCAAGCGCAAGTCAGTGACCAAGAGCGAGAATGAACTCGAGAACAAGCGCACCAAGACCGACCCACCAGTCCAGGAGACTGCTCTTAAAATCTCTCTCAAGATACCACTCGCCAATGCTCCCCGCCTCATCCAACCCCTCGTCACTTCCACGGACGCCTCGATATCCGTCTCCGATACCGTCTCCGTCTCCGGCAGTACCCCCGTTCCGACCACCAAGCCTAAGAAGCGCAAGACCAAAGTCAAGAAGGGCAAGGTCGACAAGGCCCATACCAACGTCACCAAAACCGAACCAGCGTGATCCGAGTCACCAACCCAGACCTTCCCGCCCGCTCCTCCTCGAGCCACCCACCAACTACCCCTCTCTCAAGTGTCACCTACCTCCTGTGCAAAGTCGTGCCTCTCAGATTTCTTAGCCGGCCAATTTAATCGCTTTCCCTCTCGAATGGACGATGTAGGATGTACTATGATATGGCAGGCATGTTGTTCAAATAAAGGAGAATAATTTCTGAAAAATTAATTTGATTTAAAACATGCACCTAACCGCAGAAAGTGCTTGGGCGGTGCATGTCGTGCATGCGTGTCAACGAGAGAATGCATGCATGTCCTAGTGGTGACATGCATGTGGCGCAGTGTCTAGGTAGATTCCGAAAGTGTAAACGAAGGTGACACACAGGCAGCACGGAAAACGAGGCACAACGGGCGGTGGAGGTCCAGTCCAGTTACTGCGCACGGTCCGCACTGCGCGCACGGCCACACATCGACCCGCGACTTCTCGTCCACCTGACGTTGTCCATACACCCACTTCACTCGGACAGCCTCTTCTTTCATAGTGAACTTCTTCAGCGGCTACTGTTCCCAACGACACTGGCGCAGTAAGACAGGATGAAGCTTGCTGGATTGTGGGATGGTTGGGAGGTGTGTTTGCAGGATGGTATGCTGCGTGCTGACACTATAGGTGTACGTGAGATATAGTGACGGCACCAAGCTTCGTGAGTGCCAAATACCCAGCTGGAACACACGCTAATGTGATCCAGCCGAGCACAAAGCGGTTATTACTGCCCCAAGTGGCGGAGCGAAGAACTGGGCCGCGACGTGCTGGATCGAGAATCTGCCAGACAAAGTGAGTTCTTTGGAGTGCCAAACGCCATCAGGCTCTCAAACGTCCCAGGACTTCCAGATTGTGGTGGATCGCTCCCCTGAAACCACCGAGCATGTGCAAGTGAGCTATACCATTGATGGAGACAAACTGGACAATTCGGGGCTTGGTGCCCATCGCTCTCAAAGAGTGAAAAAGAATGTATACGAGACGGTTGATGGTCAGTTGTGGGAGCGAGCTTTGCGCTTTGGAAAGCTGGTAAGAAGCGTTAGTCCTTGGACAGGCTAAACACGAAAAGGACTTCACAGAGGACGAGGAAGCAGCCAACGTCAACACGACCCAAGTAGGCGCTATCACGGTGACCGTAAGAGCTGGCAGGAATGCCGATGATCGTTATCTGCGGCTGCCTGTCGCTTCGACGAGTCTTGGTCGTACCGTGTACGAGAAAGATAAGAAGGCACTAATCCTTTCCAGGCCCTTCTGATTGGATCCAAGGTTATCAGGGTAGGTGCAATACCGAACTTGCGGCAACTTAATACTCCAAGAGGACAACCTATTGCTGCAACCAAGCCCAAGTTCTACTCCAACTTCTATCCCGAGCCCACTGTACCTCAATTCCAAGTCACATTCAATGTGGGTAATATTGGGTGGCACAGCTGCTTACGTTTTAGTATCGCAGTCGCCAGCTTCTTCTAGCACAGGGAGTTATTGAGCAGGGTGAGCTTGGTGCTTGTTTCATCACTGACAGTGTTAGCTGCTGCTGTTTTGCCTGCTAGAGAGAGTGCTTCAGGCACCGAAAGCGAGAGAATGAATGTAAGTCGACTGCACTTCTTTCTCACAGCCAGGCTAACTGTTTGTTAAAAGAAGAAAGACGAGATCCAGAAGTCTAGCAGTCATCCACACAAACGTTCCTCATCCTCTGCTGCCATTGCGAGCAAGAAGTTCAAGACCGAGAAGTAAAGCCCGGCCGCCTCATGGCAGCTTCCAATCACTACCCCCCTCCGAGAACCATTCACCAAAACGAGATCAACAAGGACTACGCTGCCTTCAATTACCATGCACCTCACCAAGCTCAACAAGCACACGACGCTCCCTTCGACATGTGTAACCTCCGCGACATGAAATGCCTGAATAGCAAGAGCTCCGAAACAGCAACCACACACCGACATTGATGCAAATAGCAATTGACCTGTTTAAAGCCGTAGCTTCTAAATGTACAACTCCCTCGATTCTGAAGCAATAGCCAGACATTTATTTCCTTGACTGATGCCCTGCTGCCCTCACAGGCTCCAGTGTCCGAGTCACAATTAGTGTGGCTTCGCCTTCGCCCCAACGGCCTTGACATGGGTCCAGGACTCAGCAGAGCCGTTTTTGAACGGGTTGAATAACAGCCCGGGGCCCCGCAACGGCAAATGACATTCCAGCAGCACTTCTACTGTTGATGTCGTTAGCGGGTCGTCGCCGTCAATGCGATTGCCGACTACAACTTCGACGACATCGACGACATAAAGCTATTCGCGTGGTGGAGTTTGGGTCGTCCACATGCGGAATCAGTTGTGTCGCACCGTGGCTGGACACACACACCACTAGTGCCCTTCCAGTTCACACCTCAAACACTACTCTCCACCCTTTGCGTCTTTCACTTCATCACTCTCCCTCTTTACGTTACCCAAAAGAACAGCCAGAATGAAGCTCTGCGGGTGGTGGGAAGGCTGGGAGGTGAGTATCCCGTACCTGCCCCCAGACGACACTGACATACGCCACCTTCCTGTCTTGCCCGTTACTTGAACAGGTGTTTGTTCAGTACACGGACGGCACGCCGCTCCGTGAGTGTGACCTTGCGCCCCTTTCTAGAAGTCTTGTTGAGATCCATTTAGCAGAGCATGGCGCCGAGGATGAGGAGAATGGGATAGCACGTTCGTGCTGGATCGAAAACCAGCCCGACAAGGTGAGTGATCTGATTTGCACGGGCGGACACGACTCTTTACCATTTTCAGGACTTTGAAATTGTCGTTGTGCCCTCCGGCCACGGGGCGGTCGCAGTGCAAGCCGGCTACCTGGTTGATGGTAGTAAATTGCGGGGGAAGGTGTTTTCCCTTCCGTACGAACGTAAAACTCGGTCCAACATCCATCAGATGGTCGAAGGCAAGGTGGTTGATTTCAATCTCCGCTTTGGAGCCCTGGTGAGTTCGCAGTACAGTATGCTGGGGCTGGTAATTGCGTGGAAGCAATACTTATGCGACATTAGGAGTTCTCTGAAGAGGTTGAACCAGGCTCCGCTGATACATCGTCCCTTGGGTGCATCAAAGTGGAAATGACGGCCGTCACTGTGGGACCGACCAGAAAAGGATCGGTGTCTGTGAGCAACAGGCCACTGGTGGGAGGGATTAATGAGAGGGACAAGAAGGTAGGCAATTCTGTCCGTTGTGTGTTGACATTGAAGGCTGCTCTTGTAGGGTCAAAAGTAATGTAAGTTTGCCGGAAATTCAAGGCGAATCATCAAGGCGAAAAGGCGAACGCATTACTGACTAGAAGATATGGTGCCAGACGTGAGAAGGCGTCAACGAGGTTCTGTGTGACCACACAAATCATGGATATTCCTATGTTCACTGCCACGTTTAAGGCAAGCTTGGTGGAGGAGTTGAGGGCTAATGTTCTCAGTACCGCAGTCGAGAGCTTCTCATGGCCCAGGGTGTTATCTCCCGTCGTGAGGTCTGCCCAGCTAAGCACGCACTGACACACTCCAGCCCCAGCACCCGAAGTTGGCAACAAGGCGCAGGTAAGATAATGCACATATGACCCACACTAACATTACAGCCTCACAGCCAGTCTCAGGAGACTGAGCACAAACTGAAGCGCGAGCGTGGCGGCTCTCCTACGCTTAGTCGTGCTGTCAAGAGGGCCAAGACTGAAGGCACTTCGCGAGTCATCCCTTCCCAGTCTGCCATTGGTGCTTCCTCTAGTATGGCCCTGGATTTTACAAACGACAATGACAACGAAGACAGCGAACAAGACAACGACGAGAACGACGACGATGTGCAACTTGTTGACCCTCCGCGTCGCAAACGTCAGGCGTCTGCAGTCATCGATTTCACTCAGGACGACGACTGAATGCTACAGTAATAGGGAGGAGCGGTGGACGATCGACAGAGTACAGCGCTTTCAGTAATTCTACTCAGCATTCAGCTCTGTTGAATAGGTGCTGCCATGTACATGTCCCACAGACCTCAGCACACCGTGGCTCACGAACATGACAATGCATTGAGAGTGGAGGTCGGCTTCAAACCAATAACCCGGCCGGGCTGCCCTCGTGTAATCGGTCTAAGCCGAGATAATTAGGTTTGCACATCTTGCCCCAACTGTTAGGCGACGCAACCGAGCACTTGAGCACTATTCCGGTCGTCGGTCGCCTGGTGAGCGGGAGGAGCAATCCAGTCTCAAGTAAGCAAGCATTGACTAGACTCTACTCTTCTTCCTCATCACACTTCTTAGCTCATTCTACCTCATGTGTGCTCACTAGCAAGTCTTCTACAACTCTCTGTGCAAATGTCACCAGCTCCGGCCTCGCCGCCCACCGAGGCCTCCCCGGCACCAGTCCCTCTGACCGACCTCGAGAAGCCCCAAGGCAAAGATTTCAGCGACTCGTTCGCGCTGCCGCTTTCAAACGACAAGTCTGTCGACCATGATATCGACGCCCTCCCCAACGGTGGTTACGGCTCGGTCATTGTGCTTTGCATCCTGGGACTGAACTCGTGCACCTGGGGTATGTTTTTGATTTTGAAATTCTGTCGCCAGGGGTGACAAACCCGCTAACAAACCAGGTATCAACACGACTTATGGAGTGTTCTCGTCCTACTTTCTCGAGTACAACTATTATAATGCGTCCCAGCTCGACTATGCTTGGGTCGGTGGGCTGTCGGCCGCGACCGCCGTTATTCAAGGACCACTCGCAAACTGGATGATCCAGCGGATGGGCATGAAACCGCCAATGTACATTGGCGCCGTCTTTGTTGGTCTCGGCCAATGCCTGTCCGGCATCTGCACGTCTTTTGGACCCTTCCTTGTCTGTCAAGGTCTTGTGTTTGGCTTTGGAATGGGCTTGATTCTCGTGCCCTCGCAGCCCGTGCTGGCGCATTGGTTTGACCACCGTCTCGCCGTCGCACAAGGAATCGCTCAGGCCGGCTCCGGTGTCGGCGGTATCATCTTTGCCAACACGACACCACTCCTCCTCCAGAGCCTAGGCGTCAAGTGGACATATATCATCAACGGCTGCATCTCGTTCGCAGTCCTCTTTCCCGCCATCTTCCTAATGAAGGGACGGCACGTCGCCGTGCGCGCAAAGAACGCGCCTTTCCAGCCCAGCTTTATCTGGCACCCGGGATACAAGTATCTCCTCATCTGGGCATTCCTGACAAGTGAGTTCAACTGCGCCGTTACCAGCTGACAATCAGTGATGGGTTACTTTATCGCCATTTACACCCTCGCATCGTACTGCACGAGCGCGCTCGGCCTGTCACAAACACAAGCCGGCGCTGTCCAGTCCATCCTCGCCGCTGGACAAATCATTGGCCGTCCGTTCTGGGGATTCCTTCTCGACCGCGGAGGCCGTACCAACATGGTCATTATCAGCTATGTTATCTGCGGCATCGTCACCTTGGCTGCATGGATGCCAGGCCGCTCCTTTGGCGTCATGATTTTCTACGGTCTGGTCAACGGTGCCACCTCTGGCACCATCCACTCGGCAGCTACACCACTATCCACCTCAGTTGTGGGCGTCGAACACCTCGGCTCCGCACTCGCCATATACTGGATGGGCCTCGGCATTCCCAACGCCATCGGACAAGCATTAGCCATCATGCTGGCAAACTACTCGCGTGACCACCTAGGCCGACAGGGCCCAGACGCCTACCAGATTCCCATCGGTTTCTGCGCCGGTCTATATCTCGCTGGAGCGGTTGCATTGCTAGGCGTCAAGCATTACTTGCAGGGAAACTGGAAGTTGTGGCAGAAAGCTTGAGTAGGCCAAAGAAGCAATGGCGTGCTGTATCTCGCTCGGATCTCACCAGGCTGGTCTGTATGTTCCTCTACTGTATGCATCGGGTTACATTGGGCTGATTGCGTAGCGCAACGTGGCCATGCCGCTTCCCTTCCTCCGCGTAGGGTCGGCGACGGACGGTTCAGATGAGCGTGGCAATCCTTGTCCGCTATCCGCGCTTGCACTGACACACTGCAACTTTCAGTTCTCACGCAGTCTACTACTTTGAAGTTGTCCAACTATTAACAGTCTTACTAGTCCTGACCAGGAGTATCTTCCAGCGTCATTTTAAGTATTATGAAGATCCAAAATGGCCCGTGGCTTGGCTGGGAGGTGAGCCGCCCGCACGAACAATGGCCGCCGGCTGACCAGCAGGTGTACCTCCATTACACGGACGGCACACACCTGCGTGAGCTCTTCCTGTAGTAGATTCTACTCATACTCATTCCTGTAGCCGAACACCAGGTTCTGAGCGAAATGTCCAAGGAAGGCTTCCTGGTCAACTGGAAGGGCAAATGCTGGGTCGAAAGCGTCAACGGCAAGGTGCGTCCCTCTCCAACCCAGAGCTAACAGCAACAGGGCTTCCAGATTGAGATCCGCCGCCCCCCGCCCACAGAAGCCAAGAAAGGCCTCATGTCTTTCAAAGAGGTTGGGGTCCTCTTCACAATTGACGGCACACCGCTCCCAAGCGGGCTCATGGCCCCCCAACCAACTCCATGGCTCCGAAGTCTATGAATCCTCCCACGGAGTGATGGTGGAACGGTCGCTGCAGTTTGCCGCGCATGTGCGTCTTCCGCGGAAAGCAGTGTGTGGGAAGAGAGTGCTGATCTGCTGTGGGACAGAAACCCCCAGATGATTCCGTTTGCACCAAATATGAGGAGATGGGCACGATTCGGGTGCAACTCGTTGAGGGCACGCGCAAGTTTCTCAAAAGGGCCACCCCCAACGCGGCAGCTGTGAACCTTTTTGAGTCCAAGACACATCAGGTATATATCATGTCGTGCATTTGAGGGCCTGTGCTTACAACTCGGAGGCCGAGGAAGTATCTTCTCGCGTTGTGTGCGTGGCCTCTACCCGTCACTCCAGTGACCTATGTACTGATTGTGGCAGCGGCCATCGAGGCCGTCAACCACTTCACCCTGCAGACGAACGAGCATTCCCAGCCATACACAGCCACCTTTCATGTAAGAATTTTCTGCTACAAACCGACTAACTCACAGTACCGTACTCGCCAGGTGCTCGAAGAGATGAAGATTGTTCCACCCAGTACGTCCCACCTACTAGCTCCACTAATCAGCCCAGGGCTCTCTCTCGTGTTCACTCCGCTCCCCGACCTGTCGTGCAAACTGGAGCCGGACATTAACCCGTGGCATCATAAACGTGCCCAAGAATCGTTCTCAGCCATTCCACCCCCCCAGCAGCTCGAGCGCGCCACCCCACCGGCTGCCTATCGCCCTGTCCAAATCCCCCAGGTGCTCCCGTGTGCCGAGTTTAAGACCCCACCCGCAGGTGGTCATGGGGCGCGATTGCTCGTCACCCCTCCAGCCTCCTCGACGTCGTCCTCGACTAGTGAGACCGGAGGCACCCCGAGCACGAGCAAGTCATCCACGATGACGAAGGACGCCAAGGACGACCAGCACTCGCTCTCAAAATCCCAGCGTCAGCGTGCCCGCAAGGAGGCAAAACGCGAGATCGAGAGGCTGCAGGAGCGTATCAAGGAAGAGCAGGCCAAGCTTGTCGCGCCTCCTTTCAAGAAGCAAAAGAAGCACAAGTGATGTGAACCCCGAGTGCCACATGCGGAAGAATTGCTTCTCGTTGTGCTAGCCAGACTCATTTGCCGCCTGAACCTACACACCCCCAAGTAACAAAACACGATGCATAATGAGATGATAGTGGGAATGAATGGGGAGTTATAGACGATGCTATTGCTGTGATTGATTGCTATGATGACACCTTTCCTCTTTCCTCTTTCCTCTTTCCTCTCTGGGCGCCCGCTTACTCATTGGCGTTCTTCGACCGGTGAGCTTGAATCGCATCGCGCTTCCTGCGATGCTGCATAATAAGTGCCACAGCGCGCCAGTACTTGCGTTGCAGGCGCGCGAGTATGACACTCGGGTGGTCTCGTGCGGGAGTCCCGTCTGCCTTGCGCACTATTGCGCCAAATTTGGGCAACATGATCTGGGACGGCGCGTCGTTGTCCCTCGAACTGACACCTCTCCACGCGGAGGCGTATTGTTGCTGTTCAAGCTGGTGGAAGGCAGAGTCCAGGAAATCAACAGCGCGTGTGGAAGGACGCCAGAGAATGTCCGTGGGGCGCCAGTTGCGCAGAATATTGAGATCTAGGACAGGCCGAGGGACGGTGGCGTGCAGCTGCACAGGGATGGAATCCGAGGGGTTGGAGGCCGAGTCTGCCATGTCCTGCTCGCCGTAGTACTGGTCTTCGTCCTGCTCGTACACGTTGTCATGCTGCTCCTCAACCGGCCACTCCCGACCTGCACTCATAGTGTCCTCGCTGGAGACCATGTGCGGCGGGGCCTTGGCCCTAAATTCGTGGCGGCGGTTAGGATGACGCAAGTACAAGTCGACATAGTCGGCCTCGGTCATGGGCTCATTGTCCTCGGCCTCCTCCACGCGCTCAAGCGCCCTGGGTGGCTCGAGACCTTTGTCCTGCCACTTCCACCCATCGTCGAGAAGAGCTTCAGCCTCCTCAACAGTCTCCATGTCCTCAGCAGTCTCCATGTCCTCGGCAGCCTCCACCTCTGCGTCTTCGGACTTGGAGTCGGTGGGATAATCGACGGCGGACAAGGGCACCGGCACGAGTCCGCGGAGCCCACTTCTCTTCGGTTCGCGGTTGGCGAGGTAGCGGCGCTGCCTAATCTCATCCCAACGCGGCAGCAGTACCTGGGCGACAATGCGGAAGGCACCCTCTACATCGCCCGTAAGGGCGAGTCCTTCCGCGTAGTTGTTGTAGTTTCCCGCGTCAAAGGCGAACCCGGCCGCGCTGACGTCTTTCCAAATTTTCTTGATGTGCCGGTGTGCACCCGCACGGGCAAGTGTCTCAAGAGTGATGCTAAGAGGCACGCAGAAGATGTTCTTCGGGATGCTCGCAGAATCGTCCTTGTCACCGCCAGAAGGGCCAGCGAGCTTAACTTTTTGAACAGTGTTCTTGAACAACTTCAGCCAATGGCGATACGCATCCCTTGGACGTTTGCCCAGGCGATACGCGTCCAAGAGCATTGTTGTGAGCTTGACAGTAGGGGTCGTAGACTGGCAGACCACGTCATAGTACCGCTTGGCACGGTCCGGGTCATGCGCACGTGCCGCAGCAACAATGAGAGGACCAAAGAGCATCTCGGTGATAGAACGGGACGAGCCAGACAAGGCCGTGGACTTGGCGGCTGCCTTGGCGGCTGCCGATCCGTTGGCAACATCAGAAAGGTCGTCGAGTGCAACGCCGGCGTCCATCAACCGTTCGTAAACGCTCATGGCGAAAGCATGGGCTTGGTCAAACGAGCTGTCGCCCGGCGCCCGGGCGAATGCGGAAATGATGATGTTGTAGGTCACCGTGGACGGAATAATCTTACGCTCAAGCATCTGATCGTAGACTGCACGCCCCGACTCGCGGTCGCCAAGGCGTAGATAGGCGTACAGGAGAATACTGTATGTGTAGACCGAAGGACGGGGGCAGAGAGGATCGGCAGCAGCGGCTTCGTCCATCTCCTTGAAGAGAGCGTGGGCAGCAGCCATATTGTCGGCATCGCACGCGCCCTGGATGACAAGCGCCCAAGCACGCCCAGATGGTTGAGAGAGAGCGCGGAACATTCGGTTGAGAGTCTCGAACGGTGCAACGACCATAACATATGCCTTGAGAATCGTGGTGGCCACGACGGGGTCGCGGAGGAGGTCATCTGGGATATCGCTGCACCAGTCGGCTGCGGTTTCCCAGGCGCCAGCCTCTATGGCCGAGTTGAGGAGCGTGTTCCACTGGGAAGCACTCGGCACATGACCTGCCGCACGTAAAGCTTGAAAGATCGAGTATGCGTTGTTGTGGTCGGCAGCTTTCGCGAACACGGCCATTAGGGTGGTATATGTGGTGCTAGAAGGTTCAATCTTGGCGTTGAGGAGACGTTCAAACATATCCACAGCACCGCTGACGTCGCCCTGCGAAGCGTACATCTTGAGCATGGCATTGAACGGCCTCTCCGTTTGTTGGATTGCGACAGCCTTGTCGAGGTAAGCCAGCGCTGCCTCAGCGTCGCCGCTGGTAATTGCTGCAAGTTGCAAAACATTGATCGCCTCCAAGTGCTCATTCTCAGCCTCGGGGCCAATCAGAACAGCTAGAGCTTTGCGCGCAGCTTGCAAATCTCCTCGCACAGCGTACACCTTGGCCAAATATGTCTTGTCCGCAGGCGAGGGAGCGTATCGAGCGCAAATGTCGTCCCAGACCTTGTGGGTGTCATCAAGTGAGCCCTCGTTGGCATACATCTTGAGTTCGCGTGACAGTGATCCGTGGGGGAGGGCAGCGCTCTGGGACTCGCGCATCTGGGCAAATATCTCCCTAGCAGCGACAGGATACCCGAGTGTGGCGAGGTTCGATGCGAGCTCACTAGAAGTCGAAAAGGGGATGTAACTTGAGTTGAAGCGTTGAACAATGGCACGCCACAGCGTAAACGCGTCCATTGACCGCTCAAAGTCGTCGACAGCAGCCGTCAGAATGACGATTGCCACGTGATACATGCCTAGCGATGGCCGACCGTTGGCTTGTGGTCCCAACTGACTCATTATCCAGCCAAGTGGATCGGACAGCTGGCGGAGTGCCCCATATAGGCAGCGGCGCAGCCTCTCGATGGTGGGAGGGGCTTGCATGTTCGGATTTACAGTCGAGAGAAGCCTGTGAAACTTCTGGCCCGCAAAACGAACCATGACGGCCACATCTTCCGGCCTGTTCTGTTCGAGGACAAGCGTCACCCAATCCTCGACAATGTTGAGAACCCATGTCGAAAAGTAGTCAGGGTCCGGTGAATCGGCACAAGCGGCCTTGACACCCATGGCTACATTGGCGCGTCCCTTGTCCCAGTCCCCACAGTGAGCAAGGGCTAGGCCGCGAAGTGAGCGGAGCATGGCCTCAGCTCCGTCATGTGATGCCAATAAGTCGCCCTCGGTTTCCTTGATCGTGGTGAGGACGGCGGCGAGCCACGCCCAGTCGGCCTTGGCTGCCTTCTTCTTCGAGAAGAGTTGCCACAGGTAGGCGAAGCGTGTCGTGGCCACCAGATTGATAGGCTTCGCCCCGAGCCTGTCAAAGTTCTTGCGAAAAATCAATGGCGTAATGCGCTCACGGTCGTCATAGAAGAGCTTCCTCATGATGTCCGGTGGAAGACGACTCTCCAATGGTACCTTCTTTGCGCGGGTTAGCTTGTAGAACCGGCTCTTCTTCGGTGTGGTAACTGCCGGCAGAGTGGAAGACTGTTCGCCACTATAATAGTCTGTCTCCGCGGCGAGGGCATGAGCAGAAGATGCAAACTGCCGAAATGCACGTCCTGCAATTGTCTGGCAAGTCAGTAACGAGCGCGCGACACCGTCAAGGAAGATGCAAGCTTACCGTATGGTGCCTCTGAGATAAGGTATATAATGGCGAAGACGCACCCGCGCTCGCATCAAGATATGACGAGCCCACTAGCTTTAGAACATGGGCTACCGTTGATGGTGCGAGGCGCGCCGAAATGGCGATTGCCCTTGAAGGGCAGGCCATCGCCAGCTGAAGAAAAGGAGACAGTTGAGAAAGACGGTCCTAATGGTATATTTTTCGCATGCTAAAGCCAGAATGGGCAGCAGCAGAAGCGGTCGAAGAGAAGAGCTGGAGAGACGGAGCGAAGCAAGTGAGAGTTTGTGAAGTAGAACTTCAGAAAATGCTGTTGCTGCCCTGCACACGTCAAGTAATTTTGATTCCGCGCCAACCAGTTCAGCAGAATAGTAGTGGTCCGTAAATCATGCCTCAGATCCTCAGACCCCATGCATGTATGCAGCAAGTTAACCGTGCTGTCATGCATAGACGCGCAAAACTTTGTGGTGTTGCACTTCAGCTGTCAAGATGCAGCAACGCGTGATTTTGCTGCACCCAGTCTGTTGCGCCACCGTGGGAAACCTGGTCATGACTGGTCGCGCTAAATCCTCCAGTTGTCAACTTGCCACCCAAAACCGTCTTGGAATCATTACTAAACACAATGTCTCTCGCAGAATCGCTTCTCGCAGACCTCGACGGGCTCTCGGACGGAGAGGAAGAGGTTCAGGCCCCGCAGGCCTCCTCGTCCAAGGGCGGCCTGGGCATGATGCTGCCACCTCCCTTGCCAGGAAAGGCTGGCGTCAAGCGGTCCCTCGCCGACGACCTCGAAGAGGAGGACGAGGACGGAAGCGGCGACCTCAAGATGGCGGACGGAAGTAGTGCCATTGGATACGTTCCCGAAGGCGGGGTACGCCCTGCTGAGGAACTGGATGCCGACGAGGTAGAGCAGACAGACTTGGCAGGAGTAGAGGACGTTGGCAGCGTTGCCAAGCTGCACAAGGGCAAGAAGCTCAAGGAGGTTCTGGAAGGCATTGAGAGGTATACTGCCGAGCCCACCGACATGTCGTCCGGATCCGGTGGCCCGCTCGAGGAGAACCCCGAGTACCACCTCGTCGTCACGGCCAACAACATGAGTGTAGAGGTCGACAACGAGATCTTGCTGGTTCACAAGTTTATTCGCGATCACTATGCTCCCCGCTTCCCCGAGTTGGAACAGCTCATCGCCGACCCTTGGACCTACATTGCCGCTGTTCAAGCCATCGGCAATATTGACGACCTCACCAAGGCTATCATGCCCCCGAGTCTGCCACCGGCCACGGTTCTGTCCATCACCCTGACGGCCACCAGCTCCCGGGGCCGGTCGCTGTCTTCCGGCGAGTGGATCACGGTCCAGCGCGCAATCGAGGTCGCCAGAGAGCTCCGCACTGCCCGTGAGCAAATCTTCAACTACGTCGAGAGCCGTATGGCCGCCGTCGCGCCGAACCTCTCGGCTATTGTTGGCACCGGTATCGCGGCCAAGCTTCTCGGTCTTGCCGGTGGTCTCCACGCGTTTTCGCGCGCGCCAGCGTGCAATATTATGGTACGCCAAGGTCACTAGATTCACCAACTAACACAAATAGCTCTACGGTGCTATGAAACGAACCCTCGCCAACTCGCACCTCTCAGTCGCGTCGCAGCAGCGCCACACTGGTTTCATCTACCAGTCAGCCATCGTGCAGTCTGCGCAGCCCGAAGACCGCCGCCGAGCTCAACGCCAAGTATCCGCCAAGGTCGTGCTCGCCGCTCGTACCGACGCCGGCAAAGGTTCACGCGATGGCTCATACGGGCGGAAACTCTTTGATGACCTAACGAAGAAGATCGAAAAGATGCGCGAGCCACCTCCCAACAAGATGATCAAGGCGCTGCCCATCCCCCAGGAGACGGAGAGGAAGAAGCGCGGCGGAAAACGGTGCGTGCCTTTTATTGGGTGAAGTGGTATATGCTGATGTCCAAGGGCCCGCAAGCTCAAAGAGCAATACGCTCAGACCGAGTTGCGCAAGCTGCAAAACCGCATGGAGTTTGGCAAGGCCGAAGATGAGATGGGCGTCGACGACGAGACTGTCGGCCTGGGTATGATCGGTCAGGCTGGAAAGGTGCGCGCACACGTTGCCGACCAAAAAAGCCGCGCAAAGCTGTCGCGCGCCAACAAGCTGCGTACCCAGATGCTGGGCCGGTCGGCCCTTACCTCGGATGCGGGCAGTGGAACGGCCACGTCGTTGTCGTTTACGCCTGTGCAGGGTATTGAGATTGTTACCCCGTCGCTTAGTGCGGCGCAGAGCGTCAATGCTGCCAATGAGCGTTGGTTTGCCCGCGGTACCGTTACCCATGTCAAGAGCGACAAGGGAGCGGTACCAGGTTTACCGCAGAAAAAGTAGAGACGACGATATGTAGATGTGATGTAGATTTGCTGCACATAGCAGTCTCGGGGGCAGTTGCTTTCTCACGTCAAGGGCTGACAGTGGCGTGATACTCGTGCATGCTGCCATGTACCTATTCTACATGCCCATTCTCTAGTCATCTGAAGCGTACTTCACGACCTAGATTCTAGGTCACCTTTGATTGCCCTGGCCAGTCCTCTCGCAAGGTTTGGCGGCCGTTCAAACCAACAGCCTCTCCTCATAGGGCTCCTCTTCAGCCTCCTCTCCCATAGCGCCAACACGCTGCAACACCCGCTCGACGACAATGGGCAAGATTCTCTCACGCTCACGACGCTCCCTCTCCTGCCTCCGCTTGGCATCGGTACGCAAACGCGACAGCTGTGCTTCCAGAACAGCGATACGTTCCGTGCTCTCGGCCAGCGAACGCTCGTGGGACAGGTAGGTGCGGAGGAGGGAGAGAGCGAGAAAGATTGCTGTTGAAAGCACAAAGATGGGGATCATGGCTGCTGGGTCAGCGTTAGAGAGCGTATGCGGGTGGAGAGCGTCGGGTGGCGCAGGGTGCGAGGTAGGTCTTCACTGTTGTCGGGCCGCTAGCCATGACATCGCAGGGCCATGTGATGGTGGGAGAGCAGTAGAGCTGGGTCCAGTCTCGGTCCCACAGTGCAGAGTCTTTGCCGGCGGCACACGGCGGTACATGATCCTTCTCCTGCAGCCCACCACCACGGCGCCATCAAACTTCAAATTAAACTCACCCGGCACAAGCTCCCGGTAGAACACGCCGTACGGTGTCGTCGGCTTCTTCTTACCACCACTTCCACTACTCCCACTAGATCCCGCTCCGTGCGCGACAGGACGCGGCCCAAGAGCCGCCGGTGCGTGGGGCACGGGTGCGCGGCCTGTCCAGCGGGTCGTGTGGAGGCTGCGGAAGGAGAGGTTTGCGGCGGAGAGGGAAGCAGGTTGACGCGCCAAACTTGAGAGACTGGCGATAGACAACGGTGAAGAAGCTGCGGGAAGGCGGAGACGCAGTGGTGTGCGCTGGGCCATGGCGCGGAGGGGGAGCGCTCGTGTGAGGTCGAGCTTGCGGAGGAACATTGTGAGGTTGTCTGATAAGGGTGCGAGTCGACTGAGAGGGGTGCCAGAGTTACAAGTTTTTGGATATCGAGAGTCGAGATGCGTCGCTGGAATGGACACCCGCTAAGCTTGAAACCTCGCCGTCGTCGTTGCCGGTCGTTGCAGATGCACTTGATAGTGGTGAGAGGAACGGCGGCCGTCCGGAGCAGACGTCAGAACCAGTCTGTGAAGGAGCTTGCACACAGGGTGAGAGCGGGATCAAATTCTTGAGAACATCGGTGACCCCTCAGCCGGCGTTCCTGTCCGTTGTCGTCATACAGCCAATGACTGGCCAACCATCTCGACACTTTCTCTTCTTCCATGCTCGCTACTCGTATTCTCACCTCTGCACCCCGCACTCTCTCCCGCACCCTCTTCACCTCTGCAAAAATGGCTGTTCCTTACACTGTCGTCTCTACCGACCGTAAGTTGTGCGACATCAACTAGCCGTCGACGAGCGCTGACTGGTGACAGTGGCTCCGGCTGCCATCGGCCCCTACGTTCAGGCCGTCAAGCACAACGGCGTGAGTATCCGTCACAGAAGAGGAAGATAGGGTGCCGCAGACACCCTCTGGCAGAGTCCCGGGGAGTATCAGCTCACACCACAGATCATCTACGCCTCGGGCTGCATCCCTCTTGACCCCAAGTCGATGAACATTGTCGAGGGCGGCATCAAGGAGCAGACTGTGAGTGCCCCCGTGTGGTTGAGGCGCACAGGTGGGAGGGTAGTTTTGGTATGAGGGGCGTTCTGTTGGCCTCGTCAGCCCGGCTGCGCCTACCAGCGCGACAGCACATGGTCACTCAACGGATCTACGGATCTGCGCCGCAGCCCAGCCAACGCCAGCGGCTACCTTCCCCACAGCGCCACCTATCTCTTCCGAATTCTCTGCTGCAAGCATGACACTGACAAACCAAAGGCCCAGGTTCTCAAGAACGTCTCGGCCGTCCTCGGTGCCTCGTCGTCGTCGAAGGGCCACGTCCTCAAGACCACCTGCTTCCTCAAGGACATGGGTGACTTTGCCGCCTTCAACGAGCTCTACGCCGAGTTCTTTGGCGAGACCAAGCCCGCTCGCTCGTGCGTCGAGGCTGCTCGTCTCCCCAAGGACGTCCTCGTTGAGATCGAGTTCATCGCCGTGGAGGAGGCTGCTTAAATATCATTTTGGTAGTGATGATAACAGGAAGGAGTAAAAGCCGCTGGCAATATGCAATCAGTGGATAAACGCGATACAGGCCGGAGAACGCTTGGTTAAATGGCGTCCGAAGGACTGCTTTGAAGGGCGACAGTGCCGCCAATTGTGTATTAAGATACAGGCTCGCGTCTTCAGCAGGAGGAAAGGTGCGGTGCCATCACACACCGCGTATACGCATGCCTGTACATCACAATGCTTCTATCCTGAGTCTCCTACTGCATCTCAACGTCCTCGCCCGCCGCAGGTGCCGCAGGCGCAGCACCCTCAGCAGCAGCACCCTCAGCCGCCTCGCCCTCGACAGCCGCGTCGTCCTGCGGTCCGTCCTCGGGCTCGCCCCTGCTCACGCGCCAGGTGCGGAGCAGCGAGTCAACATCGTCGTTCTCGTACACACGGAAGTTGCCGAGGCGCGCCGCTCCAGAGAGGGTCGCCTTGACCTCCGTCGAAGCGGGGCCGATGATGGCAATCGAGGTGTTAAGGGTGGTCAGGTGCTTGTCCTGCTGGAGTGTGTCGGCGAGAGCCGAGAGGCCGTGGTTGATGAGTGCTGGCAGGTCTGCGGACTCGAATGACTCAAAGTTCTTCTCCAGATACGTCTTGGCCGACTGTGAACGGGCACCGATCGAGTGAGCATAGTACTCGAATGCGGTTCCGGAGGGGGAGAACTCGAACAGGTGGGGGCCGGTCTCCTGAACGGTCAGAATAGACTATCACAGGCAACTCACGTCTTGGCCGATGACGAGGAAACCGACACCGTAAGGTCGCCTTCCGTAAATCTGGGTGTTGTTCTGGGCCTCTAAATACGTTAGCAATGACTCGAGGCGTGTTACGCACTGTCGGCAATGGTCTGTACGAGACGAGCGACGGGGATCGCGCGGCCGTACAACATACGGCTCTGCATAGCGTGCTGGCGCATCGAGTTGCTGTAACAGTCAGTGGCCGACTTTTGCAATCAGCTCTCGGTCCACCCACCTCAAAACACGGGCATCACTGGTCAAACCCGCAATGGCAATACCGACGTGGTCGTCAATGCGGATCAGCTTCTTCTGGTACGTTGCGAGCTCGCCAGTCGAACGCTTGAGGGTGAGCAGAACGGCGTGGGTCTTTGAGCGCAGACCGATGGCGGCAGATCCCTGCTTGACAGCCTCGAGAGCGTACTCAACCTGGTGCAGCTTTCCCTGTGGGGACTGAGTGGGTTAGTGGCCTGTTTTGTACAGGGGGGGGGGGGGGGGGGGGGGGGGGGGGGGGGGGGGGGGGGGGGGGGGGGGGGGGGGGGGGGGGGGGGGGGGGGGGGGGGGGGGGGGGGGGGGGGGGAAGGTCGTGTTGTCCGAGTCGTAAGAGTTGCGGAACTGGTGCGTCAGTGACATTTGCGTGGGGAGAGGGTGCCAGTGAGAGTGACGTACCATGGTGGGCAGACAGATACGGGTGAGTTGAGATGGTTCTCTGTCCTGTTCCGCAGTGTTGTCGTGCAGTGAAGTGTGAGGAGGAGGGTGTCGAGCAGGAGCGAAAGTAGCAGCAGCAGCAATCAGTTAGCAGCGACGAGACACTTCGTCACCGCCAGAGACGCGTGAGCGACTGCTGGGTGTTTGCCACGTGGCACATTTTTTTTCCTTTTTTCTTTCATTTTATCCTGATCTCGCGTGGACCGCTAAGATTTCTGAAGATTATGACCACCCTTTCCTCCACCAGGCAAGAGTCAGTGTATTGACAGCAGCATCCCATCCTTACCCCATATCCCTCACCACCAACAATGCGTCCCTTAACAGAAGAAGAGACAAAGGCTGTCTTCGAGAGTGAGTAGATGCTACAGCCCGAGACACTTGCTGACAAGACCAGAGCTCGCCAACTACATTGGCAAGAACCTCGTCCACCTCATTGACCGCGACGAGGACGACCAATACTGTTTCCGTCTCCACAAGGACCGGTACGTATAGACTGCAACTGGGCCACTCAGATGCACGGGTGCCCAGGGTCCTGTAATCGGAAGCTAGCACACGCTAACTATGCCAGTGTCTACTACCTCCCCCTCCCCATGCTCCACCTCGCCACCTCGGTCGCTCGTCCCAACCTCATCTCACTCGGCACCTGCATGGGCAAGTTTTCCAAGTCTGGCAAGTTCAAGCTTGGTGTGACTGCTCTCGACTGGATGGCCAAGTACGCCAAGTACAAGGTAAGCCGCGCTGCAAGCTGCGAGGACCGGTCAACCCCCCGTCGGTCGTGCTAAGCTCTCTCGTGTTACGTCTGCTAACAACCCCCACAGGTCTGGATCAAGCCCGCCGGCGAGCTCCCCTTCCTGTACGGCAATCACGTTGTCAAGGCCCATCTGGGTCGTATCACCGAGGACACCCCCGAGCACCAGGGTGTTGTCGTGTTCTCCATGTCCGACATTCCCTTGGGATTCGGCGCCACTGCGCGCAGCACTATTCAGACACGTGCGCTGGACCCCAGCGGCATTGTCGTCTTCCACCAGGCGTGAGTGTTTTGAAATGATGGAGCGAAGAGTGGTGCAGGAGCGGCTGCGAATTCTGCTGTTGGAGAGTCTATCGTGGGCGGTTGTCCAGGCTCGTTCATCCACTCTTGCCTGACCTGCCTTTTCATCAAACCAATGCTGACCTAACAGTGACGTCGGAGAGTACCTCCGTGACGAAGACACCATGTTCTAAATGGACAACTAGACACAGGGATACGTTTGGGATATGGCGAAAAGAGCGACACGCACAGACGGACGCGGGCGACGGCTCGGCCTGGGTGTGTGTGGCGACCCGAGACGCCGGTGAGCGCTTGGGACACTTATACACTGCCATTGTATTGTATGCATCTACTCCACGGCACGGTGGATTGCTCTAGTCTGTTGGGAGCAACGCGAGGTCATTGCCCGGGAGAGGACACGTCAGTGAGGTGGATGTGAGAAGGGACCCGTACTGTGCTGAGCTGCCATGATGGCATGTCGTACTATATTCATCTACGCTGCATCGCTGCACCTGCTCCAATGGCGTGCAGACCGCCACTGTCCCCGAGAACCGCTCTCCTCATTCCTCCAAAGTCTTCGTCCGCAACCGTCCTTGAGCCCCAGGCCTTCAAGCTGCCAACCATAGCAAGCTTACTTGGCAGGCGCGACAACACCGCACTCTGGACACCTCCTGACCTCCTCGTCAGCCATCCACGTGTCGAGGTGGGGCTTGAGCTGGGTGTCGAGGTCCGAGCAGTGGAACTGGACCTGGCGGATCTGGACGAGCTTGTCGCCGTGCGCTTCTGTGTTGGGGCAGAGCCAGCGCATTGTGTCTGGAACAGTTAGCGGGCGCAGTTTGGAGTTGGATTGAAGAAGCTAGGGAGGGAGGAGACGACGATGAGGGCGAGGGAGAGGGACAGGAGAGGGAAGGTGGGGGGACTCACCAACAGCATGGCCAGGACGGACCATCTCCATGACGACGCCAATAGTGTCGGCAACGCGGCGGGGCGAGTGAGGCGTGTTTGCTAGAGAGCGTCAGTGAATCGTACCGGAAAGAGGACCTTATCAGATACGGAAGGAAGATGCGCCTGGTGGGCGGCGTCGGCGGACCTGGATGGCTGCGGTCATAGGGGTCTATGCGCCTCCGAGGTCGTGCAACCAACTGGCAACTCTGTTTCTTTGCCCTGTACGCGCTCACGACCGCTGAGGGCGCCTGTTCCGTCGACAGCGTCCTCGACATACGCAGCCGCCGGCACCGGGTAATTCCGGTTCCGCGCATTCCTCCCACAAAACACCTCAAGCGCAGCAAGATTCCGGGCCTCAAAGAGCCCAAACGCACCAGGCAGCAAAAACATGTCCCCCTCCTCGACGATGATATCCCTGAGCTTGCCCTCGTCGACTACCTTGAGGACCATGGTGCCCTTGTACTGGTAAAAGAACTCTTCGGTCGTGTTGATGTGATAGTCGGTGCGGGTGTTGGGACCGCCGACGATCATGGTGATAAAGTTTTCGCCCTTGTACATGCACTTGTTGCCTGAATCATTAGCTGTGTTCTGCTTCTGAAAGCGAGAAGGAGAGCGGAGATGAGGAAGGCAGGTTTGATGGGGGGACAGGATGTCGACTCCGAAGTCGCAGGACTTGGTATGAGCGACTACGCACCGACAGGAGGCTTGAGAAGGTGGCCATTATCCTTGAGCCACTTCGGAAAGTTGAGGGCTGGCGGGAGCATCCTGGCGGCAGCGTCCTGGGATGGGAGAACGTGAGGAAGGACAAGTGAGAAAGTTGGAGAGGTAGCAAGAGATTACTCAGAATAGGATGGGGCGACTTTCCAGGTTGCGAGTCGGGCCCGATGTGGAGGTCACTCACCCGAGATGAAATGTCCGAGTCATACCCGTGCTGGCCGCTGCGGCTTTGCCACGTCTCTCACCAAAGCAATGGCATCAACAACAGCAGCAGCAGCAGGAAATCGCGATGGCACGCTGCTAGTCACGGTTGGGTCGACTTTGTTCCAAGCTCTCTCGGACGCAGCATTGTCACCTTCGACACTGGCGCTACTCCCAAGTCATGGCATCACCCACCTGATTGTCCAGCTCGGAAAGGCTCAGATGCCGGCACACATTGCTGGACAGGTCTCGTCTTCCACTGGTGGGACTCTTGTGCTTGGCGCCCAGAATGGAGGAGCTCAAACTGTCCTAGGAGGCGGTGAGGTGTTGAAAGTCACTGTCCTGCGGTACACGCGCGATGCAAGGGAGATGGACGCGTTGCTGGACAGCGCAAGGGTTGTCGTGAGCCACGCCGGTGAGTGCATCTCTTTTCAATGCCTCTGCTGCCTTTGATGGCGTGGTTTGAGCAGAAGCATGTGTCCACGCATCGCTAACAAGACAGGCTCGGGTACCATCCTGTCAACACTCCGCCGTTCACCAGCACCGCGCCTACTCGTGGTGCCCAATGCTGCGCTGATGGATAACCACCAAGCCGAGCTAGGCCTCGCGCTCAAGGAGGGCGGATACTTGGATGTGTGCCAGCTTGAGTACGTCGTCTTACCTCTGTCGTGGCCTGTTACTGACGGTGCAGCGATCTTCGCATTGGCCTGGAACGCCTCCTGGATCCCTCAACACCCGCGCCAACAGGCTTTCCTCCGTTTGAGCCCTCCCGCTTCGCAAAGCTGCTTGATGCCACGGCCGGCTTCGCCTGAACCCAACGACTATGCCATAGATTTGCATTGTAATGATATTGTACATACTTGCCACTTCCATCACTCATACCAGGCGATTACCAGTCTCCTGCGCAGCCTGCAGTCCCTCAACCTTTGGCTTATTAGCCTCAGCCCCTGTCTGCAGCTCAGCAGGCTTTTGCGCATCGGCAGCCACTTTCTCCATCGTCGACGCAGCCTTGGGCTTAGCGTCCGAGTGCCCAAGCGACATTTCCGGCTGGATAACGTTCCGGACGCGCTGCTTGAGCACTTTGAGCTCTGGGAATCCCCCCTCGGTCTGTGATATCAGCTGAGTTCTCGGGAGGAAGGGTGAGGCTCACCTTGCGGTCCCACATCAGCTGAAATCCCTGGCCCTTGCCCTCGTCGAGCCAGACACGGAAACGACCACCAGTCTCAGGTGCGTTCATGGGTTGCAAGCTGATTGTACGGATTGCCGGCGGAGGGAAGGTGAGGAGGAGCTCGGTTTGCATCCAAGAGGCGCGGGGTGCCCTGCACAAGTCAGCACTTGTCTGGCGCCTTGAGCAGAGGACCTGGTTGTGACCGAAGAAAGAACGAAGCCTTCTGGAATCTCTTGGGCTGTGCCAACGACTCACCAACGGCAGCGGTCACAGTACTCGATAACGACATGAGGCAGAGACATGGTAGGGGGCACAATGTCAGCAACAGCAGCTGGCTGGGCGGCAGCTGGAGGCGCGGTAGCGGCGGGCGCGGCAGTAGCGCAGTCGACGCAAGATTCTTCCTTGTTGCTCATCATTAGTTGTTGTCCGGTGCTAACAGGTGCAGTGTTGACAAGCAATGTCGCGCGTTCAGTGGCAACAGCATCTGCAGACAAATACGAAGAAAGTGGAGGTCTCGTTTTGACATCATTCTGATCGCGCCATTGCTTGACTTGCGAAGCTTACACACCTCCTGTACGTAAGAAACAAGACAGAGTGGAATGGGCCACAGTAGTGGTTGCGTTCGTGTTGACTGCTTACTGTCATACAGCTCACAGCATGCATACACAAAACGCGACCTCATAACTGTCCACAGTGAGAGTAAACTGCTGTTAAACGGAAGAATCCACCACCCATGTCATATTATTTATTCAGTTATTTTCTTTATTTATCCTAAATCTGCCACGCGAGCAAGTGGAATGGTGCAAGTCGAGATGGTGTCGCCGAAGTCGGCGACCAGGCTAGAGCCAGAAGGAGAGATCAGTCGCTTTGTTCCTCCTCAACACTCTCTGGCCATCATGCCGACCAAAAAGGTCGCACAGTCAGCACCATTGCTGGCACGCGACCCCAACCTCGACAAGGTCAACGACGCTATAGCAGCGTGGGACAATGGAGGACAAGACTCTATGTAAGTTGATCACAACGTCGGATTGTTGTTCCGTTGATCACTGACATTATCGCAGCGTCGCAGTCGTCCAGGACCAGACCAGGGCTGTGGTCGAGCAGCCACTCACCTCGTTGAATCTTGCGCACACCATTCTCACTCTCTTGCGATCCCCGCGCGATGCCACCGACATTCTCGCCATCATCAGTCAGGTCCTAGGAGGCTTGCCAAAGGACAACGATGAGGAGCAGCTTGCGGCATTCTCCATCGCCCTGCTCGAGACACTTGATGAGGTCTGCATATCGCACAAGGATACAACCGACTACCATGGGCAGAACAAGACTGAGGACGAGAACGCTGCCCAGCGCGCGGAAGTCATGACAAAAGCAGCTGCCATCGTTGACAAGATTGTGGTGCGTTCGCCGCCAAGCACCTCTCAACATTCTCTAACTCCCGCAGTCACAAAAGCTGCTTCCTTTGCACATTATCAATCTTATTCTCTCCCCCGAGCGTCTCGGCCGCATGCACCCTACTCCACGCAACCCCGACATGCTCCAGCGACTCCTGGTCAAGCTCACAACCTCAACCTTCTTCAAGCAGCGCACGCGCAACCTCCTGCGCGAGTCGTCCGAGGGTTTTGCTCATCTCATTGTGCTGCTCACCGGTCCAGGAGCGCTAGGTGGTGGAGCAGAGGACAGCGCCGAGGAGACGCAGCGCCGAGCCAAGGTCGTCTGGGCAAATGTTCTCAACATAATAGGCGCCTTTGGCCTCGCCCCCGCGCGTGTGTTGGATCTTATTCTTGAGATTGCAAGCATCAAGGTCGTCTACCACTGGCGATTCTTCCTGGCGCTCTTGCAAGAGTCGTACTGGTGCCCGAAGGAGCATGTGGCGACCCATGACGAGCGGTCAGAGACGGAGCGAATCGAGCACGCGATGGACGTTGGTGTGGATGGTAACACGGCGATCGCGCAGACTCTGGGTTTCCGCTTCAAGTTTTACCAGGTTGGTCTGAGAAGCTAAATGGCACTGACAGACAGAACGGCGATAACGGCAGCACGCCCGTCGAGTTGATATTTCTCGCCGCAGTGCTCGTGAAGCGCGGCTTTGTCAAGGCAGCGCATCTTCTCCCTTCGGTACGTACGTCTTCCGGGTACGTCTGCTGACCTTGCAGTTGAGTCCCGACGACAAGGGTATGGCCGAGGTACACTCCAAGTACCGCGCGGCAATGACTTCGCGCACCGGACCTTCCAACGCCCTGGCAAACTCGGTGCTGGTGGATGACGACGCCCCTGATTCCGGATCAGCGAGCGCGGCTGAGGAGGCCAAGCCTCAGAAGCCCCAAGAAGAGCAAAAGATTCAGCTCCTCGAGGCATTGCTGGCTGTTGGCGAGAGCGAGCTGTCCCTTTACCTCCTTGCGGAGTACCCGTGGTTGGCGACCTCGCATCCCCAAGTCGCATCAATCATTCTGCGCAACGTTGAGTACTGCTTGGAACCTGTGTGGCGTCGTGTGGGCTCCAGCCCTGGTTACTCTGCCGCCCCCGAGTCTACGCCCGAGGCTGTTGGTTACTCGACTTGGAGTCCCGCGCCCCCTTCTACTATCGCCAAGCGCTTCGAGTTCTTCTATCCCGGATGGGAAGACGAGCTCACTGCCTGGGAGTCGGTCGGGGACATTTACCTTAAGGGTGAGCCTTGGCTGAAGCTTTTGCGTGGTCTAGGTGGTCGTGAGGCGTCCATCATGGCCAAGATCTGTCGCATCGCTGCCGATTACTTCAAGACTCTTCGCAATGAGAAGATGGCGGCACAGGGCATCACTTCCGGTCCCCTCACCTTTGACCAGACGATTTCTACTCAGCCAACCGAAAAGGAGATCCAGCCGTGGCGCGGCTTGATCCGTAATACCCTCCTCCCCTCCCTCATATTGTCCGACGCTGCAACAGCAAACTTTGCTATCGACCTCGGCAGAGTACTCGAGTTTCTCCCATGGGCGGAGCGCGCATCGCTGTACGGCGAGTGGCGTGATAGCACTTGCAGCCCCAATGCGCGCAACAACTTTTTGCCAGCCGTGCACGCGACCAACAAGTGCAACCGCGAGATCA
The DNA here is from genome assembly GCA_002335605.1 of Prillingera fragicola. Lineage (NCBI taxonomy): Eukaryota > Fungi > Basidiomycota > Tremellomycetes > Trichosporonales > Trichosporonaceae > Prillingera > Prillingera fragicola. The sequence goes on along the minus strand of BEDY01000008.1, from coordinate 392,793 downwards.
AGCAGTCTCTTGGACGTGTTACTGCCGCCCAGTCGAACCCTACCGCAGGTGCGCTTGCGTCGCAGGCTGCCGAGCGCGGACCTGCGCGTGCGCTCGCCAAATTCAGCCACGCCAACCCCATTGCTCTTTGGACCATTGCCAACTCTCAGGTCATGTCTTACGGTAGTATAGGCAACATTGGCGAGTACGTCATTGAGGTTGGCAGGTACGTCAACGCGCTCGCCAAGGACATTGCCGTCTGGAGCTGGGTGGACACGCTCTCCAACGAAAACCAGATGACGCCCAAGAAGATTGGTCACTTGTCGACCTTTATGGGTCTCGTCAACCGTCGATTCCCCTTCCACCTTGAGCCAGTGCTGCAGTATATTGCCAACCGTGTCAAGTTCCTCGACTCGTCGGTTCTTACAGTCGTTGAGAACCTTGTGGGCGGCATGTCGGGGGAGGACATTGTGTCCAACAATGTCGTCTCGTCGAGCCAGGTCGAGGCGTACGCCACCGGTCCCGAGATGATCCGCGAGTCGTTTTACGAGACCGAAATCACAGTCGCCCGACCAAACTACAACGTCAAGCGCTCGCACGAGCTCATAGTCCAGGTTCGCAAGAGTCTGCCGCGTCTGATTCAGGCCCTACGTGAGACGCACCTCGCCATACCAATTCTTGTCGGCCTTGCGCTCCTCACCCGCGACACTTTGCGGTTGAACGACGACATTCCCGTCAAGATTATGGGAGAGAGGAGGGACTGGGCACGCGACGTCTTCTACCAGTACTGCGATCTCATTACCCAGCACCTCACGCCTGACGAGCTGCTTGAGCTAATTCCTACACTGGGCAAGCTGCAAGGTGGATGCGGTGTAGAGTCCCAGCTTGCCTGGGCAATTCTGCGTCCCAAGCTCGCTGCTGCTCAAGCTGCCGAGAAACCGGCCGAGGTCGACGGCATGGTTGTCGACGAGCCGGCCTCTGCCGACTGGTGGCCTGCAAGCCTCAACGAGACGATCGATGAGCTGCGCTACTTGCTGGAAAGCGACGTCAAGGAGCTGCTTTCGTGCCCCTTTGTCGCGCGCTTCAACAGCCTACGTGCCTCGGACATTGCCTTTTCGGGATCGACGTACGACAAGGCCACGGCGCGCATCACAAAGCTCATCCGCGACCTCGAGGCCCTGAAGCCTACACACGAGACGCGCGTCGAGGGAGCCCGTCTCCGTAACAGGAACAAGAAGCTGCTCGAGGAGCGTCCCGCGATGGAAGAGCACGTCAATGCTATGCGCGCACGCTTGGCGACTGAGAGTAGTCAGTGGTTTGCGCACACTGTCGGTCGCGACCTCGGCAACTCCATCGTCAACTTGCTGCACAAGCACTGCCTGTACCCTCGCGCGGTGCAGTCAGCCGCCGACGCTTTCTTTGTTGCCAAGTTTATCCGCATGGCCCACGACTTTGGCACACCAGGCTTTGCGACCGTCTACGCATACCTCAACTTCAGCAAGGACCTCGAGACGCGCATATTCGAGTGCACGGAGGGCGAGGCCCACAACCTCGGTCGCTGCCTTGCGCTGATTATGACCGACCTGGACGTTTGGCACAGCAACGAGGAGAAGTACTACCGCGAGGCTCTCGGCTGCGATGTGCCATCCAAGCCGATCGACAATGCTGCGCTCCTCGAGTCCCAGACCCTCCACGGCATGAACTTTATCTCCAAGCCCAACGAGCCTCAGATGCCCATGACTTGGGACAAGTTCCGGAACTTTTACGCAAGATTCCACCTCTACGTCTGCAACGGCCTGCTCGCATGCTGGGACACGGAGAATTCGCTGTACAGTCCCAAGAACGCCGTACTCATCGCGCTCAAGGTTCTTCCATGCTACCCGGCCATGACGACTCACGCCAAGAAGATTGAAGATGCCGTCAAGGGTCTGCTCGACCGAAAGGATGGCAGCCTCACGCCCGACCTCAAGCCTGCGTTCAACTCGTACATTTCCCAGCTGCGTAATCGCAAGAGCCACCGTGCCTGTGTGTCGCCAGCAGAGTTCCACCCCCTCGGTCAGAGAGCTGTGCCCAAAGCCGCACCCGCGCCTGCACCTTCTACCGACGCAAATGGCACCGGCAACGCCGACGCTAAGGAGCCTGCCATTGAGGCGGCAGCCGAGGCAAGCGCGACGCCCGAGCCAGCATCCGCGCCAGCCACGTCGTCCGCAGACGCCAAGGCCCTCCGCGCCAAGCTCGAGCAGAGCCGCAACAACCGCTCTGCAAAGGAGCGCGAGGCCAAGGCCGCTGCTTCAGCACCCACTCACTCCCTCCCCACGCCGCCCGCCGCCCCAACAGGCCCACGCGCAGCCCACCCGGAGCGCGCTGCCGGGCTCAACATGGGCCCACCGACTGAGCTGAGCGTCGACGAGGCGCGCGCTGCTGCGCGTGCACGCAAGTTTGGCTCTATTGCTAGCTCTGCGCCGCCGAGTGGCCCTGCGGGCGGTCGTAGTCCTCGAACTGATGCGCGGGATTCGCGCCACTCGACACCCCGCAATTCGCCCCCTCCTGGTGGCCGTGCGCGCCGAAGCGATACAGCTGACAGTCGTGTGAGCGACCGCTCGCGCCGGCGGGAGGGCGATGAACGTGAGCGCGAGGTTGCGCGCAGGGAAGAGCCGAGGAGGGATGAGAGGGACGACCGACGTGGTGATCGCAGGGACGAGAGGAGGGACGACCGCGACAGGCATCCCAGGGATGCGCATCCCCGCGACGCACCGCATGCGCCAAGGGATGCGAGGGATGACCGCCGTGATGGACGCGATGGACGCCGAGATGATCGCGTTGGTGACCGCCGCGACGACAGGCGGAGGGATGGCCGTGGAGATGCGAGGGACGACAGACGACACGACGACAGGCGACACGACGAGCGGCCACGCGAGCGTGATCCCCGCGACGCCAGGGATATCCGCCGCGAGGAGCCTGATCGCCGGAGGGACGGTCGCGATGACCGCCGAGATGGACGAAGGGACGACCGCCGCGATGACCGGTCAGCTGGTGGGGCGACGCCTCGCGACAGGCCGGCTGATGACAAGCGTCCCATTGACGACAAACGTGCCGACGCTCGTGAGCCCCGCCGCGACTCGCGCCGGAACTCGCCCGCACCTGCGCCTGTTGCCTCGGTGCCGGCAGCCGTCACTGCGGCGCCAGCACCGTCTGCACCTGCAGATGACCGTCGGGGCCGCGACGAGCCGCCCGTGGACCGCAATCGGGGTCAGCGTCCGCCCGCCGGACCAGGATCCGGCGCCGCGACGCCCGTGACCCGTGAGCCCGAGCGTCCCGCAGACCGCGACCCGAGGGACGACGACCGACGCCGCCGAGATGGCCGCGGCCGTGACGGACGTGACCGCCGCGTAGGTGGACCCGACTCGCCAGGTCCTGGCATCGAAATTCGCGGCAGCGACAAGGGTATGCCCGTCGCTCCTGCCATGCCTGAGCGTGAGCGAGAGCGCGACGGACGGCGCCCTCGTGGTAGCGGCCAGGGACGCGGTGAACGCGGTTCCGGCGGTGGTGGTGACGGTGCCCCAACACCCCCTATCAGCCTCGCAGCGCGTATGGGCCTCGGAGGTGGCTCCGCCCCCAACACTCCTGGCGGTGCGCCGCGTGAGCGCGACGATGGCGGAAGCGGTAGTCGCAAGAGGCCATTGGACGATGGCCCGTCTTCGCGTGAAGACTCGCCGGGCGTCAAGCGTGCGCGTGGAGGCGGTGGGCGCCGGTCTGGTGGTGGTGGAGGGGGAGGTGGTGGTGGCGGCGGTGGTGGAGGAAGGAGGGAAGGGTCAGCTGGAAACCGGTTGTTGGCTGGCGCTATGCGCGCGACCCTTGAGAAGTAGAGAAAGCATGGCAATCTTTATGTAGCATTGATACCTGACTTGCATGTCACCCCGTCATGAGGCTTACTACGGGATGAGGACACGGATTAACAGATCATGCACACGAACCCTGGCACTGAAGTCAATGTTGGCGCTCAACTTCAACAGCCACCCACCGGGCAGAACAAGCATGACGATCACTAAACCACACTGGACGCAACAACGCGGAGACAACAAATCGATACATTGGACGCAAGCATCCCAAGCTACAATACTACATTCAATAACAGTGGATCAACCCTGAGACATAGTCAGCGTCTGCACCATCTTTAAGAACGGGGAAAAGAGATGGTAGGAAAGAAAGGGTAGGTTGTGGTAGATGCCCTAAGTTGGCCGTTCTTAATGTACATTTTCGACGTCACCGTCCAGGTTCGGACTCAGTCTTAGCATGGAAAGTAAATCATCCTTGGGCAGGCAGCAGCAACTCTCCTCGCTGGAGAGCTCCTGCGCCGTGTCGCACTCGCATGCGACGGGGTGGGTGTGGAGTGTAGGGGGCTGGAATGGATACTCACACTGTGTTCATATCCCAAGGCGGGCCGCCATCCTCGCACAGTGTGCAAGCAACCTTTTATCGTCAGCACTTGTTTCAACACATGTCAAAGAAAAGTGAAGGATTGAAGGCTCAGTGAGCAACTATTTGGCTGAGTGCGAGTCGATCCTCAAGGCGTCCCCCCGCAGGGATAGAGGCCAGTAGGACTGGGGCGACAATAATGATCATCATGATACGTGCGACCGAGCCCTGCCTAGTGCACAGAACACAGGCAGATGGCTCGACACCGCGCGTGAAGACGAGGCACACCTTGTGTGCGTAGGGCTGTGCGCACAAGGAGTGGAAGAAGGGATAGTGGACGCGACAAAAAGGTGTTGAAGGAGAGACACTCACTGGCTGGCCACTTAGGACTGACGGGGTACAATGGGAGAAAGCAAGAGCACTGTTGATGCTGGTTACTTTAACTGAAAATGTTGGGTGCGAGCGTCGCTGGGCGGGGGCGAGGGCCTGGGTGCGGCCGTTTTTCTAGCGTGTATTTTAATTATTTTATCCCGAAATGTCCCGGAGTGGAGGGTAGGTTGACTACTGGCTTCGGCCTAGGCAGTGAGGCCGTTCTGGTGCATGACTTCAGCCTCCATCAAAGCCAGTTCCGGCGCAGGACCGCCTGTCGTCTTGCGGTTAAGGGCGGTCTCGATCTCGAGCGCGAGGTCCCACATCTGGGGGTATGCGACGGCATACTGCTTGAGCGCAAGTATGCAGCCCATGCAGTCCATGTTGCCCTGCCGGGCAAGGTACATGCCTGAATCAAAGATGGGGCGATAGCAGATCAGCGGATCCAAGCGCATGTGCCTCTGCTCTGTGCCAACTGCCGCAATCATGGCAATGCGCGACGCCGCATGCGCTGACTCGCCCTTGAGCCGCTCGCGCATGGTGGCAACCTCGAGGGCAACCATATTGCTCCTCATGGCACCACCATCTTCGCCGTCAGCAATGCCGAAGTCACGAACTGCGCGGTCGACCACGAGCCAGAGCGCGTGGTGGAAGATGTCGGTCGAGCACGCCTTGACAGCATCCTCAAAGCTCCAGTGCGCAGGCAAGGGCAGGGCAATGCCGAGCTTGTTCAAGTAAAGGTCGCGCCAGCTTGTGTGCTCGTGGACAAAATCGCGAAGCAGTGTCAGCGGAATACCGGAGGCGGCAACACGGGGTGTCCAGAGGTCGATGAGCCGGCGGGCAGTGGTGGCGGCTGAGCGGGCAGCAAAGAGCCAGGGCTGTGGGATTAGAGGTGCACGCAGGGAAAGCTCCTCTTCGACTGCGCTGACACTCACGTCCTCGTCCATGCCTAGGGAGGCGGCGGTTGACAGCAATGGACCGACTTCGTTGATGGTGAAGAAACTGTTTGTCAGCACCGCCCCCCCTCCAGGCGCAGACTTACGTATCAGGCCGCAAGCGGTAAAACGAGGTTTCGAATCCGGACACCATGTATAGGAGGAGCTGAGTACGCATCCTCTCATCGTTGACGGGGGTGAACTGGAGCAGGGGGACGTCTCCGAGCTGTTCCATGAGACTCGCGGCGGTGAACATGTAGCTAGCACGGTAGCGTTGCTTGAGAGTCGCAGATTCTGTCCAGGTCAGCAGAGGCTTCCTTTTTCACCTCAAGAACTCACGTCCAAGCAGAATTTCCAGCAACACTAATGACTGGGCGTTGACGAGTGTTGGTACACGGAAAGCCTTGCAGGTCTCCACCACCTCACGTGCCCGAATCACCAAAAGCTGACACATGCGCGAGCGTGGACGGCCTCCGCCAGCATCGCCATCGCGGGATACACTCTCGTCCCGATCGGCAGTTACAGACTCGTGATCGCTAAACTTGGCACCAAGTGCAATCACGACAGCCAATAGAGCGTGTGGAAGGGGACCAGCAGGTCCCCCTGGGTCCTTGAAGCGGGCGATGAATGTGTCGGCGTCAAGGATCGGTACCCGGCAGGCCACGATGGAGAAGAAACAATCGAGAAACTCCATAGTCATGCTGCTCAGATTAGCAAGGCACAAGGTATTCGACTCGACTCACTTTTCGAGTTCTGCTTCACCGCTCGCCCATAGCCCCAAATGAGCTGAGGAGGCTGGTTCGTCCCACACGGCACCGCCAGTCTCTTCCCAGAGATCAGAGCTTCCAGAGTGCACTGCCTCCAAGCTGGGCACATCAGAGTATCGCCACTCCTGGTGGTGAACAGGTGTGGGTGAGAAGAGATAGCGCAGGAGGTCCGTCTGAATCACTGCAGGGTGCTTTAAATGTGTTCTTCCAAAAGATGCCGATGATGTTGGGGCCATGTAGCTCATGAGAGCAATAGCGCTGTGCCAGGTCAGCACCAGTTGACTGCCTAGTGGAACCTGTGCAGACTCACTCGTTGACTGCCAATGGGTCACGTTCGCGCGACTGGCCCTCTTCGGCTCCAGCGACTGCTCCTGAAGATGTTCTTGAGCCCATGGATGACGGTCGTCCCTCGTCGCCTGACCATCGGACCTCGGCAGTACCAGACGGGCCAGCCTTGTCCTCTTGGCTGCGAAACCGCCTGGGCTTCTTAGGCTTGCTTTGCAGCTGTTCAATGTAATTGGATGTGCACTCAATGTCCTTGTTGACGCATTGTTCACACTGCGAGAAAAATGTATCAGCAACTGCCTGCTCTTAGAGAATTCGCCACCCGATCGACTCACGCGTTGAGTGGTCGATGTCCTGCGGCATCGGATCTTCTTTGCTCGACAGGCATCGCATGCAACGTTTTGCTTGCGCGTTGCACCGTTGAATAGCGACATATTGGATGTCATTTGTGTACGAGATGTGGGGTCTAGACGTGCGTTTGGGGCATTGCTTGGCCTGCTCCCCGCTTACTCTTTATGTTGTGACTGGATTGACTGGATTAGATTGAGTGGAGGTCCACATCATGCGTGGTTTCGGATCCGAGACTGATAACAACAGGAACGCCACTGATCGGTGTTATCTCCGGCATTAGCTTGTACAGTGAGCAGCTGTGGAGGTCAGTTCGACGTCAAGGAGGTGCACATCACTACTCATCCTCTTGATCACAGCGACTACCCGGTATCCTCAGCCGTGCGCATCATCGTACAGCTCAGCGGACAGCAGGGTGGATTATAAAGGGCTTCGTAATCTGTGCATCGACCATCACCTTCTACGTTCGATATCCGTCTGCAATTGGTGCTAGAGGCGGCTTTCTCCCGGTCGAACGCATCGAACATATCAGACTTGTCATCTCGTCTAGAGGGCCTGACCTGTTGCGAAACCAACTGCACATAGGTTGACTTTCGATCTTTTGACTCTCCCAAGGACTCAGCTGCACAGTTACACCTCCTCGCTCCCATACGTTGTTGCCACCCAGCATCAACAATCATGTCGACAGTCTTCTACCGCTGGGGTGCTGGCCGCGATGAGTCGCGGGTCAAGTTTGACGGCACCCATATCTCGGTGTTTGACTTCAAGCGCCAGGTCATGCTCGACAACAATCTCGGTAACGGCAAGGACTTTGACCTGGTCGTCCTCGAGAATGGAGAAGGTGAGTAAGGGCGCCCCAAGCAGACTGGATACGACGCTAACTCGCGCAGAGATGAAGGACGACGACCACCAGATTGCACGTTCCTCCTCGCTCGTTGTTCGCCGACGCCCTGCGTCCATGAAGGGCCGCGGAACTGCGCAAAACTACATCATCGGCACAGATGCGGCATCTGCTCTGACAGGCGAGCACCGAATTGAAGCTCACGCGCGTGAGGCGATGAAGGACCGGATGTTGAATCGCGGCGCGCGCGGCACTGGCGGTACCTTTGGCAGTATGACGAAGCGCTTCGATGGCAAAGAGGATCCAAAGGCTGGGGCACCAGCTGTTGCTATCACAACAGGTGATGCCGACGAGGACGCGCGTATCCAGGCCATGTTGCAACAGAACGCCGACACCTGGGAGGAGATGCAGGAGGACATGTCATCACTACCCCGCTTCAACGCTGGTCAGAATCGCCGGCCATTGAAACCTTCTGGCCCTGGTGGACCTGGTGGCGGTCCCAGCAAGTTTGACTATTCTGTGGCCCCCGACAAGGAGCCACCCGTGGGCTATATTTGTTACCGCTGTGGACAGAAGGGACATTGGATTCAGAACTGTCCGACCAACGAGGACCCAACGGCCCAGGACCGCAAACGCTTTGTGCGTGTCACTGGTATCCCCAGGAGTTTCCTCAAGACCGTCGAGACCCCCACTACCGGCGAGGGTTCGTCAGGCGGTGCAATGCTTACCGCCGACGGAGGCTTTGTGCGTGCCGTTCCCGACCAGCGCGCGTGGCAGAAACAGGCGACAGCCAAGGCCAAGACCCTCACTGGCCAGGACGTGCGCGATACCGAGCCGCTGGACCCCGAGCTCACTTGCGGTATTTGCAAGAAGCTCGTCTGGGAAGCTGTCCGGGTACCATGCTGTGACGCACAGTTCTGCGAGGAGTGCATCCAAAACTACCTTATGGAGCACGACTTTGAATGCCCTGCCTGTGAGAGCAAGGTCGCTTCTCTTGACAAGCTCAAGCCCGACGAGAAGCTTCGCGAGCGCGTCAAGGCCTACGTCGAGGGTGAGGTCCAACGCAGCAAGAAGGAGGGAGAGGAGGCAGAAGAAGCCGAGAAGGCGGCCGCTGGTGAAGGCGAGGGCAGCGGCACCCCAGCGTCCGATGCCGCCAATGCTCTCGACGTGTCCGGCAAGAACCCGTTCCAAGGTCCGATGCCTGACATGAACACCATGCACGACTACCTCCAAGCCATGATGCAAACGCTCCGCAACCCTCTCGTCCCCCCCGCTCTCAAGGCCAACCTCCAGTCTCACATCAAGATCACCAATGCGAATCTGCTCCAGATGCAGATGCTTGCTGCACAGGGCATGATGTTTGGCGGTATGGCCGCCATGAGCGGCATGATGAACAATGGCATGGTTGGCATGGCCAACAATATGACTGGCAACAACATGGCCATGGGCAACGGCGCCATGGGCAACATGAACATGCAGCAGCAGGGCATGCAGCAAGGCATACAGCAGGGCAGCATGATGCCTCAGCAGCAACAGCAGCGGCCGATGCCCAACCGAGGGGGTTTCCGCGGCGGATTCCGTGGAGGATTTAGGGGAGGGTTCCGTGGTGGGCACAATGCCGCGATGCGCAATGCGTCGCTCAAGCGCCCGGCCGAGGAAGGTGTCGGAGGACCGGACAAGTCGCAGAGGGTCGTGTAGAAATGTTGTATACTAGTGCATTGCATGGTGGAGGCATCTTGGTGCGTTCCTGTAGCAAGTGGCGAACGTGGCGCGTGCTAGGATGGCTAAGTTGATGAATAATAATTAATTGAATTAAACATGTGTCACTCAAGACGTCGTCCGCGGGGATCCGTGGTTCACACTGTATAACTTGTGAAGATGATGTCCACCAAAATCTAAACCACTAAAAGCAAATGTTGCGGTCTTCAGGTTGACTGATATTGTTGCGAAGGCCTGTGTGGAAGGTGAATGAAGTTGAAGCCCCAACATGTCTTGCATGTCGTCACGGCACCTCCGTCACTATGAGTGCCCCTCATGAATGCCCCTCATAAAAATTGAACATTAAATTACTCTTGCACCCGTACTGCTTGCTACTTGCCACTAAAGAGTCAACATGCACAAGCCATGCTTGTTGACAGCCTACTCCACTTCAACAGAGCGGCTGCCCACCCTAAGTGGGAGGCTCGGATAATATCATTGTGACGAAATGTTGAATCTCGATGTCCAAGTCCTTCCACAACCTTGAACACGCAACCAGCAACAACCTCCAAACGAGCTTCAGCAATATGGCCACAGCAGTAGCCCAAACCCAGGCATCCGCCTCAACTTCAGCGTCAACCGCTGCTGCGGCGACCGTCTTTCAGCGCCTGCACCCGGAGCAGTACCTTCTCCGCTTCCTCAACAAGGGCTACCGGCCTGATGGGCGCAAGGCTGGCGCCTGGCGTGGCGTGAGCGTCAACACTGGTTTGTCTTTGATCCGCTGGATTTCATTACTGACATTCGCAGGCTCAATTGCGACCGCTGACGGCTCCGCCCTCGTGCGCATGGGCGACACCACGATGGTGTGCGGTGTCAAGGCTGAGATTGCTGAGCCGAGCGGGGCGGCGCCGGACGAGGGTTTTGTTGGTGAGTTGAGCGCACGAGAGTACAATAAGAGCAAGGAGATAGAAACCTGACGTTACAGTTCCCAACATTGACTTGCCGGCACTGTGTTCGCCAAAGTTCAAGCCTGGTCCCCCGAGTGATGAAGCCCAGACGCTGTCGAACCGTCTCAACGACCTGATTGTCTCGTGCGTGCTGCTTACTGCACCAAAGAAAGGCAGCTAACATTCCAGCTCCCGCACTCTTCCCCCCACGTCTCTCGTCATCGCGCCCGGCAAAGCCGTCTGGGCCATCTACATTGACGTCGTCTGCATCAACTACGACGGCAACGCGTACGACGCGGCCGTGCTCGCAGTCATGGCAGCTTTGCGGAATAGTAAGCTCTTCAACCATTTTTTGTGTTAACGGAACAAGCCCGCTTGCCCACCGCAACATACAGCGATGAAACCCTCCAAACGACCTGCGATGCCTCCAAGACCGTCCCTCTCCCCCTCGGCCCGCTGCCACTCTCATGCTCCTTTGGCATCTTCCAGTCCTCTCACCTGTTACCGGACCCGACGGCGTTCGAGTCCCCGCTCCTGCAGACTACGATCAGTATTGTGCTCGACGAGCGCGGACATACACGGTCAGTGAGGCATGACGGTCTTGGAGGGGTTGTTGGCAAGAGTGGAGCCGAGGTCTTGGATGAGGCGTGGAGCGTTGCAGAGGAGCGCGTTCGGGAGCTCAGGAAGGAGATAGGCTAGGGTGTTGAGAGAGCGTGTATTATTATGCATTTTGCATCGTGTAAGCTTGTGCGCATCGCCAGGAGGTCTTGGGCGCATTTATACGTATTTATCTCAGCTCGGGTCTTGCGACGCCACTCGGTCTCTCGGGGGCACAAGGACGCCGTTGACAGCTGCCGGCCTCCATGCTTCTCCATTCTACAGTGTTCATCGTTGGAGATATATTTTAGTCAATCTACATACGTGTGTTGCTACAATCAAACTCTATACGCCACCTTGAGCCAGGGATGACCCATGGTGGTAAATCTATCACGGCCACTCACACCACAGTGGGCCGCTCACCCTGCTGCGACTCGGCGGTATGCCAGCGCTGCAAAGCCTCGGGGTCGCGGAACGCGCGGCGACCGGTAAAGTCGTGCTTGAGACCCGCTGGCTCGTGGCGTTCCTGCCAAGCGGCGAGGCGGGACATGTATCGCGGGCTCGACTTGCCTGCGGGCCACAGGTCGGCGACAAGCGAGAGGAAGAAGAAGACCAAGATGAACGCAATCGTCCACTCCATTGCTGCTGCGCCGGATGTGATGCGGTTGCATTGCTCGGCGGAGCGGTTCTTGTGGGCAGCCCGGGATCCTCGGCACTGTAATTGTTAGTATTGCAGTAAAGCAAAGAAACTTACGACGCCGTAAAGAACCGCAAAGGCAACGGCACCGGCGACGGCGAATATGACGACAATGACCTTGATGATCGAGTTGCGGAGCAGCGACTTGCGGTCAGGATGGTCCTTGTGCAACGACCACTGCTTGTCAGCTTTGGCAACCATACTCAAAACTTACAACTTCGCCAGTCTGGAAGATTGCCGACAGAGCCGTACCAACGACAAACACACATGTCATGGACCAGTGCACGGTGCCGTGATTGTAATTGTCCATCTGCGAAATGGTCAGTGAAATGGTTGGTCACTTCGGCGACGCACGATTGACAGGGCGATAAGGCCGGCTCCTCCTGCTGCGGCAAAGAAGATGGCACCCCAGTCTGCAACGTCAGCAGTATTCAGCAAGCCAGCACGAACGGAGAATCTTCTCGCGCTTGCGAACGTCTGTCGGAAGCCGGTCTTGGTGTCGCAGCCAGCGCTCTGCAAGAAGCGTGAGGACGAACCCGCTATTGAACGGTCAGAACAGGTCACAGCGCCGTCGCCAGCACTCACCCAGCGGTAATGCATGTCATGGGTATAAAGACATTCTGCAAACGTCAGCTTGATCATCGGTAAGTGACTGACCTTGTGTTTACCCGCGACGTTGGAGATGAAAACAACATCGGCCTCCTTTGCCGCGTATTGCGGCTTGCCGTCGCGCACCCAGATAGCTAGCAGCGCAAGAATTCCCGAGAGCCATGCGCAGGTGGTGATGATTGGGATGAAGACATAGGGCCCATAGACTTGAAGCGTGAGCCCAAGGGACCATGAATCGCACTCATTTCCACTCACACACATGCGACGTAAGGGTTCGCGTGTTGAGGTGCAATGGGAGCCTGCTTGTACGCCGGGCAAGCTTTTCGCCCGTGCTCTCGACGTGGTGCTGTCCGTGAGCAGACACGGGCGTGTTGATCGCTGTGTTATCTGTGCTCATTGTGCTCATTGCTTGGGTTGAAGAGTCAAGACTACTATACATCTGTTGGCAGACTCTTTACACTTTTTAGGGATACGCCGACGTTGTCGCCCGATGGCCGATCATCATAATAACATACGTCATCACACTTGTCCGGCCTTGTGTTGGGCGGCGAGAGGCAGAGCGGCGAGCGGGCTTCGGTGGCCAGAACAGGGCCGGAAGATCTGCAACTACTGAGGGGTGGGTGGCCAAGTCCAGGTGCAGCCGGTGCGGTAAACAAACTCTCACTCTAACGCACCCGAAAAGGTGACTGACACGCGACAAACAGTCGCGCCTACCTAGAGAGCCGGTCGCAAGGAACGGCCTTACAGTGGAGCGGCGATGCACAGCGCAGAGATGTGCCGTCACGCGACACGAAAGAGCAGCCAGAGCATGCTGAGGGTCAGTCTGTTCCCAGAGTGGCCCGCAAGGAAGACGGGCCACTCTGGGGCGCGTCATTCCAGCCAAATTAAGCACCAAAGCTCAAAAGCACATCTCTTGATTTCCTGTCACATCTCGACTCTTACGTTTCACTTGCTTGTCAACCTCACCTGTGCACACTGCACTTTTACGTTTACACCTTACCCCACAACGACTCCTTCTGCAGTAGCAGCCGCACACATGCACGCCAGAATATAAGCGACGACAGCCTCCCAGGCTCCCCTCCATCACACCTCCTGGACAACAACAACCATGGCCACCGACGCAACGGCCCAAACGCAACACACCGCCGCCATGGCGAGTACGGGCGAGAAGGCGGGGACGCCTTCCATCTCGTCTGCTGACCGCGCGATACATGAGGACGCCGGCCGGCGGGAAGAGGTCACAGTGCACAAGTTCTTCAAAGGCGGCTGGCGGCGTAAGGCGACAGCCTTGTTGCCACGAGAGCTCAAGAATGCTCGTAATTTTGCCCGATACTGCCCACTGTTCGCTGCCATTATCGCTCCATGCTCGACGCTCATGGATATCCCGGGATTGACCGTTAGTCGCTGTGTTGGCAGCTTGACAGGCGCGGCTAGCGGCACGTCGGTGTCGGTGGAGCGCGTCCACTCGTTGCCCCGCGGTCCGCTGGTCCTGTTGCTCATCGCGGTGTGCAGTGCTGACAGCGTAGCAACCATGGTACACCATTGATGGCCAGAAGCAAAAGGATCCTAAAGGCTGCACTGCTCTTTCCGCAGTTGGTGTTGCGCTCAACGTCATCGCCAATGTCCTGCTCGTCATCCGCTTCTCTTACAAGAAGGCTCTGTGGCGACGGTTTGTCAGGTGAGTAGTCTGTGCCAGGCGCTATAAGGGGTGGAGCGCTCCACACTGCTACCACCTTGCTCCTGACGTCAACCGCTGATCTTGCCAGCCTTTCACTCGTCTTCTGGCTGGGTAAGCTCATCATTGCCCTGGTCAATGTCTCATACTATGGCTACCGCGTCTACCACATTGTCGGAATGTCGTACGCCGAGGCATTCTGGTGTGCTGTCGTGTCGGTCATCATGTCTGGCATCATCTCCTTTGCCCTTGGATTTCACTATGTGTTTGCCTTTGGCCATCCAGACGACGAAAGAGAGGACCTGCGTCTCACCGGGCGCAAGTTTATGCTCTCAGTCACGCTCCTCACCGTCATTCTTGGTCTACAAGCCCTCGCCTTCAATCAGCTGGAGGGCTGGAACTATCTTGATTCTATCTACTTTTCGGTCCAAACAGCGCTTACCATCGGTTACGGTGACCTCGTTGCCACCACAGCAGCGGGCAAGGTGCTCGTCTTTGTGTTTAGCGTCCTCACTATAAGCCAACTCGCCAATGAAGTGTCGATCATTATTGATTTCATTTCGACACGCTCGGAGCAAAGGCGCAAACGATGGCGCAAACGTACCAGCGTGGCCATGCACCGCGAGGCACTGAAGCTCAAACCGTACGCGACATTGATTGACGAGATGTCGTTGATCCACAAGATCAATCTAAGGCAGCAATCGTGAGTCTTTTGCTTTTTTGCCCTGTTCTGACATCAGACTGGTTCAAGGCTATGACCTACTGCTGTCGGGCTTCTTCCTAGCATCTTTCTGGGTCGTTGGCGCGGCAATCTTTCACGGCGTCGAAGGATGGGGCTATGGCAACGCACTGTACGGAGTCATGGTCCTCTCGCTCACCATTGGCTTTGGCGATTATTCCCCTGTTACACCCGCTGGACGCGTCATCTGGATTGTCTATGCGCTCATGGCCGTGCCAGTGGTGACAAATTTCGTTACACAGACAGTCAGCGGAATCGTGAGTCGCCTCAGCTTGGACCAGACCTAACAAATCAGTTGTATACCTGGACCGAGCACCAGTTCACTCAAGCGCGTTTTGAAAAGGAACGCCGTCGTGATCCCGAAGTGTTTGCCCCACACTCACACTTTATTCTGCGTGCGCACGAGACGTGGGACGATGTGCGGCACAGGTACATGGAGCTCACTGGTGAGAAGAAGGGCGGCGCGCTGGCGTTCAACGAGGACCAGCCGGTTCACGCTGGAGGGGCTTCAAGGCCGGCCACTCCGGCGTCACACACCTCTTCTGCTGTCAGCGGCCGCGTGGGTCGTAACTCCAAGAGCCAGCGCGGGCAGCAACCAAACGGATGGACCGGGAGTGGCACAAATACTGCTGTGGGAACCAGCAGCTATTCGTCGCCTATAGGATACTCGGAGAAGCAAGGCGACGAGGCCTCGGCACACACCATAGACGAGATCGCTGCGGCTGCTCAGTTGGACGGTCATGACCCCGATACCGACTCGTCGGATGCCAAGGCGATGGACGCCGAGTACCAAGAGGCAATTCACACGGCCGACGAGCAAGAGCAAGAGGAGGCCAAGCAAGGCCGCCCCCGCCGAGGCTCCGAAGTAACCCCGAACGACGAAAAGGTCATTGCCGACCTTCTCAACTCGCCCGACACGCACGACGCCGTAGTCGAGACTCTGGGCTGTCCCGAGATCACGGACCCGGAAAAGGGACCTGCCAAGGGCCGACGACCCCGGCGCGGCCCACGTGCTCGTCGAAGGCCGCAGGGCGACCACGTCGCGCCCGGCGGTGACGAGACTGAGATGTCCGACGTGACCTCTGGGGACGAGTCCTCTGCCGACGCCGACACGGAGGGTACCTCTGGTCTCCGGGGCGGGACAGACTCGGGCGCCGAGTCGGACTCGAGCGCCAATTTCAGTACAAACTCTGCGCCTGCCCAGCCGAGTGCGGGACCGCATCTGCGTGGTGTTGGTGCGAGCTGGGGCCAGGACGGCAAGAAGAAGCAGCCTCCACCTGTTGCACAGACCGAAGACCGTGACTATGCTGCTGGGAGGGTGCAGTTTCAGCTCCTCAAAGAGCTTGTGGACCGCGTTACTCGCCTAGAGGCCCAGGGAAGGCAGATGCTCATCGATTCCATGGACAAGGACCTTGCGTGCACGTTGTTGTTGGCTGATCGTAACTGTGAGTTTGCAGCAGAGGGCAGAGCTGACAAAAGTGCAAATCCGAGATGCGTTCCTGCTCTACGACCAGGGGATCGATCCCGGGGCGGCTTATCGCGCCGAACTCGAGCGAGTCAACAAGGACCGCGAGGAGGCTGCACACCGCCGCGCCGTCCTCCTCGACGCAGATGAGAGCAACGACCAAGACATGCTGACCCGCGTGCGTCGCTATCGCTCTACATTCGCCGAGGTACTTGTCCTGTCCTCGACGCTCCTGCGACTGGACGGCGAGGACCTGCGCCGCTTTGAGCGCTGGCACCAGACTGGCGACAACAGCGACTGCGACGAGGCACGCAGCGAGGATTTGACGTATGGCCGCGGCGGCGATGTCGAGGAGCCGTATCACCGACGTCGCTTGCGCGACCATGTCCGACGTGCTGGGCATGACGACCGCAAGCGGCGGCGTGAGCGTCTCAAGTCTAACGCAAGTGTTACTGCCAAAGACTCAGCCAAAGCCGCCGCCAATGCCGCCGCCAATGCCGCCACCGGCAAGGACTCGTTGGCCGCGGACGACCACGGTGGCGAGGATGGACACAAGATTGTCGACCCCGAAAAGGAGCTCAAGAAGAAAGGCCCCCGTGGGCGCCTCGCGGCGTGGATCGAGGGCAAGCGCGAGTTTGTCCACGGTTTCCATCAGCAGGCCGAGGAGGATCGAAAGGAGGACGAAAAGGAAAAAGCGGCAGATGAGGCCCGCAAGGAGAAATCAAAGGACAAGAGGAGCAGCAAGGACGATGAGAAGAAGTCGAGCAAGAAATCGCGCCACGGCTCCCACCACGGCCGGCACAGGAAGAGCCACAGCCGTGGCGGGCACAGTGACGAGGATGACGACCAGATTCGCCCGCACTCGCGCGCCTCGCACCGTTCCAAGGCCTCGGCACCGGACGATCAGCTGTGGCACCAGAGGTTGGAGGAGCGGGGCCTGGGTGACAAGGTGACCTGTCATGCACAGCACGTGAAGAAGGACAGCGAGGAGGAAATGAATGAGAAGCCCGTGGGGGCAGTCTAGCCTGGCGTCGTCAGTAGTCATTGGTTGGCGGTGTAGTATAATAGTTGTAGCATAGTACAGTTTACCGGCATACACCTGTGCTTTAAAGATGTACGCCGTGGCTTCTATCTGCTCTTGCTTGGCGAGCTACGGCGCCAGCTCGCTTCCGCGACGCTCGTGCTTCGATGTCACCGCACATCCTCTCGTTCTCCCTAGTACATCCTCCTCCATCTTTCCTCTCCTCCTCTTCTCCACTACTATGGCCCACTCCCTAAGCCCGCCCAACGGGCACTCCCGGCGTCAACCCCCTCCCCTGCCTCCTCAACCTCGTGGGTAGATGCAGCCCGCGCAGCCCATTACTCCCCGGCACAGTGCTCAAGTCCTCGTTCGAGCTCATAGCCCCGGATCCAGGCGCGGTAGGCGGCGCAGGCGAGGGGCCGATGGAGGACGAGCTGCCCGCCCCATTCGCGTGACCTAGCGCGTAGCCAAAGGCCGAGTTTGCAGACGCCGAGTACGTCATGGGCGAAGCGTACGAGTTGAAGTTTGTCACTGGCGTAGGGTACGAGGGGACAGTGTAACCTTGTACGCTAGGAGTGGAGTGCGCACCAGAGTGGCTGCTGTTGCCGCCGTTGCTGTGGCCGCCGTTCGAGAGGCCGGGATAGTGCCCGTGCTCGTGTGCCGATGTGGAGGTGATGGGGCTCATACCAATGGTGCCACTGCCGTGTCCGTGGGCAGAGCTGGGTGCGCTGCCGTGCACGCTGCTACCGTACTCACTTGGTGGGACGAGAGCGGGCGTGGACTGGGTTGGGCGGAGAGAAGAGACCTGAATGAGAATGGCGCACTCGCGTGTCGCCTGCGTGAGCTGACTCAAGCTCTGGCGGACTGGTAAAGCAAAGCTGTGGTTACCCGACAGCTTCTTTATCATCTCCGACACTTTGACGACAGTCTTGATGAAGGCTTGGGCATTGTCAGGCAGCGACGAGTGCGAGTAGCCGAACGGGTTGGCACGTAAACCCATGAGAGACTCGCGGAGGGTG
Organism: Prillingera fragicola; assembly: GCA_002335605.1. Lineage (NCBI taxonomy): Eukaryota > Fungi > Basidiomycota > Tremellomycetes > Trichosporonales > Trichosporonaceae > Prillingera > Prillingera fragicola. The sequence goes on along the minus strand of BEDY01000008.1, from coordinate 374,386 downwards.
GTCGTGACATGCTCGGCTGTCGAAAGAGAGTGCACGAGCTCAGTGTATGCACGCGGCGGAATCGTAGGAGGGCGACGCGAGTCGAGCGGCGTCAGGGGACCAAGGCGGCCAGATCCAGTACTGCTGATTGAGTCGCTCTTGCCGTGAGCATACGGCGCATTCGAGGCGCCGATGTCCTCGGCTAGGCGCAGCCAGACATTAAACGCAACTTCTGTGGCTGTCTCAATGACGTCCAACAGGTCCTCATCAAACAGCGTGGCCGATGCTGGGGTTGGCGGTCTGACGTCAACAGAGAGGTTGCGATTGGTGCCATTTGCCGGCGCAGATGGGGCCGAAAGATACGACGACCCCGCTGACGACGTTTGAACATGACCAGAGCGAGACGGGGGCTGCGAAAAGTTCGCCGGCATGACGGGCTCCAGAGGTTCCGGCTCACTCGACAACGGGTACCCTGCCACCTTGGCGGTGGCACTAGGGTCATGCTCATGGATTGTCCTTGACGCGTCCGATCCAGAGCCAATAGGACGGGGCGGTGCGCCAGGTGAACCATTGCCCATGAGCATACCGCGTTCGAGATCTTGGGTCGAAAACGAGCCAGCGTGGCGGCGGCTCTTGGCCCGCGGTGAAGTACCAGGTGGCGGCATGGCACCCGGTCCAAGGTTGGAAGGACCAGGACCTCGCGGACGCTCCGGGGAGCTGAGCTCTTGCTTTTCCGGTATAGGTGAGAATGGCATGCGGCCATTCTGCGAGCTCGACTTTGACATCGAGGTCGCCTGTGGTGGACGATCAGGCGCGAGCAGGCGGCGCATCTCGACAAAGAGTGGCGCCATCGACTTCCACGAACACGCAATCTCAGCCATGCCGCCGTAGATGCTCAACAACAACTGACGCGTGTAGCGCACGTCGGCGTCCTTGAACGCTGGAGTCTGCAGACGGAGCACGGCGACAATCTTGCCGAACACGGCAATGCTCTCCTTGGCCGCATCGACAACATTACGAACGGCCGACACAGGAGGTGCGCCACGACGTGACGTCGAGTCGAAGCGATCCAACGCGTTGATGAGGTTTGTCAGATAGGTGCTCGCAGGCTCCAAGACACGCGCAAAGACGCCAGCGACACGGTCGCTCACCGCAAAGTTGAGGTACTGTTTCAACGCCGAGTGCAGCTGCGACAGAGCAAAGAGCAATCCACGAATCGCGTCAACAAACATGAGCATGGCCGGAGAGACGGCCTTGCTAATCGTCGATGGCGGTAGCATGCTCAAGCGGCGAAAGTAGGAGTTGCGCGACTCGTCGATTGTTGGGCCCTCCTGGCTCTCGTGCTGCACGATATCGGCGGCAGCTGCAATTGGCCGCCGAGGCAAGTTCTTGTTCAGGCCCTCATCGCGCATCATCCGTGGCTTGCTCCGTGGGTGGCCAATACCGAGTCCGAGGGGCCGTATCTCGTCCATTGCCTCGCCGCGGCGCTCTTCGATAATCTTGGCGTGGCTCTGCCTGAGGTCGGGAAGCGACTTTTTGGCTGCCAGGCTGCCGCTGTGCCTTTGTGTGACGGTGTAACTCGCGCCTCGATTGTGGCCTGCTGAAACGGCACCAGTTGGTTGCTGCATGACAACGGCACCTGGCGCTTCGGTAGTAGATGGGGTAGACGGAGAGAATGCCAGAGGGGGTGTTATAGCTGGAGACGACATCGAGCGGTCGGGATCCGGGTCGCGTTGGTAGACTTGGAACTGCAGATTCTGAGCCGCAGCAACCCACGGGAACCCATTTTGTTTCGGGGCCCGCTCGCCCTCCTCCTCTGATGCCAGGTACGCGTCCTCCTCGTCAATGATCCTGATGGGCTCGGGCTCGGGCTCGGGCTCAGGCTCGGGCTCCGCAAGCTTGCCTCCGTCCTCGTCAATCTTCTCCTCGTCAATCTTCTCCTGAAGCCACCTTTTCAAGCCCTCGATCCACGGCCGCAGATCCTGCTCTCGCTGCGACTTGTCGCGCTCGTGTTCACCACCGCCGCGGTGCTTTGGTGGATCGCTCTGCACAAGTGGTCCGAGAATGTCTCGTGGCTTCCCATCAGCATGACTCTTGATCTCGATTGGAAGACTCACCGGCCACTGTAGAGGGTTATGGTCAACCTTGAACACCTTGAGTTGCGTGAACTCGACGAGATAAGTCGGCAGATCAGTGAGACGGTTGCTCGAGAGCGACAGCACTTTGAGCTTGTTCAAGCGGCGCGGAGATTCTGGCCACTCTTTGATCGAGTTCTTCGACAAGTCGAGGATCTCAAGACTAGCCATTTCCAAGAGCTGCCGTCAGCGACCATAGCATATTGTATACGTACCGCTGGAGGAATGACAGTCAGCGCGTTGCCCTTGAGATTCAAGTATCGCAGGCGGCCGAGGGTGGCAAACGAGTCGGCAATACAGCCATCACGAAGATGGTTGTAAGACAGGGCCAAGCGCCAGACCCCGGCGTTGGCCTTGCCGACCTTTTTCCTCAGCACCTCAACTTCTTCGTCACCGATGCGCTCAATCTTTTCACGACTCAGGTCAAGCGTCTCGCCGCCATCTTTCGAGCTCTCGAACGCGCGATGAATGAGCCGGATCGCGCCGTGATTTGGGTCGATGGCAACAGATGGCGAACGGGGAACGGTGTTCGGTGACCGCAATGGTCCGCGTGGGGGCCGTGGCGGAGGAGGCGGCGTGACCCCCATGGACGCTGCAGCTGTTGCTTGAGCTGCCATCATGGTGTGCCCAGGTGCGCGAGGCGATACGGGTGGCGGTGGAGCAGCTGCCGGAATCATCGGCGGAGGAAGTATCGCACCAGCAGAAGTGAGTGTGGTCGGACTGGCGGCGCGGATAGCGACGGGAGACACTCCGGAGAAGGCAGAGTTTGAGCGAAGACGTGCCGTCCCAACTGGTGCGTCACGCATTGACGCACCTAGCGAGTGGCTCGAGCTCGACGCCACGACCGTCGTGGCCGTGCTGCTCCCTGGCGGAGCCATCGCGGCGGGGGGCGGGGGAGGGGGTGGAGGGTGAGGAATGGCCTGCGTACTGCGTGCCATCAAGGCGTGGCCACGTGGTGAGGCGCGCCCAGCGCTGGGACAAGATGATAGTCGTTCAAGGGGGGAAATCAAGCTGCCGTCTTCATGAGCGAATGCTCTTTGGCGAAGGTGAAAAAAGGAAGTGTCCTGTTAGAAAGAAAAGTCGGTGGTGGGAAGTCGTAGGCGATGAAAGGAGCCGAGCGCAATGGAAGAAAGCGGCGTCCAGCGCCACGAGAGGCAGATGCACACCAAAAACGATGAATGTGCAGTAGTCTACAAATGCTCTCCTTGTCGATGCTAGATGATGGTGGGTGAGAGTAATGATGGTGGGCAGCGCGGCTGCATGGCAAGAGCAAGGACCGGACCACTGAGTGACCGGCTGGCGTCCGAGATGAGCGGCGAGGCGGCGTCGAAGGCGGACGGAAGCAAATCTCTCCACCCAGGCCAGCCTCTGCCTGGGCGGCAAGTACATGTTCATTAGCATGGATGGCGCTGTATTCCCACGCACATTGTGCGCAAGCACCACCCGGCTCCACTTGATTACAGTCACACCCTTTCCTCGAGCGTTACCTGCTGCTCCCCTTGTCCCCTAATCGCACATGCATAAGGACAAGACAACATTAAAACGCATTGTCAAATCCATCTACAAGTGCACGCGACAAGTTGCGAGCCAGGGCCAGCCGCACAACGTCTAGTTGCCGCAGGGCACGCGGGGTGCCTGTCAGGACAGCGTCCTTCTTTTCCTTCTTTCCATTCGCCTGGGTCGCTCCGTTTACCCCCTTTCCGTTGGCGTCCGCTCCGTCCTGCTCACTATCGCGACGTGCAAGGTAGCGCACCAGCAGGCCGAGGTAGTCGTCGGCTGCATACTTAGCGTTAGAGAGAACCTCGTCCAGAACACGCATGAGCTCAAATGTGGCGTTCGAAGTGAACAGGATCTGTTCATCTACCAATGTCAGCTACTGTTTCCCGCCACCCCCGTGTCACTCACCCTCAAGCAGATCCACACTCTCCGCCAAAAGGACGGCAGTAAAGTCGACAGTCGACGTGCCCGACATGAGGAGGGATATGAGTTTGCCAGCAGCCTGCTCTCGCTCGCCCTGCTGCATGTACAGCAAGTAGTCGCGGAACTCGGACAGGAAGGCGAGACGAGTGGCATACATGATGAACGTCGTCTCGTCCCCATTAACAGCTGTCTCATGCAAGTCGGTGAGGTGCTGCGGCGCGTCCTTGAGCATGGTCGAGGGAAGAGAGTTGACCAGGCGTTGGAACTCCTCCACACCCTGGTCGACGTAGGTGGTCAGAATTTTTTCGGCGATCCTTGAGAGTGTGTAGCCGTCTTCGCCGAGGCGGCACAACATAGCGGCCAGGCCAAACTCCCCACGGCGAATCAGGCGCTCGGCATGGATCTTAGTAATCATGCGCCACTCCTCATCCAAATGCAGCTGGAGGCACACATCCTGAACCTCGGCAAAGGGCTTGAATCGCGCGTCGATCTGATTTTCTTCGCCGTCAAGCGAAATGTCGTCCTCACCGCCCTCTGCGCCGCCCCTGGGCTCGTCGAGATCGATAGGGACATGCACAATGTACTCCTTTAGCCTTTTACGGCCCTCGTCACCCGCGGCGGCGAGGTACTCGGCAATAGGGCGCCACAAGTCGCCACGCGAAGGGCTCTCAAGGAGCATGTCGGCGTATGCCATAAGGAAGTAGTCTCGCAAAGACGTGTCGAAGCGTTCCTCGTCATCTGGGATGAGGTAGAGCTTGTCAAAGACGTCACCGAGGTGAGCAGCCAACCATGAGTCGAGCGAGTGGCAGCCCATCAGTGCCTTGACTATCTCGCCTAAGCACAGGCTCGACTGAATGTCCTCGTCGAGTATGGTCGAGTCGGTAGGCAGTTGATCCTGAATCCGACGCATGACACCACTGCATGTCAGATTCACTCGCCGTAGCTGCACTCACGGAAGGTCGTCTCGCCTCAAACCAACATCAACAATCACACCCCACGCTCCAGCGGCCTCACGCCAGTCGGCTGCTTCCTCAAACAGCCTGTCCTTCTTGCCCTCCACCAGCTCCACCACACAGCGGAACTCATCCTCCCATGACGCCCACTCGCTACGCGACGAGCTGGCACCCTCGTCAAACCAATGTCCTCGACTACGGCCGCCAATAAACGATGCCATCTCGGCGCGGAAACGGGACAACCAGGTCTTGTGCGCGGTGAGGAACTGATGATCCAGAGGGTAGCTAGCCGTGTTGGAGGACCGAGGAATGACAGCCACCTGTTCCGCGAGCTGCTTGCCAAGGGTGGCTATTGGGGGATGCGGGTGGCTCGAGAGGGTGCGCAGGAATTTGGAGGCCGGACCGAAGAAACCACGCATGATGCAGCGTTTGACGTAAGGCCAGAACAATGGCTGGTTCCACGGCTCCTTGGCCTGCATAATCTCGTTTCCGTCTTTGTTGAATGGAACTGTGTCAACTGCATTGACCCAGTCGAGCAGCTCCTCTCCGAGGAGACCCTCTCCTCGTCCGTCCTGGGGAAGGTACAGGACCTCAGCGAGGTTGAAGATGTGGTAGACCGAGTTGGACGTGAGTTTGGTCTCGTCCTAATTGTCAGCCTAGCCCAGTATCCAGTATCATACCTCCTCATCAGTGTCACGCAGCTTGAGAATCTCCTCCAGGTACATGTCGACCAGCCGGCGCATGTGCACCACCGTCTCGGCGTTGGGAGGGCCAAGGAAAGAGTCAACGGTGACAAGATCGCCGTTGGCGTCCCACACCTCTGCAGGGTTGTGACCTTTGGCCCCCAATCCTGGCAGACGCATAGACGAAGCAACGATGCTTTGGAGCGACATGAACAGGGTGTACGTTTCGGCATAGAATGAACGTGCAGCCATCGAGAACTTGTTCAATGATGCAAAGTAGATGGCGCGGTCCGACACAGAGAGCTTGTCCTTTTTGGTTTCAGATGGTGTCTGGCAAGTCAGCATTTCTCACTAGAGCCCTATGCTTACCAAGGAGGACACCCAAGCCGCAATCTCGCCGTTGACAGGACTGACCGCTGCGAGCATGGTGCGACCACTCTGCTTCCACTTGGCCTTGTCCTTGCGGGAGAAGGCCGAAGGCTCAAGAAACAGCTCATCAGCATCATCGCCAGCCTCGTCCATGGGCGAGTCGAGTGCATAGCCATCTGCTGCGGAACCTGAGGTGGTCGACCCAAACGCTGATGCGCCAAACGAGTTGAACAAGGGGGTAGGGTTCTTTGGTGCTGTGGGATTGGAGAAGCTGAAGGGGAGGTTTGACGACGATGGCTGTGATGATGATGTGCCAAAGGAGAATGACCCCGAGGGCTGAGCTCCAAAGGAGGACATTGCTGGGTGGCTGCTAGGGAGGTTGAACAAGAATTCTAGTGTTGGACAGCAACAAAACATGAGGCTCGACGTCAGGAGTGGAGACCCCCGTGCCACAGGATTTAATCCCGCCAATTGCCGGTCAGTGGTTGGCGGCGGCCACTGTAGCGCGCACTTGTCTACAAGTTATTCCACCTTGAGTGATCTTCCCCGTCTCTTGCATTCTCCCACTCTCCCTCGGTGCCGCGAAGTACGCTATCAGACTCTGAGCGTCGTCGCCGGTAGCCACCCTTTCAACGTATCAAAAATTCCACGTTAACACACCCTTCGAGCCAAGAATTCGACATGTCGGCTCGATCAGACTCCTCTGAAGGCGAGGGCGACGAGATCCGCCCGTACGGCGAGGACCGCGACTCATCCGACGAGTCGGATGAAGAGGACCCCGAGGAGGCTCGTCGTATTGCCGACGGATTTATTGTGGACGAAGATGAGGACGAGGACGATGAGGAGGATGAGGAGACACGGCGCAAGCGTCGCAAGGAGCGCAGGAAGAAGAGGAGGAGGGAGAGGAAGCGTCAGCGCCGCGAGGAAGAGGAAGGGCTTTCAGAGGACGATCTCGAGCTCCTTAACGAGAACGCTGGTTACGGTCCCTCACGTCCCCTGAAGCGCCTGCGCCGCCGCTCTGGATCAGAAGGCGACGACGACAACGCCGCTCATCTCCAGGACATGTTCGACGACGACAACGACCGCCGTGCCCTGGACGATGACGATGATGACCTTGCCGACTTCATCGAGGAGGATGATGACGATGATGCGGGCCGGAACGAGACCGAGGAGCAGCGGAGGCAACGCAAGCGTGAGGAAAAGCAGCGCCGTCGTGAAGCTGCTCGCGCACGCCCCGAGCTTGCTGGTGTTGACAAGGAGTGAGTAGCTGTTGTTCGTCACCTGCTGACATTTCCAGGTCTTGGAACGAAATCTTTGACGTCTTTGGTGACGGCACCGAGTACGATTGGGCTCTGGAAGGCGAGGAAGGCATGGACGCCGACGAGGACGAGTCAAAGAAGGACTTGCGACTTGAGGATGTTTTCGACCCCGCCGAGATCAAGGCTCGTCGCTTGCAAGACGAGGATCGCGCCATTGGTCAAGTTGACCGACCGGAGCGTCATCAGCTGGCCAACTCAACGCTGTCGGACAACCCTATCCTCGCCCCCGAACTCCTCTACCCTGCCCCAGACCTTGCTGCCGGTTGGGCCTACACACGTATTGGCGCCCGCACGCAGTTCCTATTCTGTGGCATGATATCGGACGACGATGCCCCGGCTCTGCAGAACATTTTCCAGGAGCACATGGTCCGTCGCAACGATCTTCACGACGACTTCGTCAAGGTCGTCTCGACTGCGCTCAACATGATGTTCGTGCAGCATCTCGAGGTGCCGTATCTGTGGCATTACAAGCGGGACGCTTTCAGCTTGTTGGAGAACCAGGGACAGAGCTCCGTTCAATTCCTGAACCGCGACGAGCTTTGGTCGCTATACAACCTTGGTATCCGCTTCCGCGCCATTTGGGAGCGTTGCGAGCAAGTCAAGCAGCAGTGGGGAAAGATTCGCGCTCGACGCCCCGACGTCAAGGACGAGTACCTCACCAAGACTCTCCTAGCTTCGGTGTGCAGTCTGAGTATCGACGCCGCCGCCGAAGGCGCCGAGTGGCTCGCATTCCACTATGCCAAGGACCTCCGTGAGATCAAGGAGGAGGAAGCCGTTGAGGAGGGCGTGAAGCGCCTTCCAGAGCGTCAATCTCAGGGTGCGCTCCGCGAGGGACCTATCATGAAGCTTGTGGGAATGTTTGGACTCTCTGTGCCTCGCGTGGCCATTACCTTCAACGACCCCAAGGGAGAGCCTATACCCCCTACCAACCCGGACCGTCTGCCTCTGGAGGTTGCCGCTGAATTCGCTGGTCCTGGCATGGACTTTCGCGCACCGGAGGACGCCATCGCTGCCGCCCAGCGCACCATCGTCCAGGACTTTGCCCACGACCCCTCTATCCGCCAGCAGGCGCGTGACTTTGTCGAGCAGTGTGGTGTCGTCACGGTTACTCCTACCGACCGTGGTATGAGCGTTATCGACGAGTTCCACGCATACTACACCTTCAAGTTCCTCACCAACAAGCCGGTGGATGGGTTCAAGATGACCCCTCAGTTCTTGCACATCCTCAAGGCTGAAGAGGAGGGTCTCATCACAATCGCAATCACTGTGCCCGACGAGCAGATTGGTGACTTCACCGGCACTCTGATGCGCTGCTGCCGCTCCAGCGACTATGGAGAAGTCGCCACAGCGTGGAACGCTTTGCGTGAGGAGATCTGCCAAGCTGCCGTCACCAAGCATTATGTTCCCGCTGCCACTCGCTGGGTCAAGGAGCATCTTCGCTCCGAGGCTGAGGAGTTTGTTGCGGACCGTTGCCGTCAGGAGCTCGAATTCCGAGCCAATGTCCGTCCTTTTGCCAGGCCGGGAATGGAAACGGGGCAGACTCCGTCAGTGCTCGCCATTACTGTTGGCCGTGGTACCATCAACGACGCTGTCATGGCTGTGCACCTCGACGACGACGGCAATGTTCGTGCCTCGTACAAGTTTGACAATCTCCGTGACCTGGAGCCCAAGACTTCGTTCATGGACCTCATTGAGAAGCGCCGCCCTGACGTCGTTGTCATCGGTGGCCTCTCTGCTCAGACCGGCAAGCTGCGCGATGACGCAACTGCGGCCCTGCGTGAGCTGGCCATGCAGAAGTCGAACATGCGTGCCCCAGTCTCGGACGCCTATGGCTCACACGAGGAGTTCCAGGACGCCATGGCCGACTTTGACCGCCAACTGCAGCCTTACATGACGCAACTGATCTTTGTCAACGACGCGACTGCGCGGCTGTACATGAACTCGGAGGAGGCCGCGAGGGAGCACCCCGAGCTTCCCATTAACGGCCGGTACGCCCTTGGCCTCGCTCGCTACACACAGAACCCGCTCAATGCGTACGCCCGTCTTGGTCGCCAGATTGCGTCGATTACCTTTATGGAGCACCACCAGAAGCTCGTTCCCGAGGAGCGCCTGCTCATCCACCTCGAGCGTGGTCTCGTCAACCTCGTGTGCGTGGCTGGTATCGAGATCAACAGCTGCGTGCAGGACCCATACGAACGCACGATGCTGCCCTTCGTCGCCGGTCTCGGTCCCCGCAAAGCCGATGTTCTCGTCAGCGCGATCTCCAAGCAGGGCCAGTTGATAAACCGTCTTCAGCTATCCGAACCCACTGAGGCTGGCTCAATCTTTGGCCCGACCATCTTCGAGAACATTGCTGGTTTCCTTACTATCGACAGTGACCTCAAGGAGTTCCAGCTTGACACCAACGACCCCAACGAGCAGCGTGAACCTCTGGATATGACCCGAATCCACCCTGAGGACTACGAGTTTGCCCAAAAGATGTGTCAGGATGCACTTGACCTCGACGCCGAGGATGTCGCCGACCAGCACAAGTCGTCGGTTGTCTTGACCCTTATGCAGGACGAGGATCGCGTGCGCAAGCTGTCCGAGCTCAACTTGGACGACTTTGCCTTCAACCTTCAGAGCCAGGGCGAGGGAAACAAGCGCTACACTCTCGGTGCGATTGTCGCAGAGCTAGTTCAGTGGCGTGCCGACCGTCGTCCCGCATTCTACATTCCCAACGACTGGGAGGTCCTCACCATGCTTACCGGCGAGACTGAGCGCACCGTCGGCCGTGGTCTTCGTGTCACGGCGACGGTGCGCAAAGCCTTTGCCGGTCGCGCATTCTGCGAGCTCGAGTCCGGCCTGGATGCTGTCCTTGAGCGCGAGTACGTTGTCGATGACGACATGGAGCCGATCAACGGATGCGACGAGGTGTTCCAGCGTGGTCAGGCGGTCAAGGCTGTCATTATCAATGTGGAACCTGCGCGTTTCTCGGTGCGCATCTCGACTCGTCCTTCGGATCTTGAGCAATCTGTGCCATTTGTGCAGCCCTTCCGTGAGGAACCCTACAACAACCAGGACCGCCGCATGATGGCCGAGGAGGCTGCCCGGGCTAAGCGCCGTCGTGAGGCCGGCAGTGTCAGGCGTGTCGTCAACCATCCCAACTGGCACGTCATGAACTCTGGACAGGCTGAGCAGTACCTGGCCAGCATGCAGCGTGGCGACGTAGTCATCCGTCCTTCGTCCAAGGGACCAGATCACCTTGCCGTTACCTGGAAGGTCGACGAGGATGTGTACCAGCACATTGACGTCGTCGAGATTGAGAAGCCCAACGAATACGCCCTTGGCCGCATCTTGCGCATTGCCGACAAGTATTCGTACTCGGACCTCGACGAACTCATCATCTATCACGTCAAGGCCATTGCACGCAAGTTTGACGAGATCCAGATGCACGAGAAGTATAAGCCCGAGCATGAGCTTGGTGAGTCTAGGCTGGTTGGGGTCGTTTTTAAGAAGCTTTCTAACAACGCAGAATCGTCCCTCAAGAATCACGTGGCGGCCCATCAAAAGAGCGCGTACGGGTTTAGCATTGACAGCGACCGCCCCGGTTACATCAAGCTCTGTTTCTTGAACAAGCCCACCAAAGACGGCGGTGTGATCCAGACGTGGCCTGTCAAGGTCCTTCCTGGCGCGTACCAGCTCAACACTGCCGAGGTACCTGGTGTGACCGAACTGTGCAACGCCTTCAAAACCCAGTACTCGACTCGTCTGGCTGAGCAGGGTGTCGGTGGACGGACACCAGGTATCCGCGCTGGCGGTCGCACACCTGGTGGCCGTACCCCTGGTATTGGTGGTCGCACCCCAGCTATGGGCGGACGGACACCAGCGATGGGAGGCCGCACCCCTCTACCCTACGGAGCAGGAGGCCGCACCCCGATGCACCAACCCCCTCCTGGGTACGGCATGCCTCCACCTCAGCAGGGCTATGGTGGCGCAGGTGGATATGGTGGTCCCCCTCCGCCGCGTCCCCCACCAGGCGGTGGTGGAAGCGGACCAGGGATCAACCCCGAGAGGGCCGCAATGATGCGTCAGCAGGGAGGTTACTAGACGCGAGGAGGAAGTCATCCATTAGTATGAGTAGGTAGCATGTACAACATTATACATTTGTTCACAGATGCATAACTGCATAGAGTCGCAGAGCAACTAGACTGGAACCAAACAAATACGACTGATAAACAAGTACACGTCATGGTACCCACCAAGGTGCAGTCAACGCGTCTGTTTTCCTGCGCAACAGTTGCACCCACCACACCACAGCTTCTTGACAAGACCAGTTAGAGCTGCCTTGAGGGCAGCTCACATACATTATGCCCCCCAAAACTCAGTGCGCCAACCCACTCTTTCTACAATGGCTGGAAGGTACGCGAGCACACTCTTAACACTGCTCACTCCGTCAGAACTACGCGACCAAGCCCGTGAGAAGGGTATCAAGGTTGCGGATGTGTACAACAAGGGATGCCGCTCGCTTGCGGCCTGTCCAGTGGCCTACGCGCGTCCGAGGGAGCTGGTGCAGCTGCAAGGCATCGGCCCAAAGACTGTTGCTATTCTCGAGAAGCGCTTGCAGGCTCATTGCAAGGAGACGGGCATGGCGATGCCAGAGTCGCCAGAGAGTGAGCTTCCACAAGTGAGGTGATGCTGACTGTGCAGAGCGTCGACCAGCGAAGCGTACCGAGAACAAGTACAGTGACGATTCTGATGGCGAGGATGTGGCACCGGCTCCACCCAAGCGACGCAAGTCCACCAAAGTGTACATTCCACAGCGCAATTCTGGCGCCTATGGCATTCTGCTTGGGTTGCTCTTGTCGCTGCCCAATATCGAAGTTTCTATTCAAGAGTTTCTCACCAAGGGAGAGATTATTCGTGCCGCTCAACCGTTCTGCGACAGCAGCTACGATCATGCGGAGCGCGGGGGGTTTGCCACTGCCTGGAATGGGATGAAGACTCTTACAACTAAGGGCTACGTGTTGGTGCAGGGGAGCCCTCACAGGTATTGTCTGACAGAGGATGGATTGTGAGTATTGTTTGCTATCTTGAAGACTGACGCGCCAGTGATGTAGCAGTTCAGTTGCGCAACATGCACCAAGACTTTGCGCACTTGCCCAAGCTTCTGCCGACAACCAAGCACAACGAGGTGGTCTCGGAGGCCCCAAGAGCCGAAGTAGCAACCAAGTTCGAGTTTTGGTACATTGGTGAGTGCCAATGGAGAGGTCGATTGCTCACAACAGACGCGGGCGGCAAGCGTGTCGCCGAACTTCAATCCGCCAAGCAGACGCTATGCCCTGCCGAGTTTGTTGCTCTGCGCAGGATCGAGTTTCTCACGTCTCAGCGGTCTCACCCCATTGTTGCACAGCTGCGCATGGTAGATCATAATCCCGGTAGCGTCACCTTATTTGGGTTCATTGTCGAGGAGCTCGCCCCGCCTCGGTGCAGCTGCTTCAGTGACAGGGCAGTTGCCAGTTCTACAGCTGGCCCGTCTCGTAGCGTCTCCACAGCTACGCTTGCTGGCCCCTCGTCGGCATCTGTTGCTGGTCCTTCTCGCGCGCCATCGTCGTCTCTCGGCCCATCTCGCTCCATTATCGGACCCCGCCTGACTAGCCAGATGCCTCTCATCGGCGACAACCGCAATGCTCCAGTGTTCAATCCTGACGACGCCATCGTTTTTCCCCAAGGCTCTTACGAAGTGATCCTTGTGATTGACACGCGTGAGGTCGAGTCCCGGTCGAACCGCGATAAGATCACGGAGTCACTGCTCGCCAAAGGAATCAATGTCGAGAAGCGTGCCCTGCGACTCGGCGACATGTGCTGGGTCGCGCGTCGCCGCACCCCTCGAGGCGGGGAGGAGGACGAGTGCGTGCTCGACTATGTTATTGAACGCAAACGCCTCGATGACCTGTGTTCGAGTATCCGTGATGGGCGCTACACTGACCAATGCGTGAGTCTACCTCGCATACTCTGTGTTGACAGCAGTTCCGCCTCGGCCAGTCTGGCATCGGCAACGTCTTCTACGTAGTGGAAGCATGGCAGACGGCGCAGCGCATGGAGTTTCATGGCAAGGCTATCATGACGGCCAAGTCACAGATCCAGGTCGTCAACCGCTTCTTCCTCAAGGAGACTCTCAAGCTGAACGACACGATTGACTGGCTAGCCACAATGACGCGCGTTGTCATCCGTTCGCTTGGTGATCTTCACGTTATCCCATCGCGCCACTTGTCGCGTCCAACGTATGCGGCGCTTCAGTCCCGCCTGCGCGCTGAGCACCCCGGCCGCGCGTTTCTCACAAGCTATGAGGCTTATCAAGCACTCAACGACAAATCTGCGTCGCGGACCCTTCGCGAGGGTCTTGCCCGTATGCTGCTCTGTATCAAGGGGATGAGCCCAGAACGCGTCGCCGCAGTGATCGACGTGTGGGAGACGCCGCGTGCGCTGTATGAAGCCATGGTGGCGCGGCACGCCGAGGGCGCGCGCGGAGAGGGCAAGAAGGCTCGCCTGGCCGAGCACATGTTTGCTGATGATGTGCCAGGAGAAGGGAGGCGGAAGATTGGAGATGCGCAGAGTAAGGCACTTTGGAAGGCGCTGTGGGGAGAGTCCCAGGCTGCGGTGTAGATGAAGGATGCTGTCCGGTACGTGAGCTTCAGCCACGCACATATCCACGTCTTGTTTGTTTGTACATAGCCACGAATGGTCAATACTTCAATGTCATGTCTTCACTATTGTTCCTGGGTGTGCTTCAACGTGGTGGCAAGTGTATTCATGCGAATTACCACGCCGGGTGCGGCCATGTTTACAATCGCTCGTCGCGCATGTGGCAGGGGCATGAGAGGGCAGGGGTTTGCAAAGCATGGGCATAATGAGGAGGGCATCAAGCGGAGGGTATATACGGGGGAAAGGTATTGATCCGCCTAGGTGTGGCGCGGTTCAAGATTGGTGGGAGAGGGTACCGTATTCGGACAGCAACATGGAGGTTTGTGGGGGTTGAACAGTGGGGATGATCGTAATTGGCATTTGAGGGTCGTGGAACGTTGGCGGAATATCGTGATGGAATAGATGGGAAACGACGTGTGGCGCAATCGTGTGTGTGTCGTGAAATCGTATGGTCGGTGTCGATGGGATTTTGTCTCTGTTTCTTGTCTGGCTTACTTCATGAGGCCAAACAGCTTGCGCAGCCCACCGCGCTTCTCCATCCTGGAACGTACGCTGATACCACTGGGAGTGTGGGGGCGGCGGCCGCTGGGCTCCTCGATCTTGACGAGCTCGGCCTTGATGTTGGCAGGGAAGCGGGCGTTGCGTGGCAGCGTGCCTGCTTTAACGTCCGCTGCGCGCGACTGGCTAGTGTCGGAGGGAGAGAGGAGCGCGCGGGCCTTGTCGCGAAGCGAGATCATGGAGGAGGGCTTTGTGAGGCGCGACACCTGTCCTGGCGGGGCGAGGGCTGACGGGGTCGGCAGTGGTGGCACTGGGGATGCAATGGTGCCCAGTTCCTCAACCGAGCCAGCATCGCATGACGCAATCGGGGAGAGCTTGGCAGGGGCCGTCGAAAATCGCTTTGCGGAGCTCGTCTCCTTGGAGAGGAAAGACTCGGACTTGCGCGTCGGGATACGCTTGCCAGATGAGCGGAGGGTGGGTGCCGAGGGAGCGCCGCGCAGCGGCTTCTCAGGCTCGGACTTGTCCTTGTCCAAGGCAAACATCTTGAACACTTGGGAGACGGCGGGACGGGCACGGTGAGACTTGTCAGCCTTAACCGTGCGCACCTGCGTCGGAGTCTCGTCATAGTCGAGCACTGCCTGGGTCGTGAGACGGTGCAAGGTACTGACGTTGCTGTCCGGCGTGATGTGGAAGAGCGCCTTCTCCTTCTGCTGCTTTGGGGTTGGAGACAGGGGACGCGGGGTAGCACCCTCAAGGTCCTCAGGCATTGCAGGCATTGTAGGCTGCTCGCGACCTTCGGCGAGGGCACGGCGCGCCTCCTCGACATACCGCTCAACAGTCTTGGCCCAGTCGGCAAGCCGCGTGAGGCCCTCAAGATTGAGGTTGGTGTCATGGTGCGGAGCGCCGATAGCGCTGGGAGCAGTAGACTGCTTGGCGCGGCGTGAAGGAGAGAGACCCTGGAGCATTTGACCAGGAATGTACTCGCCAGAGATGGTACGCTCGCTGCGTCCACACAGCGACGGCGGAAAGACGCTGTCGGTGCTTATCGCGACGTCGAGGAAGGGCGCCTTGACCCCACGCGGTGGGGTGCGCGGCAGGGCCGGGATGGAGCGTGCCAACGCTAGATTGTCAGACAAGGCACAAAGTCGTACAGAATACGTACACTTGCGGGGACGTGGTGGAGGGGTGGTATACTCTGCGGCAGTAGCAAGAATCTCCAGCCCATGACTGTGACGCAGATCGAGTTTCTTGTCCAGCTCACGAGCGAGGTGGGAGCTAGCTGGTCGCATGTCGATAGCAGGCGAAGGGAAGCGCACAGGGCGGGGTGGAGACGGTGGCACCTGCTGCCCCAGCTTGTGTCCACCCTCGAGCGCACGCATGGTGCGCTCCATTGCCTCCTGCTTGGAGATGGCGTCACCCTCGAGAGAGCGCATGGTGCAAGCCATGGCCTCCTCGCGGGTGTGGCTGGGACTGGTAGAGCCCATGGTGACCGGGCGAACTTGCAGTTGTTGTGGCACCGGGCTGGTAATGACCGTTGAGGAGCGGCGGAGGGGTTGGACCTTGGGAGCGGTCTGCAGCTGACCTGCTGACGACGGACGAGCGAGAGTTGGGTTTTCTGAAGAGGAAACACGGGGCTGTGTGCCTTCTGCGGTTTGTCAGTGTTGGACTTGACATCCTGCATGCACTCACTAGCAAGCTCCTGGACGCGAAGTGGTTGAGCCTTGTACACCTTGGCAGCTACCAGCATTAGCAAACCTCGAACAGGGGAAAACGACAACTCACTAGGCTTGAGCTCCTCCTTTGTAGGCTGGGTGCGCATAATCTTGGGGGCGAGAGTCTTGGTCTTGACCTTTGGCTTGTCATCATCGCGCACGGTGGCCATGTTGCCCATGCTGACAACTCTGGCCGGGCGAAGAGCAACAGCGCTAGTCGCTGGCTTGATCGCTGGCTCGTGCGCAGGCCCGGACGGCGCAGTGGCATCCTTTGAGCGACGCTTTTTGCTGCGCACTCCCACATCACTCTTGGCGGTTTTGAGCGCTGGGAGATCGAGCGCCTCGCCTGCACGGCGGGCGTAGCCGACGTGCTGGCTGGTGAGAATGTCCTTGCGCACCTCGCGAATAAAGGGAGGAGTGCGGACGCTGGCGGCCTTGGAGGGCTGAAGCGCGGGGTGGTGATAGGCTGTCAGGGCTGTAATGCGGTAGGCTGCGTCTGGACAGATCATGTAGCGCAGCAAGTGCTCCATGGCTGGTGGTTAGCTAGAGTGTGGGGTAGAGTAAACTCACTCCTGCTCATCTGGTAGTGGCCCAGCCACTCTCCACGGCGCGTGCGGTTGTAGTATTCGTACAGGTCCTCGGGCGTCTCAAATGTCTCGTTGGCGTCCTGCTCAAAAGGCGTGCGGCCAACAAGCACCTCGTACATTGTGATGCCAAGGGACCACACGTCGGACATGCGCTCATCATGCGGCAGCCCCATGGCACGGGCAGGGTCGAGGTACTCTGGGGTACCCCAGCTGAGGGTACTCAAGAAAGAGTTGCTGTCGCCCGCCTTGTGCTGGTTGGCAAAGCCAAAGTCGACGAGCACAGGCACGTCGTGGTGACTGATGACAATGTTGGTTGGCTTGATGTCATTGTGCGTGATTCCGCGCTCGTGCAGGTAGGCGACGGCGCTGGTAAGCTGTATAAAGTAGCTCTTGGCCTTTTCCGGGGAGACCTTTGAGACTGGAATCGTGTGGGAGAGGTAGGGCATGACGATCCTGCGTTGTTAGCACGGGCCGAGCACGGTTGTTTGACTGTGGCTAGGCTGGGCGTGTTTGGGCGAGTTTGGATCGCTTTCGCCATATTTGACACTGTACTCACATGGCATAGTGCGGGGTGAGGATGAGGGCTTCGAACTGAATGATGCTTGGGTGAGGCTCGTGGCGGAGACTGCGGATAATCTTCATCTCGCCCCACAGTGCGGTCACCTTTTGCGCAACCACCTGCTGCGCTTGTCAGTTGAGTAGCCGTGCTAACGACTTACCGAGTCGTTGTTCATGATCACGAGCTTGATGGCCACCACGCCCGGGACGCCTCCGTTAATTGTCGCAGCCTTGCCAATGCGGTTTCCCAGACCGAGTGGTCTGCTGGGATTGTCGCGTAAGTGGCACATCCACACGGAACCCCAGTTGCCATTACCCACTTCCTCGGTGAAGAAGAAGCGCGACTCGACCTCGTCGTCAGACATCTTGAAAATGCCAGCGGACAAGTAGTCATACTCTTCGCTGTACGAGTCGTCGCGACTGTGGGCGGCCGGAGGGGAGCGAGACGAGGCGAGAGACACGGGCCGTTGGGACTTGGGCGTGGGTGTGAACTGTGTGTGTTTCTTGGGGGCAGAGGCGAGTGGTGAAGAGCGGGAAATGTGGTGATCGCCGGACAGACGAGCGGCACGGGACAGGCCGGACACTGAGCGATGGTCATAGGCTGTCTTGGGAGCCGCTATGACGACGCTGTCATCGTCCTCGGAGCAATACGACATGGTCTCGAGTGTCGGTGCTTCGACGTCCATGAGGGTGCTGACCTGGGCGTGCGCGAGCGAGTTATAGCTGTCGCTTCCGTCATACATGAAGACGCTGCTGGAGTCTTCGATCGACGGAGACGTCGTGGTGTCCGGCTCCCGGTTGGGAACAGGATGAGAAGGACAGCCAAGTGGTGGCTGAACGATGTGAGTGTCCACCGACGAGTGGTGTGTGGTGGGCTCATTTGACGGGGGAGTTTGCACCAATGTTTGTAGAGGTGATGCGGGGCGGCAGGCTACTGGAAGAGGAGGAATGGGAGGTGCAGAGGCTGTACTAGCCATGTCGCGCTGAGCAACCGACGTGGCGAGGGGGGAAGTGGACTTTGCCGAGCCTATGGCGGCAGCCGCAGGCTGCTTGGACTTTGGCCGAAGAGGACGCGACGATATCATGTCGCCAACAGTGCTGGGGACAGATAGTGCGGCAGCAAGCAACTTGGGGTGGGAGATACTGGGCCGTGGGAGCGTACAGACGCTCGTCTGGATCGAGGAAAATGAAGGCGGTGGTACAAGATGGTTGGCAGGAGGTAGTGGTTGTGGTCGTCGATGTGGTGTTTGCGAGTCGAAATAGCATAGCTCCCTCACTCTCTACCGCGCCGTGTTGTGTTTGCATCGTGTGTGTGTGTGTGCTGTGTTCACTGTGTTACCTAGGGCGCTGCGTGGGGCGAAGGGACGAAGAGAGGACGCAGCGGGCGTAACGGAGCCGGATGGAGCCTGGCAGAAGCAGACGAGGAAGAGTGATCCCAGCCTGAAAGCAAGACAGGCGCGTCTCTGGTACGCCAAGGGCAGTTACGGTCCATGCTCACCAACCTGGAACCACTAGAAGCCAATGGCATCATGGGGGGCGGGGGAAGCCATCGCACCAAGCCTGCAGAGGTGGCACAGACCGCTTTCTGCGAGGGGGCGTGAGCAGTTGAGTGATGAGTGACATTGGGATTGGAGGGGAGAGAATGGTCCGTGCGTACACTATACTGCCCTTGGACCTTGAGCCTTGAGGTCTTGACAGTCTTGGGCCTGCCCGTCAGCGTGCCATCTACCAAAGGTTGCTTGAGTCCGTGGTCTGAGATTAGTCAATCTTGTTAGTGCAAGACGGAAATGATTGCCGCATGATCACAGGAGCTAACGGCTCCAAGTTAGCGTGGGCGCGCGCAACAAATGGCAAGGTAAGGTCGCCGACATGCAAGCTCTGAGCTGCGGCAGATTGTGCTTATCGGCCGTCGCACTTTCTCTCTAAAGCGTCACCGAGACGCACCGACCTCGCGTCGAGCACGCAGGATCAGCGCGTTACTTGCGTGACAGGATCATACTCCTGCACTCCGTCTTTCAGCTCCATGAGACAGTCCCTCCCAAGGTCGTTTGCATGCAGCCGCAGACCAGCACTGACATGCTGACATTTAGTAATGTCATGTCCCCAGACCTGGTGGGCTGGACTTGACGAGCCAAGTTCCTCACGCTCGTGCACTTCACACAACGAACCAGGTGGACAGATGGCCAGGGCTAGCAGCGCTCAGCTCGTGTTCTGGAACACGGACGACGGACCCGCTCAGGCCTCCCGCGGAGATGCTTCTTGAAACAAAAAGGAGGGGATAAGCCGACATTGCCCTCCCAGGGTGTGACTCTGTGTTAATCTCGCACGGACCCAGTGTCGTATGTCCAGGGCGCTGTGAGATGTGGCATCTTCGACGCCGTGGCCCCGTGGCAGGCAGCCAATGTTTGCGCGGCGTTCAATGTTTGGGACATGCCATTCTGTTCTGTTAAACTCCCAAACGCTCATTTGTGGCAGCTTCCTCGCTCTTGGGAGCGTGCGATGTAGCCTGCATGTCGTTGCTGCATAATCCCAGCTCGTCATCCGAGATACGCCCCGTCTAGCCACTACTCGCGCGCTAGCACGCCCTACCTCACTCAACGACGATCAGCCTTTGGTGTCGTCTCCGGAATGGCCGCCACCTCTCCTGCGGCCGAGAACGTCCTACCGCCAAAGGGATTGGCGGCAGTGGGGGTCGCTGACCCGCTAGTGGTATAGTCGGGGTCGGACGGGGTAGGGCGGCGAGGAACAGGACTTGCCCCAGAGGCCGAGCCTCTGCCCGTCCCTGATGCGCGCGAGGTGTGCTGAGACGGGTTTGACGACGAGTAGTCTAGATGGACGTATGCGCGGAGGACGCCGTCGAGGTTCTCGATCATGCACTGGATTGTTTCTCCGATGTCGTGGGCAAAGTGAAGAGAGGATTTTGATGGGAGAATGCAGTCGACCTCTACAACCAAGTCGTCACTGAGCTGTTAGCGGGAGAGCGAGGTGATACACGTACCCAATGTGATAGCACTCAATGTCTGCAATCTCCACGACAGGGTTGAACCGACTAACGAGGTACAGCACACGGGTGTACTGGTCGCCGGACGCTGCTTTGCCGGAAAGATTGGCAAAGTTCTGAAGAAGAGTCTTGATCCACTCAATAATGATGTAGCTGGAGAGTAGCAGGCCACCAATGGGGTCCATGGCTGGCGAATGGATCTTCATGCCAATGTAAGGAAACGCGAGGGAGACAATGTTGGCCATGACGTCGTTCTCAGCATCTTGGGCTAGTGCCTGCACACCCGACGAGGGAATGCGCGAGCACCAGACGTAAATGACACCCTTGATGAGAATCGTGGCGACCATCGTTGCGATTCCGACAATGCTCAAGTCGGCCGGTATCTCCTCCTGGCGCATGAAAAGGCGCTGGAACGACTCGATGAACACCTGCATGAATGAGATAATCATGATGACAGAGAAGACAAGCTATTCGTCAATGTCTTGTGCAATGTGGGAGTTACTCACCACACCCAGTGGCTCAAATCGACGTTTCCCAGCGGGATACAGGTGTCGATCGGACGGTGATCCAATGGCCCAAGTTGTACCAAGAATGATAAACGTCGAGAGCAAGTCGAGTGCTGAATCAACTAATGAGGCGACGAGCGAGATAGACGATGAGTAGTACACTGCCACAAGTTTGGCAGCGACTAATCCAGCGTTGACGAGCGTGTTGACTGCAAATTAGCGTATGCCGACACGCAAAGCTTACCATTTAGGGCAAAGGCTGCGACCTTGTCGCGCTCAGCCTGCTTGTCAAGGATAAGTAGCGGCGTGCTCTCGTCGAGCCCTGGATCAAGCCCCGCCTCTGCAGTGAACCTGCGGTCCATCGACCGACCACGGGTTGGCATAGGAGAGATTAGCGGCATTGGTGCAACGCTAGGGTCCAGGCCAGTGTATGCGCGCGGTGGACGTGTCCGGCTTCTGCTCCTTGTCTGATGGCCAAGGTGCGACGCTGACGAGGAGCGAGACAAAGACCCCGTCTCGCGCGTGGGCGATCGGCTAGGCGCTCGGCTTGGCGCCTGTGAATGCCCCATGGGCAGTCGGAAGCTGCCTGCAACGATCGCAGGCAGTTCACCAGCGAGCAGGCAGTCGACCTCCTCGTAGTGGTCATGAATCAGTGCAAGGTGCTCGTAGTATGGACGGAGCTGGGACACGTTA
This sequence comes from Prillingera fragicola, assembly GCA_002335605.1. Lineage (NCBI taxonomy): Eukaryota > Fungi > Basidiomycota > Tremellomycetes > Trichosporonales > Trichosporonaceae > Prillingera > Prillingera fragicola. The sequence goes on along the minus strand of BEDY01000008.1, from coordinate 352,789 downwards.
GCGATGCCAAGTTGTGGTGAGTCACCTTCTTTGGCAGGGTCTTGATTTCATCGCCGATCGGTACACTTGCAGGAAAGTCGACAACAGATCGCTCGACTGACGAGATGACTCTAGATTTTCAGCTGGGCCAGAGACCATGACGCACCCCTGATTATGCACTTGATCAAAGGACAAGCCCCGGCGCATACGATGCCTGTTGAATGTCGTAGGGAGCATGTCGCGGTCGCTGCAGGGCTCCACCTCGGGCTCTACCCGGATCGCAATGCGCTGCGCACGCGGATTGGTGTACCCTAGCGTGGTGAGCTGTGGATGAGGATGAAAGCCACCGCCCGTAGACGTGTTGGGCGAGCTCATCGTGGACAGCGGGGTAGTGGACGATGCGACGGAGAATCGTAAGCCGTCATGGCTGCACGCGGACCGAAATAAGTGATCCGCCTTCACTGGCCCAGCGCTAAGCGAGTGGGGCTCCGCCAGCGTTTGATATGCCGGCTTCATGGTTGGACTGCCGTCAAATTGCGTTCAGTTATGCAATGAAGATGAAGAGTGCAGCTAGTGCAGTCCACTTGAAGGGGATCAAAAGGGCGTAGACTGATGCAAGATCTGGTTGACTTGGGTAAGACTGCAAGGGGCGGTGGCGTTTGCGCCAGGTCAGCAACGCCCCTCACCATCCCCACGAACAGTCGAGCCGTATTCGAATTGTTGCCACAAGATCGAAAAGCAACTCCTCAATTAGAGTGCACGAGATATAAGCAAGCGCAAGAGCTAAACAGCCAGCATAGTACATGGAGAAGTCAGGGCACACTCGGTTTCAAGAACCCAGCAATTCCCAGCAAGCCGCCAACTCTCAAGCCACACCACTTTACACTTTGTGGCTTGTTGACTTCCTCTGATTCCGTGACGCCCAGCTGCAAGGTTGAATTCCCTGCAAGCTCGGCAATCCACATATAGTGTAGACGGTTTGTTATGACCGCATGGCCGTAGTCGGCCTCGTGCAGACCGTGCCATCGACCGCAGCCCTTGTCTGTGCGAAACCAACAGAGCTCTTCTGCGCGTGCTGCGCACGTCTCGTGGGACGGAATTCGGAAGCCACGAGGACCCTCCCCATCATGGAATCATGGCAACACGACACAAAGCTTTGTCATCTCTACGCTCCTGGGATCCTGGGGTGGTGATCATGTGAGCTGTGGCCGCTTTTGGACGGAGATAAGAAGGTGCTCTCTGATGGTTCATTTTCGTCAGCCATTGAGGCCGTACAAGTGCACAAGCACACTGAAGGCTTGAGAGGCAGCATGATTCCAAGCACGTTTGGTGTATTGTATGGAGAGTGCATCAAGGAGTGGAGGCTGCGGAACGAGTAGTCGAGTAAAGACATCGGCGTCATGACCAAACCGCAACCGGTGCCTGACATACACGGGTGATCGTCGGTATCATCCGGCTTACTCAGAAAATTGGTAACCAACTTTGATTCCGCGATGGCCTCATCAGTCTTGATCTGACCTCGCCCAGCCCCTCTTGGCCTCTTTCTGCATCAAACCAAGACTTCTAACACTGTCAACACCACCACCACGACCTGACATCGACAGCTCACCTCCTCGCAACTTGAATAGCCCAAAACCAGCTTTACCCGGTCTACAGGACCAAGGTTGCGCCACCCGGTGTACCCAATTTTGCCCACCTCCACCTGCCCTTACCTGACAAATCAAAACGGCCCCGCCCCACACTCCGCCGCCGACGGCCAGAACAAAGTCCAAGAGGCGTCAACAAAAACTCTCCACCCCACCACAGTCGGCCATCTTCCCATCCAACACAGCAAGCCGACATGGGTCTCCTCGCGCTGGGCACGCCTCTCGACTGGCCAGAGACAAAGCCGCTCGCGGAGCACATCCGGGAGCACGGCATCACCCAGTTCCTCAACACTTGGGCGCGATGGAAGGACCGTTCCGGCGAGGGCTTGCTCTGGGGCGACGAGGTTAGTGCTGCTTCCAACGCATGCGGAGCATGTGGCTGACGTCAAGATCGAGTACATGGTCGCCAGCATGGAGGATGACGAGCACAAGGCTTTGCTCTCGCTCCGTCAGTCCGAGATTCTTGCGACTCTGCAGACTGCCACCCTTGACCCCGAGTTGGAAAAGTCCAAGCCAGCTGGATGGTGAGTGCACACACGCACGCGTGTACTGATATCTAGTCGCGAGATCCCTGCCTTTCACCCCGAGTATGGACGCTTCATGATCGAGTCGACCCCAGGCAGCCCTTACACCGGCCAGCCCAAGGACCTCGTCTCGGTCGAGTGTGACATGCGCTTCCGTCGCAAGATTATCCGCTCGCATCTTCTTCCCCACGAGATTCCCATCACTCTCACGTCGTGGCCCCGTCTTGGTGTTGAGAATGCCATCTTTACCGACCCTCCTACCAAGCCCGACCCCGAGCACAGCGCGAGCCGGAGCCAGTATGTTGGCCAGATGATTACCAACCCTCACGCTCGTTTCCCGTGAGTTGAGCCAGGACAGAACGGTGTTCTGACACCCCAGTACTCTCACTGCCAACATTCGTCAGAGGCGAGGCTCTCTTGTTGACATTCGCGTCCCATTGTTCATTGACAAGAACACCGTCCTTCCCGAGGGTGAGCAGGCAGAGCTGTCGAACGGCCACGCTGGCCCGGCCAAGCCTGAGACTGGCACGCCCTATATCCACATGGATGCGATGGGTTTCGGCATGGGATGCTGCTGCTTGCAGATTACGTTCCAAGCCTTCAACGTCGCAGAGGCAAGGCAGGTGTACGATGCGCTCGTGCCCGTGGCGCCAATCATGCTTGCCCTCACTGCCGCCGCCCCGGCATTCCGCGGCCGCTTGGCAGACGTCGATGCCCGCTGGAACGTCATTGCCGCGTCGGTCGATGACCGTACCGAGGAGGAACGTGGTCTCAAGCCGCTCAAGGAGAACAAGTACCGCATTCCCAAGTCGCGCTACGACTCGGTGAGCCTGTACATTGCCAACGACCCACGCAACAAGCCCGAGTACTCGGACATTTCGGCGCCGATCAATGAAAAGGTGCGCGAGCGTTTGTTGTCCTCGGGCCTCGACGACAAGCTGGCATCGCACTTGGGTCACTTGTTCATCCGTGACCCCCTTGTCCAGTTCTCCGAGACAATCGACCAGGACGATGCCGAGTCGATGGACCACTTTGAGAACATTCAGTCCACGAACTGGCAGACTGTGCGCTTCAAGCCTCCTCCCGTCAACTCGCCGATTGGATGGCGTGTCGAGTTCAGGTCGATGGAGATCCAGATGACCGACTTTGAGAATGCCGCGTTCAGCATTTTCATTGTCCTGCTCACCCGCGCAATCATCTCGTTCGACCTCAACTTTTACATGCCCATCTCAAAGGTCGACGAGAACATGCAGCGCGCTCAGCAGCGTGACGCTGCGCGCCAAAACTCGTTCTTCTTCCGCCGTAGTGTCTTCCCTCAGGACATGTCGACTTACGACCTGGACTCGCGGCCAGTGTCTCCTCCCGACCTTCACACTCCTCCCGAGCATGGCACGCACAGCGCACACGGCACCCTTGGCGCCAACGGAGCGACCACCAACCTCGCCAATGGCCTCGCTCGCGCCCACCTTGAGAACGGCAGGGCCTCCAAGCCCGCCCATGCGACTCACCTGCGCCACACTTCGTCCTACTCTTCATGCGCGTCGTTGCTGCACGAGGACGAGGACGACCATTCGCCCGAGGTTGTGGAGATGACACTTGACGAGGTCATCAACGGCCGCGGCGACAGCTTCCCCGGACTCATGTCGGTTGTCAACGCCTACATCAACTCGGTCAACACGGACGTCACGACCAAGTACGAGATCAGGCGCTACCTCGACCTGATCAAGATGCGCGCCAAGGGCGACCTCGTGACCCCTGCCACCTGGATGCGTTCGTTCATCACCAACCACCCAGACTACAAGCACGACAGCATGGTCAGCGACACCATCCAGTACGACCTGGTCAAGGCTGTTGATGAGATTGAGCGTGGAACGCGCCTCGCGCCAGAGCTGCTCGGCACAAACTACGTTGGCTCTGGCCCTACTGGCTGTCTTTAAGCTTCACGACCAATCTGGATCCTAATACGCAGCACGTCACGCACGCCAGAGTGCTGCCGCTATTAGCCAAGGCTGCATGCTGCGCCGTCACGCGAGCGATAAGAGCTGTTCTCCAATCCTGAAAGAAGTGCCCATGCCCATTGCTGTCTGCGCGCTAGTCACCTTGTGACGTTGTACCATTACCCCACGGGCTAGACCCTTCATACCCATACACATCTAGGCACATTCTTTCTATCTGTGCTCTGCGCCGCTGCTGCAGCGCTGAGGCGAATGTTATTTCATGATTACGGGAGGTGGACACGAGGTGCAGCATGCGTTTATGCGACGGTTATATCTTGAAATGATGTGTAATTGATACATCCGGATAATCATCGGTGTCCGGGGCCATTGGGGGCACCGGACGGTACGGCCCGCCGCCCAGCCAGGTGCCACACCACCCCCAGCTGCCTTCCCCGGCCGTCATCCTGGTCGTCCTCGTGCTGCGGCCACCACCACCCTGTCCAGGTCCTCTATCCCTGTACAGCCCATGCACATTACGACGGCCTTGGTCACTCCCCACTCCATTCTCTCCATCTCTCTCTCTCTCTCAATCTCTCCATTTCCAACCCACCTGCGACCATCCACCATCTCCCTGCGATGGTCATTGCGGAACTCAACAAGCGGCGAGTCTCCTACGTCCTCCCGCCACCAAACCAATCTCCACCCCTCCTCGACCTGCCCCCCTTTGGCACCGTCGCGGAGGACACTCGATACTACCCCCTCCTCACACCCACCGCGCACGCCAACGGCGCCAGCAATGGGGCACCGAAACCCCTAGGCTCGCGTAATCCGTTTGCCCCTTCCCCGAGCCGCACGCCGGTTTCGGCGGACAGCGACACGCGGCACCCCAGGCATCGTCTCGGTATCTCATCGCTTGCGCTTGATACCTCGACCGTTCTGGCCGGCCACAGTGCGCCAGGCGGTATCCTGTACACTGGCGGCCGCGACGGTCTGGTCGCCAGCTGGGAACTGCATGTCCCGCACTCCAAGCGGCGTGGACGTCGGTATCGCTGTGTTCCTGGGCGGGGCACTGGGTCGCGTGTGAGGTGGGAGAAGGCGGGCGACGGAGGTGTGGATTGGGAGGATGATGGTGATGAGGGAGATGAAGCAGGGGATAGCAGCTCGGAGGAGGATGACTTTGATGCGGCAGGCGCGAATGGAGGCAGAAAGGTGCCGTACGAGGACAGGTGGGAGGTGAACCGTGAGGAGATTGGACGACTGGTGAGCTTGCTAAGTTTGAGTCTGCAGAAGAATGGGGCTGATGACATCCTAGCCACCACCGACGACGACCTTCCGCGAAAGTGTGCAGACGCACACTGACTGGGTCAACGCCATGGTGCTGTGCAACATGAATCAAACCGTCATCACGGCGTCGAGCGACAGGACCATCCGGGCCTGGTCGCCGCATGCCGACGGTGACCTTGCCGTGCCTGCGCTCATCGGCCACCACACAGACTATGTTCGCTCGCTCGCGTTCGCAAAGTACCCGAAGGCCTTGTTCTCGGGGGCGCTGGATCGCGACATCACCGTGTGGGATATCCAGAGCCCACGGCCAAACGAGCCCGTGCTCAAGGTGCGGTTGAGTGAGATGGACGACCAGGACTGTGTTGGCCTCGAGGGCGAGTGGGGTAGTATCTATGCCCTAGCAGTTGGTGAGTCTTCAGAAGCGCACGCAACCGAAGTTGTTGTTCCGGCACTTCCGCATCAGCGACAGATGTTGACCTATGCCAGACCCTGCAGGCCAGACACTCGCAGCCGGCACACCCGAACGTGTCGTGCGTCTCTGGGACCCACGCGCCGGTAGCCGTAGCACGACCAAGCTGGTGGGCCACACTGAGTGCGTGCGCAGCATTGTCATTAGCGACGATGGCCGGTACATGCTCACCGGCTCGTCGGACACGACCGTCAAGCTCTGGAGCATCGGCGAACACCGATGCTTGCACACATTCAACCACCATACATCATCAGTGTGGGCACTGCACTCGACACACCCCAACCTTGAGCGCTTTTACACTGGATCGCGCGACGGTCACCTGTGTGTCGTCGATGTCGAGCAGTGCGGCGACATGAGCGAAGGCGAGTGTGTCGTGCTGGCCCGTGAGGGTAACCCCAGCAACCCCAGCGACTATGAGAGCAAAACTGGCGACGATGCCATCAGGTCAATCAGTGCCATGGATGACGAGTACGTGTGGACTGCGACCAGCAGCAGCGATGTTCACCGCTGGCGCGACGTTGGACGCCGTGTCGGCCGCCTTGACATGAGCTTTGACGGCGCGGCGTACAAGAGCCTCGATGAGGGCGATGGCACGCCATATGATCCAAGGGAGAGCAGCTTTGAGCCTACCAGCATCATCGACTCGTCGGCCTTCCGCAACAAGAGCCTGGCAATGGACAACGAGTCGGACCCACTCCTTCGCGTCGACAGCCGCAGTGTCGCTTTTGCGCCTGAGCCGCGCTTGGATGAGTCACTACTGCCAGGCGGTGCATCGTCGCCGCCAGCCTCAGCCAACGTGCCGGGTGTGCCTTCCTCGCTGCGAGAGCGCCTGAGCGTCTCTGGTATGTGGAAGTCCAGTGTCCCTGGGTCGTCGGGCCCCAACTCGTTCGTCGAAGCTCCCGAGGAGCTCAAAAATGGCATTCCATTCGAGTCGCTTGTGTGTCTTGGTTTGCCCGACTCGCCTTACTCGTTCGGGTTCAGCAGCGGTGCCGCGTACTCTTCGGCATCGCTCGCTAGCGCTCGTAAAGCCGCAGAGGAGGCGGAGGCAGCGGCTGATCGCCCTGTCCCGCCTCGCGTCGCTGCTAAGCGTGCATTCGAAGACCGCGATGTCGCATCCGAGGCCAAGCCGCTTCGCTCGACCCCCGACGCCGTCATCGCCGGCTCGCCAGGTCTTATCCGTTCTCTCATCCTGAACGACCGTCTGCATGTGGTCACACTTGACACCCACGGCGAGGTGGCGGTGTGGCACCTGCTTCGCGGTCAATGCCTGGGTCGGTTCAGCCAAAAGGACATTGCCGAGGCGCTTGAGCTCGAGCGTGGCGTCGAGGACGCCAAGGCCGAAATCAAGATGCACCCCCAAGAGGTGCTCGAGCTCGTCCAGCATCGTATCGAGGGCAAGAATCACGTCTTGCCGTGGTGTCAGGTTGACACCAAGGTCGGTCTCGTCACCGTCCACCTTGAGGGTGACCGTGTCTTTGCGGCCGAGACGCTTGCAGAGGAGCTGGGCTTTGAGGACATTGCCATGCAGGGCGACCGAGGTGAGTTTCTTCACAGTTCACTGGAAAGGTGCTGACGTAACTAGTCAATATCGGCAAGGTTGCCCTCGCCAACCTGTTCCGTGGTCTCATTCACGCCGAGGAGGCTGAAGTGACCAGCGGAGTTGGCACCTCACCGACGTCTGCGACGTCATCCCTTCCGTCTGTCAGTCGGTCACCCAACGCTCCCACCCACATTGCCATCACCCCCGTCATGTCGCCGCGTCATCGCACGCGCGCACTCAGCAATGCGTCAATTGGCAGTATCGGCATCACGCCGAGCATCAACATTACCGGTCTCGCTACCCGCGCGCAGGTACCTGCACTGCGTCCCGAGGGCGCGCCCCCCACGCCCGGCGGGATGCAGCTTGGTCAAAGTGCTCCGGCAAGCAGTAGTGGATGGCTGAGCTCACCCCCTGGTGAGATGAACTCTCGGTCGGGTGGCAACTCTGGCGCCGCTCTGGGCATGTCGCTCGGTGCCCCGTCCCCCATGTCCATCGGCGGCAGTACTCCGGGCGACATGGGCATGTCAATGCGTGACTACTTTGGCGCTCACAAGCTTGAAACCAGCCCTACACGTACCGAGGACAAGGCGGCATCTGCTACGCCCGAGAAGGCCCCAGTTACACCCACTGCGTCGGCACCGAGCGGCGGTGGCTTGCTGGGCAAGAAGTTTAAGGGCTTTGGAAAGAAAAAGTCCACCGAGCCCGCCACGCCCATGGCGACGGTTACCGAGTCGAAGCGCGAGGCGCCTGTGCCCGCTGGGCCTGAGATGAGCGAGCGCGACAAGCAGCAGCTCCTCTTCCTTGACGCTTTGCGTGCCAGGCCGTTCAAGCCGCCCACCACCCTCGATGCTGCGCCGGTAGACGTTCCTCCGTCGACCGCAGTCACGATTTCGGAGCAGGCGCACGCCGATGGCGCGTACATTGTGACATATCGCAGCCAGGTGTCAAGCACCGAGCGCGACATTGAGCCTCTCGAGATGAACAGTCCTTTCTGGCTGCTCAACTTTCTGTTCACCTCGGCAACCCCCGAAGAGCGCAAGCCGCCAAAGATCACTCTCGTGCTGGTCCCCATGGGCGAGTCGGTCAACAGCCCCCGAGCGTACGTTACTTGCATATACCTAAACTAACATCCCAGCATCAAGGTCCAAGCCTCTCGCACCGCGCTCGTTCGCGGCGTCATGCAGCATCTCCAGGAGACTCTCAGTCAGGACCCCCAGTACAGCTCGCTCATGGGCGGACCTAACGTTGGCAGCGCACAAGGGCGCGACCGCGCCACGTCCGACGCGAGTGCAATGTCCGGCGTGCCCCCTCCCGCCCCGATGCCGGCGGCAGAGGACGTGCTCGAGCTACTGTGTAACCAGCACATTGCCGACCCGAGCGTCAAGGTCGCAACACTCAAGGCGTACTATTGGCGCGGCGGCGTTGATATGATCTTGCACTGGCGAGTCAAGGGCCAGGCTTAGTTTGTCGGACATCTTAGAGGTAAAGGAGCGGATTTCGAAGTAGGGACGCTTGTAGTCTGTCCTGTAGCGATGGATGGCGCGAGCCGTTGTAACGTCCACGAACCTGATGCAGTTCCAAGCTAGACTGAACGGCAGGTCCATTGCGATCACGGTATCTGTCACATAGGCTATCGTATCTACATGTATCTTGTGGGCATAACCCTAATATACACAGTCTCAGTCCAGTGACAGCCGGTCGTGGTCCATGTCAAGAACCGTATAAGCAGGACTGGCGTCTCGTCGGCTGTGAGGAGACACCTCACCAGGACGCAGGACGCGGTGGAACGGTTGACCTTCTAACGTTGGCCGCCGGTCATACCTTGGTTGACATCGATATTCGAACCGTAACGAGCCAGCCTGACTGCTTCACCTCGTCATGTGATGACCGTCAAGCATTGGCAGAGCAGCCGAACACGTCCTCGACTCTCGATGAAAGATCTTTCTCGCCATCGCTCCTGCCTCTCTGCGCGTGATTGAGTTCCTCCTCTCCGTCGCCGCAGTGCCGTTCTGTGCCGCTGCATCACATGCCGCTATGCACTGATCTCTGGGATCAGGCGGGCGAATGTTTGAACCGTCAGCGGCGTCCCAGCAGCAACGCCTAATCTTCCCTGCCCCGTCAGTCCTAATCGTCTGGCACGGCTTTACACACTCGTCATCGTCTTCCTCGTCGCTATCGACCTCGCTAATTTCATGGCCAGAGTCGCCTTCAGCACTGGAACCAGTCAGCGGCCGCGGAGCCTGTAAGGACCCACACAAAGTAGCACTTTACTCGTCCCTCGTGCCCACCCATGGCCGTCTCAAGATCGTCGTTCATGTCGAGGCTGACGTCGTCCATGGTCATAAACTCGCACTCTTCCAGTTGATCAATGATAATGTCTTGCAGGGAAGTCAACTGCTCCTGTAGGGGTTAACATTCGCTGCCAACTAGAGACCTCACAAGAGCCTCAAAGATGGTCGTGGTCAACGGCATCTCGACATATTCGCAATACTCGGCAAGGCGGACCTTTGCCCCATTGCCACCCCGACGCCAGACGAGAGTCTGCTTGCCCATCTCGGATCCGTCTCCGTACCACTCTTCGAGACCTTCCTCCATCTTGCGTTCAACATTGTCATCCTGGGTTACGGTCGCAATAGGCGCGGGCGCTACTAGTGGCGGCTCCTGCGCTGCCGGCACTGGCGGGGTGGCGGTCGCTGTTACAGTCGTGGGTGCTGTTACAGTCATGGGTGTCGGCCGCGCCTCATAGCTTTTCTCGGTAGCAGGGGCTTTGGGCATTATTGGTAGTCTGTTCTGCGAAACGAGGGAGAAATGGGAGATGGCACAATACGAGTATGGGCTCGAGCGCACGAGTACACGAGTCATACACGAGTATTGTTCCCGGCGCGTCCGGTTATGCTTAAATGCATCGTGATCAGCAACTGGTCCCGCTAGCCTGGCCTCTTGGCATGGTGGTCTGCTTGCAAGAGGCCAGTTTTAAGCTTTGAATCGTCATGAGTCATATATGTTCAGTAGTAGCGAAGTATGCACCAGGGAGCCTTGGCGTACAACAACTCCCAAGTACACAACTCGGGGCCCTAACTGTCACGGAATTAATCGACTTCCCCCCATTAAATGCAGTTACGCCTCGCTGTTGTGTTCAGAACACGCACACTGCAGAAAACTCACACCCAGAGACACTTAGCCCATCCGTCTTCGGCGCCCATTACTTCACGGAGAGTGTCCTCCATGTCCAGCTCGTGGTCATCGATGTTGAAGAAGTAGCATTGTTCACGCGGATCGATATCATTGCCGTTCAACCGTGTGAACTTTTCCTGCTCTTGTCAGCGACGGACACATCGACACAGCGAGAAACTCACAAGGGCTTTCAACAGAGTGGTATCCCAGGCCATCGTAATGAGCTGGCCATAAGGTGCTCCGGTGATGCTGACGAATGCACCTTCATACCCCCTTCCCCACATCATGACCTGATTCGTCATCCCACGGTACCCTTCGTGGCTGGAGCGTTCCCCACGAGGAACCCTCCTCTTCATCCCAGCAGGCGTTTTCGCGGGGCCCTTCTTGACCTTGATTGCCGGAGCAGGCTTGGCTCGGCCAGGCTTCTTGGGAGCAGGAGGGACCTTCCTCGCGGCAGCCTTCGTTGTTCCTTTGGCAGGTGCTTTCTTGGCCGCGGGCACATCGACAGTCTTGGTGTGTACAGTCTTTTCTACCACCTTGCGGCCCTCCTTGATCGTCGTGGTGGTTGTCGTGACCTCCTTTCCGCCAACAACTACCGTCTTGGTGGTAGTTGTGGTGGTCCGCGGCGGCGCGGCAGCAGCTTTGGGCGCGACTGATTTCTTCGGTGCCGTGGGTTTCGCTTTAGTCGCTGTTCGGGACGACAATGCGATGGCCGTAGAAGTAGGGTTGTCGGTTTGTGGAGTGGAAGACTGTTTCCAGGAGCGATAAGCTGGGCTAGAGGTAGAGGCAGACCGCTTGCGTGCCGTTTGCTTGGTGCGTGGTGCTCGGGGCGGCTCCATCGTGGACGCGAGATGCTAGGTGGACTCGGGGTTGAGGGTGGACTGGGTGGTTCACGCGCACTGAACTGGTTAAATGATAACACTAGAATGGACAAGGGAATCAAGATAAGACGCAATGCCGGTCTTGTGAGATGTGACGGTTGACTCAACCACCGTCACCACAACAACCGTTATCTCATCTGATCCCGCAAATCTATCCCAAGTCCTAAGAGTCATGCGTTCAGACTAGATCAGACTCACCGGATCCCGTTGACCCTCATTGGCATGGGACCCGGTCTCCTACTTGACAGGCAATTTAAACATGCAACAGCTCATACAACAGGACTATACTATGCAAACATGCGCCCACACTTGATCCGCTCCGCCGGTTGGCCAACTCCGGAGTGCCACAGTAACAGTTCGAGTGTCTGACACCCCTAATACTCAATGCTGCTTTGTGAACGACAGATACGGTACAGAGCCTTGAACATACCAGAGCCTACACCTCACCGCCCTCTCCCCAGAGTCACTTCTGGCCTCAATGAGGGTGTTTTCGAGCATTAGGGGCATGCCACCCTTTCCATGGATCCGAGTGAACTCGACTTCCTCCATCGTGTTGAGTTGAAGGCCCTCCATACCGAGTATCGTCAGCTGCAGCGTCAGAAATGGCAGCCACGATAAAACTAGCAAACCCAAGTTAGGGCACTCACCAAAGTATCGTAAAGAGTCGCGTCAAGCCCATCCACGGCGACGCAAGCACCGACGAGTCCTGCTCCGTACGTCATGATTCCTTCGTCTAGCTGATAATTCTCGCTGCTACGATGATAGTTGAAATAGGCCGCTTGGTATCCTGATCGTATGTCCGTGATGAACTGAGCTGATGTACTAACCTACTTGAGAACTTAGCCACGACCTATACCATCAATCAAACTCTCTACAGGTAACCCCGCAAACAACCCGCAGTGTCATCCTGTTGCTGATAACTAGCTACCTCGCCGATCACCAATCTTCAGGCACGACTCAGAGATACGACACGATTACGCGTTGCCCAAGTTGTGAGCTTCCAGCTGCCAGCCAGTCACATTCTCTGCACCTTTACCTTTTGTCTCGTGGCTGCACAGCCCGAGTACTGTATTGTGCGATGCAGATGTTGACAGGGCTTGGCGGTGGCTCACAATACGGGACCAGAGCAACGCCGCCACACGCTGCGCCGCCACCACCAGGCCACCCACTTGTCCTTCCCATTGAAGTGCCCTGAGGCTTGCGTATGGGTCAAAGGCACCAACCAAGCTGCGAGACCAAAGTGTCCGGCAGAGGTGACGATCTGCCAGCTTGCCAGCTCCATGACGACATAGTACGCAGAGGACACTGCGGCAACCTGCTGCAGCTTGCACGTCTGAAGCGGTGCTGATACATCAACGCATAAGCGAGGAGCCTCTTACCATCCACAATGCGTCTACTTGCGTTTGCTGCAGGCCGAGGCATTCGAGCATGGATGATGACTGGCTGTCCGCCTGCATCGTCCCCCCCGGTTTCTAGGGCCCAGGGGCACTCACCCTGGCCGCGATTTCCTCTCCGAGCCGGGGAACCGGGTCCAGCTCTCCCTGCGCGGATCGGCCACCTGCCTGGCTGGGCAGTCCGGGGTCTGCCCGCCTCGCCGCCTGCCTGCCAGCTGCCAAGTAACCGTCACGGCAGCAACGACTCTCGCTGCGCGCTTTGCGGTCAAGCGACCACTTCACATCATCTCTTTGATCTCTTTATCGCAACGCCCAACGGCTCCAACTTGACGTCTCTGTTTAGCCTATCACCCCAGGCCAAAAACAACTCCCAGCGTTTGCATCGCTGTCGACGCACGCAAGCGTCAAGCCACTCTTGTAAGATCCCCTGGCTACCAGCCGTGCTCTTCACGCACCACTGGGCGTTATTCATCTCCCCTCGCCTCGCATTCACCACGTTGGCATACAAAGGTGAGTAATCGTTCGCTGTAATTCCTGCACAGGGTCTCTTGCATGCACAGAGCCAGGACAGGGCATGATGAATGGGGGCATGGGCCGCCTGCAATGGCTTGCTTCTCGACAGCCACGCCGCCGCCGGCGATCTGGCAATGTGCTGCAGCTGCTTGCCTTCTCGCAAGCTCGCAATCATTACCCACCACCCACCATGTTGGCGCCCTCGTCGCCACCCCTTCTCCCCACGCTCCTCCCAGCGGCGATGCTGACAGAGTATTTTCAGCACCGCACTCATTTACACCTACACACACCTTCAACAGGCAGCGATAACCCTTCCTCGCGGTCTCCGGCCCCTAACCCACAGCCTATCCTCGGGCCTCTCCCTATCTACCCGCATTCAGTCTCTCCCCTCCCCCACTTTCTTCACAGTCTTCATCCGCCTCGGCGCCCGCGTCGCCCGAGCCTGTCCAACGCCGCTCCCATCGCCATGTCGCGCCCCATGACAAGCCGGCAAAACTCGTCGCCGCCAGGCTCGCCGCAAGGACGCCAAGCGCACACGTCCGCCTCGGGCACCTTTGCTTCGCCAGCTTCTCCGCGTTCTTCCTTTCTTGGTTTCATGAGGACTAGATCACGTGCGGCATCCGTTACCAACGCCGTTGCAGGAGCTGTGAGAGGTCGCGTCGCCTCTCCCACTGTGGAACACCCCAACCCCCTAGGCGACACCGGCGATGCTCAGCGCTCAGCATCGGCGCGCAGTGAGATGGCAAACATTCCCATACCTCCAGTTGATCCAGCGCTTCGTCGCACCCATCGTATTCGCCTCGTTCCTATCCTCGAATCCAACCGTTCGTTCACCTTTGCGCCTGTCGTGCGCGAGGTAGGCGTGATGCACGTTCCTCCTGGAGTTCTGCCATCAATTGCGGCCGCTGCGACTGAAGCCGGACCCTTGGTGAACGGCAGGCCGCCGCCGTTACTTATGAAGATTGGCCGGTTCACGGATCGTGTGGCTGCTGCTGCCAACGCTGCACCGGCAGTTGAGTCAGGCCAGGAAGACGCTACGCAGGATCCTCCCGGCGACGGAGCCGATGCCGCCGGCACGTCGGCGAGCGCACAGGCGTCTGGCAGCCGAGCGAACGGCAGGATGCCCACGGCGGTTATAGCACCCTCGTCGGGCGGCGGTGGCGGTGATCTTCTGTCGTCGCGTGCTGCCTTCAAGAGCAAGGTCGTCAGTCGCTCCCATGCCGAGATCTGGTGTGAGCCTGGAGGAAAGGTACGTGTATCTTGTTTGGCAACGCTGATGTCAGTTCTTCATTCACGACACTGCCAGTTCGTCGGGCACCTTCCTCAACCACATTCGTTTGTCTAGCCCAAATGTCAACTCGCGTCCTCAGCACATCCAGGATGGGGACGTGATTCAACTCGGCGTCGACTACCAGGGTGGTGCCGAGGAGATGTTCCGTTGCGTCAAGATGAGGGTTGAGATTGGCCGCGAGTGGCAGCGCTCTGCCAACGAGTTCAAGTTAGTTCAAGCGTAAACTTGTGGCCAAGTTGCAGTTTCTAATGAACGCAGCACAAATGCTCTGAAGCAGCTCCGCACCCTCGGCGGTGTTCCCGACAAGCCCGAGGTCAAGGAGAAGCAGCAGGCGACGCCGCCAGCTGCCCGCAAGGCGAAGGCAAGCGTCACTGATTGCTGCATCTGCCTGTTCTCAGTGACGGTCTGCCAGTCGCTCTTCATTGCGTGAGTCCAACGTTTTGCGCAGAGACACATGCTGACCAGCTAGTCCTTGCTCGCATGTCTTCCACTACAAGTGTATCCGGCCCTTGCTTAACCAGCACTGGCCGGGGTTCTCGTGCCCGCTCTGCGTAAGTTTAAAACATAGGTCGCAGCTGATAGTCAAGCGCACGTACGCCAACCTGGAAGAAGACGTCGAGACCGAGGACGCCTGGGAGATTGCCTCTCGCAAAGCATCAGTGCGCTCGCGTCGCAACTCGCGCGACTCGGCTCGCGTCCCCGTGGAGAGCCTAATCAATCAGGCCGAGGAGCCTGCTGCCGTGCCAGCCCCGCCAGAGATTCTGGAGGCTGCTGCTCCGGCGACCATTGACGAAATAATTGCATCCTCAAGCGAGCGCAACTCGAGGCGCACGAGCGCCGACGTCGACTCGCTTGCCCCTGGCAGCTCGTCGCGCGCTGACCTCGCTCGGCAGATCACTGCAGTCTCGCCGGGTGCCGGTGGTGGCCGCGGCACCCTTGCCCCCGAGACTGACAGTGGCCGCGACACCCCCGTTTCGTCCAATGCCGATGACACGGTCGCATCTATTTCACACGCCACGTCATCGCCTATGGGCATTGACAACCACACCCCTACCCGTGCCGATACGGGCACGACGAGCTGCTCGCTTGCGCAGACTCCGATGAACGACGTGTTCCTCTCGACACTGGCGCTGTCCAACCTGACCGTATCCCCCTCCATGGGTCGCGTGCAAGACAGCAGCTTGCCACCTAGCGCAACGGGATCTGGAGCGACGAGCCGCATAAGCCACGAGATTGTTGAAGAGCCTATTGCCGAGGCTGCGGCTGCCGACGACGAGGACTTTGAGCTCGAGGGCGTTGATAATCGCGTCCGGGCTTGAGCGTAGAGCGGGTTGCTGTTTGATCGTGGGGCCGTACCGAGCATAGTGGCTAGTCTACACTTCTTATTTAGTTGTTTTCATGTTATCGTTGTTACAGTTTAGCCACAACTGGGTGAGGCTTCATTTACGCCTGTAAGACGAAAGACGTTGGGCAACAGGAGACGTTGGTACCAGATGACATGATCCTACAGCACATTAGGCGTTCATCATGGCCTCCTCCTCGTCCTCATCCATGTCATCATTGTCGGCGTACTCGACCTGCTCCTCCTCCTCATCGCCATCATCATCGCGACCCGCCCCCACCAGCTTCTTGGCACGTGCAGCAGCTCGACGCTTCTTCGCCGTCGGCCTCGCCTTGGTGCCCGCTTTGCGCTTTTTCTTCGTCTCCACGGCCGCAGCGTTCTCAGTGGGTTTGGGGCGGGGAGCAATGTGCAATTCGATAGTGAGCGACGACTGTTGTCAGCGCCATCATCCCGCAGAGTCCTCACCTTGAGGCGCACGCGGCGCTGAGGCGCGGATTCCTCCATTTCTCCTAATCCTGCAAACTCGTCCTCGGCATCCTTTGGCGCGCCGACCTCGTCGACGCACTCAACGCTGCCGGTGCGGATCTCGTACCACATCCCGCCCTTGCCAACAGGATACGGCAGAACATCTAGTAACGCATGGAGTAGAAGCAGTGCGTGTGGGATAGCTGCACCAAGGGCAGAGAGTGTCAAGTGCGTGTATCTGACAGTCAGTGCGGTCTTGAGTCTAGCACTCACCCTTCATCCAGTACCAGCCCCCGCGCGCGGCCGAGTAATGATCCCAAACTCGTCTTCCGAGTGACAAGAATAGTCTCGCGCGAGAATCCAGCACGTTGCGCGTCTGTCCGTCTGATACCGGCACCCTGGAGGACCTTGAGAGGAAGAGTCGGCGGAGGCACTCCGGGAGGAGGAGCAGCCCTGGGAGGTGGTGGTGGGCGGAGCTTGTGGATGGACGTGCGAGCGGATGTACCCTTGGGATGCGGTGCTGAGGGTTTGCGTGGGCGGCTGGGGCCGGCTTCGTTGCTCTCCATGTTGGTCGCGCGGTGTAAGAGTTGTTGTGACTGTGAAGTGTCGTAAAGGGCCAAATTCGAGCAAGTCAACTTTGAGCCTCTTGGTGGAGGTCAAATGCCAAGTGGCAAAGCCTAATCCCATTACAATTCCGCTCTATTCAACAACGTGATGTTACGTAAAACGGACTTGGTTGTGCGCGTGGTGGTTGCTGTCATTGTGATCATTGCGATCACTGTTGACGCGCTCCAGTTCACCGCATCAACATGTCCGCACCAGGGAAACAGTACAAGGCGATAGGAGTGAGTATACCGATTCAACGCAGACAGATAGGCTGTGCAGGATATCTGCCATTGCCAAGCAGAGCTGACGCCCGCAGGACGACGTGTGGAAGCGGACCGACAAGGTCGTGAGTGCCAGCTCGAACAGGTTGGGCCATGGTACTGATGGCAGAACGCCGAGCTCTTCTCGCTCACATACGGAGCGCTCGTTGTTCAGCTGATTAAGGACTATGAGGACTATGGCGAGGTCAACAAGCAGCTTGAGAAGATGTACGTCCCTGCCTCCTCGGCCGCTCGTTGTCGCTGACGCTCGCAGGGGCTACAACATGGGTACCCGACTCATTGAGGACTTTCTCGCACGCACAGGTCTGCAACGCTGCGCAAGCTTTGCCGAGACGGCCGAGGTTGTCAGCAAGGTTGCGTTCAAGACCTTTTTGAACATTACACCGTCCATCTCGTTCCCTCCCCCGCAGGTCCCGCCTGCGGCTGGTGTTGCACCGCCTAGCTCACCGAGCGAGTTTGTGCTCACCTTTGACGAGAACCCCCTTGCCGAGTTTGCCGAACTTCCTAGGGATGCACGCGAGGGAGGATTGTGGTTTAGTAATGTTCTGGCCGGTGTTGTGCGCGGAGCGCTCGAGATGGTGAGTCCCGTCGCCCCTTCCCAAGCTGCCAAAGCTGACTTGGTCAGATCCAGATGCAGGTTGAGACCCGCTTCTTGTCCGACACGCTGCGCGGAAACGACACGACGGAGCTCTGGGTCCGCCTCGTGCGCGTGCTCGACGAGGAGCAGCCCGAGAACGACGAGTAGATGCCAACCGCGGCGGCGTGACAACTGTGCGCGCGATTCGAACAGCGCATGTACAGATGTGTAACCCGATTGGCGGGATAGATACGTAGTATGCATACAACAACAGTAGTCTTACCTCCTCCTACCCGTAGCGTTACTAGACGTGGTGGCATTGGTCAGATCGCTTTCTCCACTTGAATCACCGCGCGCATGGCCGTGCCGGTGCATGGTACCCCCACCGTATCCTGCTTGCGGCGTGCGTTGATCTGTGAGAGTAGCAAAGCTCTCCCCGCCGCGAACCGTACTCGCACCAACAGTGCTCGGCGCCATGCTCGTCGCAGCACTAATGTTTCCTGGCCCAGGTCGCCTAGCCCACGACCCATCGACAGCCTCTCCCTCATCGTCCTCGTCGATGCGAGGGCGTCCCCAACGGCTCTCAGGTAGCGGGCCGAGGGCAGACGGCATCCCTCCTCCAGGCTCTGGCTCAAGCTGGCTGATAGACCCGGACAGACCACGGCGGCGCAAGCGACCCGCCTGCGATACTGAGGGTCCACGCTTGAGTCCTGGACGCGTTGGTACTCGGTCACCCGAGTTTGTGCGATTGTGGGGTGGCCTGGCCATCGTCATGGTCGCGTCGCCATCACCATCCAACTCGTCCGTCACTGGGTCCGGCTCGGGCTCCGGGGAAACACTGCCTGTGACCACGGCCATGGACCAGCGCACAGCCCGTCCAAGCTCTTCCACGCTCTCCCGCGTCTCGTCGTCGCGGCTTTCACTCTCGGCTGCGCTGCGAGTTGGGAAGAAGGACGAGTACCGAGCCTGGGTGGACAGGACAAGCGACATTTGCAGAAGTCGGGGAAGATCCGGCGACACTGGCCCCTTGTCCTCTGGTCGCGGCGCAGGAAGATCCGCGAGAAGCGGCAAGAGACGAGGAAGAAGGGGAAGAAGAATATGCAAAAGGAAACCTGAGAGAAGAATGTGTCGAACTGGGATAGGAGGCATGGCGACACTGGGTCGTGCGTTTCGCGCACTCGCAGCCGAAGGAACGTCGCGAATTTGGGCGAATGGTAAAAAGACACCCTCGACATATGGTAGAATCTGGCCCCAGAAGAAGTTCCAGACTTCGGCCGCGCGTGACAATACCTTGCCTTCCTCCAGAGTCTCAAACTTGGCGCGAAGGGTAAGCATGCCCGAGGAGATGAATTCGCGGAGGTCGGACGTGAGCACCGATATCAGACGCGAGACTGGTATGCGCTGCGACGTCGAAACAAGGTGCTGGTTGCATAGCTGGTTCAGGTCCTCTAGCGGTGTCTTGAGAGGGCTTCCAGCGAACACGGGCAGGACGTGAACGGTGAGCAGCGACCAGGGCGAGTTGGGGCTCGAGTGAGCCATGGTCTGCAGCATGCTGGGATTGTCTGACCGCGACCCGTCCATCGACAGCGAGGTTCCGTCTGGGAGTATGATGACGCCTCCAGCAGATGTCGAGGATGAAGACTGCGGTAGACGGGGGACAGGAGGCAGCGTCGCGGCACTGTTCATAAAGCTGGGTGTAGAGTTCGAGTGCAAATGCGGCGACGCGCTGGTATGCGAGAAGCTCGACAGATTCGACCCGGTGCTACTCATGCCATCTGGAGACAATGGCGGCAGTGGTGGAAGCTGGGACAGAGAAGATGACACCTGGGCGAGTCAGTGCACGAAGTGACGCGATGGCACTCACCAGCTTGTTGTCGTAAGCCCCAAGAGCCCATGGCTTATTGCCTCGTAAAGGAGAAGGAAGAGTTGGCAGTGGTAACGACGGCAAGCGCTTGGTATCGTTGCGTGTGTCGCGCACGTCCAGGCTCAACGTTGGTCGCCCGGACGGCGGGTTGGACGTTGGGCTGGGGGACGCGCTGGCACTATTGCTGGCCGCTGTGAGTCGCCCGGGGGACATGAGCCTTGGCAAAGCAGCCTGGGCCATCTCGCGGCGAGAGGGAGTGTGAGGTGGTGCCGCTGGTGTTGGAGGGACTACTATTTGGCTAGGCGGCGGCGACGCAGGCGCCATGATGGAGTGCGTGGTGGACCGAAAGGCCAAAGGTGAGCAACTGTCGTCACTTGGCAGTCTCGGTCTTGATCTCCACCACGCGCCTCGTTTCGAAAGTGGGGCATCACTTGAAATACGCGCGTGGAGACAGCAAAGACCTCTTTGTTGCTCTATCCACCACAATGGCGCAAGCACTAAACATCCAAGCCCTCAAGGTTGCAGAGCTCAAGAACGAACTCAGATCACGCGGTCTGGTGACCACAGGGCTGAAAAAGGAGGTGAGTCGTGGCCGGAAGCTAGGATGCTGATGGCCAAGCTCGTCGATCGCCTTCAAGGATTTATCGACCGCGAGGCTGCCAAGGCTTCCGAACCAGCGACTCAGGCTGTGGCAAGTGAGGTTAAGACTGCAGAGTCGGATGAGAATGGTGTAGCTGCAGTCGCAGAGCTTTCCTCTGCTGTTGAGGTGGAAATGGCGCCACCTCAACCACAGGTGCAGGTGGAAGAGGTGCAGCAGTCAAACCCTCCACAGCCACGACCTTTCCAGCTACCACGCACTGCCTTGGAATCATCGGCACCTCCAAGCATTCAAACCCCATCAACAAAAGAGCCAGATCCCGAACGTCCAAAGCCCTCATCAGAGCCACCAAGCCCCGAAAGGGCTCACCGCAGCGAGTCTCCGCCACCTGATCCTGTTCGACGTGCCGCTCTCGCTGCTGAGACGACCTCAACAACACCACTCGACACAGTCACGATTCCCCCAGCAGACGTCACCATGAAGCCAGAGGAAACACCCTCTGCCACCCCGCTGCCGCCTTCCCTCGCGCATCTGGCTGACCTGCATCCCCCGTCGACGGTGCTGTACATTTCCAACCTCCGTCGTCCCCTCCTGCTGTCGTCTCTGCACGAGCATCTAGGCTGCACGGCCCGCTTTTTCGAGCATCCTCGCCCACCGTTTGCTTCACCTGACACACCCGGTCTCTGGCTGTCAGGCGTCAAGGACCACGCCTACGCAGCCTACGACAGTGTCGACAAAGCCCTCTCTGCCGCTGAAAGGGTGCACGGCAAAGTCTTCCCCGAGGGCACAGGCCAGCCTCTCGACGTCCAGTTTCTTGACCCAGCTATTGTCCGCGGACTCATAGAGCGTGAAGAGGCCGTCTGGGCAAACGGCCGCCAACGCCTAACTCTCGACATTACGCACTCGGACGACGGTTGGAAGTTTGATCTCCGCCCAGCCGGCCTCGGCGGACCAGTACGTGGGCGCCCCGGCGTAGGCCTCGCAGGCCGGCTGACTACCGGACTTGGAGGCCCACCGCCGCGTGCGACACCATACGACCGGCCACCGGGGCGTGTGCCCAGTGGTCCGGCCGGTCCTGGTCCTGTGGCTGGCGGGGACCGGCGTTCCCTCGCGTCACGGATGGGCGGCGGTCCGGGGCCTGATAGCGGTACCATTGCACCGTGGGAGAAGCGAGAGCGTGATCGCGAGCGTGGATGGGGTCCTCGTGAGCCTACAGGGCCTGTGGGCGGTATGGGGCCTTTGAGGTATACGCGCACACGGCCCAGTTTGACCTATCGCGAGGGACCTCGCGCTGGGCGCCGGTAGGCCGCACATTGTAGCGAGTTTGGTGGTAGTGTACGGTACAATGCATGCGTACAGTATCTAGTCTACAATGGGGATAAGTCCAGATCTAAAGTGGCACGTCTAAGCTGCGACGCCTTTACCAGGTGCAGACGGCTCAAGCTCCACCAGCAGGGCGTTGGTCTTGGATGCCTCTTCACTGCGCAAGCTCGCGGCAACGGTAGGTGACTCGCTTGCGACACTAGTCGCGGCCGAGCCACTGAGGCGCTCCCGAATGCTATCCGGCACACCCTTGATACCAAGCCCGCTCCCACTGTTTGCCGCAGAGGTGAGACTCTTGCCTCCGGCGACACCAGTAAAGTGGACGACAACGTCGCCCTGTTGACCCGCAAGATGGTGTTTGGCGTCCTTTGCAAAGTTGCCTGCGTCCGGCTGGGACCAGTTGCAGCGTTCCAGATGCAGAGGTCTTGCTGACGCGAGCTTGTTGTCCAGGAATGCTTTCGAGAGAGTGTTGATTGTGGCGTGATAGCCCAGGACTGTGCTCGTTGAGCGCGACGTGAGGAGGGGAAAGTCAGAGAAGCCTTGGTCTGGAGGGTTAGCGGAGGCAGCGAGACGAGGACTCACGGCCAAGGCCGACGACAGTCATGAGGGAAGCGTCAATGTTCTTACACATTGTGATGAGGTCGGGGAAGTGCTCTTTCCACTGGGTGAAGCCCTGGGAGTTGATGACGAGAGTGGGTGGGGGAGAAAGTTTCGAGGGGGACAACTCTGCGGCAGTGCGGAAAGGCTCGAGCCACGGGTCGAGAGCAATGGCGTGCACCGCCTTGAGAGGAGGGTATTGAGCTGGCGGTTCGGTTTGCATCAGACGCAGCACTGTGCCAGCTCCGAATGAATGGCCGGCGAGGACGAGGTTGGAAGGGTCGACATGGCCGCGGAAAGAGTCGAGCAGCGATGGCGTATTAGTCGCAGATAAGTCTTCAATTTCCGGATCCCTCTTGCCATCCAGCACCGCCGTAAATGCCGAATACGCCTCGTACACCTCGCGCAAGCGGAAATCGAGCTGCAACCCACGCAGGTCCATGAGCTCAGGACTGTCGTCCTCCCACTTGGTCTCGGCAAACGCCGTGTAGGGCAACGTCCGCTTGCTCCCGTCCGACTCCGTGACTGTTACGCTGGGGCCACTGCCGTCGTGATGCTCGACAGCAAGAACAACATACCCTTCTGATGCCAGGGCTGTGCAGAACTGGCTGTACGTGTTACGTGTCCCTGCTAGGCCGTGGCTAAAGATCACGAGCGGGAACTTGTCCGTTTGTGATGCTAGAGGTGCATTGCGTATCAAAGGCATCTTGAAGCGACCTGCAATACTCCTTATGGCAGAGACTGTGGTGTCAGCAACGGCACCTCCCCCAACAACTGTCGTTGTGGGCGCCACAATGCTCACATAGGAGGCCACTACCGCGCTCGCGCCCCAGAAATTTCTCATAGCCATGTACAGTTTCCTGCACGGGATCCGGAAGCCACCCGACCGTCGAGGAGCCCATGCCGCGCCCTTTGTGGCTCACAGGGTAGTAGACGGCGAATGCCGACTCCGATAGCAACAGCGCTGGTCCACCAGCTGGTAGCTTTGGGTATGTGAGGCTGAAAGGCTCCGCCACAGGGCAGCGCATGAAAGCATATCCAACTCGCTTGTACGGCCCTGGAGTCGTGGAAGGAAAGGTCGAAGAGAGTAAAGGGATGTAGGGCATGGCGGAGGTGGGCGGTGAAAGCCAGTCCTTGAGTTGGGCTAAGTCGTCGCGGTCGAAAATAACTGCCGTGGCAATCTGCCTAGCTAAAGTTATGTTGAGTGAGTTAAAGGAATGATGTGAAGCGTAACGCAAGGTGAGAGTGAGTCGATAAAGAATGGAGGGGATACGATGCCGCTGCTGCCGCGTACGTCGACGATTTGTTGATGCCTCTGCCAGCGGCATCGGCCAGCAGCGACGCCACTTTTTCCGGCTAGATACATTAGCGGAATCAAATATTTCTAATTGAACTCTATTTATTACAATAATGATCTAATGAACTCTAACTGCGCCCCAAAATAGGCGCCGAGTATTTTCTGGGCACGCGGGGCACAGGGCAGGATGGATGTGCAGATCACCCCACCCTGGCTGCGAGGATCACCACCGACATTGGTTTGCAACCAACGGCTTTCGCAGTGCACGTGAGATGGTGGGATGCAGTATGCAAAGAGATTACTCAAGTAGTTGTGGAGAATGTGCACGACGTTGTAAATACAGAGAAGGCGGTTCATGCTCTGCAGCGTCAAACGCGTGCGGCTTTGGCTGGGCGGGCGGAGCCAACTGCCGCTCGGCCGCCAGGGTCCGTGGTGACGTCGTTTTACAGCGCACGCATGCCGCTATCAGAATCAGAAACCTCAGAACCACGTCCTCCCATCCACGACTGTAGAGTTTCCATCAACACAATCTCTCTCTCATTCTCTTCAACCTTCACCTAATGCTTGGTCGCGGCTTTCAAACTGTCGCACTAGGCCTAGGGAGGACACACGCCGCGAGCAACATGCTCGCGCGTGCTGTGATCCCCCGTGCCAACAGTCTGGTGAGCACGCGGCACCTTTCGACCTCGCGTCCTACGCGTCTTCCTTTAACCATCGTCTCTGGCCATGGTCGCTCCTCGATTCTTCTGCAAACCAAAACCACCTATGGTAACTCAAAGCGTGGATACTCGGACAAGGCCGCTCCTCCTCCTCTTCCTCCTCCTGGTAGCAGCTACAGGTTCTACCAGAGGCATGCCGGGATTGCCATGTTCATTCGTCTAGTCGTCTCGGCTACTATTGGTATTGGTCTTCTGGGCGGAATTGTTCTTCTCCATGACATGTTCACCTACTCGTCGCGTCACATTGATCGTGTGCCGATCAATGCTCTGTCTCTTCACCCTCGTCGTGGCGGCCCAAAGAACCTGCCCATTATCGAAATCTGCCTGGATGAGGACGAGTCCGATGAGAAGCGCGAGATGAAGAACAAGCCTCGTCTTGTCATTCTCGGCGGTGGCTGGGGAGTGAGTGCTTTAATATGTCGCGTGAAACTACGCTAACGGTACAGTCTGTGGCCGTGCTCAAGACCCTGCCCACCGACGCCTACAATGTCACTGTGATCGCCCCCGAAAACTACTTCCAGTTCACGCCATTGCTCCCTTCAGCATGCGTTGGAACCGTTGAGCCTCGGTCGCTGGTTGAGCCTCTGCGCAAGCTTATTGCCCGTGTCCGCGGTCACTTCCTGTGTGGTGCAGCTGTCGACGTCGCTCTGGGCGACCGCCTCGTTGAGGTCGAGGTTCCGACTCCTGACGGTGTAATGCACGCCTACGTTCCTTATGACAAGCTTGTTGTTGCGGTCGGCTCGCGCTCCAACGACCACGGAGTAAAGGGTCTCGAAAACTGCTACCAGCTGAAGACCATTCCCGATGCTCAGAAAATTCGTCGCAAGGTCATGGGTGAGTGATGGTAACGAGAGCATGGCTGATACCCAGAAAATCTCGAAAAGGCCTCGCTGCCTACGACTACTCCTGCTGAGCGTAAGCAGCTTCTCTCATTTGTGGTTTGCGGCGGCGGTCCTACAGGCGTCGAGTTTGCTGCCGAGCTGTCCGATATGCTTCACGAGGACGTTCTGGACTATTACCCCAAGATTCTCCAAAAGGACATTTCGGTTTCTATTATCCAGAGCCGCGACCACATTCTCAACACGTACGCGGAGAGCATTTCTCAGTATGCCGAGAAGCGTTTTGAGCGTGCCGAGATCGAGGTCATTACGAATGCGCGTGTCAACGAGGTTACGCCGGACAAGGTCATTATCACCAAGACGGACGCGGACGGCACCAAGCGCACCGTCGATGTCCCAGCTTCCTTTGTTCTGTGGAGTACTGGCATCGCCATGCAAGAGTTTACTAGGAACATGGTGAACTCGCTGCCCAACCAGTTCCACTCCAAGGCAGTACAGGTTGACAGCTACCTCCGCGTTGAGGGCGCCCCCGCCGGTACCGTCTACGCCATTGGCGACGCCTCGACCATCCACCTCAACATGCTCAATGACCTCCTCACTCTCTGGGACAAGTTTGACGAGAACAAGGATGGCAAGATCAACCTTGAGGAGTGGGAGTGCATGGCCAAGTACATCAAGGACAAGTACCCTCTCGCGGAGGGCAGCATGGAGCGGATGCACGAGATCTTCCATGAGTATGACACCGACAAGGACAGCAACCTGCGCCTGAACGAGGTTGCGGAAATGTTCCTCAGCCTGGCCAAGAAGGTCACTGCCTTCCCACCCACTGCCCAGGTCGCTTCGCAGCAGGGCGAGTACCTCGGCCACATGTTCTCCAAGCTCGCCCGTCAAAAGGAGACTTTGCGGGACAACGATCTGCCCTTCCTCGACGACGAGGCCTACTACAAGCCCTTCAAGTACCACCACCTCGGTTCGCTGGCCTACATTGGTAACTCGGCAGTGTTCGACTACTATGGCTACTCGGTGACGGGCGGTCTGCTGGGCATGTACGCTTGGCGTTCAATCTACTGGAGCGAGCAGGTCTCTATGCGCACGCGCACACTCCTCATGCTGGATTGGGTCAAGCGCGGCATCTTTGGCCGCGACCTGTCAAAGGTAAGCTATCACTAGGAAGCAATGGAGCGAGCACTACTGACTGCTGCAGTTTTAAAATATCACTACATGGTGTTTCCAGATTGATTGTAATATGAATATAGTTGCCAGACGCGCGATGATGCATGCTCTGCATAATGCTGATGTGGGTGGGACTATGTAACATGACCTATGGAGGGCCACATTGACGGGATAAACTGAGAGCCTATGAGCTATGCCTGTGGGGCAGACGTTACATGAGTGGTAACGTGCAGGGGTGCACTACACTGCGTCGACCGAGGCAGTGTCCACGGAAGCCACCCCAGTGCCTGCACTCGTGCTCGACTTTGGTGTTGTCTCGGACAGCGGAATCTTTCTTGGCCTGCCTCGTCGCTTCACAGGCTCAGTTGTAGGTTCGGCGGCAGTCTCGGACACTGGAGTTTTTTTCGGCCTGCCTAGTCGCTTCACAGGCTCAGTTGTAGGCTCGGCGGCCGTCTCGGACAGTGGAGTTTTCCTCGGCCTGCCTCGTCGCTTCGCCGGCTCAGTTGTAGGTCCGGCGGCTTCCAAAGCTGATGTAGTGGTGGTGGCAGCAGCGGGGTCGGCATCAGGAGATGGGTCGGCAGTTTGTCTGCCCTCGTTGGGTGAGCTGAAGGCAGCCACGCTTTGTGTTGGCGACTGTGGCGAAGGAGGAGCTTCTTGGGCATCAACAACCGCTGCAGGTGGGGCGTTAGCCAACGGCAGCTCGTGGTGCTTCTCGGCTGCCCCTCCAGCGGCAGAGGTTGAATCCAAGGAGTGCGTGCGTTTCAAAGGCGAGGCCGATGGTTTATGTGCCAGACGCTTTGGTGGAGATGGAGACACATGGCCTGCAGAGTTGGCAGACACAGAAGGCTTTGAGCGACGGGTAGATGGCTTCACCGAATGGAACCTGGGTTGGTATGCAGTCCGGGCAGACGAGGAATCACCAGGCTTCCCGGCCGACACGTTCACATGAACTTGTTTCCATCGAGATGTTCGGTCTCCGAGGATATCGTCGCGCGCCGCGTTTACAGAACGAACGATGGCATCGAGAAGCTCGGTCCATGGCGCATTGTATACAGCCCCAAGCAAGCGAAAGTGGTAAATGTGGTCTGAACGGTCAGTCTCTGGTGGCAATACGGTGGCAGTCAAGACGTACCTAGGGACAAAGCCCCAGCCCCGGCGGCGGAGCGATTGATGGCGACGTCGAATGCCTTCCGGAATCGTCTAAGTACATGGTTGCGCTCAAACGCAACTTTCGAGACCAAATTCTTCGAGGTTGTGATCTGGACTCGTGCAATCGGGGGCTGGGGGACCCCACTCGGAGTGTCAACAAGGTGAGGCAGCTCAACTCCGGCATTTATGGCGCGCTCTAGTCGGGCGCGTATACGACGGTTGCGCTTGTTCTGAGGGTGGTCTGGATGAAAGGTCGAGTCTTTCGGGAACACCTTGCGTCCTAATGCCCCAGCGGTAACGTGTTCCCCAGCCGGAGAAGAAAATACGACAACATGAAAGAGAGGAGTCAAGTACGAAGAGGGGGGCCGGCGGCGGTTGGTTTTGCCAAAGAAGCCTGTGTCCACAGGGGAAATTCGATACTGTTGGTCAGAGAGGCTAACAAAGGTAATGGCTCACATTTTTAATGAGCACAGGATTTGTAACTCCTTCAGCAGTCTGGGGTGTGCACGTGCTGGGTCGTGACAAGTCTCCTGCTGCCTCGGGTGTGCTAGCGCTGGGTCTTGTACCAGCCGCTATATCTAGGGCCGTGGGAGAAGATGTGGCCTCAACTGCACGTTGGGCAGATTGAGTCTGAGACGGTGGGCGGTGTTTGACGGGGCCGGCTTTTGATGCCTCACTCCTCATACCATAACTCGTTGGTCTGGCGACTTTGGTGGCCTCTCCTTTAGGGCCAAACCTCGCGTAACTTGCAGCTTTGTTGTTGGGTCGGGCAGATGCCTCACTTTTCATGCCATAGCTGGCCGTCCTTCCTGGCTTCCGCCCAGGCTCTCTCTTCTCCGCTGACCCACGCTCAGCTTTCCGAGTTGCTGTCCGGAGGGACTTCTCTTCCAGCCGCGCCTCTGCTCTCTCCAGCGCCGCCCTCATAACTGCTTCCTCTTCTTGTTCTGTCCGAAGCTCCTTCCAGAAGGTCTGCGACCCTGCTGGGCGAATAGAAACGACACCAACGTCTGGCTCGCCACCACTCGACTGATCTGGAGGCCGCGATGTCTCCGTCGGTGAACCCGGCCCTCGTGACGGGCGAAGAACGATGGGCACAGGTTGATACGGATGTCTCACACGGGGCTGAGCAGGCGGAGATGGAACCTCCTCAGATCCAGGAAGCATGTGGGACGCAAGACTGCCAGCGCGCACGACAGGTATCCTTCTCGGAGGTCGAGGAAGCTTTGAACTACTGGGCATGTCGCCAGTCCTCGGGGAGTCCGCTTTCGCATTATCTTGAACTTTGAGGCCCTTCTCCTGTTCCTGTGACTGCCTTTGAAGTCGACTGTTCGCCTGGCGTTCGAATCGTGCTGCTTCTAAAGAGAGCCTGTTGCCGCTTGATCCGGTGCTCAAAGCGGGCGAGGTGCTTAGCCGTGCACAGAGAAGAGGGGGCGAAGGGGCGAAGTGGGAGTTGAGCTCTAGTTGGCGCAAACGTGCCCTGTGGCGTGTTGCGCGAACGAGCATACTGTAGGAGGATGTGGTTGACAGTGGACAACAATATGACAAGCTCAGCGCAGTTGATTCAGAAATCTCGAAATGTCTGATTGAAAACACGTGGTTTACACGTGGAAATCCGGAAATATATCTCACCACTTATAGTCTCTTCTTCCATCCATCACTCTCTGTCATCTGTGACTCGTTTTCAACCTCGAAGCTGTTACTGGAAGGGAAATCCTAATGGCTGTACAGGGGGCGGTATTCCATTGTTTAGTTAGGTGGTAGTGACGAATAGAGACGCAACTGCAAGGAAGCAATTGCTTATAACAGCTCAGCGCACATTGTCATCACCGTTCGCTGTTCCCTGGTGAGCAGACTGTCTGTCTAGGTCTCTGTTTGGGATACGGATCACTGGGTCTGGGTTTTATCGCTCCAGAATATTGCTACACGTAACAGCCCATGGCACATATTAAGACAGTTGTGCACCAAATTCCCCTCAGGATTTGACAATGTTGGCATCATGCAGGTGAATATAACCTATCTTTGAGTACTGAAGCGGGCAAGAACAGTGCCCCACAACCACAGTGGGGCAATCACCCCTAGCTTCCAACGACGGCCGCGACATGTTACCCTTTTGCCATTGTCACAGCTTTCGAATCTGGGACGGATCAGTCAACCTCCCATTGTAGGCAACGTCGTCGCCCACAGCGTCTTCGAAGAGATTGAGCGGTATTCATCCCTGTCGTGTAACCAATGTTGATACTTGGGCTTAGAGCAGACAATAGCACGGTAGTAGACAAGCGTACCCAACGGATGCTCGGTTAGACCACCCTGGACAGTGCAACAATCACCTAGCGCACAGACCTGCGTGCATCGCTTCTACTATTCTACAACTCTTCCCTCAGCTCCACCGAGGGAACACCTTACAAATCAGAGGGTGGGAGGGAGCGAGGAAGTCTTGCCGCTCAAGCTCGCCAAGCCACCCTTGGAAGGCGTGGGCGCGCTCACTTTTCGTGGTTGCACGCGCACGTCTCGTTGGGGCCGTGGGTGCAGCCGCACTGGGCGGACTCGCCACCCTTGTCGCAAGCGCAGGAGGAGCACTGGCAGTTCTCGTTCTGCTTGGTGAGCATGAGAACTGGATGGGAAGACGAGAACGTACGGGCATGGTGTTGGTTGTGTTCACGTATAGATAAGCGGTCTGTTGTTGAGGGTCAGTGAAAAACCCTTGGTGATGACAGATGGTGTTATGAAGAGGGCATTCACAAGGTTATTATAGTCACTGGGTGTGGCCTGGAGCAGAAAGTTGGAGAGAGAATAGAAGCATCGTATCAGAGATCGTACATTGCTCGACACATGCAGATATATATGAGTGTGGCGCCGTGAGAACGATCACCTTCGAAAAGGGACATTGTCCTTTATCGATGCAATTGCTCATAGAAGTCAGATGCATCATGTATGTTCCACCGGTACAATTCGGTTTTGGCATGACGACGCAGATAGACAAACTACATGACCCTACGAGTGTCGGCTGGTGGCTTGTGGATGAGACGTCCACGCACCATATTCAACAACACCAAGCATATACGCCAGGCGTTAATCTGTTATAATTATGTGGCTACTGCCTACTGAACGACTCCTTATACTCAGTGACATAACATGGGCAAAGCTGAGCTAATATCTTAAAGGTGTGAGTCGCGGGAGCTGAGGGCCGGAAACCAGTTGCCATAAGTGGCACACCCAGAAATCTCACTGAAGTCACAAAAGGTCTTCGCACGCACCAACGAGTTAAAGACTTATCATGTAGAAGATGGATATGCATTGCTGAAAGCTTCCTCTAGCATCCACTCCAAACGTTTAGGCATGTTTCAGCTGTTGGCCACTTGGGGCGAAGTCATATGCTATTAAATGCAATAATTACCGTACACGGCGCTATATCAACTGCCTCAGACATGGGATGATTCTGAGCCACCGTCTTTGCCTGCTCAACACTGCCAGTTGTTTGGCTCTACGCCTGAACAGACTGCACCCAACTGCTCGTTGAGCTGCGTCGCTGCATGGCGGTGAGTTCGGTAGATTTGAATTTTGATTTTTTTTTTTCATTCTGCCAACATCTGTGGTACAGTACCCAAAATGTCGTTGTGCTGTCAATGCGAATCTGCAACTGATTGTGGTGGACTGCCTCTACACGGCATACTTTCAACCCCGCTGGATCAGACGGCTATGAAACTGAGAGAGCCAGACAAGGAAGGCAAACCGGTCGTTGGTTCTCTTGGGACCTCACCTGTCGCTCCAGCGCGGCCAAAAAGAACGCAAAAAGAACTTATCGCCACCTCGTTTCGATCGAGGGATCTCCAGGTGTCATATTATGAGCCTGGCGCTTTCCCACTAAGCCATAGCGATTTGAAGATGTTGACAAGTTGTTGACAAGTTGATAAGTGTAGGTCGAGGTGGTCGTGTGAGCATAATTAGCCGGGGCGTGGGGCATACAGTGTTTCGTTTCAGTAAAGAACCGGGTGGTGCCTGGGTGATTAGATTTCAGTAATTGCTATTCAGTGCTGAAATTGTGTTGGAGGAGGTCGCTGGGAGCTCGACGCAACCTAAGAGCTCCTTGCGCTTAGTAGGAGCAGGCTAGGAGCAGGTGCCAACATGCAGACGGCTTCGTAATCCCGTGGCAACGGACTCTGACCGAAGTGAGGTTTTGGGACAGCCTTGTTTACATAACAACACCCTCTAGATCTGGACCTCCACCACGCGCCCAATAACACAGGAGTAGCTTCCGCTCTGTTCGCTTGCTTCTCTTACTATCGCACCATTCATCTCTCTGCCATTAATACTATGGACGACGCCAAGGGTCAATCTCCACCGCAGCGCGATGCGATGCCGTCTCCGGCGCGCGACAAGCCACTTCCTCCGCCACGCGTCGACTCGGTGGAGTCCTCAGAGGAGGCGGTTTACACCAGTCAACAAACGGCGCCGCGACCACAGCAGCCGCACCAGCAGCAACAACAGTTTCAGCCACTGTCTCATTCCCAACCTCAGCCTCGCCAGCCTCAGCACCGTGAATCCCTCTCCAACCACCTCACCCAAGGTCCGACTCCGCAGTACATTCGTCCTTCGCAGCGAGCCGCGTCGGGTCAGCGTATAGTCTCTGGACAGGCGGCGGCAACAGCGCCCATCAACGCCCAAGTGTATGACCTCCGCCCTCGTACGCCCGAGGGCCAGCAAAGCACGAGCACCCCGAACGGACGCCCAGCACTCCCGGAGGGTGCAGCGAGCCCCGGCGGGGCGACGGTTCAACTCCATCCCAGCTTTCCCGGTACAGGTGGCGACGGCGAGCTCACCGTGCTGTGCACGGATGGCAGCGGACAGACAGGATTCTGCGTCAAGGCCAGTACCCTTGGCCGTGTAAGGTAAGCGGTGCATCTTTGGATTTGCAGGGGCTGGATCTAACATGCAGCTCAATATTTGCCGATGCGATCGCCCGCCTGCCCGAGGACCGAGGCACCCTGCGTGGTGTCGTGCAGGTGACAGAGCACGCGCCCGAGATGGCCCTCCTTCTCGAAGCCCTTGTACACGGACACATTGGCGCGCCTCGCCCCAACCGCGCACCTCTGGTCGTCACCGACTATCTCACGCTGCTCAAGCTGTACTCCAAGTATGGGGTTCGGGGATATCTACGGGCCATGCTAGTGCACCGAATCAATGAGAGGGCACACGAACTTGGCGCATCGTTGTCCAACCCGCGCACTGCGCGCGGCGACTTTCCAGGCCTCCTGCGCCTGGCCCATCTATGCCCTTCTGAGCGGCTGTGGGATGTGGCGTTGCGATATGCCGGATCGTGGAGGTACTGGGCGAACCCTTGGGGGATGAGCGATGCAGAGGAGCGCGTACTTGGGCCAGGCGTGGTGGATGTGCTGGTGGCGTTGGAGGCACTGAAGAGTGGCAGTGGAGAAGGGACGATCACGGGTTGCAAAGTCACATACACTGCTGGTGAGTTTTGCGCTTGTGGGTTAGAACTGACATTCAGATGGCAAGCCGTGTGTTTCGAGGGTCAAGGAGCCTGGGGTGGTGTTCCAGTTGTAAGGTGTTTGTCTGTATGTACTGCTTGCGTTGCACGGCGAGGCGTAGCACAGACGACCAGGGGAGCAGTACTGATAGCGCACGCGCAGCCAAAGGACCGCCGATGAGATCAGCAGGTTTCTCCACTGGCACCTGACACACATCTGACACACACACACCTGGCCACTGCCGATCCCCCAACTGCCCCCCAACGCACGCACCTGCTGTCACTTTGCCCGCTCGACAGTGTCAACAAACTCGACACAACCACGACGTCTCTTTCCCACTTGTCTGTCAACAGTTACACACTTGCACTTTCTTGAAGGATTCCTGGGACCTCTGATTTCTCACTGCAGGCGACAGCATAACAGCCCTCACCCACACTCTCCCCCACACTGGCCCGCCCACCTCCACCCACCATGTGTCCATACGAGGAGACGCTGCGGCCCGTGCAGCTGCGCACGCTTCACCCAGATTTTAGCGGCGACGGAGACGTGCTCATCATGTGCGGCGCCGAGGGATCGACCCAGGTTGGCTTCCGAGCCATGAGCACCATGCTCCAGATGGCTAGGTGAGCCAGACTATTGAATTGCACTGACAAACACCAGCCCCATCCTCGCGGGCCACATTACCCAATCGCCGATCTCCTTCACCTCCAAAGGCCCTACCCGCGTCCTCTACACCGCCGACAGCGTGCACGACATGCATGCGTTCCTCCGCCTCCTCCGCCTCGGCAGCCCACCATCGCTCTCTCGAGACACCCCCCCTCCTCCCTTTGACCCCACCGTCCCACAGGTAGCAGGCATCCACCGCCTCGTCCAAAGGTATCCAGGCTGGTACTCGTCCGCCGTGCTCGATTTTCACGTCGAGCTGCACGCCTCCGACATTATCGATGGGGTGGGCCGGAACGCACGCAAGCCGGAGATCTTTGCTCTTTTGCACTTGGCACACGATCTGGCGAGTGCCCGGCTGTGGGCAGAGGTTTGCGACCGTCTCCGGCGCGGGTGGTGGCACGCCACTCTCAACCCCTGGGCATTTGGCGACCGTGACGTTCAGGCGCTCGGGGATAGTATCCACAGTCTGCTCAGTATTCTCGCCGCGGTCAGTAGCCGGGACGGGCTGTTTTCAAACCTTGACGAGCTGTGTGTTCTCTACGCGGAAAGTAGGCTTAGGGTTCACAGACCAACGCTGACGAGCAGATGGAGAAGTGTCGGTGGCGGCTGCCGAGCGTGGCAGTCACCCTTGTTGCCCATGCTGGTCTAAGGAGGCTCATTAGTGTTAGGATTATCTAAAGATTTCTAGGTTAAAATTCTAAGTCGGCACCTCAATGCCCCGTTTTACGATATGACTATGCGCGCGTAATGCAGTTGACTGGATGTACATATGGAGCTGTGACCTGGACCAGACGGGTGTAGCGCTCCTGTACGGATCTGCTGAAACGGCCCGGTGAATTAGAATTATTTACGTCGCCGAATTCCTCTCGTCGTTTAATTGTGGCTCAACACCACTCTGCGCTGGAGATAGAGCACACCGTCCTCGTTGTAGCTGCACTCAAGGCCCCAATCTCATTGCTGCTGCAAGTAAAAAGAGATTCTCCGCCAGGGAGTCGAACCCTGCTCTATCGCGCGCTTCCCAGGTGATCTGGGGCACTCTCACATTGAGAGGCGATTATACTAACCGATATACTAGCGAAGATTGATGTTGACAACAGGTGAGATGGCTTCTGGGCGCTGCCGTGTAGGCGTCCGGAAAATTGGGTTGTCTGCTCCAGCGTTCGTTCGCATCGAGCGAACGCTACCTTTCCTCATTTCTCAGAATAGCATTTCCTCAGCAGGATTAGGTGACCGCCGACAATGAGGGTTACGCATCTGAGGCGCCAGCACCGAATTGTCGGCGTCCAGACTGACAAATGGTACTCGGTCACGCTTTTGCATCCCGAGCTTTATACTTGCTACATAACACCTCTTATCCTCTAAGCGGCATCGTCAAAGCCCATGTTGACGACACAGCGGATGCAGTCACCGGCGTGCATGTCGTCAAAGCCCTGGTTGATCTTCTCCAGGGGCTGGTGGTGGGTGACAAACTGGTCGACCTCGAGCTTGCCGTCCATGTAGTCGCCAACAAGACCGGGGAGCTCGGTACGGCCCTTGACGCCACCGAAAGCCGAGCCCTTCCAGACACGGCCAGTGACGAGCTGGAAGGGACGGGTGGCAATCTCGGCGCCTGCGGGGGCGACACCGATAATGTTGCAGACACCCCAGCCCTTGTGGCAGCACTCAAGAGCCTGGCGCATGACCTGGACGTTGCCTGTAGCGTCAAAGGTAAAGTCCAGGCCGCCGTCGGTAATCTCCACGAGGTGGTCGACAACCGACTTGTCCTTGAGCTCAAGGGGGTTGATAAACTCGGCTGGCCGTTAGCGACGCGGGAGGCTGGGCAACTCACTAGCACCAAACTTCTCGGCCCACTCCTTCTTCTTGGGGTTGGTGTCAATGGCAATGATGCGCGCGGCGTTCTTGGCCTTGGCACCCTGAATGATTGAGAGACCAACACAGCCAATGCCAAAGACGGCAACGTTCGAGTTCTCTGCAATTGTCAGCTCGTCAAGCTTAACAAGACCCACCAATTCCAGGAGTCTTCGTAGCAGCGCCGTAGCCAGTGGTAATACCGCAGCCAAGAAGACACGACTTCTCAAGAGGAGCCTTGTCGTCAATAGTAACGACCGAGTACTTGGAGACGACTGTGTACTGAGAGAAGGTCGAAGTGCCCATAAAGTGGTTGAGCTCCTGGCCCTTGCACTTGAAGCGCTTTGTGCCGTCAGGCATCTGTCCCTTGCCCTGTGTAGCGCGGACAGACGAGCAGAGGTTGGTCTTGCCCGACTTGCACATCTTGCACTCCTTGCACTCGGCAGTGTAAAGCGGGACAACGTGGTCGCCGACCTTGACGTTGTCGACGCCCTCACCGACAGACTCGACAATGCCGCCACCCTCGTGGCCGAGAATAACGGGAAAGGCACCCTCGGGGTCCTTGCCAGAGAGAGTGTAGTCGTCGCTGCGAGGTGTTAGTTGGCTATAAGAAACAATCACGCCGAAGCGTGCCGAAAGATACCGACGTATGGCAGATACCGGTGCTGTCGTGTCAGTAAAACGGTCCAATAAACACGGGTAGGCTTACTAGAGGATCTTGATGCGGACCTCACCAGCACGAGGAGGCTCAACCTCGACATCCTCAATGCTGAGGGGCTTGCCTGTAGTCGGTGTCAGTCATGCGCAAGCCAAGGCCAACGAGTAAAGTTCAACATACCTGCCTCCCAAGCGACGGCAGCCTTGCAGGTGATGGTCTGCGCGAGCGTTAGCAATCAGTCGACTATGAGCAATGCGCACCTTTCCTTCGGTGGCGGACATGTTTGTGATAGCTGTCAATGGGGTGAGAGGAGGTGAGAGAGAAGTTGAAAGATGAGATGTAGAAAGCGCAGGTGATTAGGTGACCAAGGAGCAGCGGAGTCTTCGGCACCGAATAGGGTTTTCCGATCCGGAAGCTTGGAAGTGGGCAGACCTCCACTTTGCGGCCTCCACTTCATTACAAATTGGAATTAGAAGATGGGGCAACAACAAAACACTAATACTCCTAATGAAGCCATTAGAAAGGAGTTGCTTGTTTCAACCCCCCAGCTAATGTTTGCGGGGCCCAATTGTGTCGCGTGGCAATTGTGCCCGTGTGCACGGGAATGCACAGGGATCGAGGCCACCGAGGCTGTATCAACGTTGCCAACTAGATTATTGTCTTGTCAAAACACCAATCAAACATTCTCAGAGCCTCGACATTGTACACGCTCAGAGGGCTTATGCCTTGCTACTAGAAGTCGAGCATCATGGACCAACAATCAAAGTTCAACCGCCTGGCCCTTGCGGCCGCCCTGCTTGGTAGGTCAATGTTTACCAGCGTCCCGCTGTGCCATTGCTAACCCTGGTGACCAGAATATGACAATGACCCACAAGACAAGTATGGCGACAATGTCGACCACCGCCGCTCGGCCATGTTCCGCAACCTCAACCCCCCACGCCCTCCGGCTCTTCCTCCTATCCAGGTCGACAGTCGGACGCAGGACCACGGCCGCCCAGAATCGTACAACTCTGGCGAGCGCCGCGCACACAGCCGGAACCGCAGCGCCCTCAGTAGCCAGTTCAGTCATCCAAGCGATCATGGCACCGATCCTGATGACCTCGACGACCTGAATGTGGACCGGTGGGCGCTTCCCGAGCACATGCTCTCCAGGGAGCGCCAGTCCGTCGGCATGGGTAATCTCGCCGACACGAGGCGCAAGGTGCACACTCGCACCGTGTCATTCTCCAACAGCCCCATCTCCCCTGGAGTTGGTGCACGATCAATACATCTCGAACGCCTCGGAGACGACGACGACGAGTATCAAGAGGCGCCAGGCCCACGGCAGTCGCACGATGGACAACAAGCTTACGACGTGCGCCAGTCACAGTCTTATGACAGGCGTCCTTCCTACGACGCACGACAGTCTTACGATGGCCGGCCGTCTCTGAACCCTCGTCACTCCTATGATGCGCGCGATGGCCGCCGTGGCTCTTACGACGCCGCGCGAGACTCGGAGCGCGTGCGTCGCGGGGGTGACGAGGGAGGGCAGCGCCGTTCAAGTGTTATTGGATCGCTGAATGTCGACGACACTTGGCGTGCAGACAACTGGCGTGCGGATGGGCCACGTCCTAACCCCATCATGGTACCATTGCCAGACTCGCCCGCGCACGCCGGCTTTGCTGGCCGTCCTTTGTCGTCGTTCAGCGCCCGCAGTGCAGGCCGCCGTGGGTCCATTCCTTCGCCTGCCGAGGCAGAGTTTCAGGAAGAGGAAATTCTGAGCAATCCCTTCGAGCTTCCGGCTCCGCCGCCCGAGATGGGATCTCGCTTCGACCCCAAGGCATTGGACGCACAACGGCGCTCGATGAACCTCTCGCGCAACTCTACGGGCTCACGGCCAACCAGTAGCGTGTTTGACGACACTCCTCAGCTTGAGCGTCGCGCATCATTAATCTACTCGGATACGCCTCGCCGCTCGTCAATCGCTAGCATGGACGACGGGGGTACCGAGTCTGGATCGATAATTCTGCCCCATGGACGTGTGCCGTCGCGGATCTTTGACGATATTCCCATGGCACAAGACTACGGCAAAGCGCTTCGCCCGTCAAAATACCAGCCTCATGCCTTGCGCGTTGCGCGCCACGAGCTCTTGCGACCCAAGACGCTCATCATGCCGGGCGTGTTGGAGGGTTCCGACAAGCAGAAAATATCGGTCCATGTTCCTGACGGGTTCAGTCTCGGCGAGAAGCCTCTGCCAGCGGACGCGCGAGCGTCCATTCTCAACATGGGTCTCGGCGTGCCCATGAGTCTGAGTCAGCGAACGTTCCGCAACAGTCTAATGGTAGGAGGCCGGCGTGACGACGAGGCGCTCTTTCCAGGACAAGCCGAGGAGGGTGAGATCTATGGTCACGGTGCCGACGACGAGCCAGAGGAAGAAGAGGAGGCGGTTCGCAAGCCGGGCAAGCTTTACGTGAGTCTTTAAACGCTGAGCGACAACTGACAGAACAGGGTACCAGTTTGATCGACCAACTCGAGGCACGCAAGTCTCAGCTCCACAACAAGCAGCGCGTATTCTACGGTGACGGCCGACCGAATATGATGGCCCGCAATAGCAGTGACAACAGGCGCAGCACTCTGATAGACGCCAACACCCTCAACGATGCGCCAACGTCACCCACGCACGGCGCACCAGGAGACGGCGGCTCACCTGATCGCTTTGGTGCCCGACCCATTTCCTATGCGCCGAGCATGCCTCAGCTCAACGTGCCGGACGAGAGCGGATTCTCGCCTGCCAAGAACAATTCGCGCTTGGCAAAGTCTCGCTCAGTCTTTGGCGTGGACACGGTGTGGGAACGCGAAATGGCAAAGCTCAAGACGATCCAGGATGCTGAGCAGCAGGTCAAAGATGTCGAGGACGCCAAAATCCGCGAAAAGGAGCGCCTCAAGGCCCGTCGCAAGGCCGAGAAAGAGGCCAAGCGTCGCAGCATGTTCGCCAAGAGCGGACTGTACGAGAACGAGCTCGATGAGGATGGTAATGTCATCTCGGAAACCGAGTACCGCCAGTCTATGATTGACCCACGCCTTTCGCGTATGGACCACGAGACGATGACCGACCCTCTCATGTCGTTTGCGGACCCGCGCATGTCAATGATAGACCCCATGGAGGCGATTGATCTCCAGCCTGGCAGGCGAATGTCCAACCCACGTTTGTCGACAATGTACCCAGAGACACCCACGTACGACCAATACGCGCAGTCCCTCTCCAGCCCGACTGGTGACGAGGACCTGACCCGGGAAAAGGCCGACGAGCGGCCACCTACGCTGTTGTTTGAGCCTGGAGAGAGTGGCGATCTTAACATTATGCCTGCCGAGCCACAGGCACCACCCGAGCGCCGTCCTGGCAGCCGGCTTGGCGTTGATGACTGGTTCCAAAGCAGCGACGAGGATTCGGACGATGGTACACCCAGGCGGCGGCGCAAGAGTAAGGCGCCTGCAGCCGCTCAGGAAGCAATCACATCTCCGACCTCGCAGCGCAGCTACGCCTCTCCCGCATCTCAACGCGCCCCACCGCCCCAGCTCCCTCGCCGTGTCATGGCATCGGGCTCCGAGGACAGCTCAGACGAGGAAGATGTGCCACTCTCGCGAGTGCGTGCAAAGGTCAACGTCGAGAGCTCGGACGAAGAGGTACCGCTATCGCAGCTTCGCAAGGGCGGCGCGGCAGGCACGATCAAGAGTGTCACCAAAAAGACTTCTGCGCCTGCGTTGCCGAGTATCATTACCGACATGAGCTCGCTCAGCTTCATGCCGCAGCAGGACGCTGCCGCATCTGCGCCGCCTGCCGTGACTGTGGCTCCCGCTGACGGTGGTGACGACGACGATGATGAGCCACTCTTCATTCGGCGCGAGCGCAACCGCGCCTCTGCCGCCATCGACGCACCTGACCGGACCGGCTCAGCCGTAACGGGCCAGCAGTCTGTCGAGGAGATCGAGGACGACCTGCCTCTGGGGTGGAAGCATGCTAAGGCCATGAACCGCCCGCCTCCTTCCACTGAAGGATTCATCGGCCCCATTACCGGCCAGCGTGCACCACAGCCGCGCGCGTCCATCCCCCAGATGCCATCGTTCTACGGCCAACCTCCCATGTCTGGTTATGGCATGGGCGGAATGGGCATGCCTTCTCCATACATGAGCATGCCCATGGGCATGCCAATGGCGCCGCCGATGATGATGCCTGGAGGTGGTGGTATGATGCCTGGCGGCGGTGTGCCACCAGGCATGCCGTTCCCGCCGTTTGAGGCGCCCGACCCTGGACGCAACATTGACGACTGGCGAAAGCAGGTCGCACCACTCGCACCAGCTGCAACGGGCTCTGCAACCGTGTCGAGTCACGGCGCATGAGTTGCGTCTGCCCCTGGTGGCCCAAGCTGGATGTGGCGTCGAGGCTGTGTTCAAGCGGCTTCGAGGCGTGCTCCCCACCACTCCCTAGCACCGCAAGGGCTAGCCATGGACAAAGATAGAAACGCCATTGTCGGTGACATTTGTATACATACTGCAAAGATTATTGATGCATGCGTGCGAGGGACTCTGTTGATAAGCATGAGCGAGCAGACTGGGCAACGAGCGGCGGATGGAGCAAATTGATCGGGTAATGTGATTAGGGATATTCAGGAACACAAGTTCAGTCGGGCAGACACCGACGCCGCCCACCCTTGGCAACCTGCAACTGCTCCTCATTTGCGTCCACGTCGCGTCCTCTTGACATTTACACTCGCTCTCTCTTCCAACTTACAATACACCACGACTATTACACACGCCACACACGCATTGCATTCAGAGCTGCTGGACAGCCGCATCACTCAACCCCATTCACCACGGCCGACAACTTTACACCCCACTCCATGGTGGGAGGCAAACCCTACATACCCTATCATTCAAAGGAGGCCCAAATGGCCCACTTTGGACGTCCGCCGTACGACCCCGAGGCAGGAGGGATGTCCGCTGGTGCCGGCGGTGCAGCTCGCAGTGTACGCCGTGTGCTTGCGAGCCGCCGCGCTCGCCTCGTCCTCGCCGCATTGACCGTCACTGGTATCATGATTTACATGGCCGCACCGGCAGAGTACCTCCCCCGCCGAGGGGGCGTGCAGGGTAGCTCTGGTCTGGGCAAGGGCCCTCTTGGCGCAAAGAACATTTGGGAAGGGGATCCATATGACTCGCCCAGGCCTCAGCGGATAGACGGTGTCGTCAACGAGGGCGGCGTCGATGTCACTCGACCGCAGGGCGGGCAGCAGGCTGCACCGCTCATACAGGACTTTTCGACAGCGCGTTTCGTCGTCGACGAGTATGGAGACCGATACCTTCCCGACGTCATGGGTGCCATTACACCCATGCACCCTGCGCCCGAGGACCTGCTGGACGCGGCCGACTTTTTCCCAGAGGTCGACATTGACACCTTCCTCCAGCCTCCTGTCACCAAGCCCTTCCCGGACTCGGACTTGCCGCTCATTGTGTCTGAGGCACCAGTGGGGAATGAGCCATACACCACTTCGTTGCCGGCCGACTCCTTCTCGCAGACCTGGGAGGCCCCCGAGGACTGGAACGAGCCTGGACCGGGGGTCAAGCCGCTGCAGTGGTCTGGGTTCGCCAACCCCGGGTCGTGGGAGACAAAGGAGGAGGCTGCTGTGCGTGAGAGCCGTCGTCAGGCGGTCAAGCGCGGTTTTGTTTATGCGTGGCAAAAGTACAAGGACAAAGCTTGGGGTGAGTTGTGGTTTCCGGGGGACGGCTTTTGCTGACATCTAGGCCACGACGAGGTGCGACCCAAGTCGGAAATGGCGTCCGATCCATTCAACAAGTGAGTACCAGGCAGAAGCGTCACTGACCGTTTCAGCTGGGGTGCTTCCATCGTTGATACACTTGACACTTTGCTCCTGCTTGGCCTCAACGACGAGTACAACCTCTGTCGCCCACACGTCAACCAGATCAAGTTTCAATGGGTCAAGGGCAAGGACTGGTCGCAGGGATATATCGCACCAGAGGGCACGACCGACAAGGATGGGTGGCGTTGGGAAGTTCCTCGTGACCGCTCCGCGTCGATCCCCGTGTTTGAGACTGGTATTCGTTACCTCGGCGGTATGCTCGGCGCATATGACCTGAGCGGCGACAAGCTGTTGCTCGAGCGTGCGATCGAGCTCGCAGAGATTTTGAAGAAGGCGTTCAATACCAAGTCTGGC
The DNA here is from genome assembly GCA_002335605.1 of Prillingera fragicola. NCBI lineage: Eukaryota > Fungi > Basidiomycota > Tremellomycetes > Trichosporonales > Trichosporonaceae > Prillingera > Prillingera fragicola. The sequence goes on along the minus strand of BEDY01000008.1, from coordinate 310,466 downwards.
CTTCCGCAAGGTAGCCGCTTTGACCCCGGACTCGAGAGTGGCATTTACCAGCTTGGCGGCGTGTCCATCGCCGAGGTCGGCAGCATGACCCTCGAGCTCATGCGTTTGTCACAACACACGGGTGACAGGCAATGGTTTGATCTTGCGCAGCGCGTGACCGACTTTATCGAGCAAAAGGTCGCTCCCCGTACCATTGCGCCTCCCCTCATTCCTCAGCACTTTATCCCCGACCAGCCGATGGGCAAGCAAATTGCTGGCACGTACTCGATGGGCGCCATGACCGACTCGTACTACGAGTACTTGATCAAGACGTACAAGCTGCTCGGCGGTGGCGCACTTGCACAGCAGTACAGGCGCCTCTACGAAGGCAGCATGGACATTGTCCGCAGGATGCTGTACGTCAACATTGACACTATCCCAGGCCGTGACTTGTTCACCATTGGCAAGCTGCAGCGCGGCCAGCTTAGCTACGAGACTGAGCATCTGGCGTGCTTTGCTGGTGCCATGCTGGGTCTTGGAGCTAAGCTTCTCGATCTCGAGCAGGACATGGTCGATGCCCAGCGCTTCACTCAGACGTGCACCTGGATAGCGGCTGCTGGGCCTCTCGGCATCCAGCCTGAAGTTGCCTACTTTTTCCAACCGACCGATAAGATGCAGCACCTCAACGTTACAACCGATGGGCTGCTCTACCACCCGCCCGTCAAGTTCCCGATCGACCCCAACGAGAGCTACTACAGCAAGATGCGTAAAAACGCCAAGGGCGAGCTTGTTTGGAAAGACGACCAGACTCCGGTGTCGGACAACTCTGGACGCAACAATGGCCAGCCGATCAGCTACTACAGCAAACTTGCTGGCAGGCCGCACGGCATCAAACGCGCAACGGGCTACTACATCAACCGCCCAGAGACCATTGAGAGCGTCTTTTACATGTACCGCATGACTGGCGACCGCAAGTGGCAGGAAAAGGGCTGGCGCATGTTCACCTCATGGATGACCCACGCAAAGGTCGACGGCGGTATCAGCTCAATCCGCGACGTCACCCAGCCCAAGCCTACCCATGGCGACAACATGGAGAGCTTTATCTTTGCCGAGACCTTCAAGTATCACTACCTCCTCCAGTCGGAGCCCGATCTCCTCAACCTCGACGACTACGTGCTCAACACGGAGGCCCACCCCTTTATCGCGAGTAACAACAAGGACATGAAACCCGGCTCGGCGGGCCTCTGGACGCCGCCGCCCGAGGGCGACACCAAGCTCGGCGAGCGCGGTGCGGGCACTGATGCACAAAAGTGGATGCGCATGGCCGAAATGGCCCGTTTCCACCGCACCCCGCCGCGTGACCCCAAGAAACCGCCTCCTGTCAACAAGCTCCCCGGCCAGGGACGTACGGATGGCCGCGGCGGCGGTGGTGGGCGTGGAATGGGTGGTGGAGGATGGCCGGGAGGTCGTGGAGGATAGGCTATCTACGGAGAAGTTGCATTACGAGCTTTCTGTACACGACGGCGGGTGGACGCCACATGTCCCACCCTGTATTCCTAGTACCCTGCGCCACGATGCATTGCACGGTTACGATCTGAAATTACGTGCAGCTGTGATTCCTAATCCTATACATTTACTTCATCTGCGTTACAACGACAATCTACATCTTGCTCTTAAGCTTGTCCTGGGCAACGAGGGTGACGGCAGCGTTGGACAGGGCGGGGGCGTTGCGCTCCTTGACCGTGGTCTGGAAGAGGACCTTGTCGCCCTCCTTCCACATCTCGGTCACAAGAGTCTCTCCGGGGATGACAGTGCCGGTGAAGCGGACCTTGATGTCCTTGTAGGGGCCAAAGGTCTTGAGAACGTGCTTGCCGGCGAAGCCCATCGAGCAGAGACCGTGGAGGATAGGCTTGGGGAAGCCACCAATGGACGAGAACTCGGGGTCAATGTGCAAGGGGTTGTAGTCACCTGACAGGCGGTAGATGGCAGCCTGGTCAATCGAGGTCTTCTCCTCGACCACGGCGTCGGGCTTGCGCTTCGGCGCAGTGTTGGGAGCAGTGGCAGCTCCACGGTCAACACCCTGCTTGGCACCACCGAAACCGCCGGCACCGCGGATGAACACGGTCGACTGGTTGGTGAAAATGAGCTCGTTGGTGGCCTTGTTACGGGTCTCGGTGAGGGTGGTGACAGCGGCGGCCTTGCCCTTGTCGAGAGCCTCACGCAGGTAGACCTGGTTGGTGAGCTCGGCGGCGAGGGGAATCGGCGCGTGGATCTGGAGGTACTGCTCGCCGTGGAGGAGCTTGGCGGGGTTGAAGTTGTCAAGGAAGTCGTCGTAGTTGATGGCACCTGATGAGGCGGCGAAGGGAGGAATGACACCAAAGGTGGGGAGAGCACCAAAGCCGTCCGCACCCTCGTAGGTCCACTCACGCTCGGTGGCGTGGGCGCCAATGCCGAGGTTGTAGAGCATAATGTCACGCTCGGTGTAGCTGTAAGGAGCAGGCTCGGGGAGGTTCTTCTTGGCAGCCTTGACCTTGTCGGTGTCGCCCTTCTCGATAAAGTCGTGCGAGTCGCCGCCCGACGAGCTGCCCGAGACGTTGGTAAAGTTCTCCATGATCTGGCCAAACGACTCGGCGGCGCTGGCGGGGTGGGTCGACTTGCTGTCGAAGCGGGTGACGTCGTCCCACTTGGCAAGAAGGGCCTCGGGGGTGACCTCCTTGTCGTTGGGGAACGACACACCGAACGAACGCTCCCAGCGCATCTGGGCAACGTAACCACCAAAGGTCTCGTAGAAGGTTCCGGTGTCCTTGCACTCGGCCGAAGTGAGGTAGGCAACAACGGGGGCAACGTAGTCGGTCTTGAAGATGTCGAGCATCTCCTTGGTCCAGACGGTTGCAGTCATGGCAGTGCCAGCACGGGGGGCAATGGTGTTGACGTAAATGTTGTTCTTCTTGCCCTCAATGGCAAGAGCCTTGGCGAAGCCGATAAGAGCAGCCTTTGCCGAGGCGTAGTTGACCTGTCCGTGGCAGCCGTAGATACCGTTGGGCGAAGCGGTGGTAATGATGCGACCAAACTTCTGCTCGCGGAAGATGGGCCAGACAGCCTTGCAGCACTTGTAGGTGCCACGGAGGTGGACGGCAATAACCTGGTCCCACATCTGCTCAGTCATGTTGACGAAGGCCTTGTCGCGGAGGATGCCAGCGTTGTTGACAAGGGCGTGGACACCGCCAAACTTGTCGAGGGCAGTCTTGACAATAAAGTCACCCTCCTCGGCAGAGCAGACGGCCGAGACACCGTCACCACCGAGCTTCTTGACCTCGGCAACGACCTCATCGGCGGCCTTCTGGCTGACGTCGTTGACGACAACGTTGGCGCCAAGCTTGGCGTACTGGTGAGCGTAGGCACGGCCGAGACCGGCACCGGCACCAGTGATAATGACAGTCTTGCCCTTGAACGAGACCTCGGGGCCCTTGGCGTTGGCAGGGAGCGACTTCTGAGCCTCAATGACACGGACCATGTCCTCGGGAGGAGTGTCGGTGGGGTACTCGGCACCCGACGAGAAGTCCTTGACCTTGTCCCAGGCAGCGGCGACCTGCGAAGGACCAAAGTCGGCGTCGGTCTTGTAGATGTGACCGTGCGAACGCTCCCAGCGGAGCTCGGAGAAGTAGCCGGCTCCGAGCTCGAAGATGCGGCCGTTGACGTCGGGGCCGTTCTTGGCTGTGCAGACACCAACAAGGGGGGCAATGAACTCGGGCTTGATGGCCTTGAGAACGTCGGGAGGCATGACAGTGGCAGTCATGGCGGAAGCAGCAATGGGAACGATAACGTTGGCCTTGATGTTGTACTTGACACCTTCGCGGGCAAGGCATTTCGCAAACGCAACAAGACCCATCTTGGCAGCCGAGTAGTTGACCTGGCCACCGTTGCCGTAGATACCAGCAGGCGAGGCAGTGTTGATGACACGGCCAAACTTCTGCTGACGGAAAATGGGCCAAACGGCCTTGGTCATCGAGAAGGCACCCTTCAGGTGGACCTCGACGACAAGGTCAAACGACTTGTCGTCCATCTTGACAAACGACTTGTCACGGAGGATACCGGCATTGTTGATAAGCACGTGGACGGTGCCAAAGGCCTTGACGGCCTGGTCGACAACGGCCTGACCCTCGGCGACAGATCCAACGGCGATAGCAGCCTGGCCACCGGCTGTGATGGGTTAGCACACTGTCCCTTACACGCGTCATTACGTGGGAATCCCCGTAAACGTGCACTCACCCTTGACAATGTCGTCGACGACGGCCTGGGCAGACTGAGCCGAGACGTCGTTGACAACGACCTTGGCACCGCGGGCACCAAAGAAGTGCGAGTAGCTGTTAGAGGCGAGGAAGTAGGAAAGATATGAGTGAGATGGCGCGAAGGTGGAGATGACGGCATGGGATGTATCGAGCGAGCGATGAGAACAATGGTCAGCGTTTTGTCACTAGATACACGGTGACTACCACTCAGGCTTGCGTCTGAAGTGGCCACCAATAGATACTCACGCAGCACCAATGCCACCACCGGCACCGGTAATGAGGACGACGAGGTCCTTGTAGTCGAGCTGCTGAGCCATGTTACAGCTTATTTAAAGATCTAAAGGTTGATGGTATACAGGAAGGCAGACGAGGCGGTCGTTATCAATGTGTGGTCTGTTTTGTTTGTGCTCGTCACGCGGTCCTCTGAAGATGAACAAGGTCGAGAGCAATGAGATGAGTTATGTATGAGAAGGAGAGAAAGGTGGAGAAGGGCATGGTGTTCCCGGGGCCGTGTCGCCCGGCTACTGGGTCAGCTCCAGCCGGTATGCTTTGGCAAATTTGCCTCCGTTATTAGGAAGAGTGTCACACATCTTGAAATGCATTAGGTTTTGCGAGTCTTAGTTCATTAGAAATAACAGTAGTGATTAGGCTCCAGATTGTAAACAAGATTACACCACCCGGAACTTGGCCTGACCGAGGGCCGGGTATCACGGGGAACGAGCGGGTCAAGGTCCCTCGCTCTGTCGATGGTGCGCGACGCCCTACCCCACGGCCCACGCCATTGCTCATCGCCCACAGCCTGTGGCCAGAGAGTGCAGCGCGGCTGCCCCGGAATTCACGGGTGCGAAGGAGCCGTGATTGTGCTTGCTATCTCGTACCCGGCCGCCGCCATCACAACTGGCGGCGATACGCCCATCATGGCTGTTGAATCACTGGCACATGGCGAGCGAGGCGAGACTGCGGGGCGCGCTGGGTGATCACCGCTCCGGGGACGGCGATCTCCACAAACATGAGTGAGACTGAAGGTCAACATCATTAAGGGCGTCCGGTTGAGGCCGGATCCTCAGTACATCTCCTTCGGTCTAACTGTAGTCTGTTCAGGTTAGGCCCACCGAAGCCTAGTCATAGCGCTTCTGGTGCGGTTACTCAGTAGCCTCAGTATCATTCAGTTACCCGCGAGAAGGATGACCATGGCGACGTTTTCTCTGGCATAGTTTATACAATCGGCTTGCCAAGTTGTCAAGCTACTTGTAGTTTTGGACTTGTGGACTGTCCTCGGTAACACAACGTTCCCGGAATGTCAACATGCCGAGGACACACCGTCCAGGCTTTTCATCTTACGGCCGTTGGTCCAGTACCGTGTTCTATGTACTGCTTGGCGGTGACGGCTGACGCCGACAAACTGGATGCCGCAAAGCTCAGAGCGTGTCGACAGAGGTGCAGTCACGGCAAGTCCTTTAGGCGCTCCGATTCCGGTGTGGCACACGGAATAGACGGGCGAACTGGGACTTTGTGTCAGTCTAGGATGTGGCCAATGCCTAACAGGTGGAGGACATGAACGGCCTCTGGCCCACTGGGGGATAGACGCAGCTGAGTCTACGGGATCTACGGCCTACGGTATGGCCCAGCTGCACCCCAGAATCCACGAAAAGCCACGAAAGCCTCCTTGGGCATGTGGACGAGATGTACTCCGCCTGCTGTTTCACCGTTTGTGGTGGAGCGCTCGCTACCTCTATGCACCAAAGCATGCATATGTTTTGTTCAATTCACTGCCAGCTGCCCATGCAAGTCTAAATTCTCTGCATGGCTGGCCATAGACAAGCCCACTTTTGAATGATGCGACTTGATTTGGCAATGGTAATTCGGCGCATCGGGCGTCTCCGGCCAAGGGCGGGCAGTGTCTAACCGGTTTCACTGCAGTCATAACGCGTCAAGGTGGTGGGGCCTGACCAACTCGACCTTCCCACAACCTCGTTCTGTCCTTTCCGCCTCTTCACCTTTGCTCCACCTCTTTCAACCCACAAATTCAGTAACAATGGGCGACTCGGCTATTCACGCTCTCGCAGGCGCCGTCGGCGGCGGTGTCTCCATGGCGCTCACCTACCCCTTGGTCAACCTCTCGACCCGCGCTGCCGTCGCGACCAAGAAGGAGGACATGAACATTGTTGAGGCAATCTCAAAGTCGCTCAGGACTGAGGGTCTTTCCGGCCTGTACGCTGGTCTTGGAAGCAGTCTCTTTGGCATTGCGCTCACCAACGGTGTTTACACGTGAGCATGACGGGCGTGTGTTCATCCAAAGCTCACGCGTCGCAGCGCAGCCTACGAGGAGGTCCGTAGCAGGCTTCTCCGCCGCCGCCCCATGACTAGCACCACGTCGACTGGCGCGCTCACTGCCTTGGAGGGCATTGTTGCCGGTCTCATTGCCGGTGAATATAGCATCTACTGATGGTCTGTGTACTCTGGCTAACGACAATGCGCAGGTTCGATTACCACCACCCTCACGAACCCCGTGTGGACTGTTCAGGCTTACCAGTCGACTCGCGCGGTCGCTGCTGGCGGTGACCAGAAGCCCAGCGCCATCGAGTCCTTCAAGGCCATCTACAGGCAGGATGGCGTAGCTGGTCTCTGGCGTGGCCTTGGCCCCGCACTGATCCTCGTCCTCAACCCCGTGATCCAGGTATGTTGAGTGGCGGCACAGATTGTACAACAAAACATGTCGGCGTTACGCGTCACGCTCGTGCTTACACGTTCAGTACACAACCTTTGAGCGTTTGGTGTCCATTCTCCTCAAGTACCGCACCAAGCACCAGGGTGTCACCCCCAACGGTCAGCGCATCGGTGTCACTGGCCGTTCCGCCCTCACCAACGGCGACCTCTTCCTTCTCGGTGCCGTCTCCAAGCTCATTGCCACTGGCTCGACCTACCCCATCGTGCGTATTGACCCGTAAAGGTCTCCGCTAGACACTAACTCGTACAGCTTGTTGTTAAGTCGCGTCTCCAGGCCGCGACCCACCAGTACAAGTCGTCGCTCAAGGCGATCCTCCAGATCCTCAACTCGGAGGGTATTGCCGGTTCGTCTTTCCTTCTCTGTTGTCAAACCAACACTCACACACATAGGTCTCTACGCCGGTCTTAGCTCCAAGCTCCTCCAGTCGGCGCTCACCGCCGCCTTTATGTTTGTGGCCCAGCGCCGCATCTACGAGTTTGCAAAGGGCCTCATCGTCGCCGCTGCCCAGCGCAAGGCCGCTATCGCTGCCGCTGCTGCCAAGATCTAAACGGCGCGTATCGTTCATCCGTGTAAATGAGCCCTTTTGTCTTCTTTCGCTAGTCCACTCTCTTTCCGGGCGTGCAGTATTCAGTGCGATGTAGCAGCCTGTTGTCGATTGGTGCACATCAACCGAGCAAGTCTGTCTGTCTGCCATTGTGACTGATTACCGATACTGACGCAGACTGCAAAATGTGCATGGCAAACAGCCCTACAACGCTACAAGTACAACTCATGACAATGCTATTTGATGCACTTCTTCTTCTTCTTGCCGAAGCTCAGGACCCTCGGACTCTCGGTCAAACCTAATCACTAAAACTCAAACTCGGGCTCGTCCGAGCCCACAGGAACGTTGTGCTGCCTGATCGCCTCCTCGACCAACCTCCAGAACCCGTCCGAAGGTCCACTGCCGAGGACGTCAAACACCTCGCGCGCCGCCTCGACACGGGCCCGGAGGACGGCGGCGCGCGCGTCGCCCACGTCGTGCGCGACCGTACTGGCGCCCCAGCTCGGTGCGTCGGCGACCTCGCGGCCGACACGCAGCCACTCGCACCCGGCGTACTCTGCGTCCTGGCCAGCGCTGAACTCGGTCCAGGCGCGCATGAGCTGGGCGCGGACTTTGGCGCGGAGCTTTTGCTCGAGCACGCCGGCGCGCGGGGAGGTGGTCGGCGAGAGTGCCGGGGCGTCGGTTGTCGTCGGCGAGGTGACGTTGGCGTTGTCCGTGTCGGTCATGGCGCTGGGTGCGAGGCCGGACAGCAAGAGAGAAAGTGTCGCGGCGGGATCGGGGGCGGCTACGGCGGGGGGAGGGGTGACGGGCTCGGGCTCCGGAGAGTGCTCGAGCTCCGGAAGCGAGGTGGCGGCGTCGTGCTCGTCGTTCTCGTCGTGCTCCGAGGCCGGAGCTCCGGCGCCGTACATGGCCCAGTACGAGTCTTCGTCGTTTTCAGCGTGCAGCTCGGCGTGCTCCTGGCCAGGAGGAGTAAAGCCGGCCCAGTAGTCATCGGGGTTTTCGTTCTCGTACCCGCTTCCATAGGCGTTGGTGCGGACGGCATCGACCTGGTCGACCCAGTACGTCTCAGAGCCGCCATGTGTACCGAGCTTGGCGCCGCGGTAGACCCAGCCACGGCCGTCGCTGCCGCCTTCCTTGCCGGCCTCGTGCTCAAAGTAGGTCTCGACGGCGCCGTCGGTTCCAAACTCTGGCCCAATGACTGTGCGTGCAATTGTCATTTCGCCGTCGTGAGAGTACTCGGTTGGGTGGATGTGGAGACCGCCTGCAAGCTTTTCAAGCGCGGCGGTGAGAGGGTTGGGAATGCCGGTGGCGGCGGCGGGGAAGGGCGATAGGTGAGAGTCGGTGTCGCCGTCGTCGGGAGGGAGAAAGTTGAGGCGGGCGATAAAAGTGCTGGCGAGCGCTTCAGTTGGGAGTGGGATTGAGGGGGGAACGAGGTGCGATAGGATACGGTCGCGTACGTCTGGAGACAAGGGGGGGACCATGGTGTGCGTTCCGATTGTTGCTGTCCTTTTTGTAGAGGCAGCAAGCTATGGTTTGGAGGGCAAAGTCAGGAGCCTCGGGGGCCAGCTAGGGGGCTTGCGGCGGCAGTCAAGCGTGGGGGGTGAGTCTTGGCTGGAGAGGGCGGATTGATAGCAACACTACAAGGGCCAATATCGCCGAGGGCTCCGAAGAAATGGCCGGCTATGTGGGCTCCGATCGTCTCTAGTGCGGGACAACCCCACACGGTGGATTCGAAAGCACAGTTCCCCCGCCTTTGTTCACCTTTTGCAACGTACGTACTCCAAATCGTGCTGCAGGCACGGCGTCGAATGGCCAATGGCAGCGAAGACAAAGTTCGGGGCCTATTGCTCTTGTGCGCTCTTGTGCGGGGCAGCTGGTCACGTGAACTCTGTTGCTTGGACATTTGTTCAGCACAGTCAGCTGTTCCGAGTGGAGCCTCGGGGTTCGTTGATGCACGAGTTTGAGCACAAGACATGGGTGGCATGGCTTGCTTGGTATACAGGATGCGGGGTATGGCAAGGATGATGAGAATGGATACATGCAGTAGATCGGCGGACTCGCAGTCCCCTGTGAGGAACAGGGTTTGATCGCCAGGTTGTGTCAAAACGTGACAATGTGTCGGCATCTCTTTGGTACCGCCCGGCGCCGAGGTTCCGACGTGTCGATTCCAGCTTTGCCGATCATGCCGACCAAACGTCATGGCGCATTCATCGACGCCATGCGTGGTAGTTGAATTGTAGCTTTGTAGATCGAGTGCTTGGGCGTCACTACCTCACTACGTCGCCACCTGGAATGATGATGCGAACTGCACGAGTGACGACAACGACCGAGACTGACAAGCGTCACTGCCTAGTAATCGTCTTTCCTCCTCGATTCCTTCTTGCTCTTCTGTCGATCCTTCATATCCCGCCTCCTTCTCTTTTCAGCTTCGGCAAGACCCCTAATACGCCGCTTCTGTGCCTCGCTCGTCTCGCCCTTGACAAGGTCGCTGCCCGAAGCTATAATCGTTTCTCGCAGGTTGTCCAGCGCCTGGGCCAGGTTCTGAGGGGCGCTTCTGGAGGCTTGGCAATGGAAGATCAGGCTAGGAGCGTGGTAGTGTGTCTAGAAATCAGCATGTGAGCTGAGGGGGAAGGAGGAGGACAGAGTAGACGCGGGGTGAGGAGTAAGGGTGTGGCGCTGGGAACGCCAAGCGGTTCAGATGCCTTGGCGCATCACTGCAACAGTGCTGGCTTCGATTATCTTGCTTCTCACTCACCGAATTTTGCAGCGCGGGAATCACAAATGCCGGGAGCCACACCCCCTTCGCCCGGTGGATGTCGCACCGGAGAACCGCCTTGGAGTTGGTCTTGTTCACATGCTGCCCTCCTGGGCCGCTCGACCGAGCATACGAAACCTCGTAGGCGTCCTTTGGAATGTCTTCAAGACCAAAGGAGTCGACCCATGAGCGCGCAAGGGCATGGTGTTCATCGGCTGTGAGAGAGGGAAGGCGAAGTAGCTCTGGTGGTGCGAGGGCGCTGGCGACGCGAGTGGTTGCAAAGTGACGTGCAAGGCTTGAGCGTGGAAGTTGCTTCGTGGTGATGAGCCACATGGATGTGTGAGAGCCGGGGGCAAGAATGTCTAGTGATGTCTGGGTGTGACGCGCTGACGACGTCGTTGGAGGCCAGTGGGCAGTGAGCGCAGTGAGGACTGTGCAAGTGGCCAAGTGGTGTCTGCTGTGGGGTCTCCAGGTTTGGATGGCGTTCAATGTGCCACATCGCAGACTGAACGGGAGCAATCTCGAAAGCACGGGATCAAAACTTGGTGGGTGGGAAGAATTGCATAAAATGGGATTTGAAATAATGCTGGAAAAACTACGTCAGCGGAGGGAGCATCCAGTGACGTCGGTGTCTCCTGTTCTTTCAGTCTCACTCCGTCATTTCACTCCAGTTCGTCACCCAGCCAGCCAGCAGCAGCAACCAAGCTCGCATCCTCCACCCACCATCGTCATTCTGTCAACGACGCCGCCGCCTAACACGAAACCTCCACTACAGACGGCCATACCGATCCGCGACAACAAACACCCTCGGCTCACCACAGCGAACAGCTAGCACACTGGGACTGGGCAGCAGATCCGTGCATCAACCACTACCCAAAGTCCAAAGGTCCTCCCCTGACTAAGCAGCTCCCTCTCTGGAGCCACCGAAAAACACTATCCACCTCCCTTTCTAGGTCAGTCCTCCAGCCTTTGCTCCCGAAGTCGACCTCTGAGCTGTCTCTCGCTCTGTGCTCAAGCAGCACTAGGAGCCCACACTGCTCGTGTGAGACGCGCAGACGGCGTTGCATTGCCTCGCTCTGGTTGCCCTGCCCCCCTCCTCCCCCTATTGTGCACGAGTCCGGAGCTGACCGTCTTCCCTCCTTGCGACTGTCCCCAACTGAATCTCTACCTTGTCTGCTCTTTTGAATTTGGTCATGGCTTAATCATCTCGACTTTTGGCCGCCACCTACCCCTCTTATTCACCGTCTTCCTCTTGTGCGCTCGCATTCGTTGCCGTCTACAGACATTGGTGGCTAGTTGTGCATCTTGTACATATCCGCGTCCCCGTTTCCGCAGCTTGGTGTCTCGATAGACCAAGCGCTCCACTTTAATCCCTTTTGAGGCACCAACGACGTATTGCGGCCTCGAACCCCGAACCCAAGAGCCCTTTGGAGTACAGTCGTAGACTCGAATTAGCGCCACGAAATATGGCTGCTGTAGCCCCACAACCGGCCGCTGCCGCCTCGTCTTCTGGTGAGATCATCACATTCCCGAGTGGCTTACGTCGCACTTGCTAACTCTCTCTACAGTTGCTCCTACAACTACCGACCGCAAGTCAGAGGAACAGGAAGCCAAGGCATCTCCCAGCAAGGCTGAGACCAAGCAAGACACCGTCACCGCGACGAGCGACGAGAAGAAGACCGAGGACAAGCCGGAAGACAAGGCTAGAGACGGTGAGTGTCGTTTGTCGATCCCTCGTCATAGATTACACATCATCCAAAGCCCATCCCACCCACATTCCCATCGTCATGACGAACTTGCGCTGACCGTTGTTTCTCCGTTTCCCGTACCGCATCCAATCCCCCTCACCATCCGTTACGCCCTCCTGCATTCGCATGACGCAATATCCGTCCCCATATCACAGATCCCTCATCTGAAGGCGACAGCGACGATCGCAAGGCTCCCGCCGAGAGCGCCGGCACTCGTTTCGACCTGGAGCCCAATCCCTTTGAGCAGTCGTTCTCGCGTGGATCGCAGTCGCAGGAGCGCACTACCCCTCCGCGAGGCGGTGATGCCACCAGCGTCAAGCACAACGCCCTCCCCCCGCTTTCATCCTTGACTAGCCCCGCAGCCGCGGATCCCAGCCAGTTCCCTTGGCTTGCTGGTCACTCTCTTCGCCAGGGTCCTCTGAGCCCTGCTATGCTCGCTGGCCCTGCTCAGAACAGCAACCAGACGGCTGCCGCTGGGTCAAACAATACCAACGCCTGGGGAGCATCTGAAGAGAACGGCGCCGGCGACGAGAACTTTGAGCCGGGCAACTTCCGTACGGGCTTTACTCCGGGCGCAGGCACCGGCTTTACACCAGGTTACAACGCTCTACTCAACTCCAACTTTGGCAATCTTCCCATTCCTAGTCCCAACACGGCAGCGTTCTTGAACAGCATTACAAACGCCAACGAAAACGTAGAGCCCAACGCCGGCGCGGCCGGCGCACCTGCTGCGAACCCAGCCTTTTCCAACCCGGAGAACCGCCAGCCGCTCTCCAACATTCCTCATATGCAGCAGCCGCACGGCATGTCGCACCTCAACCCAGCGCACTCGTCACAGGAGACGATTACTCCCAACACGTTGAACGCGTTGACGGGTGCCATGGGCAACGACATGAACCGCCCACCACCCGCAGCAGGCATGGCTCCTGGCTTCTACCCTCAGGGGATGCCTGGTGCACCACCTGGTGCTCCTGGTATGGCCCCAGGCATGCCTCACGTTGATTATGTGCAGCAGAGCGCCAACGCTGCCAGTCAGGCGGCCAACGGACTATTCCTGTTGTCGCAGGCTCACCAGGAGCTATCAAAACGGGAAGAGGAGGCCAAGTCCACCCCACCCCCTATGTCAGGCAAGCGTGTGCCTCCTGGACCTCCTGCAGGGGCAAACACAAAGGGACAGTCTGCTGGCCAGAAGCGCAAGGAGTCTGGATCTGCTCCCAAGGCTGGCTCGGCGAAGAAGGGCAAGAAGGCAAGCCCACCAGTCAAGGAGGACAGTGTCGATTCGGACGACGACATGGACGACAAGAAGTCTACCGGACGCCCCGAGACAGAGGAGGAGAAGAGGAAGAACTTCCTCGAACGAAACCGTCAAGGTGAGTACTGATACATCGTGACTGATTTGAATGTTGACTGACGTCATCAGCTGCCCTCAAGTGCCGCCAGCGGAAAAAGGCATGGCTCAACGAGCTGCAGAACAAGGTCGAAACCTTGTCAATGGACAACGAGCGTCTGCAGCAGACGGTGCACACTCTGGACGAGGAGATTGCCCGACTCTCGGCCATTCTCATGCAGCACCGCGATTGTGGGCTGGCCATGCCCAACATGGCTCCAGCGTACGGCCGCCCGCTGCGCTAGATCAGCAGTCGCCCGTCCGTTCGTGTAGCAGCATTGCCCCTCCGCATTCTGGACTATTGGCCTTCCCCTGCCCCGCGGAAGCACCACCCACATGTTCCGCAGCAGCCGTGCTCGGCGATAGATGTCGTTCCTCGCCGCGCACCATATCCTTCGCTTTCGCTCCCTCCTTAGCCGCCCACAGTTTTGCGTGTCCCATAGTCTCCCACCACCCATGTATCACCGAGTCATGATGCAGCCTAGTGATTGTGAAATGAGTAACATGTACGAGCGCAGAGTGTGTGAATGAGGGGACAGGATGCTATGAGGAATGTGTGGTCGTGGGGTATGTGTGGTAGCTTAAGCGCGGACAGCGAACGCCAGGAGAACGAACATGAGCGAGTCCTGGCACGTCAGTTACCCATGCACACACAGACTGGACACAACTCACGTTGGAGTACATCTCCTGGACGGCAACGTCCGAGTCCTCCCAGTGGGAGGCCAGGTCGGCACGGCCTGCCTGGCCGAGGTTCTCGGAGAGCGTAGACGTGACCTGGTCGTGTCAGCAGGCGTGGAACATGCATTGGGCTGACGTACAATGAATTTGAAGCCCGTGGGCTCGAGATCCATCATCTTCTGCTTGACGCGCTGGGAGTGTCAGCCGTCTGCGACGCGGGGGCTGAGCAGCGGTTGTCGTGCCGCAGCAGAGGGGCAGCGCCGACGTTCGCGCCTACAACCGCGGCGCTGTCGGTGTCGTGCGGCGCAGTGCGCGGGCTATGCTCACCTCACAAATCTCCTTGGTGTACGCGCTCATGCGCGCGCGGTCCGAGCTGTCATAGACGGCGGTGGCGAGAGTCTTGGCGAGGAGCGTCTTGATGAAAACACGGAGCTGGTCGGCGGGGAAGCTGGAATGTCAGCTCGGTGCTCTAGGGTTCCCTATCAGTGTGAGAAGGTGGTGCATGGGTTCGAGAACATGTGGAAACCACCAGGGAAGGTGGCCCAGAGAAGAACAGGTGGTGACACCACGTCCAAGTGGATTGAGGGGGTTCTGAAAAGCTGGTGCGCGGAGGTGGAGGTCAAGTGGACGGAGGCGAGGGCGGCCGGTGCATGCAGTGTACTCACCGGGTCCGCGAGGTCGCCGACACGGAGGGCGAGGAACCCGTCGAGCTTGCGGTCATGGACAGAGGCGGTGGTGTGTTGAGGCGGTCGATGCGGTCGCGCAGAGTCCGATTGTAGTGTTCACGGTTAGCTTGCCGCTTGGTGCGCGAGCTGAGCAACGCGTCGAGGAACAACATTCGAAGCCGCCCAATGTTCCCTGTCTTTGGTCCAGTGTTCAACTCTTGATTCTCCTCTTTCCAACACTTTCACCAATTGCTGACAACTAGTCTACCTTGACGCCTGAATACCTGGACACCTTCCTCTGGGCATGACCGACGCGTGGTCCTACCATCTGCATCCCTCTCCATCCACCTTGCACTCGCAGCGTCGCGCATCCCACACGCACCTAGTGCATCCGTCGCCTGTGCGCGCCCACAGCTATCCCTTTCAGCACTATCACTTGCCCGTCCTCCCTCCTCTCTACGTTCCAAAGTCAAGACACTCGTTTCCTGCGGGTGCTGCGCGACCCCACCCCCCTTCTCCTCCTCTTTCGACATCCAACATGCCTGATCCATGGGGGGCAGAGCGCGCACTTGAAACCGAGTCCGAGGATGACCAGGTCATTGCAAACTGGCACCCGCGCGCTTCGTTGTCGAGCGTATCCAACGTTGACACGGGAAGTGTATCGACAGCAAAGGCGAGGCCAGTGGTAGCGCGCACACACAGCAGCAAGTTTCACCCATCACCATGGACGCTCGAGGTCTGGGCAAGTCTCATGGACAAGAGCAAAGGGCGCGACAAGGTCTTGGTGAGTTGACAGCCGGCGTTGCATGGGCTGACGTCGCGCAGAAAACAGTACAGTACTCGATGCGCACCTACCTCTACGTTCTTGGGCTTATCGCGTCCGTTCGTCCACTCGCACGATGGTTTGCAGCCAACCGCAAGCGCACGCAGATTGCAGTCGCTGGACTGAGTCTGACGCGCAAATGTCTCCTTCTCCTCAACCCATTGCGACCGATTGGTGCGCTGCTGTCCCCCGAGCCAACAAGTGCACCAGAGTTCCTTGGCCACCTTATGGACCTCATGAGCGCAGTGGCAGACGATGTTTTCTGTCTCTCACGGCTTGGTCTCATGTCGCGTAAAAAGGGCAATTATGCCGACAAATGGGCAAAGTAGGTGCTGCGGCACGTATCACACTGACAGGGCAGCCGGTTATGGTTCACCGCGACAATCACAGGTCTCTATGGCCTGTATATCAAGTCGTTTAGGCAACGTGACGAGCGTGAAATCAGCAAAGACGAGTGGCAACTTCGCAAGTATCTGTGCGACCTCGTCTTTGTCAGTGAGTCTTATTCTCCGTGTATGCACAGTACTCGCTAACATGCAGCGTACGACGTGTTCCATCTCACTTGGGCCAAGGAGCCCGTTCAATGCGTCGTCGGTCTCTGTGCTGCGCTCATCGGGTGAGTCGTCGTGGCCGCTCACACGTCGCCGGCAAACGTTTAGCCGGCGCCCACCGGAGCAAGGCGCCCGCTGACAACTTCCACAGCACGGGCCAACTGTACACTAAAGAACGCGACGCACTCGCCTTGCGCGAGAAGTAGCACGCTGTGCATGCGCAGATTGCGTTGTGCGAGACGCGATGGAGGACGGGTGCCCATGGCGGGCAGCGGCACACCTATAGAGACGGCCGTGGTAGACTGGGTACCACGGCTCGGGAGCAAACCTTTTTTTCTTCGACTGTTGTGCAGACCTCTGCGGAGCTCTGCTGTATGCATACCCTCGGACAGGCAGGGGTGGCGCTGGCTGGATACTCGTGTACAGAGAAGGTGTAAGAGCTTGGCCAAGAGGTGCGATCGGATATGGCCGCCACCGAAGTTGCACCGAGAGTAAGGTTGAGCCACGTTGGTTCACTTGCCGAAGTCTTGGTGTGATCTGGTGCGCTCCGCACTCGAGCAGGCGCGGAGCTGAAAGTATAGCTTCGGGTCGCCGACCTGACCTTGAAGCTTCAAGACTAGCAGCTTGCAGCTGTACGAGGTACCTCGGTTGACCAGAAGCTGAAGAGAACTACCCAGCATGAATCCGGCCAGGAAGCCGATGCGTTAATGACATATCGGTATGCCATACGCATGTCTCGTCTATGGTAACATGTAGAGATCAACTGGAGTCAGAAGCATGACACTAGTGCTGCTCGTTGCCTTTCTGCCACATGAGCGAGCCTTGAGCTGCAGTCGGGTGCAGGGCATGGTGAGCAGGATTGTTAATATGCTGATTGAAGTGGAGGTGAGGAAACGAGTCAACAATGTTCCGGTTGACGCAACACGCCCACTCACGTTCCTTGCTGGCTCTTCTTCTTCGTCACATGGCCCACTTCGCATGTCCATACATGGCTTTAGGACATGCGTGATCTGACATTGTAATTGAACACTTCTCCACAGCCCCTTGAATCAATGACACCTCGACCAGAGACCGCCACGCTCGGCGGAGACACTGGCAACCCCCTTGTCATCTCGCGAATCATTACTGGCCTCTGGCAGCTCGCAGGTGGTCATGACGAGCATGTAGACGTCGGTGCTTGCGCCGACACGATCCGGGCGTTCGTCGCCGCTGGCCTGTCCACTTTTGATATGGCAGACCGTGAGTCCGTGGGCATGAGTGTGTCCAAGAGCTGACCTCTCAGACTATGGAGTGAGTTCTCCCCCACCCATACTTCCCCCACTCGTCTCTTCCTCTCCCTTGCCCCCACCTGGTTATGGTCTGCTGACATTCCTTAGGCTGCTGAAGAGGTCATTGGAGCCTATCACGGTGCTGCGGATCCGATAACCGCGTTGACAAAGTGGTGCCCCAAGCCGGATGTCATTGGTGCCGAGGCATGCGCTGCGGCCGTCGAGCTCGCTCTCATCCGCATGAGAGTGACTAGCCTCGACGTGCTGCAGTATCATGCGTGGCGATACGACAAGCCCAGCTATTTGTGAGTAAACCTGTAGACTTCATTGACTGACCGCAGGGACAACCTGTACCATTTGTCGCTGCTTCAAAAGGCCGGCAAGATTAAACATCTCGGTGTCACCAACATGGATCTGGCGCATCTCAAGATGCTGCACAGTTCTGGCTACCGTATTGCCTCCAACCAAGTTTCGATGAGCGTGCTTGACCGTCGTGCCGAGACAGGTGGACTTGCAGCCTGGTGTGCTGAACACAAGGTTGGACTGCTGGCGTATGGGACGTTACTTGGAGGTTTTGTGAGTGAAAAGTGGCTAGGTGCCGAAGAACCAATGTCGCCGTCCAACTGGAGCCTGGCAAAGTACAAGCGCTTCATAGACTCTGCAGGTGAGTGCTCAAGCAGGCACTTGGAGGGTGGATGATAACAAGACCGCTTCCCCCACCCGGCCCACCTTGAACATCCATTTCCCCCACCTGCCCACTCTTCCCGCCCATCGTACTCGCTGTGTGACATGACGGCACGTCACAGGTGGTTGGAGCGCCTTTCAAACGTTACTTTCGGCGCTGCATGCCGTTGCATCCAAGCATAGAGTGAGCATTGCGGCCGTGGCTACGCGCTTCGTCCTGGATATCCCAGGAGTGGCTGCGGTTATAGTCGGCTCGCGATTGTCACCCGCGAGTGTGGGGTATATTTCCAGCAATCTGGAGGCTTTCACGTTCACACTGGACGACGACGATGGCGCCATCATTGCAGAAGCTCAAGTGGGGCTCTGCGATATCCCTGGGGACTGTGGAGATGAGTACAGGTACCCGCCCTTCCTCACGGCAACCGGCGACCTCCGACAGCATCTGGCAGAAGACGAGTCGCAGTTGGCAGAGGTGGAGCGAGTGATTGCAGCTGGTGGTCGCATCGAAAAGTCATCTGGTTCTCCGTACGAGCCCATTGCAGTCAGTATTAGCCCATGAGATCTGCAGAAGAAGATGTGGAGATGCCGAGTACCGGTTCCTGATCCCACAGGGCTACTGCAGAGGCGTAAGGATCGGGAACCAGTTTGAGATCGCTGGAACGACGACTCGGATTCACCCTAGCGGCACTGGGGTCATTGGTGGAGCCTCTGCCGAGGATCAAGCTACGAATATTTTTGATATTATTACAGGCGCCATCGCCTCGCTGGGTGCCTCTGTGGGGGACATTACTCGCACTCGAATCTTTCTCCACCAAGTGGACGACTGGAGAGGAGTAGCAACTGTGCAGGGCCGCACAATGAGACGTTACGGCATTCGCCCAGTCAACACAATGGTCGGGGGCAGCACTCTCATCGGACAGGACATTCTAGTTGAGGTCGAGGCCGAAGGAGTCGTACGCTCGGGTGAGGGTCCACTTTTACGGCTCTGACGTCTCGCTTAGCGGAGCACCCTGGGAATCGCTGTAGCTGTTGCCCCTGGGATGTCAAAGAAGGGAGTCAACATCAAGGCACGGGCTCGAGCTTCGCCGAAGATGTGGAAACTTTGTGGATGAGCGACGGATAGTCCTGATGCAATCGGTGGTTAGGTTCGCAACAGAGACCCGCGCTTCACCGGCCAGGGAGCATCCCTAGGAATGGCTGGGAATGCAGGATACCAGTGATACCTAGGTATCCGATCGATGACCAAGGGGAATGTGTCGACGATCTAGTCAGCTGCGTGCAATATGTTTCTGATATGCTGCAAGCTTTGTTGCAACGTTGTGAGAGTGGGATAGTCACCGTCGCATGGACGCAATCCGGTGTTCGGCGTTGGCGTATAAATTGTAGTGGAGCAGAGAATCGCCCGACGGTTGCAGGCGGCCCGAAGTCCTAGTGTGCTGCTCGTCGGGTTTGCTGCAGGTCATTTGCATTAATTACTGCCCCAAGGTCCGATGAAATGGCGCCCAGACGCGCCAGATGTTGGTGTCAATTGAGTGCACGCTGCCACTAGCGTCTGGAGGGCGACACAGTCGATCCTCTTGGCGATCCGGTCTTTGGTGTGGCACAATCCCTGGCAAGCCGGACGAGTGGGGTATGTCTGTGCGTCTAGTCATTCCAACCGGACAGGCGTGGCCGCGTCATTCTTCTACCTTCCCTGTGGTCCCGGTCGTCTATCATGTCGCTGGCCCCGGTCTCGCTCTGCTCTGCTGCGTGTCGAGCACCGACGACGACACCCTGCACGGCCCACGGCCGAGGAACAACAACAGAGTGTGAAACAGGGATGACATTCAGGGCGGGGAAACACTGAAGTTTGGGCATTAAATGCGGTCAGGGGTTGCAAGACGTGCAGACACCGGGGAAAGCGCACCTCCACCACCACCCAAAGACTGGCCAGCGCAAATGCATGCTTTGCCTCTCTTGCGGTTGCAGAAGGGGTCGTAAAGCGCGAATTAAAGCTCGACCTCTCTCTCTGTGTGCACTTCCTTGGTGTGCGTGCCGCCGGGGAACAAGCTCGACAGGCTCAGGGCGTCGCAGGGTGAGGGGTTTTGCTAGAAGGCAGGCAGGCAGTGAGCCACCACCGCGGGAACAACATGCAACACGAAGCCCCAGGGAGTTGACGAAAGAGTTGTATTGAATCAAACGGCAGTGTCGTGCTCTGGCTCGGGCTCCTAGCGAAGCCGCCGGTGCACGCGATCGCCGTCAGGTTTTAGACAAGTCCGCGCTGGCCAGTTGGGTGCATGCTGGCACTTGTACTGGCAACACCGGGGTTTGCGCCGCCTCTGCGCGTCGTCGTCGTCGTCGGCCAGGAGAGGTGGTCCCACATTCGGGGGTACTCTGGGGCCGGGCCCGGTGGGAGTGGTGGCAGGAAATTGTGGGGAATGGAACACTAGGTAATCGAAAGCTGCACAACGGAGAGACATGGCATGCCACAATGAGAGTCGTGTTGCTGCGGCTGCGGCCGCGGCGCTGCTGCGCGCTTGGAACCAACAAGGTAGCTACGAAGGCATGCCGGTTTGGTGGGCAATGTGGGCGGAGACCTAAGAGTGACATTGGATCAAGTCGACGAGTGTGTACGTGCGTGGCCACGCGTGGCCGCTGGTGAGTAGGTGCTAGGAGAGAAGCAACGCACGAGGAGGAGGAGGCTCGGCCCAAAAGACGCACGACGCACAGGACGAGAGCGACAGAGGGTCCATGTCGAGGCTAAAAGGCTGTTCTGGAGCAGGTGCGCGCGTGTCTCGCAAGGGTCGGAGAATGAGGGGCAAACCCATCACGTACCCTGACGTACAACCCAGGGCCCACAGACCTGTATTGTCGGTTCCGACACAAAAACCGTCATCCACCGCGCCATGCGAGGTGCAACCAACCTGCCTGCCGCGACACGAGACTCGCCGGCCGTGGTACTCGGTGACACAGGGTTACTGTACCTTGGGGAGTTGGGGTGGGGGGCCAAGGGAACGAGCGAGGGACGAGGGACGTCAGAGGATCAGAGGGACGAGAGACTGCTACTGCTGGGATCTCGTGGCAATTCAACTTGCTTTGGTGCAACACTGACTTTGGCCGTGTACACATACCCAATTCCAACGACTTCGCACATTCTGTGAACTTAACAAGGCCAGACGATCACACCCTGCGCTGCATCATAATCAAGCGATACCTTGGGAAACCGGACACACACGCATCCACATCTACGCAGCAGTCCACTCGCCCCTGCCCCCTGGACTGCAGCCCCTCCACATTCACTGAATCTCTCTGGTGCCGTTCATGGTCAGTAGTACGAGCTTGGTAGGCGGCCAGGCAGAGAATTGTTCCGATCCAAAGTTGACATCCCACTTTTCGCAGCGTGCATGCCATTAGAGAGGTAGTGTGCGCCATGCGATGAGGAACCGCTCTCATCTGCATGATCCAGCTCCAGGCGGTGCGGAATGGGCAGGCGACGCCAGCACGAGCAGCACGAGCAGCAGCAGTGCACGGGCCGATGTCGCCGGACAATACGCCCCTCGCGCAGGCGCACACTCTGGCCCTCCAGCAACCACCAACACGACGCACAGACCAGCACGTGGCGACCGTTCAGCTTTACACTCTTCCTCACAACAACAACATCAGCAGCACCAGCACCAGCAGCACCAGCAGCATTGGAATCACCGCTATCACTCACACCGCGACACCCCTTTACACCCTCCCCCTCCACACTTGACCCCTCGCCAATACCCAATCCCAAGTCTGTCACCATCCCCAGGTCCAACTGTGGCTGCTCCTGCCGCTGCCGGCGGTCCACCGTCTGGCCCTGCATCAGTGCCGCAGCACGCTCGGGCCAGGGAAGACGACATTTACGACACCAGAGACCGTGGTCACTACCGTGCAGTGCGTGCACCGTCGCTGCCCAGCATGGACCTTGAACGCGAAGACGAACGAGAGCGAGCATATGCCGCGGCAGCAGCAGCCGGGCCTAGCAGAAGTCGATACGACTATGACTATGACCGCGACCGCCTACCAATGCGCACAGAGACATCGCCTCAACCGTGGGCATCTGCTCCGCCTAGCTCAACGAGTCGACACCCACCAGCGCACACACTGTCGTATCCTCCTCCTTCCCACTATCCCTATCCCTATCACTCTTACCCTCCGCATGCTGCCACGCATCAAGATGGCCCTCCACCTGGAGGTGCCACTGGCTGGTCGTCACCATGGGGAGCACCGCCATATGGCGCAGGATACCCACCACCGCCACCATCAGCATCTCATGCAGCGAGCGGCGTTCCCCCTGGGCGTCATGCTCAGCCGGCGCCACCAGCGCACGCGACACCTTCCCCGCCCCCACCCGCGTCCCCTTCGCAGATTGCCCGTCCTGCTCCACCGCCCCCCGCGTCCGCTCCATCCCCAGCGGACACTGTGACGTCGCCAGCGGCGGGATATCTTCCTGGGTTCCAACCAGATTATGATCGTGCTCGCGGTGGGACGCGTCGTCCTTCCGCGCCAGAAGCAGAGGCGACAGGAGCCAGCAGTAGTGCATCAGCAGGGGTCACCCCAGAGGCGCGCCCTCCACCAACAGAGGCGTATATTCTCATTCGGCCGCATCGAGTGCCGCGAGGCGGGTGGGCAACCACGCCTGACACACAACAATCTTCCGATTCAGCTGGGTGGTGCGTCCGCGGAAAATGTGGCACAAAGAGAGTCCATGCTGATAAACCTAGGACGTATAATTTAGAAGTGTTGCAGCATCCAGAGCGTGGAAAGGCGCTCGGTGTTGAACAGCTCCGAAGGGTAGGTCGCCATTTCTGATATTTATATTTTTTTACGCCACGCTTTACTGACTCTGTAGGGATGGCCTCCCCTCACACCGCCGCTCATCGTTCAGCTCAACGTTTTGGATAGCGATGGCAACCCAGTACCGACCGAGTACGTGGCCCACGTTTGTTTGTTTAACGCTAACACGGCAGCAATTCTACACTGGCTCGGCGCCTCGTCCACCTCACCATGAGCGTAGAGCTTGTATCCCCAGACGGAAACGAGTCGCGCTCCTTAATCCGAGTACGGCCTCCTAGTCGTGCGTTTAAGTTCTCCCGTGTGTTTCAACGCGTGCTCATGCCTCAGCAGCTCGCGGGAATGTGCAGCCATATTATCCGGCGTCCGCGCCCCCGCCGTACTCTGTTCAGCGCACGTTGCTTGGATCATCTGTGAGGACTGCGCAGATCTTGACCCGCGAGGGCCGCAAGGGCTTGTATTTCATCTTCCAAGACATGGTGAGTGGCCTAGCAGGGTGGTGACTTTGGATCTTGGCTGGCAGGCGTGTGACAGCGCACAAACAGTCGCAACTCGACGTGCAATCCAAGCAGCAAGCCCCGCGCATTGGCTGACAATTTAGATTGTGCGTCCTGAGGGGCAGTATGCACTAGAGGGGCGGATTCTAGATCTTGCCGGGTGAGTCCTGAACCTTTGCAAAACATCCCCTGGGCCCCTGGGCTTTTTTTCGGTTGCGCTTGTTGGCGCGGGCTGTTGCTGACAGTGTTTGCCAGGCCACCGCATATCGGGACTTCTATCGGCGTCACGCACCCACTCGCGTCTTGTCGAACAAATCAGTTTGATGTCATGTAAGTTGGGCGCCCTAGCGCGCGATCACTGTCGCTTACACCACGCCCAGCATACCGCAGGAGTTCCCGGGGCCGGTGCCCATTACCCCGCTGTCTGCAGAGTTTCTGCGCCAGGGGGAGCGCCACCTTGGCGTGCGTACGCCACTGGCAACCGCGCTGACATTGCAGCGACGCCCGCGCACTGGAGAAGATGGCAGTGATCAGGAGGACACGGGTGCGCACGAGTAGCAGGAGATGAATGAAAGCAGGCCAGACACGTTGCACCATCATATCATGTGCAGAGAATAACGTGAAAGCCATTCGCCCAGGGAACATAGTGCAGCTCTCTCGGCCAGCATGCATGCATAATAGTGGCACTCGGGATCGTAGAAGCTGGCGTCGGTGGTGCAAAGCTCGACGTCATTTAGCGCCGAATTGTTTCAGCCGCCGATGTGGCGAGCAATGTCCCCACAGATCCGACAGAGTCACAGAACATGGAGCCACAGAGCCTCAGATCTGTTCACAAAATGCACATGATAATCGAGGACGAGCTGACCTCGACAAACCTCGACAAGCGGCACTCATGAAGCCGAGACACCGTGACCTGGCAAGCATCTTCTACGCCGCGCGAGTGCCACTCCGGGACAATAAGTGGTCTAGAATGTCTAGAACCAAGCTAAGAGATTGCGCTATCGCCGCGGATACGCGACGGCCGGAGTTATGTCCAGAAATCAGTCTAGCACACTAGCGTTTAGTGTGTTCAAGCTGCGTCGCCTTGGCCTGTTGCGGGGCGCGGTGGATCTCACCGGAGACCATGGGTGAGAATGTGGCTCACGAAGGCTAACGGATGCTGAGCGACCCTCCCACGCCCCAAATAGTCTACAGGCTGTCTCTGATCGCGATCGCAGTGTCGAATATAGGGCTGACGCTCCCTGTGTGACATGTACGTTGGGGATGGGTGGTGTAGGGCGGCGTGAGGCTAACAGTCACTATGGGACGGGAAAAGTGTGCATTCCCGCTGGTATAGCACGGCTAGCGCGGAATGGCCTCCAACCCTCTGGCGCGTCCTGCAACGCTGTCTCTACGAGCTGTCCCCCATACACCCGTTGCATGTGTGTACACTGTATTACAGCAAGGAAACCGCCACGATGTGTGTTCCCATGAACGCAGTGTCGGTTGTTTGTAGAACTGGGAACACGTTCGGTTCCCATCGGCGCTCGGATTGCATACTCTGCGTCCTACTGGGTCGACTCACCTACACCAAAGGGGCGATGGGGGCGAATAGACTCACCCCAGCACTTTCACAACGAAGGTCAGACGATATGCGGAAGTGGGCAGTGCCATGAGTTATGTCACACCACAAACAGCCAAGGGGAAGTGTGGAGCTCAGATGTGTGGCGCTATCCCCAATTGTGTGACACTACTTTGTGTGAGCAACATGCATCGCCCCATACTGTGGCAGAAGACAAGGGAGACATACACATAAGGAATCGCATACACGGGGGCTGCATACACTGATGAGGAGAATCCGCGGATTTTGTGTGAGAGTTCAGCTTGAGGCGGCTCTCCGTGGCCGGGAATTCAGTGCGCAAGAAATACATACTGTACGAGGATGGTCATGCTTGACAACCAGAAAAAGTCATACAGGGGTGAGCATACTCACCATTACTTTGTTCGTCGTCCAGCCCAACACACACTTTGCTGAAGGGATGAGGAGCCGGCCCATGGTGTTCTTCCTGGCACAGTGGACGGTATGGTAAAATTAAATGGCGCTCACCCAAGCGTCATTTAATTTCTGACCGTGACAGTACTCCTCCAGTCACTCAAGCAACCAACTCTCTGCCACCTACAAAGAATCCACACATGAAAGTCATTTGTGCGGAGGATTCAAGAGCTTGCGTTTACAACAGACTTTCTTTCACGGCGATGTGAATACCCCCTCAACACAGAAGTGAAGCTGTGAGTTGTGGCCATTGTGGCATTGTCTTCCTTGGGACTGCCAAGTCCGCTGCGCTGATCAACATAGGCCCGTGGAGCCTGGACGACTCAGGCTATCATTTCCTAATGCACTCCTGGCGAATGTGCTATACATGTGCCCCACATATTCCCTGTGACGGGCAACTGCTCACCATGGGCGGTCAGTCCAGCCCGACTGTGACCTTCGTTTGCGTCAACCCTGGCAGCTACGACGACACCTTCCTCTCCCTCCACGGTGCCCATTCCGCCGGAACGCATACATCGTAAACGAACGATCTTTGCGTGCTACTGCGGGAAGGATTTATTGGGCTTTGTCTTGAAATTAGTGAAGGGAGCCTTCGGCGAAGTTGAGCCCCATTGTCTTCCCCGAGCCTTGGGAGAATAGGTGCGACAGCAACCCCTGGACGCCTGCTTTGCCCGCTCGACGCGTTCGAGTACTCGAATGCCTGAATCTAGGATTTGAACATCCTTCGAGGCCTTCTGAGGCATGGGAAGTGGAAGTGGAGGACTGCAGACATCAGTAGGGTCAACCGCAACAAGAGACAGACATCTTCTGAGCGCCTGACCATCTCCGTTGGACTGGTCCTTGTCTACTCTGCCCCCTCCACTTCCACACGGGTGAACAACCAAACCACCACATAATACACGTCGTAAGCCAATGTACGTATCCCACAGTTCAAACAGGGTAATTCCGGATCATCTAGAACGCAATACGAATAGCTGAAGGCCGATCTCACAACCACTCGTCTGCAACCGACATGAAACATCGCCGCGGCCAACGTCATCCCTGGCACTGCTGGTTGGGGCATGCTCATCCGTTGTCTGTTGATCATGGAACAGAGAGGAAATCATGACTACAACGCCTAACTGAATGCCGCATGGTCACACTGGCTCGCAGGCCAACGGCCGAACGCCACAAACGCGGAGGACGACCAGGGTCAGTTCGGAGACATGCATTGGGGATCCCATCATGGTCACCAGCCTGTGCGTCCAAAGGAGCTTGTCCATTCTTGGCACAACTCATGCGTGTCCAGTGGGAATCAACATGCTGGCATACACTGCATAGACTGTGTCTCACGTACGTTCCATGCCGCGGGACGAGTCGTGTGTCGGACCTACAGGGAAGCAAAGTGAGACAGGTCTCACCTTGCCATTACCAGACCAAATGATGTTTCGGCTCAAACATCCGTCTCGATTGAATGGCCAGCAACAACCCTGCTTGCGACGTCATGAACTGTCAATAAGATCTCGCGAACTTGCGACGCGATCTAGAGGTGAGTTCAGGTCAGAGGGTACCCATTCAGATATCCGACTCCGAGATCTGGTTTCTCTACAGTGGGGATCTCAACTTTGGAAAGGTCAATAAGTGAACGGCGCTAGTGCTGCCGATGCCTGCCGGCAGGGTGCGTCGGTGGAGGGGTCCCGGAGACTCGCAACTGAAAGCGGCGTTCTTTCCTGGACGACTACAAGCGCGCGTAGATGTTGGGGTGTAGTGCCCGCAGCTAAAGTACAGTACGCACGCATGCAACAGCGTATCTGGTATCCGGTAAACTGCTCAAGACCTAGTTTCAACTGTACAAGCCTCTGCGCGAGTAGCAACATGCTCCACGGTGACCGGCCATTGAAGCAACCTCTCCTCATCCTTCAGCTTGTGTCCAAGAAGCAACCCGGGCAGTCCTACATGAAGGAACGACGGCATCCCCACGAATCCCTGCTGAACGACGGTGTCGTTACAGCACATGCTCTCACAAAACGCGGCTGTTGCTGCGCTGTGGAGCGAGTACGTACTGTTTGGAACGTCTCCCCACATGTGCATGCAACTGGCGAGTCATGTAGTGGCTGTGAACGAGCGACACTGAAAGGGCAGTGGGGCTGCGGCCCAGCGCAATGGGTCCAGACAGTTTACGTTTAGAGTGTGGGTGTGGCTTTTCGTCTCCCCTGTTCTACCCCTATTCCATGAAACCAGGGGTTTGCACTCCCGGCAGGGTTACCACATCCTGGCATGGCGGAGCAAGAGAGCGCTGTTGGGCACAACTTCCAAGAATAGGGTAGAATATTGTCAAGGCACCTACTGTTTTGATCAAAGAGTACGTACATGGGTGCTTCGGAGTTCGTTCAAGGGCACCGAGGAACGTCTGCAATCCCACAGGAACCGTAAACCTACGGCATGTTCGTGAGTGAGTAAGGATTGCCGGAAACTCGAAAGGAACATGCAAGAGGGGTCGTCGTCCCGGAGGCATTGTGCCACCTCATGCAAAGACGAGGAGGTTCCTTCTCGGGCCCATTACTCTCTTCCACCGATATGGACGCCTCGAGGACGTGATACACCTTTGGCCTCCACATGCAACCCGAACACTAGAAACTAAAGTGCATAGGCTTAGCAGTCATGCGCTGGAGCAAGCCAAACGGTTTCTTGGGTGAGCCACGACGTGGTCTCGCGACCAGGCACTTCAATGAGGTGGTGCCGACGTGTCGCCCAGCGATATGGTCACTGGCGACGTTCAAGGTCGTCCCCATTGTCGCTCAAATATGTCTCATGCAATGGTCTAAAGCACATTAGATTGGATGGGTTCAAGAAGTGGATGAACACTTGGTGAGTGATTGAAATGAGACTGTAGTGAGCTGACGACTACAGCTGATGTGATGGCATGACCGTGACCGCGATCCATGGCACGCATGGAGCCCTGTCTTTTGGACACAGACTCTGCTCACTGTGCTCATGCTTTAGACATTTTTCTCTTGCACAAAGTTCCTCGCCATCTGAGCCTGTCGCCAGTGCCAAGAGCTCAGTGCAGAGGGGAAGCGGCACGCGCAGACAACCTTTGTGGGCTCGGTGCTCTTTGTCTGGATGCAGGATAAAGGCGGACTGGAACAGCAAGATGGGGAAAATCGTGGTTGTTCTGGCTCTCAACTCATGGCCTACCAGCTCTGACACTTGCGCGTCGCCAGAGTCAATCTTTGGCTGTGAGCTCGCTCTAGCGCTTCCAAGCTGGTTCCGAGCAAAGTATCTTTCATCTGCTCTAGCCGGTCTTTGGCAAGTCTCGCTTTACCTGCTCTTGCAGGCAATGTCTCAGACTATCTGCCACTCGCGCGTCCAGAGGCCGGCAACCGTTGGACTGTAGTCTGGCGGGGGAAGGACAGGCTGACCTAGTCTCCCGTGTCGTCAAATGCTGACTCTCTGCTGAGGCATCCTATCTCCACCTTCTCAAACAAACGCAGAGGACAGCAATCGTTGCATAAAGTATCCAATTCTCATCGAACTCGCCAAGTGCCACTTCTCGAGCGCCACACCATCGACATCCTCGCCGACTCCCTCGTGCCCAGCTCGCATGGTACTCATCCTAGCGCTCGCACTGCCAGCCTCTACTCGCGCGCCGCCCCACCACCCCCACCCGAGACCGCGTTGCCCATCAGCGACAGACGCACCCTCCTGTGAACTCGGACTCCTGTCTCCGGCCCCTCTCCAAGATCTAGGAGTCCAATCCCAAGTGGAGCCGTGGCGCAAACCACAACGCGTGAATCACGAGAAAAAACAATACAAAAAAACGCCACGAGCACACATCGTGCTGCGCGCTGCTCCACATCGAAAGTCCTAGACTCAGGAGCCCTGCCAATGCTTCCATTCAAGGATACAGCGATAAGCTCTCACAACCCTTCTCTCTCACCGCCCTTGGACTACGACACCTCAGCGTTAGTAACCACCGCTCCCTCCGCTGTCCGAGGCATCGCCCATGACCGCATGGTCGCAGGCGGTGACTACCCACAGATCTTGGCGCCTCGCCAACAGCGGACTATGACGACACCAACGCCCGCGGCGCCATCCAGGGCGCACTGTTCTGCGCCGCCGACGATTCCGCAGCGCCGACCGCGGCCGGGGCGCGTTCTGATACAGGGTTAGCGGGGGCGAGGGGGCGCCGCTGATGCATCCGAGCTTCCCTGGAGGTAGGTCAGGTTTATCAGGAGCTGACCGTGGTTGTCAGGTTTTGGTGGAGCTGGCTTTGTTTTCAGGTTTGTCAATGGTTGTCCATGGTTGTCGATGGCTTGATGCAGGACTGCAGACCTGCAGGAGTGCAGGGGGGTAGGAGTGTAGGAGTAATGTCTGGACTACCCTCCGGTCTGGACTATGACGACACGGCGCCGACGCCGACGCGGCCGACGACGCGCAGTGACGACCAGCTTTCCGTTTCGCGCAGTTTGCGCAGCTTTCTTGGTGTCATGGTGTGTTATTGCGGCGAGCTTTGGGAACGTGGTTGGTGCGTGGCGTGGTTCCGTCGGCTCAATGAGCATGTGTCGAGCTCTGGTCCGCCGGTTCTGTGAGCGAGCTCTGTATGAGCCACGAGCCTGTTGAGCAGTGTATGAGCCACGAGCACGTCGATGTCCACGCCACGAGCTTGCCGAGGTCCCTCCGTGCGACGGACCTGTAGAGCTCTGTACGCCACGAGCCACCGTTCCGTCGCCCGGCGCAACCTCACCTCACCGAGCGCCATCGTACAAGCAACCTTGCACTTGAGCAACCTCAACTCTAGACACGCGCACTTGAAAAAGCTCAACTCTAGACACGCAGACGCTAACGATTCATAACTGCAGACTAACGTACACTAAGAACTACCTCTTTGCCGGCCTGTCAGCGGTACTATCCGATCGCTTCCGCTTTGCCACCTCTACGACAGCGTCGACGACCTCGTCGACGACCTCTGCGACGGCACTGGCAACGTCGCCGGTGGCGGCCGGAAGTCACTGCTTGGCGCCCTTGGCCTTTGGCTCGCTCGGCCCGCCGTTGTTATACACGAGCTCCTCGGGGTGCTTGAGATTGTTGGCGGGCTTGGGCGCGTCCTTTGTCATGCCGTTGTGGCAGCCGTTGAAGACGACGCCCGCGATGCCGTTGGGCTGGCTCACGCCCGTGGCCTTGCACAGCCTGTCGGCGAGGTCGGGGCTGACTTCGCGGAAAATCGCGAGCTGGCGCTTGATAATCTCCTTGTCGGACACGGTCGACATGTGGCCCGACACCGTGTCGACGAACCGCTTCTTGGCGTCGTCGTCGAAGACCTTTTCCCACAGCGCGCGGGGAGCGTTAAAGTCCTCGGGGCGGATCGTGGACAGGAACGTAATGGCGTCGGAAATAAAGTCGGCGTGCACCTTGTCGAGGTCGACCTTGCGGTCGGCAAACTTGATCGGGTCGACAGACGAGAGATAGTTGGGGCGTGAGCCCTGGTTGTAAATGGCCATGAACCCGTCGCGCTGGAAATTGTCAAACTGGTACGGCACGCGGGGCTGGTTGACAGGCAGCTGCTGGTAGTTTACGCCGAGACGGTGGCGGTGCGTGTCTGGGTACGAAAAGAGACGCGACTGGAGCACGGGGTCGGCAGAAGGCTCGATACCGGGCACCATGTGCGAGGGGGAGAAGGCGACCTGCTCAATCTCGGCAAAGTAGTTTTTGGCATTCTCGTTGAGCGTGACCTTGCCAATCTCGCGCAGGGGATAGTCATTGTGAGGCCAGATGTGGGTCAGGTCAAACGCGTTAATGCCCTTTTCCTTCCACGCGCGCTCGGCCTCCTTGGGGGTCATGGTCTGGACCTTGAGCGTCCACGAGGGGAAGTCGCCTTTCTGGATCGACTCGTACAGGTCCTTTTGGCCATAGTCGGGGCTGCGGCGGAGCGTGACCTCGGGGTCGGTCTGGTTCTTGATGCCCTGGTTGGACAACAGGTGGAACTGGGCATACACCCACTCGCCATTGTTGTTGATCAGCTTGAGCGAGTGGCCATAGTACGAGTTCATGTGACGGAAGCCATCGGGAATACCGCGGTCGCCCATCAGGTAGACGACCTGGTGGATAGACTCGGGGTTCTGGCTAAAGTAGTCCCAGAACGCAGTCGCGTCGTCGTCACCAGTCAGGTTGGTCGCCGGGTCACGCTTCTGCGTGTGGATAAAGCGCGGGAACTTTGCAGGGTCGCGGAGGAAGAAGATGGGCGTGTTGTTGCCAACCTGACGGTTAGCACAGACTGAGACCCAGCACTTACATAGTCCCAGTTACCCTCCTCAGTACGGAACTTGACGGCGAACCCACGGGGGTCGCGGTGGTTGTCGCTCGAGCCCTTTTCGCCGCCGACAGTCGAGAAACGGATGGTGACGGGGCACTTGGCGCCCTGTTTAAACAGGCTCGCAAGAGACAGGTCCTCGGCGCTGGCCGTGCACTCAAACTCGCCGTGTGCGCCAGAGCCCTTGGCGTGCACGACACGCTCGGGGATGCGCTCGCGGTCAAAGTGGGCAAGGAGGTCTGGCGGTGGTTAGGCCGATGCAGGGTGGGTGATACGTACCGATCAGGTGAAAGTCCTGGAGGAGGAGGGGGCCGTTGGAGCCCGCACGCTGGGCGGCGTAGGGGTGTGGGACGGGGGCGCCGTTGCTCGCGGCGTAGATGCTGGTTGTCAGCGGCGTTTGTGTGGGTAGACTTACACGTCCTTCGAGTCCGAGTCACGGTCTTTCTTGTAGCTGTTCACTGTCGCCATGTCTGCTAGTTATGTTACTTGGAGTGGCGGATAGGCAGTATGAGAAGGAGTCTGGGGACTGGATGTTGACAAGAGACTGTGGGGATAATATACGTGCTGTGAGTGGATGACGGGGGCCAGGCAGGAGGAGGAGGGGAGAAGACACCCTGTGAGTGTGAGAATAGGCTCATCATTGTGGGTAAATAGCGTTTGCCCATTGTTGCATCATCATACGTAGCACCGCGGCGGCACGACAAGAGGGAGCCCATGAGAACCAACCCGAGGATATACAGCAGCAACGGCGGAGGGTTCAGCCGAAACGGTGTCGCGGTGGGCGCGAGGGTGTGGTGGTGGTTGTAGTGGGGGCGCGTCATGGCGCAGCAGGTACATGGGTGTGCCGCATGGAACCCGGTGTGCCATGTCCGGTCGTGCCAGCCGGCTCATCCCTCGTTTCCTCTCTACTACTACTGCAGCAGGAGGTGGGGTGTGTCATCATCATCCACCTTGCACGCTGCACCCGAGCAGCAGCAGCCAGGCTCGCCGAGCAGCAGTCCCAGTCGCGCCAGTCGGCCAAGTGTGATTGATCATATGACGTAGTAACACGCAAAAGAAGAGGAGGCGCAATGTCAGGATGGTATCACGTGACACAATGACGTACTCCTCTTTGCCTCTTCCCCGTGGGGAACATTACATGTGCCCACGAGGACGAGGACTGGCTGCAGTTGACCAGAACTTGATCGATGGCCAGGTCGTCGGCATTGGCTGCCGGACAACTCTTGCCGATGCACCAGTCTCTGTTGCGTCAGACTACGGCCCTTTCTGATCCGTAATCTGAGCTTGGCTGACGTCTTACCAATTGCCCGAATCTCAACTCCTAACTCCTTCCTTCCCTTTGCTCAAACCAACTACCCATCCAGTACCCAAGGAGCAAGGAATATATACATCGTGTACGTGTAGTACGAGCCGCAGGCAGCGTGTATGGAAAGAAGCATGTGTAATGAGAGTGTGTAATGATATGTGTGTGTGTGTTGTGCGAGGATTCTAAAAGCTACAATGCGTTTCTTGTTCGTTTTGGTCTTGCCGTCTCGAGACCGGGCTCCCGGCCACGAACGTCCTCGAGCAACAGTTTGTTTCCCTTGCCCGTGCTTACTAGAGATGAAGCACCAACGCCGCCACGCCGCAAACCACCCCCACAACCCAACCACCGACGACCCCAGCCGCGACCCGGGCAGCCGACTGCAAATGCCCACTGTCAACAGTCATAGTCTGCCCCGGCGCCTTGGTGAGATGCACGCGCGACGTGATAGTCTCGATAATAACGTCCCCGTCCGCCTCGGTCGTGGCCGCAGTCATCGTGACCAGCACGACACCCACGTCCGTCCCCACCGAGAGGTTTGGGTCCGTCGCGGTAATCGTCACAATGTTCACTACTGTCAGCTTTACCCAAAAAAAGACAACTCACCGCCGGGCTGCTGCGCCGCACCAGTCTGGCCAGCCGTGACCTGCACGATAATAGTCTGCACGGCCTGGTTGACCGTCGCCTGCCCCGCCGCGTTGGTGGCCGTAATGCGGTTCGTCACGTATTCGACATATGTCTGGACCGCGCCGCCCCCGCCCCCGCCGCCGCCGCCTGTGCCTCCGCCACCGCCTCCGCCGCCGCCTGTGCCTCCGCCACCGCCTCCAGACCCTCCTGTGCCCCCGCCAGAACCTCCCGCGCCCCCGCTGCCGCCGCCGCCGTTGGTCGGCGTCGGATCGAGTCCGCCACCAAACCCGCCACCATCAGACGTGCTTCCCCCACCCGGCGCAGAGGTCGGGGGAGTGGTCGGCGCCGGGGTAGACGTCGACGGGGGGTCGAGGCCGCCACCGAACCCCGAGGTCGAGCTGGGGGGGACTGAGATGGGTGGGATGGTCGTCGGGGGGACGATCGTGGTGGGGTCCACTGGGATGGATGTGGGGGGGATGGATGTGACGGAGGGGGTGGGGGTTGGTGTTACTGGGGGAACGACGGAGGTTGACGGGTCTACGGGCACTGACGGGGTAATGGACGGGGTTACGGACGGGGTTACGGACGGTGGGATCGAGGGGGAGACTGAGACGGAAGGCGTGGGTGGGTCTGACGATACTATGGGTGGTGTTGAGACTGGGGGCGGCTCAGAGGACGAGACCGAGGGCACAATGGGGGGAGTACTGGACGATGAGCTGGGTTCGACGACCGACGACGGCTCTGGGACTACTGACGTCGACGACTGCGCGTCCGAGCTTGACGGCGGGAGCGGCGAGGCGCTCGTGCTTACTTCACTCGGAGTGGGGCTCTCGCTCTCGCTGACGCTCGGACTGGCACTCGACGACGTCGGCGCGGGAAGCACTGGGGACGCCGTGTCTGGCAATGGTACTGACACTGAGGTTGGCGGTGGCACGGGGCTGTTGGCATTTGTGATTGGTGCGGATTCGAGGTGGAGGTTGAATAATGCCGGCATACATGAACATCTAAGGGTTCGGGGTCAGTTTGCAGGCGGTGCGATCCCACTCACCAGTCGTCGATCCAGGTGGGAAGCAGTAGAGTGCGATACGGTGGTGATGGCGGGGGGGAGGTGGTGGCGAGTGGATGGCCGAGGTTGGGGAGGTGCAAAGGTGTAAGAGCACTGGTCAGCTCGCTGTTGCAAACATGTGGGCCAAAGATAAGGGTTGTTCCTCGTTACTCACACAGATGTACCTGCGCCGTTAGTCGACTTCTCCCAACGGATCATGGAGCTTACTATTCTCAACAACTTGCCGCACCAACATCACCCTGTTGCGTGGCTCAACGGCAGCCGCATCGCCCAGCGCCAAGCCAGCGGCGAGGAGGGAGAGGGTGGGAAGAAGCTTCATTGAGAGAGTCCTGTTCCTTCGAATCGCACTAGCGCCCAGAATGTTGTCGCAGGTGTGTGTGTTCAGCTACTCGTGACGGAAACGTATGGGTCGTGACTATGAGACTCGTTCTTGCTAGATAGTATAGATGTGAAGAGAAACGGTTGATGAGAAGAAGAGAGGCAGCGCAGTCATGCCAAGGCAGATCTCACATCGCCGTAGGCGAAATCGGAACCCTGCCCGCCAGGCCGCCGCTCACATGATCGACAGACGTTATTTGGCGGACCGCCTCACACCGTGCACGCCGCCCATATCGCCAACTGGCGCTAAATAGTGTTCGGTCTCGCATGCCCTTGCGTATACATGTGCTCGAGAAATGTCACAGAGGCAGAGGGCATGACGTGGGTTGGAGGGGAGGTGCATGTCCACCCTCGGGAAGCTAGCTTGTGGCCATGGAGTAGGGCAAGAAAGGCGGCGGCAATGACGTCGCCGGCTGAACTTGGTAAACGCCTTGCAATACCACCACATGAGAATTTGAGAACTTGTTCACGTAGAGGCGTTCGTGCTCGGCAGTCTCGGTAACGACAAAACTACTCGGCGCGCTCTGATCGACTTTCAGTAGGCTTGCAGCTTTATCTCGGCCTTCAGTAGCAAGCTTTAGGGTGGGTTTCGAACTTTTGGAGTCTGAAAGAGGTAACGCCAGTTCATCCTTCCCGATTGGGACGCTATCTCGGCGACAATTGAATCCAGAACATCGGGACAAAGGGCGAGACTTTGGCTTTAGAAGCCGTACGTATGCTTCAGGCGTGCTCTGGCGAGTGCTGAATTGGATGCTGGCCAGGATGCACTCACGAGTGCCGCAGTGAGGGATGGCCAGGGTGTTGTTTCGCTGATCATTTGCGGCTGCCCACACAGCCACCGAGAGGCGCTTTACGTCATCCTCCATTTCGGTGTTCATTTCATCCATCATTCAGATTCCCTTTGTCACTTCTGACCCCTGCTTGCCTACTTCTACAACTTTGTTCCGGTTCTTTCCAGCGATCAAGCTGCAGCCGCGCTGACTGCTCGTTCTCATCACGCACCGACTCAGCCCTAAGCATTCTCAATCCACACCTCGGTGCCCACATCCTTGGCATCGCCCTTGGTCTCAATCGAGCCAACACGCGATGGACGGCCTAGCATGGAGGCGGTAATGTCGCGCTTGGCGTGGATCTCCTCCTCGGCAGCATGGTTGTGGAACATGGCGTCCATACTCTCGAGCGTCTGGCCCATGGTCTCGGGGCAGAGGAACCAGGTCCAGAGTCCTGACATGACGGAGAAGGCGGCAAAGAAGACAAAGGTGCCCCAGCGGATGCCCTGGATCATGGGAGGGGTGATGAGGCCGATAACAAAGTTGCCAGCCCAGTTGGTGCAGGTCGTGATGGCCACACCCTTGGCGCGGCGGCTCGAAGAGTGGACTTCGGCGGCTGCAATGTCAGCATACAGCTAGGCCAGTGCTAGACTCACGCATAGCCCATGGAACGGGTGACCATCCGAGACCAAACGAGGCCATAAATATCAGGATAAAAGCCACACCAACCCAGGCCTCCTTGGGGTGTGAAGGCCAGTCGTGCGAGAACTTGGCGATCATGATCGCGACGATAATGTGCGAGCAAGAGTTGATGAAAGAACCGATGAGGAGAGGAGGCTTGCGGCCGATACGGTCCAGCAAGAAAAAGGCAGCGCAGGTAGTGACCATCTGGCACACGTTGAGGACACCCGACATGGTGAGCTGCATCTCGTAGTCGAGACCGAGTTGCTCAAACAGCGTCGGCGAGTAGTAGATGAGCTGTGGCGTTAGTATCGCTCTCACTGACCTTCCGAGGCACTCACAGCGTTGATTCCCTGGAACTGCTGGAAGACCATGAGCATCACACCAATCATGGTGCGCTGGATGATTCCAGGCTTGAACATGTCAACCCAAGACGCTGCCTCGAGCTTGAGCTGCGACATGAAGCTGTCGCCTTGGAAGCGAGGGTGGGCACTGACGACAACCTCGTGGTTACGAATAGCCTCTGCGCGGATCATGATCCACTCTGCCTGGACACGGGGGTCGGACGACGGGTGGCCGCGGAGGCGGACGAGCGAGTCGAGAGCGTCCTGGTCACGTCCTACCTGGGCAAGCCATCGAGGGCTGTACGGGAGTCGCCACAGAGTCGCTGCGAGAAGCAAGCAAGGCGCCATCTGCACCGTGAAAGGCAGGCGGAATGACCAGTGGTTCTGGATGTGGCGAGTCGCGTAGGTGATATAGAACATGATCACGATTCCTATCACAATCGTTGCACCTTCTAGGACGAGGAAGGCACCACGCACGTTTGGCGGAGCGATTTCTGAAATATACATTGGCGCGGTCGACGACAGAATACCGATACCGATGCCTCCAATGAAGCGGCCGATAGTAAGCTGCCAGTAGCCATAAGCTGAGGCTTGCAGAACACTTCCAATGATGAACCAGATGGTGCCAAGGGCTGTTACGTAAGTATGTGCCCTGATCAGGTCAACTCACCGATACTGGCCTTGCGCGAGTACCTGTCGGCAACGAAGCCAGCCATGATGGCACCGATAAAGGCGCCAAGCTCCAGGAGGGCGGTCATGAGACCCTTGTTGAAAGCGGCAGACGAGGAGGCAGCAGAGTCTGTCTCGGGGAAGACGGCGCGGAACTGAGGGATAGTGAGGACGACGGAGAGAATACCCTGGTCGAAGCCGAACAAGAGGCCACCCATGCATGCCGAGAAAGCAGCAGCAAAGACAATTTTGGAGGAGAAGATGTCCTTGAGGCCTGAAGGGTTAGTCCAAAGTGTTGGTTGCCGATTTTTTAGGCCATTTTGCCGAATTGTCTGGAGCCACTCACCATTGCCGCCGAGCGCGTTTGCGAGCGAGTCGGGGTCTTGGATGTAGCCGTAGGTGTCCTGGTGGAGCGTTACGCCGAGACTCTCAAGAGTCGGGATGGCGTCGCGGTTGGGCGGGTGGGTTCGTTTCATTGGTGGCCGAGGAAAGGTCGAGTGTGGGGGACCTCTCCGGGGCGCCGGTGTCCCTCTTTTATACAACAGGCAATGGTTGTGAATGTCCAACAAGACGATCCAGTTACGCTCTCCGATGGCTTCGTGGTGGTCGTATGAATCAGGTACAGGTGGACATGGTTGCCAAACAGAGGTGGGCTGCTGTTTGCATGTCCGATCTCCGGGCTGGACCTCCTCGGACCGGACATACAGGAGTTAAACAGGCTCGGGCTTAAGAGACATCTCCTGCGCGACAACGCACATCCTGCGTACACTAGGCAACTCAACCAAAGCTTACTCTCCTAACACCTTACGACGCGCGACGCAGGCTACTACAAACCGGTGTCTTCAGCTCCGGATGGTTGTGTAATAGCGACCTTATGTCCGGTGCAGCCGCCTGCAACTGCCATCCCTCATGCCATGTCGTTCAACCTGCCTGATATAAGCTTTGATGATGACCACCTCTAACTGTGTTCCCATTGATCCAGCTTGGCATTCCTCAGCAACATGTCTCCCATCGCTCTCAAGGACAACGCTCCCGTGGTCGCTGCCACCCCTGATCTCGAGGCACTCAAGGCTGCCGCCAGCAGCCGCGAATCGCTGCCCGTTCACGGCGATGCCGTCAAGGCCGACTACATGTACAAGTTCAAGTACAACCACCCTCTACCCACCCATGGCACCGAGAGCATCGAGATCCCGGTTGACGTGGACGCCAGCGCTGTCGCTACCACCGCTGTTGAGGAGCTCTCCGAAACTCTCCAGTCAAAGGACGCCAAGGCGTTCACCGGCCTCTTCCTCGAGCACGGTGTCTGGCGTGACCGCGCGGCTTTCACCTGGGACTACCG
Source organism: Prillingera fragicola (assembly GCA_002335605.1). Classification (NCBI taxonomy): domain Eukaryota; kingdom Fungi; phylum Basidiomycota; class Tremellomycetes; order Trichosporonales; family Trichosporonaceae; genus Prillingera; species Prillingera fragicola. The sequence continues at coordinate 271,572 of BEDY01000008.1, read as the reverse complement.
CTCGTTCAACTTTCAGAGTGCCATTCTGAAGGCTGCCACCGACCTCTTCCCCATCACCAACGTCACCTCGGTCCGCCTTGCGGAGCCAGCCCCTACCGTGGAACGCCCCTACGGTGACCTCTCGTTCATCCAGGCCCATCTTGCTCTCGAGACCGATGTCCTCGGTGCGAGCGCAATTCTCACCCTCATCCTGACGACGAACGGCTACAAGATCTGGACTCTCAACACCGTCATCGAGAGCTTGCACGGCTTCCCCGAGATCCCCGACCGTGACGGCCACATGATCGGCCCTCTGTCATGGGAAGGCCAGCGCGCTGTAGACAACGAGCTGGAAGGCGCCGACCCCGAGGTCCTCATCATCGGCGCTGGCCAGAACGGTCTCATGACAGCCGCCCGCCTAAAGGCTCTCGGCGTCTCCAGTATCATCATTGAGCGCAACAAGCGCATTGGTGACAACTGGCGCGGACGCTACGAGGCCCTGTCGCTCCACCTTCCCTACTGGGCTGACCACTTTGCCTACATGCCTTACCCGGAGAAGTGGCCCACCTATTGCCCGGGCGGCAAGATTGCTGACTGGTTCGAGTGGTACGCCAGCGCCATGGAGCTCAACATCTGGACCAACTCGACGGTCTCGTCGTGTGAGCAGAGCACGAATGGCGAGTGGACAATCGAGGTTGAGCGTAACGGCAAGGGCAGGCGTACTTTCCACCCCAAGCAGTTGATCATGGCCACCTCGCTTGCCGGCGTGCCATACTCGCCCGAGATCCCGGGCTCGGACAAATTCAAGGGTACTATTCGCCACTCGACCGCTCACGACTCTTCGCGCGAGTGGGTCGGCAAGAAGGTGCTCGTTGTCGGCACCTCATCGTCTGGCTTTGACACGGCATACGACTTTGCCCGTCGTGGAGTCGATGTCACCATTCTCCAGAGGTCACCCACCTACATCATGTCCCTCACCCACTCTGTCCCTCGCATCCTCGGCACATACGCCCCGGCCCCTGACGGCACTCGTCCCAACATTGACATTGCCGACCGCATCGCGTACGGTATCCCTGTTGGTCCCTCGGAGGAGATGGGTCGCCGCCTCGGTGTCGAGCTTACCGAGCTAGACCACGAGCTGCTCATGGGCATGGAAAAGCGTGGCTTCAAGACCTGGCGCGGGCAGCGTTCGACCTCGACCCAGACTCTTGGCTATACCAAGAACGGCGGATTCTACTTTGACGCCAGTGCATGCGAACACATTATCAACGGCAACATCAAGGTCGAGCAGGGATGGATTGACCACTTTACCGAGGACAAGGTCATTCTCAACGGCGATCGCGAGAAGGAGTACGACCTCGTCGTCCTCGCCACTGGCTTCTCCAACACAATTGACAGTGTCCGCCGCACTCTGGGCGAGGACGTCGCCTCGCGCTGCAAGCCCATCTGGGGCATGGACGAGGAGGGTGAGCTCAACTCAGCTTGGCGGGACTGCGGCGTGCCCAACCTCTGGATCATGGTGGGCACACTTCAGGCTGCACGATACCACTCCAAGAAGGTTGCGCTCCGTATCAAGGCCCGTCTCGAAGGAGTGGCCGGCGAGCCCTACCTCGTGTAGATAATGTACGGAGACTTGATAGAATTAGTTTGCAGAGTTCCAGTTTGCGGAATGAACAATGGTTTCCTGGGCTTCCGTATGCTGTTTCTGCCACAAGCGGCTGCTCGTTCGCTCACTGGAGTTGCACAGACCATAAAAAGAGAGCCAGAGTCGTTGTGAATACGAAAAAGAATGGACGAGTTAGGAATCGAACCAAAGACCTCGTCAAATAGACATGAAATGCTAATGACGCGCTCTACCAACTGAGCTACACGCCCTCTTACGTAAGGGTGCGGGCACGGACCACCAGAATCGGCGCCTGCATAGGGCATCATGACAAGTCTGTCCTCCTCTCCCTCGTGCGATCTCCTCGCTGTTCTTCCTCGTCAACGAAGGCCTGTATTACTTGCCAGCATCTACTCAGGTCTAACGGGGCCGAGCAACCGGAAAGTGAGGTAGACAACGTCAATCATAGGGACAAGAGCCCACCTCTGCATGCCCATTGTGAGGACCGGACGTAAGCAATCATCTCCGGACCTTGTGAAACATCTCCGGATCACAAGGTCCTGCTGAGCGATGTCGAACGCTTCATCTCCACCTTATCCCACCGGATCTCCTGTTTATACCAATTGCGTAGCCTCTGTTTGTCCGGTACCGGTGATGTTCTGGAAGTATACCAGTCTAGGCCACGATGGCGGCCTTGATGTGAGCAGCTGATTGTTATAAGAGGTAGTCATGGCACTGTGCTTGTCCTCCCAGCTCCTCACCTAGTCAAACCAAGTATTACCTCGTCATGACTTTTGGCACTGCAACCTCGTCCACCGACATCACTGGCAAGACATACATCATCACTGGTGGTCTCGGCACAATCGGCGCTGCCACCGCCAAGCTCATCGTGTCAAAGGGTGGCAATGCTGTTCTGATGGACATTCTCCCCAACGCCGACGGCGAGGCCAAGATTTCCACCTGGGGCGACAAGGGCCGCTACGTGTATCAGCAGTGCGACATCTCCAACAAGGAGAAGATGAAGGCTGCATGCGACGCCGCCCTCCTTCAGATCCCCAAGGGCTCCCTCTTTGGTGCAGTTCACTGCGCGGCGGTCAACCCGCAGCGTCCCTGGACCGGCCAGATGTCGGACAAGATTGACGACTTTGAGACGTGTCTCAAGTTTAACGCCTACGGCACCTTCCTTGTCGACGCTGTTGTCGCCGACGCCATCAACTCCCAGTACCCTCCTCTGGAGCCCTTCCACCCTCGTGTCACTGAGGAGCGCGGATGCATTGTCAACATTGCTTCAGTGGTTGCCTTCAACACTCCTGCTCGCTGCCTCACCTACGGTCCCTCAAAGGGTAAGTCTCTCTCGCCAGTCAGCCTCTTAACCCCACAGCGGCTGTTGTCGGTGTCACCAACGCCGCCGCCGACTTCCTTTCGACGCAGGGTATTCGCGTAAACTCGATCGCCCCTGCCCTTGTCGTCTCGCCTATGATGGACAATGGCGGTCGCGTCCAGTACTTTAAGGAGGAGCTCGAGAGCCAGTCCATGTTCCCACGCCGCTTCACCCAGCCAGCCGAGATTGCACACTCAATCCTCTTCCTTCTGGAGAACCCTATCATGAACGCTCACCATCTCAAGGTTGACGCTGGATGGCGCATGATCACCGACTGGACTGGTGGCGAGGACCGTAAGTGTCATTTGTTCCTGGGGGAAACTGTTGCTGACAATTGTAGCCCGCCGCCGCCACCCCATGGTCGAGTAATTGCCTGAAGTTCATGACTAGATAGAGAGTTCCGGGTCGTGTAGGAGGGAGGGAAGATTAGGTTGGTTAGGGTTGAGACGCTTCGCTCGGTCGTGAGTAAATTGCATGAATGGGTTGTTTTAAGCATTGTCGCAAAACGAAAACGAGAGCCAAAAGACCGTAGTCTTGCACGTCGAGAGCGCACAAACCTGCTGTTGTGCGTTTTACAGCCAACAGCATATACTGTACATGCTCCACGAGTTCCGAAGCCATCAGCTGAGAAAGGCCAAGTCTAATCCAAAAGTCATCAGGAGTTGTGGTGGCTTCAGTTTGGGCTCAGAAACGCACTATCATTGTAAGTACAGCCCTCCCTCACTGGCCACTGGCTGTGTTTAAGCTTGATCGGTAATCAAAATTAATCGCCGCACCTGGGTGTTTCTACTCACCCTTCTGCGGACCAGAACCGTTCTAAAGCCTACCTCGCAATGCATTGCGGCCTCTCGGTCCCCTCTCTCACCTTTCGACCCCACAGCACTGCTTACACCCGAACATAGTAATATAGGCCGGAATGCTCCACACCGCTGCAAATTGCTCCAAAGTCCGGCCAGTGGGTCACTATCTCCGGTCCCTCAACCTCGGTCAACAGTGAAGTCCGGGGGTCGACCGGACCGGATGTCTCGGCGTAATCGATACATACTTGCACGCCCATCTCCATCTTTTCTCCACAATCTCACTCACACCATCTCCGTGATTACTACCATGCCCCTATCTCGAAGCCCCGAGCCTTCTGATGACGCTCGCCCAGCCAAGAAGCGGCGGCAGCGTCCCCAGCTCAGCTGCACTGGTGAGTCCCTGCTCATGGTGACTGGTGGGCGGTCGCCGCTCTTCTCCGGTAGCCGCCGAGCGCCGACCGCGAACAAGTGCTGACCAATACAGAGTGTCGGCGGCTCAAGATGAAGTGTGACAGGACATGTGAGTGAGGTGCATGAAGTGCGAGCACTGTAGACGCCGCTCGGCGTCGGTGCTGGGGCTCTGCTCACTATGGCTCTACTGCGAGGCTGATCTCGGTCGATAGTCCCTTGTGCGAACTGCAAGCGCCGGGAGCTAGCGCACAAGTGTCACCGCGGGGGGCCAGGCACTCAGGCGGATACATCGTAGGTGCCATGTGTCTCTCCCTCCCTCTAACACGTTGCAGCGGCGATGCCACTCCGCAGCGTAATGCCGCTGCCAACATGCACGACAGGCTGGCCTACCTTGAAAGCCTGCTCCTCTCCTCCAACTCTAACACGAGCAGCGGACGTGATGCAAGGCACCTCGAGTCCACAGGACATAGCCGAGACCATGGTCCTGAACTCGTTCCTTCTCAAGGCCAATCACGCGCATCACCTTCACCAGCCCCCAGCTTGGTGCGCAGGATCTCGTATGACGATTTTTTGGATGTCATGCCCACACGCACGAGCGGCGACCCACAAGGCATGCCAGCACTGACGGCTGCGGTTGACATGGTTGATCAGCGCCACAGCGGCCTGGGTAACGGCACTATTGCCCCGGCTGCCATCTCGGCTGACCTTCTCGTACAAGCATCACCAGTTGCCATGCCAGACCCGCTACGGTCATCAGGTTTAGCAAGCGGCCCTCCTCTCCAGGATGAGAGCGAGGATGCTGAGGGGGTCGGTACGCTGGTCATGTTCCCAAGTGGTCGCGCCAAGTTTCTCGGTCGGACAGCCGCGAGCGAGTGGCTCAAGAACGTGAGTGAAACTTGCACGGCCTCAGCTGACAAGTAGCAAGAGATGCAAGAGGCAGCCGAGTCCCCTCCTCCCATGTCTCGACTACAGTCGCCAGAGCCAGAGGGGCGTTTGGCAACCGAGGCTTGGCCGTCGGCAGATATGAACCCATTCGAGTTCAAAGTGGCCTTCCCCTTTAACACTGCAACGAGGAGTCTGTCCACCGCGTCACTGCTCTCACAGCTTCCTCCCATTAGTGATGGGCGTACTCTGGTCGATGTGTACTTTCGGCACTTCTCGTGGCAGTGAGTCACGTCTGCGCAGACATTGCTGATTCCAGTTTCAACGTTGTCGGCGAGGAAAAGGTCCTGGGCATCTTTGACAAGGCATACGGTATGGGAGCAGACCGAGACGCGAGGCTTCCACCCGATCAACTGGCATTGTTGTTCATCATCTTCGCAATGGGAGCATACTACAATCTCGAGCTACCAGCAGACGACTCAAGTGTCGAAGACTATCTCAAGCTGTCTCGATGCTGTTTGTCAAAGGCCGATTTTCTCTCGCGCAACACTATTGCAGGCGTTCAGACTCTGCACATTATGGGCCACTTGGAAATGAGCATGGAGTCTGGCCGGAACGGGGACAGCGCCTGGCCACTCTGGGGTCTCGTTGTGCGCCTCCTGCAAGCAATGGGTCTGCATCGCGATGGCCAGCGCTGGGGTTTGCCCGAGAATGTAATTGAGGAGCGAAGGCGAGTCTTTTGGGAGTGCTACTCAACCGATATCATGTCGTCAAACAACTTTTGCCGTCCGGGTTCGATCAGTCCGCAGTACATGGACACGGCGTACCCAACTGTCGCGACTGGAGACGAGTCACTGGACTTGTTCCACAAGACCAAGTTTAAGATGTCGCCGCTGTTCCTCGAGTGAGTGCGCGGCTGAAAGTGGTAGCTCATGACAGAACCCTCGATCACTCGATGAATGTTCACACGCCGCCATACTCAAACGTCGCGGTTGTCAATGAGAAGATGTGAGTGTGCGTGGTCGCCTGTGGTGTTCTAACAGCCCAGCTCCAACTTTGAACGCAACATACCCTTCGAATTGAGGTCACGCCCAGTACTCCTCACACTGCCGTCGCTGTACCCAGACCCCGACGCGGCTATCCGCGCATCGCCAGTGGTGAACAAGCGCAACTTGCAGCGCACATTTCAGCAGTTTACTCTGGCTATGAACATTAGGTGGGTCGTTGTGATGTGCTGCAGGTTTTGACACTTGCAGTGAATGCTACATCCACCTTCACAGGCCGTACTTTGCCCGAGCACTCTATGAGTCGCCACGGGATCCTACCAGGTCTCGATTCGGGCCATCCTACCTTGCCGTTGTGGAGCGTTCCAACGTGAGTGCTGCCCAAAACGAGAGCTGACATGCAGGCTATTGTGACCATTGCCTCAAGTCTCTACAACCTCTACCCCCAAGCAGCGGCGCGTCACTGGTGGATCTGGTACCACGCCTTCAGCTCTGCTGCGTGCATGGGCACTCTTGTGCTCAAGAACCCTCAGAATGTGTTGGCAACATTTGCGTTGACCCTAGTGGACACAGTGATCAGGATCTACACCTCGGTGGTCAAATCCCGCAACTCGCCCCGAATGATCAAAAACCTCAACTGGCTCACCTCTCTGCGCTTACGCCTGGACGCGAAGATGGCCCAGACACCCGAGGATGGGCGCGGGGACGACGCAAGTGTCGGAGAGGATGACAACGACTTGGAGCTGCTCGGGTGGAAGACGCGTCTGATCGAGCGAGCTGGCCAGGGACACCACCGTGCGCGCACGATTCACCCAAGTCCTAGCAGCGAGCGGTCGCCGTTCAACCCTGTCTCGCAGCCGACACTGTCTGGTGCTGCTGGGTCGGTGCCCACAGCACAAGGCGGGGATAGTGTGCCCATGGCGGGAGAGATATTGGTGGGTGCAAAGTTGCCGATAGTTGGCATCTGTCGGCTGGCAACGGTTGTTGCCACAAGCACTGACTCGTCCAGCTTGATCAGTTCTGGGACTCGATAGCGGCTCAAGACGGCACACTGACCATTGGCGATATCGGGGTAAGTCCGCTCCGTGCACTGCACTGCCAGCAGAGGCTGACGCCGCTCAGTCTGTCAACTGGTGGGCACACGGGTTTGGTGAACCGCCCACAATGTAGATCTCGGAGGTCGGACCATCGGACCGGTGGACCATTACTCGGACATAAGCGTCCACCACAGTATATACTCTACAACTATCTCATGCATTGCATCCTCCATGCCCACTGCCCACTGCAGCACCATGACCGTCTCCCCTCTCCCCACGCACTTCAAGCTGAACAACGGCGTCGAGATTCCCGTCGTGGGCCTTGGCACCTGGCAGGCGCCCAAGAACGTCACCCGCTCAGCAGTAGCCCACGCCCTCAAGTCGGGCTACCGCCACCTCGACTGCGCGCTCATCTACCAGAACGAACACGAGGTCGGAGAGGGCATCCTCGAGTCGGGTGTGGATCGCAAGGACATTTTCATCACTGGCAAGGCCTGGAATGCGCACCAGCACGACGTCGCGGCCGGACTCAAAGCCACGCTCGAGGCGCTCAAGACCGACTACCTCGACCTCTACGTGAGTCCCCTCGTTACCTGCCACACTGACACACCAGCTGGTACACTGGCCGGTCCGCCTCGTAGCCAACGCCACCCACCCCCTCCTCCCAACCAACCCAGACGGCACGCGCGCCGTCGACCCGGCGTGGGATCAGCGCAAGACCTGGGCGCAGATGGAGCAAGTCTACGCCGCGGGCGCCGCAAGGGCTATCGGGGTGTGCAACTGGTCGATCCCGTACCTCGAGCACCTGTCGGGGTTCTGGACGACCACCCCGGCCGTCAACCAGGTCGAGTCCCACCCGTTCCTCCCGCAGCACGAGCTGCGCGCGTGGTGCGCCCAGCGCGGGATCCTGATGGAGGCCTACTCCCCGCTCGGGAGCACGGGCGCGCCGCTGCTCGCTGACCCGGTCATTGCCGGGGTCGCGGACAAGCACGGCGTGTCCCCCGCGACGGTGTGTATCTCGTACCAGGTCAACCGCGGGGTGGTTGCTCTCCCGAAGAGTGTGAGTGAGAAGCGCATCGTGGACAATCTCCGGGTCGTGCGGCTCGACGAGGCCGACATGACGGCCCTCGACGGGCTCGCTGCTGGTGGCAAGGAGCGGCGTGTCAATACGCCGCTGTGGGGGTGGAGCATGGGGTTCGACAACTGGTATGGCAAGGACAACAAGGTCGCACCCGCTGCCACCGAGGAGGAGTACTCGCGAATCCAGGCCGAGGTCCAGGCCAAGCCCTTCAAGGCATAGACGACTTATGATAGGTCTGCATCAGATGGATGTACAGTTTTCAGTGATGTCTACAGTGTTCGCTCGCAGAGAGAAAAGTTAGTTCTTCTTCTTGTTCTTCTTGCTCTTCTTCTTGGCTCCGCCCCCAGGCGCAGGCTTGCTTTGCGGGGGGGTAGGGGCGCGCGAAGAGCCCGTGGTGGCGGAAGAAGCGTCGTGCGACGGCAGGTCGGCGGTAGTCGACACAGTGCTGACCTCGGGGGCGGCAGCCTTGGCGAACGAGGGCATACCAGGGGCAGGGGACTTGGACTTGGGAACCGGGGTCACGTCCTCCTTGACCGCTGCGGCAAAGCTGGTGGGCTCGGGCGCGGCGGGGGGAGGCGTGACCTCTGTTCCCTCGACGGCCTCCTTGACCTGCTCGGGGGTGGGCCACTCGGTGCCAGTCTCCTGCTCAAGCTCCTTGGCGGGGATGTGAGCCGCCGCCGCACGCTCAGTGTCGGGGTGAGGCTTTGACGTTTTGGCCGCAGGAGGCAGCATCTCGTCCTGGGGCTTGGGCGCGGCGTCCAGCTCGGCCTTGCTGGACTCCTTCTTGGCCTCGGGGTGCTCGACCTCCTTGACCTGCTCGGGAGTGGGCCACTCAGTGCCAGTCTCCTCGACGAGCTCCTTGGCGGGAATGTTCTCGTCGGCCTTCTGGTGCTTGAGCTCAGCCTTCTGGTGCTTGGGCTCGGCGGGCTTGGCCTTGAGGGGCAGGGACCTGGGGAGCTTGGCAGTGAAGCCAGAGGTGACCGGGCTGTCGGGCGCCGAGTCGGTCGTGGGTGCAGCATTGTCACTGACATCAGCTTTGCCTACTAGCGTTCACTCACATTGAGTGCTGCGGCTTGACGGCCTGCTTTCCGCCAAGGAAGGGCAAGAACGACTGGATAATCGAGAGAATGTAGGCGACAACGTCGTGAGCCGCGGCAAAGCCAGTGCGGAAAAGTCCACGCTCCTTGTACGGGTTGCGCTGGAAGAACTTCATGACGACAACGAGCACGTTGATAATGTAGGGCGAGATGAGGCGCACGGCAAACAGGCTAGGACAGGTTAGTCCATGCCACACTTAGACATCAACACTTACACAACGTGGACCGCTGCGGCTATGACACGGTTGCGAGGCCTAGGAGCGGGAACAGACACCTTGGTGACGTGGTACTTGGACGCATCGGTCGCCTCGGACTGGACAGGGACGTTCTTGTCCGGGGCGAGCTGGAGCGTGACATTGTCCCAGTGAACGTCGACGGTGACGAGGCTGCACAGCGAGATGGGCCAGGGCAAGTCGCCAAAGGGAAGGCCATACTTGCTCTTGAGGGAGAAGCGGGCAGTCTTCTTGGCCTCGTCCCAGTCGACGTCTCCGACCGAGTCGTTGGTGCTAAACGACGTGTGCAGGCCGACAACGTCCTTGACGGCGTCGGCTCCCTGGGCCTTGTAGTTTGGTGACTCAAGGATGGCGTCGGAGGCAAACTTTGCCTGAATGGCATCATTGTGGACCTTGCTGCGAGGTGGTGAGTTTGTAGTCGTGCGGAAGGGAGCGGAGGGTAGTGGAGTTTGAGGGAACAGCAGGGACAGTGTGGGAACTGTTTCCGTGCTGAGCTACATATTGCATGCAGCTACAGCGAGCAAGCCCAATGGGTCGTGCGTGTTGCGCGGACACTGCCCGTGCTCGATACCAGCTTGAAGAAAGTGGTACTCACTGGTCAGAGGTCACAAGGGCCGATGTGAGGTCTACCGAGTGTGAGCTTTGAAGATTGTTTTCGTTTCATGAACTCACCCTGGACCTGCTTTTTCAGCTGAGTGGCGTCCATGTTCGATTGACTGGCGATGCTGTCTTTTAACAACTTTTGTGCTTCTTGCGAGTGGTCGTGTGTGCAACTGCTAGAGTGTGAGAAGGACGACTGTCAAGAGATGCGTTTGGTTTGTACTACTACTACTGTACCCGGGAACACGGCCAAACTCTGGCCATGTGTCCATCCATCCCGGCTTTGACGGCAGAGGATACTCATCCCACGACGTGACGCGCCGCCCAGACACAGGGACCAGTAACAGGAAAAAAACGTCATCCCGGCTATCACAGTAAGCAACCTATGCTTGCGACCCTCATTCTGTCACTCGTCATTCGGCAGGTGCAAACGTATGCATGACAACACAATCACTGCCCTCCATTCTCCAACGAGGCAAACAAGTCGTCGAGCTCGGCAGGCATAAAAAAGTCCTCGAGACCCACAAACGGTACAGCGTCAGACGGACCGATCGACGTGCCGAGATTGCCGTTCAAGAAACTGGGAACATGGCGTCAGTCGCAAGACACACGAGCTCAAACAGCCGTGTCCGTGCACACTACTCACAGAGGTACTGGGGCATCTTTACCATAGCCCATACGCGCGAGGGCGGCGCCCGGGTGGCCGAGGCCGGGATGGAGGTTGAGCCCGTCGTACCACGTCGTCGGCTCGGGAGGGTTGGTTGGCAGTGAGCCGGCGGCACTGAGACGGCGCTGGTCGTTCTCGGGCCGAGGGGGAGGGAAAATGTTCTCGCGTCGAGCCTTGCGCAAGATGAGTCGGAGCGAGCGCGCATAGCGTCCCGCAGGCACTGTGGTGTCAGTTGTGCACGAGCATGTCGACTTGCCCTTTGAGAGCGCACTCGCGACATCCTCGACGTCCTGAGCGACTGCCTCGTGATCCAGCTCGCCTGGGAAGAAGCGCGCAATGCGAATGAGGAACGATGCAGCGTAGGCAGCGCACACATCTGTTTGTCAGCCTCGATCATCGACCCAGCTTACGAGTATAGTGCGTGCCATATGGCAGTCCAGCGGCGTACTGCACGTCAGCCCCGCAAGTCACCGGATACTCACGTATTGCCCTCGTAAGCAGATATCCACACAGCGAAGCGCATTGTGCATGGCACGCAGAGCCAGCCTGCGTTTCTCCTCTGACATGGCCTCAACATCCGCGACAGAGTGCACGCCCCGCAAGAGCTGCGAGTTGATGAACAACTCTGCCAGCTGCCTCTGCATCGACACTGCCCGTGAGCCCCACCCGAACACAGTTACAACTCACGCGACTCGTGCACAAACCCAGTGTGCTCCTTGCCATACCGCTGACACAGCACGTCGTCCCAATGTCGCTCCCACTCATTTAGCTGTTCGCTTGCCCATCGCAAACGGGCGAGAATCTCGCTATCGAGCGGCAAGTCGGGCGTGGCAGTCAACTCGACGTGCAGCGGCCCGCGCAGAGCCAGCAGCTCGACAGCATAGATCAGCCGCGCATCCGCGTCCAGCGCTAGAGGGTGGTCCAGCAAGAGTCTCGCGTTGTGAATCGTCGCATCCTCGCGCACTATTGCCGGTCGGCCGAGACCGTACGACATCTGGTGCTCCAGGCGGTAGACTGCGAACCAGACCCTAGCTTGCTCGACAAGGTGGCGTTCGACTTTTTCGTCCTGGGGAGCTACAGCTGAGCCCATGCCGCTCTCCAGCAGGCGGTTGAAGGCTAGATTGAGGCCGAGGTCAATGGCCATGCGCACTGCGTGGCCCGAGATGAGCCAGCCGTTCTCGCTGAATGCGGCGAGCAAGACTGTCGTCAGTGTCACACATGGGGCAACGCCTCACTCATTGCCTTGACGTCCTCGACAGACGACGTCGTGCTGATCAGCGTCTCCTTGGCCATGGCACGTGTGGCCTCGAGACAGATCTTGTGCGCGGCACTCGGCGGTCCACCGCTATCCCGCACACGAGCGCCTACCATCATGACAGCAGTCAAGCTGAATGTGGAGCGCTTGCGGAGTGCGAGGAAATGATCGCGCTCCGGGTCGTAGCAGTTGATAAAATCGGACGAGCCAGAGTAAAAGCTGCGGGTAAGCTGCGAGCCATCTAGTGGACATACACGTCAACAAGCGTAGCCGCTTCGTCTGCTTTAATCAGCCCCTTGGAGATCACGTCCTCAACCCCCGGGTCCTCGACTCTTGCACGCTTGAACGGCCTGGTGTCGTCCTCGGCCCCGTCATCCGCCTCCACTCTCCTCTCCATCCTCGTCGCAATGCTACTCATAACCTCCAGCGGATTAGCCATTCCTTCCATGCCGAGCACATCATCCGGTCCCTCGGACACGCCCCGGCTCGGCCCCGCCGACGGCTCGAGCACCCGCACATGTTTCGGCGAAGGATGCCAGAAGCGCGGAGCGCGGTACGCCCGCGGGTCAGAAGGTGACGACGTGTGGGCTGCTATTTTATCAGCTCGTACCAGCAGCTGAATACGCACGAGAGGAAAACGACGCTTTGGCCTCGGGCGTAGCCCCAATGTCAGGACAGACACTGTCCACGACCTGCTGCAGCAAGCTCCGCAGCGACGCCACCTGCCCTTCGAGGCTTTGCAGCCGCCTGGCATCAGCCTCTGGGTTCTCCAAACTACCCACTCGTCAACACCAGGATCAGAAGCCACAGCAGCGGCCTTGAGCGGTTTCTCGACCACACACTCCTGCTCCGCCATCCTGCATCGCTCGCAGGGCGGCGACTCGGCACCGATGCACCGGATTTTGGCGCGGCGGCACCCATTCTATGTCATCAGTGTCTCCTCCTTGCAGTGTCGTCACCTACACAAGCTCCTGTTCTGTCAACCATTGTACATCGGTAGGAACATACGATTAACACGCGTGATCATGCCCCGCCGCTGGACATCCCCACTCTGCGCTGGTTGCGCGGCCACAGGAGGCGCGGCGGGAGGCACCTCGCTGCGCGGCGTGACCTGCCGCTGGGCCGCGTGCCGCGAGTAGGACGAGTAGGTCTGCATGCCGCTTGCTGCGTCGCTGCAGTGTCGCTGGTTGTGTAAAGAGTGTGGTGTCAGACTAGCGGTGTTGGGGCCGGGGTTTGTTATGGGCGGCCGCTGCTGGTCCGACATGTCGGCTCTGAAGATGCTATCCGGGTGGCCGGGCCGGGGCACGTGGGCCGGAGCGTGGGCCGAATGGGCGCAGCCGCAGTCATGTTCGTGTGCAGCAATTTCGAGGTTGGCTTTGATGCGTTGTGTGCAGCGGTGTCAGGAGTGAGCGTGTAGACATGATTGGAAGTAGGTGTGTACATGCAGGATACAATCTATGAAGCGTACAACCTCGCCGTCACACTCAGCGACTGGCACCCAGCCTTCTAACTTCGCTCGCCTGGCCGCAACGCCATCATATGATCCACGCAGGGAGACAACTGTAACTCTGTCAGCAAGACGCTCCACATCAACACAGAAGCGTCGCAAGAGAGTGGGACATCAGAAATACGCGGTACCACCCGCAAAATTTTCTCGACACAAGTCTTTTAAAACATTAAGACAGGGATAACTGAAAAGAAGTCTCGTCCTCTAACCCACTCTTTACGCTGGTGTAGAACGGAAAGACACTCACGTTAAAAGGGCCATTGCTTGAGGCGGGCCATGATGGCGATAAAGCACAGCGAAGCCCGACGGTGCGCTTTATAAAGAGAAAAGCTACGCGTCTCAGGGGTGGCGGCATCTCGCACCTCTTCGCACCACGGCGTGCACCTCGCGTGGCCCCGACCCGACGTAGCTAGAAGACGCCGAGCGCCATGCCCTCGGCCAACGCCCCGCCAACCTCTGCACATCGCTCGAGATCCTTGGCTTCGACCGTCTTGGTAGCGAGGCACCGCTCGCCAGTCTGCGCATGCACGCACACGATGATCCCGTCCGCGACGCGCTTGAGCCGCCAGCCCGTCGCGATTCGATCCATCTGCTTCATGCAGTTTTCGCCGTCACTCCCCGCGCAGACTAGACAAGCGTACGGCCGCCCGTTGAGCTTGTTGAGAACAGGGTAGAAGGTGCGGTCAAAGAAATCCTTCATGATCCCCGCAATGGCGGCGAGGTTCTCGGGCGCCGCAAAGATGTAGGCGTGCGCGGAGAGGAGGTCTTCGGGGCCGGCGTCGGCGGCTTTCAGCATTCGGATCGTGATGGGTGCGTCGTCCGAGGCTTCGTCGGCTGCCTTTTGGGCGGCCTCGAACGCGGCTTGCGCCATTTGGCGTGTGCCGTCGGTGCGGGAGTGGTACACTATTAGGAGGGTCTTGGCTGAAGGTTTGTCCGTGGAGGACTCGGTCGAATAGTGTCGTCGGAGGAGAGGATTGAGGGGGAGTGGTCGTCGTCGAGGGGTGTCCAGAGCGAGGCCGGGAAGAGGGCGGCGCACGCTGGCGGTTGAGAGCATAGCCTGGCTGCCCGATGCAGCCAGTGGTCGAGCTATCCTATTTGTGAGAGCTTGGACACGCATGGTGATGCTCAGAGAGAAGTGGAGATTACGAGAGTGAGCGGCGTGGTATGACGATCACCCGGGCCGATGGTGCCTGAATTGCTGATCAGATCAGTGGCACTGGGTGTTGCAACGTCCGTGTTGTGTCGCGGAGATGATGAGCGTGGCTAGTAACAGATGGTTGGGGCTGAGCGGAGATGAATGGAAGCACAGAATACATATGGTACAGACAAACTCGGCTCGTGGTACTACTTATCGGATGGACAATGCTATCTCTCGCGGTACTGTCTCGGTGTGTCTTGTTTGGCAGAGGTGGCGTCTTCTCTCCGCTGCGGCTTCCACTGCCCTTTTCTTCAAACCGTCCCTCCACCCCTCCCAGCCTGCATCCTCCGCAAAGCACTCATCACCTCTTCCTCCCGTACAGCCCTCTGCTGGCGCCTGACCCCAGACTTCTTGACAACCCCGCCCCGTTGCCGCCACTCCTTTGCTTCCTCTGCCAAGCGCCTCTCAATCCCCTGCTTTGCCTGCCGCGCACAAATGCCACAGCTGCACCCCACTGCTGTCAGCTTCAGACTGGAAAGACAGCTCACTCATGTCCACGACGCATGGAAGGCAGTTCAACTCGTCGTGCGCGTCACACGGGACGTGATAGGCGTCATACAATGTGTCCTCGTCGACCGGGATTGGGTCCTCCTCTGCCGTGTCTTCGGAGAAATCAAGCGTCGTGCCGTCCTCCCAATCCACAGAAGCTTCACGTCGGGCCACGGGGTGTGAGTAGTCTTCGGGACGCCCCCACGGCCGGCGCGTGTCGTGTGTCTCGCTGTTCGTCGTAGACCGCACCACTTCCTCATCGCCATGCTCGTCCTCTGCTTCATACTCTTGATTGTCCTCTTCATAGCTATCCTCGCCATACTCGAGATCCAGCCGGCGGACACTGGTTATGGGCCAGCATGGCATGTCGACCTGCCCAACGTCGCGGGCGAGTTGTTCGAGGACTTGAGCCTGGTAGAGCGTAAAGGGGTCATCGGGGGCGAGGATGGGAACGGGCAAGGGCCGGAGGGTTGGGGAGGGAAGGGTGACGAGGACGGGTTCCACTTCCAGGCGCACTGGTGTGGTGTGAGCTACAACTGGAGCCTCGAGCATAGACTCAGTGTTGATGAGGGCCGGGGTCTTGAAGCTGACGAGGTTCTTGCCTGCAAACTGGGACTCGCTGTCGACGCGGGTTGGCTCCTGGACTCTAGCAATGTCGCTGACGGGTCTAGTGTCACCAAGCGTCCAGATGAGAGACTCGGGCATTGTCCGGGCAGGACTAGTAGAACAGCGTCCAGCAGTGACAGGCGAGGCGGACACGAGTGTGCTTGTCAGTGGCGACATGAGAGGCTGTCCAGTCGGGCCAGTAGTGATGCCCTCATCCACCGCCGAGGCTACCTTGTCGACGGCAACTTTGGCGCTGCCACTACGAGACTGCCGCGAGGCGAGCCTGCGCAGTTTTGAAGATGTGGGTGTGCGCACCATTGCGTTCGGTCAATAAGCCATGGAGAAGTCCAGGCACTTTGTGAGAGTTGTGAGAGTTGTGAGAGGTGTAGCAGTGTGAGAGGTGGTGAGTGGACAAAGGGACACATGTCACACGCTACTCGAGCCTCCACTGGCGAGGCGCAGCAAATGGCAGCTGATACCATCTCTCGTCAGTGCACACTCACTTGTCGCCCGTGCACCAACGTCACTCTGCAGACAATACATTGTTACTTCATCCCGTCTACTGAACAGTCTTTGCAATACCGCCAAAGATGAGTGCCAGTCCCCAAGCTCCGGGGTCGGGCACGTTCTCCTTCTGCAGCGCGTCCTGGTCGACATACGCCGCACGGCCAGCAGACGCGACGAGCTTTGCCGTCCCCTCGGCGGCGGCCTTGGCCTCGGCCGCGGCAGCTGCGACGCCCGACTTGGGGAGCGCGGCGATAAACGCCACGAGGGGGTCCATGAGCGTGCGAGATGGGGGGCGCGCGGACGTGTACCCGTAGAGCACGTTTAGGGCCGAGTCGGCCGCCTTGGCCCAGGTGTCGAGGGTCACTTCGCCCTTTGGCGCGGTGGCGAGGGCCTTGGCAAGCGCGCTCATGAAGATGGCATAGAGGGCGCCCGAGGTGCCGCCCATGTCCTCCTCGATGATCTCGGAGATGGCACGGATAGAGTTGACAACGTCCTTGGGGGTAATGTCGCCTGCCTTGATGCCCTTGAGGATTGCCTCGCCGCCGGCCTTGAGGGTGAGGCCGCAGTCGCCGTCGCCGGCAATGACGTCGTAGCGCGTAATGTCGGGCTCGGCGGCCATGACGTCGCGGCACGCGGCTTCGATGGCGGGGATAAACGACTCGGGCGCGGTGAGGCCAGAGGCGGGGAAGCTCTTCTTCTCGGCCGCCTGAGGGGTGGGCTCGGGGGAGAGAATGGGTTTGGTGGGGAGACGCCAGCCTGGGGCGGACGAGGGTGCGTCGAGACCGGCGAGAATAGTGTCGACGTCGGTCTCGGGGAGGCGAAGGGCGGTGATGGAGAAACCCGGCATGTCGAGCGAGGTCATAAAGCTGCCGACAAAGAGACGGACGACCTCGATCTTGCGCTTCTTGAACGCGTCGAGCACGTACGGCACAAGGCCAACAAGCTCGAGCTCACTCAGGCCACCAAGGTTGTTGACCATGAGCACGGCCTTGTCACTGCCATCGCCCTTCCACTTCACAAACGAGCGCTCCTCGTCGGTAGTCGAGACGACCATCTCGACCATCTGCTCGATAAGAGCGTCCTTTTTCTGCTGCGAAATCTTCTTGACACCAGGCTCGTTGTGGATACCCGTGCCAATCTCCATCTCGCCGTCGGCAAGGAAACTCTTCTCCTTGGCAGTCCCGGGTACGTGGCAGTGGGCAAACGACGAGCCAATCGTGCCGACATTCTCAGCCACGAGCTCGGCGAGGCGCTTGACCTCAGCCAGCTCGCCGCCCTGCGCGGCAACATGGCCCGCGACCTTGTACACGAGTGTGGTACCAGCGAGGCCACGGCGGCCGACGAGCGCGCCCTGCTTCCGGCCCACGGCGACGTCGTCGCCGACAATCAGAAACTCGACGTTATCATCCGCGCTCTCGCCCGCAAGGCCGAAATGCAGCACGTCACCCGTATACCGCTTGACGATAACGAGCGTGCCCTTGTCGTTCTTGACCAGCTCGAGCGCGCGGCGCACCTGGCGGGTGTTGGGGGACGCGAAAATGTTGCCGCCGACAGCGGCCGTGAGCGAGTTGGAGCCTACGAAGCCCGCGTGGGCGGGCTCGTGGCCTGAGCCGCCGCCAGAGATGAGCGCGACCTTGGAGCGGTCCGGGTTGCGGATGTGCAGGACTGGGAGGTTAGTGGGCTACGGTGGAGGTGGGCGGTTAGAGCTCGCATGCGAGCTGCGAGCTGCGAGCGACGCGAGCTGCAATTCGCGAGCTATACGAGCTGCCATGCGAGTGTCATGCGCGAAGCAAAGGGGGTGTTGGAGCAGCAAGAACAACGGCAGCCCAAAGACCCCAGCACAGCGCTACTGCCTGATCCCCAAACAGCTCCAACCAGCCCAGACTCGCCGCCAAAGAGGACTCACCACGGGCACCCTCATCAACACCGACGTCGGCGCTCACACAAGCGAGCCCCCGGAGATAGTCGAGGGCGAGGAGGGAGGGGTCGTCTGCGAAATGCGAGGTCATCGTTTGTGTGTCGCGAAGAGAGATGGAGAGAACGCAACCAGCCGGGGGGTACAGTAATGTAGCAGTAGTCTGGGAACGTCGTGCAGTCGGAATCGCGAGCCGGAAGGCTGCCATCCGCCGGATGACGCTCGTGGGCGGGTGGGGGCGGGCCGGGGGTTGGGACTGGGCCGTTAATTGCCGGGCGAGATTCCGGCGGCTAAGTGTCCACAGGTGGGGCGGAGTTGTCCTTTGGCTGGGAGTGGGTCTTGGCCAAGCTCGGTGCGAGGTGTATCCAAGCACGCGGGTTTGGCTGGGGATTGGGCCGTGGTATGCCGCGCTTTCGTTGTTATTGTGCTGCACGTTTGCTGAGAAGTGGATGTTGGCCCGCTTGGGTGGGCGGGATGTTGACACATCGCCGTGTTAGCCGAGGTGGACTTGTTCGTAGAGTCAGTATCGGCATTGAGCCACTGGGCAGGTGTTTGACTTCTGTAATCAAATTCTCATATCAACAACGTCAGGTACAACTCGACGAATGCTACAAAAACGGAAATCTATCAACTGCTAGCGACTCCACAGGCCGCGCGCCCTAGCGGCAGCCGCGCCGGGGGCGTCGTTGGCCATGGGTTCGAGTCCATAGCCCTGTGCGGCGAGGAGGTCATTCTCGTCGTCGTCTTGGTTAAACAGCGTGTCGCCGTGGCCAGCGACGGGTCGACCGCGGCGGCCAAAGAAGCCCTGCTGGATCTCGCGCACACCGTTGACAGCTTGTGTAAAGGCGGCGGTGTAGTAGGCGAGCTCGCGGGGGCCGGGCTCGACGCGGCCGGTAGGCTCTTCCTCGTCGAGACCGTCGAGTTCACCGCGGGCAGCGGCCTGGGCGGCCTGGGACTGGCGCTCGGCGGCCTTGAGCTTGGCTTCAAAGCGCTTGATGCGCCACCACGAGCCGACCGATGCGAGGATAATAAACCAACCCATGGTCATCATCATGAATGCAAACCACTCGTTGGCGCGGCCAACGTCGACGGCAGGAGGCTGGATCCAGTCGGACAGAGTACGGTTGTACTGATGCGCGACCTCGATAAGATCATTGACATTGCTGACCGTAAAGGTCTCGCCGTGGCCTCCCCACGAGTCGGGGATGCGCACAGGCTTGCTCCAGTCAAAGGTACCGCCAAAGGCAGCGAGCTGCTGCTCGCCGTCAATGTCACCCTGCATCTTGCCAGTCTTGGGGTCGACGATCTCGCTCTGGCCAGGGTACCGGCCAGTGTCGATGAGGACCTCGGCCTTGCGGCGGAGACTCAGACCGACAGTGACAAGAGTAATGCCAAGACCCGTGCGCGAACCGTGCTTGGCGGCGTGGGTCGTGTGGAGGACATAGGTGAGGAGGAAACCAACAAACTGGAAGACAAACGACACAACCAGGTTCCAGAGGAAGCCAAAGAAATTGCCGGCGGGCATGCCGTCAATGAGAATCTCGTCACCATTCACAGAGCTCGAGAGAGGGCCGAAGGGCGACGAAGATGACGGGAGCACAACAGTCGTGTCCCAGTAAGGTGGGACAGCGTCACGCAGCGCAGTCTGGTACGAAGGTGGTGCGTCCTTGCGCTCGTCCTCGTTGGCAAACTCGGGGCCATCTTCTTGCGTGTCACCGTTATGGACACCGTCTGGTCGTGCCGAGAGGTTGGCAAAGACACCACTTTGTCCACCGCCGATAGCATTGCTGGGCACCTGGTATGACCGAGGCAGAATCGACAATGGCAGGATACCGCCAAGGAAATGCCTGTTGGGCTGGGGACGACGAATGTTGTCGTCAGTGGGGACAGTGCCGTTGCTGTTGCCGGGGGCCGGGTTCGATGCTGAGTATGGCTCGAATGGCGGTGGGGATCCCGGAGGTGGAAGGAACTGCGGAATGTCAGGGTTGGAACTTCTACCTGAAGGAGAAGCGTGGAGGTACTCACATAGTCGCGGTCGAAGTCATAGTCGCCAGGCATGGCCGTCGAACGACTGTTGGAGGGGGGAGTGTTGTTACCAAGCAGGTTGTGCGACTCGGTAGCGTCGTCGTGGTCGTCGTCATCGCCGGGGCCATCGAATGCCTGGTCCATCTCGTTTGGATCTGGGATGGTGGACTGGCGGCGAGAATGGCTTCCGAGTCGACCAAACGACATGGAGCGACGTGGCGAGGCGCCTTGTGGGAGGGGCGTGTATTGCCCAGGCATGGTGGTGGATGGAGTAAAAGGAGAATGAGAATGTGGGTGGGGCTATACAATGTGTCAGCGCAAGAGTCTCAGGGACCGCGTGGGCCAAGACAATGGTTCGGGGTAGGTGGTAGAAAGCACTGGTTTGCTTTCTAGGCGATCAGAGGGTGGTGCATGAAGTCAAAGCACATGTTGTAGCGGTGACCCTGCCAGACGCACGCCTGGTCCGAAAACCAGACCCACGTCCAACAGAGCACACTGCGGTCGCGACTTCTCTTTATCGTCACTTCGCCGGGGGAGGAGGAGAATTGATTGCGTGTGCGTAATAGACTTACCGTTTATTCTACAGGCAAAAGGAGGCGATGCCGCCTCCTCTGGGAGGAGGAGTGTACCTCTTTGGAGGGGTTGATGTGAATGAGGGGGACGTGGAAGAAGAGAATGAGCGTGTTACGTGCTGGGGGCTTATAAGAGTGCGAGCTAGTAGTGGAATGGGAGCGAGAAGAGTAAAGAACAAGTAGGAGAGAGATGTTAGACCCTGAGGTGCGAGTGTGGTGCGAGACCATGCGACGACGCTGGGCAGGCTGGGGCTGGATGCCCGAGGCCCGAGCTGGGCTGGGTGGCGAGGATTAGGCGTGCTGGAGGACCATTACGGAATATAGGCATGCAAGTAACTTCGCAGCGTGCCTAACAGTGTCTTGGCAGACCTTTGGGCTCGTCATTTCAATCGATGTGTGCGTGTTGCTCACCGACCTCAATGTTGTAAAGCAACAATGTGTACTAGACAATGTATCCAGCCCATGTACGTACCCCGAGCTCATGACCAGGTCGTTCTAGTACATGTAATACCAGTGTCATTGGGAAAGCGCAACAGAGTGCACGGTGCTGGAGTCTGAAACGGGTACGAACGCGTCCAACGACAGACAGAGAGAGACGGCGAGTCATGTGGCTGGGAGATGTGTCGCACGGTATAGAACGGGAGTACCACGCATCACGCTACTTGCACAATGCACACCTGCTATCCCCCCCGTGACATTGTCCAAGAGCTGGTCACTGGCAATCGAATGCATACTCCTCTAATGAACAGTATGGGCCTGGTGGAGGTTGATCCCGCCTGCTGGGTGTCGCTGGCGGGACCAAGTACCAGCAGCGGTGAATAACCCACCCAGTCGCGCAATGCCGGAGCTCTGCGCCTTCCCTCTTCGCGTTCCTCCTCCATCCATTTACAGCATTTCTCTCCTTTTCCTTTATCAACAATAACAATAACGCACTGCACATTACTCGTCTCGGCATCTTCTCCTCCCTTCCCCTGCATCAGCATCGCATCACCCACACTCGCTCTGGCTTGATTTCACGTGCACAAACGACCCCTGTAATCAATCCATACACCGTCTTTACCCACTCTTATCAGGACGCCTAGAAACGTGGGACCCCCACGTTCGTCGACAATATTCCTGCTGCAGCGTACGCAGCTGCCTTTTCCACACCTAGCCTGTTGGCATGTGGCCCCTAGCACCACACCGCACAACTCTTGACCGTAAGTCTCCTTGCATCGCCTGCTCTTGGTCATCCTTTCCGCTCTTCTCCGGTGGCGAGCCTCAACTAACATTTTACCGCTACAGCACACCGCACCTAGCCACAACAACATAGCATTCAACATGAGTTCCTCGGGTGGGCCGTCGCGACCAACGGGCGTGCGCGACGTCTCTAGCCCACTTGCCGGGGACCCGATATCGCCCACAACAACACCACCACCGCCCGTGCACGAACTGTCGTCGCCATTTACGACTCGGTCAAAGAGCAAGGGCAAGATGAAGGCCCCGAGCAGCCGAGACCGCGAAGTGGGAAGTGTCACCGTATCGCTGCGACCCAGCAAGCAAGCCTGCGCACTCGTGCTCGATGCTGCAGACGACGAGGATGATGATGACGATGATGACGAGGAGGCGGCAGAGCGCGCCGACTCTCCCGGGCAGCCCCGGCCGGCCGGAATGCGCACCTTCAAGCGAGCCTTTCGACCCCGAGCAAACTCTCTTCGCGTCCCACAACACTCTACCAGCACTGGCAACAAGTTTTTCTTGCCACACTACTCTACCGACGAAAAGTTCTCACTCCAACGCGACGACTCGCCGTCTTCACCCAACTTTGACTTGCGCTTGGGAGGGCGCAACGACCTTAACCCGAGTCTTGGCGATGCCATCCGCCGTGGTGCCAAGGGCGGCGAAGTCACACTGCCGAAATCGGCCCTTCGCGTCCTCAGCGAGGCAAAGGACGACATGGATCTCGGTGTAAAGTCCAAGCAGACTCGCAAGGGCAGCATTGGAATGGGTCTGTTCAAGGAGACGCGCGAGAGTCAGGACCGTGGCCCATCATTGGATCGCGCTCCCGAAGGCTCTCTTGGCCTCGCCCTCGACGAGGTCAAGGAGGAGGAGGCCGTGTCGGCACCACGGACACCTCGGCGGGCATCTGTGCAGCCTGGCGCATGGGTTAACGAACTGATCACCAGCCCCAAGCGCATGGCCTCCGAGGATGATTCGACACCGGCACCAGGGTCATCTCCACCGCGCCCTCGCGAAGACACAACGGCGTCGTTTGACGACGACAGCGGGTGGTCGAGTTCGAGCACATCCAGCACCGACGAACGCGATGTGCTGAACAGCGACACCGAGACAGAAGAGGAGCCTCTCACCGTGCCACTGCAGCCGTTTGGCCACAAAGTTGGCGGCCACAGCAGCATCTACAAGTTTACCCGTGCGGCTATTTGCAAGCCCCTCGTTGGTCGGGAAAACATCTTTTACGAGGACGTCGAGCGACTGGCGCCAGGGTTGCTGCCATTCATTCCACGGTACCTCGGCGTCATGCTTGTAAACTACCGGCGGCAGCTGCGCACGGAGGGAACAGAGGGATCAGCAACCCCAGCTGCAGAGCGCGACATGGCGCTCTCGCCCACCGCGACTGTGCCCAACACACCCGCCCGTCCAGATCTCGGCAGGACGGACACGATGACTTCCGAGCTCGAGGTGCCCGAGGTCTCGCTGGACTTTAATCGGCACGTCGTGCCCGATTGGCTCTTCCGGTCAACGGGGAGCGTAACTGACCGTGGACGCCGCGCGCGGACAGCCGAGGAAGACGATGCGCGCTCGCCAGACTCGTTTCGCAAGCCGCAGTCTATATCACCGTCGCACTCTTTCAGCCGGATCTCGCTCAACGGTGTCTCCTCGCCGAGCATGGTGCCGGCAAGGGTGCTGCACCAGGACCCATTAACACCCGTTCACTCGCCAGCCAGCCCGCCTCTGCACCACACCGTCTCGACACCGGCTCTCAATCGCCAGGCCCTGTTTGCTAGCATGGACGGCACCAACTCTGGCTCCTCGACGCCGCATCCGCCGGCGTTTGGCGGCACGGGGTCCACGATTGTGAACAACAAGCTCAAGGACCACGTGTTTGCGTCCATTCTGAAACGCCTCAAGCGTCGCGGCCTGCACCTCCCGCGCGCTGGCGACGATGCTGACGACGAGCACGAGGACAGCGGTGTGCCGGCGCGGGTCTCTGATCTCTCGCGCATGGCCAACTCGGAAGTGCGGAGGACACGGAGCGCAGCCCAGATGACTGCGGGGTACGAGTTGTCAGGCAAGAAGCGCGACGAGAGTACGGAGCGCGGTGTTTTCTCCATGGACGACGACGACGCGCCAATCCAGATGCACAAGACTAATGGGTCTATCCGCACCCACAAGTCTCAGTCTGGCGACTGGACGGGCATTGCGCGGCCCCAGTCGTCCGCTTCCCCGCGTGAGGGATACTCTTTCTCGCCGTCGCCGTCTGTTGCACCGTGCAATGGCGACGACGTCACGCGCCAGGAGCTGTTCATCTTTATGGAGGACCTTACCGGGCGGCTCAAGAAGCCGTGCGTGCTCGACCTCAAGATGGGCACGCGGCAGTACGGATACGACGCGACGCCGCTGAAGAAGCAGAGCCAGCGCAAAAAGTGCGACCAGACGACCTCGCGCACCCTCGGTGTGCGCATGTGCGGCATGCAGGTGTGGAACAATGCTACGCGGTCGTTTGTGTCCAAGAACAAGTATCGCGGGCGCGAGCTCAAGACTGCCGATTTCCCGAGGGTGCTCAACTGTTTCCTGAGTGACGGCGACGACGTGCTCGTCGACCAGATCCCGCCCCTCATTCAGAAAATGTACAATCTCGCCGCCATCCTGTCCACCCTGTCCGGGTTTAGGTTTTACGGCTGCTCACTCTTGCTCATCTACGACGGTGAAAAGGACGTCCAGGCGCGCTTCAGCCGCCACAACCCGTTCCGCGTAACGCACGAGCGCACCGAGTCGCTGTTCCACAACCCCCGCCGCCGCCCGAGCATCAACGCCACGCGCCGCTCACGCAGCGCCGACGTGACCGACACGGCTGCACGACCCAAACGCGTGCCGGGCGAGATTGTCGTGCGCATTGTCGATTTCGCACACACCACCACCGGCCAGGATATCATGTTCCCCTTCCCCCCCGGCGTGACCGACCCCCCGAACATGGGTAAAGGCTACTGTCCGCTGTTTGACGAGACGACGGGCCTGGCACTCGCGCGCTTCCCGCCACACCGCCCAGACGGGCCCGACCTCGGGTTCATCTTTGGCATTAGATCCATCGTGGCGTCCCTGCGCTCTATCCATGTGCAGGAGGCTGAACGGCGGCGCGCGGCGGGCACGCCGTCGCCCCCGCTGCCTGTCTTTGCGAACGGGGATGTGTTTGATGCGCTCTTCCCTGCGGACTTTGATATGGGATATCTCTCGACCTAGTGCGTGTGTGGTGGGCGATGAGGGGACGCTATACATGTTAGTGTGTCAGTGGAGAGTGTATCAGAGGAGAGACTGCGCAAGCTGTGTGCTGGCAGTGAGAGATGTGCCGGGTTGCGGCGCAGGAGCATGGTGGAAGCGCGGAGCGATCGAGCAAGCTTGCATGCGCTCTGCAGGTAGTTTATGTGGTATTCATTCTTTAACAGAAAATGTATAACTGTAGCCTTTCCATTTATCCGCCACTGACGGCAAGGATAGTGGGTCGGGAAGATCTTTCGGTGCCGGGGGGTGGGCATTACGATCGGAGGAGTAGCTAAAAGTCCAGAACAAGGCGACGGGCAAGCCTAAATGACGTCTAGACGTCGGGCCCGAATCAAACGGCCCTATATAACATTGCAGCTGTGCCTGTCAATCTACGCTGCACACGCGGGCCGGCGGAGACCGTGGTGGGCGTGCAGCGACTGGATATTGAGGAGCAACATGAGTAATCATTTTACCGCCTGGTGGGGGTCGTCGGTCGTCGTCTCGCGCTTGCCCAGGTGCATGCAAAGCCTAGGCGTATTCTAGCCGCCATGCGTCTTGTTTGATGTTGTACAGTTCTGCGTCCTAGGACGTGCAGCTAGCTTTCATCGCCGTACTACTGCACCCCATCACTATCGCTTTGCCCGATCACGACCCGCGCTGGCCGCAGCCCACCATGCCCTCACAATCTTACGAACGCACACCCCTCCTGACCCGCTCGGCGCCCTCCTCGCCCTCCGCCACCCCAGCGCGAAGACGGAGCAGCATCGTATCCCCCTGCCCGCCCAGCGCACGCTTCATGACCCCGACACCGGCCTTGGCCCAGGTCCCGCGCAGGAGCAGCCTGAGCTATCCCCGGCGTTTCTCGGAAAACGGCCACCATCGCGCGCATAGCATGTCGTCGACCGCGTCGACCACGCCGCTCGTCAGCCGCGGGTTTGCCCTCCCCCGAGGAGCCTCGGGGGGGTATTACGGCGCCTGCACCTCGTCGGCGTCGTCGGCTACCGTGACGCCGCCGGGGGAGACGCCGCCGTTGAGCAGCACGGCGACCACGCCGGGGAGGGTCACCTTTGCGCCGGCTGCGGGCGCTGCGCTCCCAAAGGTCCCCCGGGCGGTGGCGCCTGTGCCGCTTTGTGAGAGTATTTCGAGGGCCAGGCTGGTGCTTATCTGGTGAGTTTTGCTCGTGATAGCCAGGTGGTCTGAGTGAGGGGTGGCACGGTGCCTCGGCGATCACATGAGTGATCGTCGCAAGTTCCTTGATCTGCACTCAAGTGCTATCTGTGCTCCGAGTGCTACTCTGCACTGCAGCTCATGAACTGCCTATGCTGGTCTGCATGGCGATGTGCAGACTGGTCAAAGTGTCGTACATACCACAGCCCAGCACTCCGCGCCAACTCAGCTGCTCAAGCGATGCTAACGCCACAGCGCGGGCATCTGGTCTTCAAACTTTGCCTTTGCCTTCCAAACCACCTCGATCCCAACACTCGCGCCCCTCATCTCGTCGTCGTTCCAGCACGCCGAGCTCGCCTCCTTTCTCGGCTCGGCCTACACCCTAGGCAACACTGCCGGAATCCCAGTCTACGGCGTCCTCATAGACACACTCGGACGCCGCTTTGCCATGCTGACCGCGTGCGCCTTTTTCGGGCTGGGGACTATTGCCTGCGCGCTGGCGCCGGGCATGTACCCGCTCATCGCTGGGCGGGCGCTAGCCGGCCTCGGAGGCGGCGGGCTGCTGACCGTCTCGGCGGTTATCTGCACTGACCTCGTGCATCTCCGTGACCGCGGTTTCTACCAGGGTTCGTCTGACCTACTCTAACATAACGAGCGCTAACGCGGCAGGCATCATGATGACAATCTTTGGCATCGGCAGCGCGATCGGCGGCCCCCTCTCTGGCTGGCTCGCCGACACGTACGCGTGGCGGCTATCATTCTGGATCCAAATCCCCATCATTGTCTTGTGTGCCACCATCGTGACCATCTTTCTTCCCGAGCCCCCCACGCCCCCCACGCACACGTCGGTGTGGACAGGCCTGCGCACGCTCGACTGGGCCGGCTCCGCGCTGCTCCTCAGCAGCGTCTCGGGCGGCATCCTCGCGCTGAGCCTGCACACCGCCTACTGGCGGCCCTGGAGCGATCCCCTCGTGTGGGGCCTCCTCCTCGCGTCCGCCGCCGGCTGCGCGGCGTTCATTGCCGTCGAAGCACGCGCGCCCCGCCCCATCGTCCCCCTCTCCATGTTCAAGAGCCGGCAACTCGTAGCCATCTGGCTCTCGGGGTTCTTCCTCACCGTCAGCTCGAGCGCGTTCCAGTACCAGATTCCCCTGTATTTCGCCGTCATGATCGACTCTGGCGCCGCGCGCGCGGGGCTCGTGGGCTCCATCTGCTCGGGGATTGGGCTCTCCACGGGATCACTCTTTGCTGGACAGTGAGTACTGGCCATGCACAGCGCTGACGCTCTAGCTATATCCGCCGAGGGGGCAAGTACACCTGGCTCGGGATCGTCGCCCTCCTCCCCGCCATTGCGGCGTCGGTGACCGCGGCGCGGTGGACGGCCGCCTGGCCAGAGTGGAGCTACTACGCAACGGTCCTCCCCACGACGATCGGGTACGCAATCTTCCTCTGCGTGACTCTCAGTACGTCCCATGTGTGAACCACCTAACGCCCAGTCGCGGTCATTTCCTCCGTGCCCCCCGCGCAGATGCCGAAAGCGACGGCACTGCTCTACACCGTCCGCAGCCTGGGGGGCACCCTCGGCGTGTCCCTCGGCGGCTCGATCCAGGTCGGCGCGCTGGTGTCCCACCTCAAGCGCCAGCTGCGCCACCTCCCGGCCCCGCAGCGGCGCGAGATCATTGACGCGGTCGTGCATTCCAAGTCGGCCATCAAGGCGCTCGAACCCGCGCTGCAGCGGCGGGCGATGAAGGCTTATGCGGGGAGTCTGTCGGTGGTGTGGCTGTGTACCGCTGTTGTGGCCTGTGCGACGTTGTTGTGCAGCTTGTTCATCCGCGGCGGGGCGGTGGGGGAGAAAAAGGTAAAGGTTGTGTGTCCTAGGGTCGGGGGACGGTTGGGGCAGAGGAGGGCGAGTGCCGAGGGGGAGAATCAGAGATTGTTGAATGGGAGCGAGGCGTAGCTCGAGTAGAGATAGAGTGACGAGGAAACAAGGTTATCCACATATGCATGCACGATTTGACACGTCCCGTAGTTTGTATCTCGCCTCTTGCTTGGGAACAAGTGCGATGCTTGCGCTTGAGGTGACACCAGCCTTGGGTCGAAGCGAGTGAAGCTGCGTGCAACCCCCAGCCCAGGTGTGAGTGGTGCAGATAAGGAGCCACTGGGACAAGTGACAGCAAGAATGAAGAGCATCAGTAGCACGCAAACACAGCCAGTGAGATCCACGCTCCGTAATCAGATAACCCCCCACACCGTCACGCACGACCACCCAGCGGAGGCCATGCCACCCCCTGAGCAGCCAATGAACGCCAGCGAGCGGGCTGAATGGCGCCCACCTGGGTAGCCTCCACCTGTCTCGATCACAGCGTCGAGCGTCAAAGCCCGCGCCGCACCCCGTCGGCTGTCGCTGGCCACCACACCAGCCTCGCACCGACGCCATCACCGCCGACGACGCCGGTGGGAACGACGCTCGGCGCTCGGCGAATCGCATGCCGCAGCGCACAAGACGTGGCTGGCACAGAGTTGGTGGCGTTCGATTTCGTGACGTATTGTGCTGCTTTGCCCTGGCGTCGGCGTTCAGTTTGTGGGGTCGCTGGCTGTCTCGGTGCGTGTGCTTGTACGTTTGGGGGTCGCTGCTTCTGTCACAGTCTAGTCGCGGTGAGCATGTGAGTGGGTGGTGGTATCGCTGCATTCCATGTGGCTTCTTTCTACTGTATGCTGCTGCTGCTTGCTCTTGCCTTTGCCCCGCCTGGGCTGCCTGTTATACGTTGGAATATGCCCCTGGATGCTGCTTAACGGCCCATGTTGGCGCCCATCTTGACCTCACCGCCGCCGCGCGAGGGGTTCAGGTTGGTGTCGGGGCCCTTGATCGACTTGCGGCGCTCCTCCTTGCCGTTCTGGAGAATGAGCTGGATGGCGGCCCTGCGACAGAGTTAGCCTCGTGTGACGACAAGTCGGGAATGGGAAGACTCACTCGATAGACTTGTCCTTGACCTTCTTGTCGTCGCCGAAAAAGGCAGTCTCCATGTCCTGCTTGCCGATGGGGCGGAGGATACCAGTGTGGCCGGTGCCGGAGCGGTACTGCGACGTTAGTGTCGGCCCCACGGCACGACAGACTACTCACAATCTCAAAGTTGCCGACGAAACGGGCCAGAGCAATGCTCTTGGCACCGACGGGCTGTGCCTTCCACTCGTTGTACTCGGCCTCGTCGTCGATAAAGACGAGGTACTCGTCTGCGTGCTCGTCGGGACGGTAGATGACAGCAAGGGCCTCGATGGTCATTGTGAGTGGGTGGGTGTGGGTGTGGGGTGGGTGTATGTGTGTAGTGGTGGGTGTGATTGAAAGAGTAGCTGTAGCTCTTTCGGTGTGAATGGATGGGGATGAGGATGGACAAGAGGTAAGAGTCGAGGGGGGGTATAAGTAGTTTGCCCAGCAGCTGACTGACTGTTCCAGCACACCACCACCACACGAGGCTACTGGCTGGCCTGAGTTGGGTGCATCATGTGACGTCAGCGGCAGAGTAGCTCGGATCCGAGGGTAGTAGCCCATTGTACACGAGTGCTCGCTCCCATTGTCCTGCCCAGGGTAATTGATTACAATATTTTCCCTAATCCTGTGTTAATGCCTGCTAGAACAATCTAATACAAGTCTTGGCACGCCTTTTGTCGCGTCGCAGCAGGAGTCACGTGACTCGTTCTTCTTTCCAGGCCTATTTCATCAGGAATGTTAGGGGATAGGCCCATGGCATAGCGGCAAGCCTACCCATCTCGGCAGTGAACGGGTGATGCGCAGGAAATCGCTCCCGTTGTGTCCCCATATCCCGGACAGTTCGGCCCAACCGGCCAACCGCCGCTTCTGCCGCCTTGGTCCTCCCGCTGTGCTTCGACGCGTCACCCAGCAGCCCAGCCCAGCCAGGACGCGGTGGTGGTGCTCGTCGTACGACTTGGCCAAAAAGTAGCCAAGGGCTCATAGCTCATGTCGGGATATTGCCATTTGCAGCAGCCATTCCAGCCCAGCCATGCACAGAGCTCACCCGCCCACGCAGCAGAGCACAAATATCAAAATTTCCCTGAATTCTCCAGGCGCGTCGCCCCAAAAGTGTACCCGCGACCAAGAAAGATCGTATCACCACTGGCGATCGCTGCAGTCGTGGTGGTGGCCGGGTGTGTGCTGGGTGTGTGCACGCTCCTCCGGTCAGTCGTATCATTATCTATCTCTCCTCTCCTCTTCTCTTTCTTTAGCACTTTTGCTTCTACTCTAGTCCTTGTACTACTTTTCCCCTCTGTCTCATTCTTTATTCCCTCTCGTCATCAATCTCCCCTCTCCCCACCCACCCAACCCCCACCACACTATCCACCATGGTCTCCACCACCTTTGACATTCCCGCCCGCCCCCAGAACGTCGGCATCAAGGCCGTCGAGATGTACATTCCCAAGCGCTGCATCTCGGAGGAGGACCTCGAGGAGTTTGACGGCGTCTCCAAGGGAAAGTACACTATCGGCCTCGGCCAGAAGTATATGGCCTTCACCGACGACATGTAAGTAGCACCACCTGGCACAAAAAAAGGCGGCAGCTGACATCGCGTGCAGTGAGGACATCAACTCGGTCGCGCTCACGGGTAAGCCTGACAATAGCAACTGATGGTGGCCTGTTGCTGACGAGACAGTCGTGTCGTCGCTCCTTGAAAAGTACAACATCGACCCCAAGTCGATCGGTCGCCTTGACGTTGGTACCGAGACGCTTATTGACAAGTCCAAGTCGACCAAGACTCTGCTCATGGACCTGTTTGCCAAGCACGGCAACCACGACATTGAGGGCATCGACTCGAAGAACGCGTGCTACGGCTCGACCGCCGCGCTCTTCAACTGCATCAACTGGATCCAGTCCGAGTCGTGGGACGGCCGCAACGCCATTGTCATGTGCGGTGACATTGCCATCTACAAGGAGGGTGGTGCCCGCCCCGTCGGTGGCATGGGTGCCTGCGCCCTCCTCATTGGCCCCGACGCCCCTCTTGTTGTCGAGCGTGAGTTCTCCTTTGTTTGCAAGATGGCTGACGACCCAAGCCGTCCACGGTACTTACATTGCCAACACCTGGGACTTTTACAAGCCCGACCTCTCGGCTGAATACGTGAGTAGTCGACCGTCGCACAGACCGCCGCACACATGACCCGAGTTCATTGCGGCTGACAACATGTAGCCCACCGTCGACGGCCCCTGGACCATTGCCGCTTACCTCGGCGCTCTCGACAACGCCTACACCACCTACCTTGACAAGGCCGAGGCTTCGCGCGCTCGTGCCTCCAAGAAGCTCGCAAACGGCCACGCCAACGGCATTGCCAACGGCCACGCCAACGGCCACACTGCCGAGGCCGGCAACGACCTCACCCAGTTTGACTATGTCTGCCTCCACTCGCCCTACGGCAAGCTCGTCCAGAAGGGTCACGCGCGTCTCTTCTACAACGACTACCTCCGCAACCCTACTGCCGAGGCCTTTGCCAACATTCCCGAGAACATCAAGGACCTCGACCAGACCAAGACCTACACTGACAAGGTCGTCGAGAAGGCCTTTATCGCCCACGCCGACGCCCACTACAAGTCGGCTGTCGTTCCCGGCTCGGACTGCGTCAAGCGCTGCGGCAACATGTACACTGCTTCGCTTTACGGTGCCCTCGCCTCGCTGATTGCCAACACCTCGTCCGAGGAGATCCAGAACAAGCGCATCGGCATGTACGCCTTTGGCTCGGGCTGCGCCGCCTCGTTCTTTGCCGTCCGCGCCATCGGCTCCACCACCGACATCCAGGCCAAGATGGACCTCAAGAACCGTCTCGAGGCCATGGAGGTCGTCCCCTGCCAGACCTACGTCGACGCCCTCAAGACCCGCGAGGACAACCACAACGCCATCGAGTACCTCCCCCAGGGATCCGTCGACAACGTCTGGCCCGGCGCATACTACCTCGAGGGCATTGACAAGCTCTACCGCCGTACCTACAAGCAGAAGCCTTCCGTCTAAGCTGCGCGTGGGGGTTTCTTCGGTCGTGGGTTTGGGTTATTGGCTCCCCTCGCATTTACGGGGAGCCGTGTACAGTTAAACTAGACGCATCTATTGTCCATTAGGGTTTTAGCAGGATGCATGGAGATAGATATGAGCGAGCACCGAGCCCGAGCCGCAGGCGAGGGTGAGGGGTTAGGCGGGCGTAGTCTACTGACCTGCCTAATGAGTCACCCATCGTCTCCAGCAATAATCTATGCACTCTCTGCGAGCTCGCGCGTCACTGAAGGTCATGAAGCAGGTTAAACACCAAGAGCCAGACAGGACCATCTGTTGTGACAATGCCATTCCCGCTCGCGCATAGCTTACAGGCCAGACTCGCCCATCCCTCAAAGCGCGAAATGATGCCAAAATACATGTAAAAAGGAGCTACAACACACCAAACCCATACCCATACCCGGCACTCTTCCCCCCCACCCCCTCCTCGGCTCGCCAAAGCCTCGGCGGGGGATGATACGGCGGCCTCCTCCTCCTGCGATTCCGCCTAGGCTCCTCGTCAGCGTCCACCGAGTACGTCTCGAGCCTCGGCGCGGCCCTGCACCGCGTCGCAGCCTCGCTCGCGAACAGCGGTGGCAGGGACTTGGGCGCCTTCTTCCCGCTGCCGAGGTAGGTGTAGTAGCTCTCCAGGCCGTGCGGGGCGGGGCCGGCGTAGAGGGCCGGGGTGATGGACGTCGCGGCGGCGGCGGCTGTGGCGCGGATCCGCGCCGCGCGCTGCGGTGGGAGCGGCTGGAGGCGCGGGTTGGGCGTGACGGGGTAGGTCTCCCTGTCTGAGAGGGTGTAGGCGCGCACGGGGGTGGAGGAGAAGAGGCGAAAGGCTGGTTGTTAGTTTTGAGTGCAAGGGAGGGGGGACGTACCGACTGTCTCGTCTTGGGGTGGTGGGGCGGCTGGCACGGCGGCTGCCCTTGCGGCATCGGCTGCTGCGCGCATGAGACGTTCGCGTTCCTTTCGCCGCTTCTTTTTGGCGTTCTGCTTTTCGCTTTTGGTGAGCGGCCGGCCGAGGGCGGCTTCGGCTGCTGCGTCGTCGTCGGCTGCGTCTTCTGGCGCGGCGGGCGTTGCTGCCAGGAGGAGCGGGACGGGCTCAATGTGCGGTAGGCGGGCGGTCATGAGCTCTTCGTACGCTGTGACGACCTCTGGGCTTGCGGGGACGAACGGCGCGTCCATGTCCGGTGATGGCGAGCGAGATTCCCGGTATGGAGAAGCGGGGGTACTCCCCGACGCCGAGCACGAGCTAGCATTTGACGACTCCATGGCGGTTGTTGACAAGGTCAGTGTCGTTGCCGCCAGAAATCTCAAAAGAAGCACCTCCACCGGGCGGCGTGCCACAGTGGCAAATTCCGCAAAGGCCGTCACCCAGGACGAGTGGCCATTATTGAGTCTAGGAGCTCGACATTGATACTATCCACAACAAGCACAATGTCGTACAACAATGTCGGTCTCTCGACTGCCCGTGGAAGGTACGTCGTTCTGTTCCTGCCCAAGTTATGGAACTGACGCCGCAGTGGCACAAACGGCTACATTGTCCGCAATACTGGCTCGCTCCAGGTCCGTCAAGGACCTCCCGGCGGCTCGCTCTCTGGCCACCAGCGGTACGACGACTACTTGAACGAGATCGCCAAGCCGCCCGTGCATCGCGCTCCCGACGCTGGTATTCTCGAGCACGAGCGCAAGCGACAGGTTGAAGTCAAGTGTGCCGAGTTGAGGGATAAACTCGAGGATGACGAGTGAGTATCGCAGACCCTCCACCACCCCGCAACCTAGAAAGACTATACCCGGCCAGCGTATCTCACGCAGGCGGGGCGATGCCGGTTCGCGAACAGAAACGGGTCATCGATCCCGCACAACCCAGACTAGGGGGTTGTAGCGGTTACTACAGACTCCAACATGCTTGTCCTTCGTCCGTGGCCGTGCTAACGCCACAGCGTCGATGAAGATGAGATCGAGGACCAGGTCTCTGCCCTGCGCAAGAAGCTGCTCGCCTCTGGCGTCGCCCTCCCCGGCCGCCGCGCGACCGACTCGCACTCGATCGCGGCGGCCAAGGAGGCCGAGATGAACCGCCTGGGCCGTGCGTTGGGCGTGAGCGCAAACCATGTCGAGGGCAAGGCCTTCCAGCGCGAGACCGAGGAGGAGCGCGCAGCCCGCCTGGCCGAAAAGGAGGAGAAGCAGCAGGCACGCGTCGAGGCTGCTCTGCAGCGCGAAAAGGACGAAGAGCGCCGCAAGCGTGATTTCGAACAGCGCGAAAAGCTCCGTCGTCGTGAAGAGTATCGCCGCAGGCAAGAGTCGGAGCGCAGGTCGCGCAGGAGGGATGACTCGGGTTCGAGGTCGCCAGCGCCCCGCCGCGGACGTGACGACTCGCGCTCCCCCCCTCCCCGCCGCGGTCGTGACGACTCGCGCTCCCCCGCTCCCCGCGCTCGCTCCCCCACCCCTCCCCCGCGCAGGCGTGACGACTCGCGCTCCCCTGCTCCTCGTGGCCGCAGCGACTCGCGCTCGCCCACACCCGTGCGCCGCCGCCGCAGCCCGTCCGACTCGCGCAGCCCGCCCCGGCGCAGAGACGACAGCGAGACGCCCCCGCGTCGTCGCAGGCGTTCTGACTCGGACTAGTGTAGGATTCGGCAGACTTGGGTAGATTTCGTATTTCCAGCACCAGCAGCAGCATGTATGTTCAACGACAGTGTACCACCAGCAACCCGGCTGCAGTTGCAGTGACGTGATTCTAATACATTGTAGGGGGCATTTTGAATAAATTATGAATGCCATAGAGGAACAACGAAGTGGCCGCTTGGAGGCGGCATGAAGGGTGACAACGGCCGAGTAAGCGGGATGAAGTAGAGTAGTGACAACGGGGTCGCGCGTAAGCGGGGAATCAAGTAGTGACAAGAAGTATTGGGTTAACCGCCACGGACGAGCTTTGCGAGGACTCTACGCCGTCAGTCCACCCCTATTGCAGCAACTCACGAGAGGGTACTATCCTTTGCCTCGGCCTTGGCAGCCTTTGACGCGACGACGCCGCGATCCGCTGCCCACCGCTCGTACTCTTCCCACGTCGCGGTCGCCTTGACGCTGCCGTAGACTTTGAGCGAGATGCTGTCATACACGGGGTCCCCGGGCTCGCACCGCATGGCAGTGTGGCAGCCGGCCTTGTTCACGAGCGAGCGCAGGGCTTCCTCCTTGTCCCACCCTTGCTCCTTTGCCACGTCCGGCAGGTAGGTCGCAGAGAGGTTGCGCCCGGTCGTGGGATGTTTAAACGTGATGTGAATCCCGTGCTCGCCGACGGTCCAGCTCAGCGGCGTCGCAACGGGCGTAAACGGCGTGAGCAGGGAGACGCTCGCTGACAGCGACGAGAGCTCTGACGCGCGCACGGGCGTAAACCGGTGGTCCTCTAGTGCGGCCACCAGCGCGTACTCTGCCAGGCCCTTGTCGAGGCGCATGGGCGAAAAGTTGCCAATGCAGCCCCGCAGGACCGGTTTGCGGTGCGCGCGCACAGTGTTCCAGGTAACGAAAAGCGCGCTGGGGTGTTAGCTCATTGTCGGGCGCATGGCAAGGCCGACAGGCTGTGAAGCGGGGAGTGATGGGCATGGAGCGCGTTGCTCCACCGTGAGAATGGCCTGCAGCGCAGCCCAGACACAGATGATCGTTATCGCCCCTCCCTCGACGTCGCCACGGCCCATCCCGCCGCCACCGCGGTCCAACTCACTACTTGTCCTTTCCATTCCGAAACGGCGGGTTCACATGCTCCCTGCCCCCAAGGTGCGCCGCGAGGACGTCGAAGACGTACATGGCGTGGTCGGTGGTGCATATTGCTGCTGCTGCTGGGGGCTCGTCCGGGTCGCTCGCGCTGGGTTGCGGGTGCTCGAGGTCGGGCTCGGCCGGCGTCGCGGGCACGGTCATGCCCGGTGTCGACGTGTCCGAGTCGGTTAGGCCTGGGGTTGCTGACATTGTGGCTTGTGCTGGTGGGTGGGGAAGGGAGGGTATGTGAGGGAGTGAGGGGGGATGTGAGGACCGGTGTTGGGCAAGAGTAAGCTGCAATGACCTATCTTGCTGCCGGTCCCACGACTCTGGCTCCCGCTAGTTGGTCTGTCGCGGCTAAACGAGGACGGACAACTGGACGGGTGGATTGATGGACGATTGGTGATGATGTCAAAGACACGCCACCGTGATCGTGATTGTCTAGTGCGTCGTCGTTGCTTTTGGCTCCGGTGTGTGGCAACAGCCGGTCGTATCAGTCAGCGGCTGCAGCCGGTGCCAACTGCGAAGTTGATGAGATTCATGCCATGCCAATGCAATATGTGCCAAAGATAAGAGAAATATACACTAGTCGTTGCTTAGAACGATCCAAACCAGTTCCAGTCCTGCGGCAGCCCCTCGCGCGTCTTCCAGCGCTGGCCATCCAGCCACCCTGCCACAGCCTCCTGCTCATCCACGCCGTCCAAAATGTCGACCCGTCCCTTACCCTCGAGGCACATTGCTGCGTAGCCCACGAGCATCATTCCGGGGGGACGCTGGTCGACCGACTGGATCGCGTCGACGATACCACCGAGCGTGCTGAGAATCACACGCTGGTCGGGCGACGACGCGCGCTCGACAATAGCAATAGGGGTGTGGAGAGGGAAGGCGGCGCCGTCGCGGCCCTCGCTTTCCTCGCCTGTTAGGACGGCAAGGATGCGCTCAATCCTCGCGACGCCCATGAGAATCGCGAGCGTGCGCGACTTCTGGTAGCCCGGCAGCTGCACAGCTGAGCCAGCACGTCCGACACCAGTGCACATGATGAGGGTGTCGGCGACACCACGCTGGGTCACAGGGATGCCCATCATGAGAGGACCGGCAAGCGCAGAGCTGACACCAGGAACGACAACAGCCTCAAACCCGCGCTCGCGGAAGAAGAGGACCTCCTCGCCGCCACGGCCGTACACGAATGGGTCACCCTGCTTGAGACGCACGACCGTCTCGCCATTACGTGCGCCGGCAATGGCCATGTCCATGAGCTCGTTCTGGGCACCGTCCGCGTTACCGGGGAACTTGCGCGCAATGTAGAGCTTGGTCGTGGAGGGAATAAGAGCAATGATCTCGGCAGGGACGAGCTTGTCCGAGAGGATGAGAGTGGCATTCTCCAGAGCGTGGCGGGCCGCAACGGTCAGGAGCGAAGGGTGGCCCGGGCCAGAGCCGACAAGCAGGATGCGTCCCTTGCGGTTGTCGTGCTGCGGCATAATAGCAGTAGGCGCCTCGCCAGAGTCGAGAACACGGTCCATCTCGGCGGGGCCAAGCTTGGCAAGCTGGTCGTAACTGTAGTACTCGGACATTTGATGCACCCAGCGCATGCGGCGCAGGTGGTCGTCACTGTTGGTAATGGGAGCGTTGAGAGGAGTCGAAGTGTCGTCTTCAGACAGAATTCCACGAGCACGGGCACGCAGCTTGCCGACATTGTCGACGGCAGTGCCAACGTTCTGCGGGAGCTTGGCGGCAATGTCACGGCGGATACGGCCCGCGAGGCGGCAGCCACGGCCGTTGGTAGTGACAGCGACCTGCAGGCTCGAAGGACCCGAGGCGCCAGCAAAACGGTGGACAGAGGGGAAGGTGTAGGTCGACTGCGAGGGGCGGTCGGCGACGTTGATGGGAATGCGGAGACGCGACGCTGCTGTCGAAATGGACGCGGTGCGGAGAGCAGACTCGAGGGCAATGGGCTGGTTGCTGATCAAGCTGTCGGTGAGACAGACCATGGAAATCTCGCTCGAGCGCAGGAACGCGATCCAGTCCTCAGCCTCGCCACCAGCAAAACGTTGGAAGCGCACCTCGCCCTGCTGGACGCGCCACTGAATCTCCTCGGGAAGTGAAGCCACATCGCCTTCGGAGGTGACCAGCACGTTGGCGTTGGCCTCAAGGAAGGTAAAGACGCGGCTAGCAGCGAGCTTGTTCGAGCCGACCACAAGGACGTTGAGGTTCTTGGGGTGGAAAGTGAGGGGGAGAGCTGCACCAGTGACGGGAGAAGGGTAGGGTGTCGTCTTTGCATCGGGGCGAGGCTTCTCGGCCTTCTTGTCGTGCTGCGACAGCACGACGGCCGAAGCGTACGAGCCACCGCCAAGGGCGCGAATGATGCCTGCGCCGAGGACAAGGGCGGCGACAGTAGGCACAAGAATCCAAGTGCCGTTGGTGGCGACCCAAATGGTCCAGAAGCGGAAGGGGTCGTTGTGGCCGACGTTGCACCAGTCGCAGTAGTACTCTTGGAGAAAGTACAGAATCGTCTTGGACGAGGTCATGGTGAGGCTGACCAGGGCAATGACCGGCGCAGCGGGATGGTTTCCGAGGTAGAGCGAGACAAAGTTGAGGAATGCCTCGACAACATTCAAAAGGGCTGCATTGTCAGCACGAGCCATAGTCAGACGACCTACACTGGGCGTTGGTGAAACCGTCACCTTCCTTCAGCGCCTTCCAGCCG
The DNA here is from genome assembly GCA_002335605.1 of Prillingera fragicola. Lineage (NCBI taxonomy): Eukaryota > Fungi > Basidiomycota > Tremellomycetes > Trichosporonales > Trichosporonaceae > Prillingera > Prillingera fragicola. The sequence goes on along the minus strand of BEDY01000008.1, from coordinate 232,606 downwards.
TAGAGCCAGTCAACGTCGGCATATGGAACCATGCTGCTCTGTCAGTTACCTGCAGGAGACAAAAGCCGACTCACTTGTATGGTTTCCAGATCCATGACAAGTCACCGCCGACCATGCTGCGGGGACGGTAGAAGCAGTACCCAGCATCTGTGGGGTGTGTCAGCATTGGTCTCTTAGCTTCTGGTTTATAGGACTAACCCCAAAGCACAATGACAGTGGAGACTGTGAGCCACAGCCGCACCCATCGTGGTGTAGCGTAGGGCATTGTGAGTGTCGTATGAGTGAGTGAGTGAGAGAGTAGTGGTTGTCGGACTCGATTGCCCGACTTTTGTCCACGAGTCGTCGTCCGTCGCGGCAGTGAGCTCGTGATTGTTGATCTCGTCATCTCTCTCGACTTTACTCCAGCCAATTCCAAACCTCGGAAATCAGCCAGCAGCAATGGCGTGCCTACATTTCACGTGCTTATCACGTGAAATACATGTGACATATTTGACTCCGTGTGCTGCCAGGAGCCTTCAGCCAACGGAATCTATTTTTTGTTGCCACCTGGACCAAAGACAAAGACAGTCGCTGGGTGAAGGGTGCCAGCTGTTACGCTGTTACGTTATACACCGTACAGCCAGCAGATCACGAGCCATACCTCCTCCCGCCCTCACCGTGCAGACATCATCACCCTTGCTGTCCTTGTGTCCTTGTGTCCTTCTTGTCATTGTCACATCACCCCTCTCCTACACCGCAATCACCACTCGAACACCCTTGCATTCACCGCCCACAGCCAAATCGATAAACAACCCCTTGCGCAGCACTCGACTCTGCACAACTTTACTCACCACCCCGTGCCTTTGTCCGACGCGTCCATACGCGTCGCGCCGAACAATGTCTTCCCCCGAACCCAAGCGTCTGCAGCGCCCCTCCGAGGCCCTCCCCACCACTGCCGACATTTACAGCGCTCGCCACGGTATTGACGAGGAGACTACCCGTAGACTCCAAAATGTCGGACGCCGCAGCCGTCAGGGTGAGTGTCACTGCAGCAGTGACAAGGTATGCTAACCCACACAGCCGTGTCGATGGGCCGCCCTCTGATGCCGAGCCAGTCGCTTCCCATCGCCTTTCAACCGGGCACCAACAGCCACGCCTTTCTGACGTCTCAGCAGACGTACGAGCACGCCCGCTCCATCATTGTCAAGGAACAGCACCGCGCCCACGAGCTCCAGCCTTTTGGCTCCATGTCCCCCTCTGCACTCGAGGAGGCGGCAGGCGGCTCGTCCTCAAACGTCGACGCGCTCTCCCTCTCCCCCCGCGCCCGCGCAGCCGTAAACCAGCGCCTGCGCTTCGGGCCCGACGGCGAGGTCCGCCTCGAGCGCACGCGCGGACACAAACGCACAGGTGACGCAGACGACAGCGACACGGACGTCGACGACCCCGACACACCCACCCCAGGGACGGGACTCGGGTTCGAGCCCGGACCAGCACTCCCCGGCCAGTCGGGGCGCGAGCCAACCACGCCACTCCCCAACGTGTCGTTTGACTTTCCGCCCGTCTTCACCTCGCCAGCCCTCACGCACCCCGAGCTCTTCTCCGGTCCCGGAGCAGGCGCCATGGGCCCCCCACCCCTCCCAGCGTTCGGAGGACGGGACGTCCGCGGCCTCCCACGCCGCGGCCTCGCCAAGACAATGTCCGCGCCAGTCACACGCATGGGCGCGTGGGGGATGGACGTCGACGTGCCCGCCGCCACCGCCCAGGGTGTTCCTGCACCGGCGGCCGAGGAGGTCGAGGACGGGTTTGACGTCGCCGAGTGGGCTAACAATGAGACGTTCTAGGAGGGTTCGTGGGCGTGGTTGGGGTGCATTGCTTTGTACATAGATATGCGATGGTTTGGCACGACCTGTGGATTGGGTGTTGGTTCTTCGTTGGGTTCCGTGCGGTTTCGTTGGGAGGCAGATTTATTGAGCGGTGCGCGAGTCTGGACCATCTTGCACGTGAACTCCTGCGTACACTGCAGCACTCGAAAGCCTGGGTGGCTCGACTGCAGGAGGCAACTCTGAAGGTGTCCATGTACACTTGGCAAGAAACGGCGTGCGTAGACGAAGCAATGCTTAACAGGCAGCGAGACGAAAGCAATGCATAAACAAGCAAAAAACAGCAGGCACGCAGTAAGGACTATGCACAGGTGATGATATCCACAAGCAGCCACAGCTCACCCCCTTGTGGGCCGGGACCACCAAAGTGTCCTCTTGCCATGGCTAACCTCAAGGCAAAGCGCGGTAGCTACCACCCGAGCCAGCGGGCAATGGCGCCCAGAGCCGAGGGCGCCTCCTCCCTCTGCGGGGTATACTCTACGGCGTCCTCAGCATCCTCAATCTCCGCCAACGCAGGCGACGAAGGTGGGCTAGGCGTGGCATACGCCCTACGACGACGCGGGGCACTGCGCACCTCGCGCCGGGGCGGGGTGCTTGGCGCTTCCCCGGGGTCGGCCAGGAAGACGGCGGGGAGGACAACCTCGCAGTCCGTCGCGGCGTTGTAGGGCGGTGGTGGGCTGGGGCTGTTGCGCGAGTAGTCCATGCGCGCGTAGCGGGGCGGGGTGGCTGGTTCGGCTTCGGTGGGGCGCGGGGGGCTGTCGACTAGGCGGCGGAGGTGGGTTGGTAGCGCGGGGCGCACGACGGGGTAGAAGGGATATTCGTACGCTGGGGGAGAGCCTAGTAGAGACTCGACGGTTATTTCTGCGGCCTCGGTTGTAGGCTCGGAGGTCTCGGGCTGGGCGTCCTCGGTTGGCGAGGCGGGGAGGGAGGGCTCGGCGAGCTCGATGGCAGGAGCGAGTGATGGCGCGGCGGGGAGCTCTGGCACCTGGGCGACGGCCTGGGAGCTGCTTGTCTCTGCCTCTGCAACAATTGTGCGTGGTGGGGTGGTGGTGGCGCGAACGCGGCGGCGGCGTGGGACCAAGGGCTTGGGAGCGGGCACGGGCTCGGGCTCGAGAGTGCGGGGAGGGGTAGTCATGGCACGCGTGCGGGTGCGATCGAGGCGAAGACGCGTGCGGGGCGGCTCGTCGGCGGCATCAGAGCGGCGCCGCGTGCGGCTACACGTAGAAGACTCGGCGGCCTCGGAACGCATCAAAGCAGCCGCGGACGACTCGGCGTGTGCCTCTGCTTCGGGCGACGACCGCAGCGCCCGGCTGCTGCGAGAGGCACGAGCAGCAGCGAGAGCGCGCTCACGACGAAGTCGCTCCTGCGTGTCTCGCTCAGCAATGGCCTGAAGAGCTGCCTCCTGCGCGGCGCGAGCCTCCTCGGCAGCGACGCGGCGAAGCGTCGCCTCCTGTGCTGCCTGCTGCTCAGCTGCTACGGCGACCGAGATATGAGCAGCCTCCTCGGCCGCACGTTGAGTGAGATGGTTCTCGCAGTACGCTCGAGCCTCCTCAGCAGCACGTTCACGAGCGACACGCTTGGCTTGCTGTTGTTCACGACTCTGGACGCGATGGCCCTCCAGAATCGCCGCAAGCTCGGCGACGCGAAGGTGGCCGCGTCGAGCTTGGCGAGCGACAGCCTCCGAGCCACACGACGAAATGGAGCGCTTGTTGGAGCCATCCTCGAGCTCGTCGTCGACACATTCCCAGTCCATCATGTCGTCGTCGTCTGGGAAGAGGGCCTCGACAGTCTCGTCGTCGGTGTACGAGCCGGCCCGGCGGCGGGCACTGCCGCTGGACACGGAGGATGGTGTGGCTTCCCTGGTCGAAGGTGGCGACGAGGTACGTTCGCGGAAACGCTGCAGGAGGGCACGACGGATGCGGTCCGAAGTGTGGCGTGCCACCAGAGACTTGATGTAGGACAAGCCCATCATGGGAGTCGGCTTTGGCACGTCCTCTGCCTTGAACCAGCTGCCAGTAAAGGTGGAATGGTTCTTAGGAAGGGTGGGGGGCACTGGACGGCGAAGTCGGACGCGCGACGGGATTAAAGAAGTCGGCGTGCAGCGGTGGAGACGTTTCTTGGCATTGCCTGCGAGATTGCTAGCGGGCACCTCGCGCAGATGGCGCTTGGCGTCGATGGCCTCCTTACGGTCGCGCTGGTTGGTAGACTTGGGGAGGAAGCGAGCGTACCGCTCGCGGGTCTCGCGAACGAGGGGTTCGGCTCGACCAGCCCGGCGCTTGGGAATTGCCTGGTGCAGATATGAAGCGGGCGTAATAGACATGAAGAAAGGCACTGGACTCGGTTCGCCGTCAGACACACTGGCCATGGACACATCCGAGTCATTGACTGGCTCGTCCACAACCACAGGCTCCAGAAGCGTTGGTGCCGCTGCAAGGTATGGACGGTGCCTCTTGGCAGGCGTTGGCGATGGCGGGGTGCGGGAACGCTTCATGGGCTCGGCGACAGGCGTGACGTTAGACCAAGCCGAGTGCCTGGCCGTTGGAGTGGTCGTGGTTGAGGATGACTTGGTGGGTGTCTCGTCACGGAAAGCAACAACCGCCACAGGAGCAGGAAATCCCGAGGGACTGGAGAACGAGCTCATGAAATCGACCGCAGACGACGAGCCAGCCCCCGGTGGCGAGGAGTTGAAGAGCTCGGAGCTGATCTGCTGCTCGTCACGCTCGCTGCCAGACGGAGAAGCAGGGACCAGCCTGTGGCCTATCTTGGCAGCCATGCGCTCCAAAGTCTTGAACACCTCTGGCCTTGAGGCATCAGAGTTGATGGCATCCCAGCGGGGGTGGTTGGCATCTTTGAGTGCTTTGCTGAGGCGCATACGTTCACGCCGCTTGCGTGCACTGTCCTTTCGAGACTTGAGTGCGAGTGGTGAAGACAGCTCCGAGTCACTGTCACTCGTAAGTTGAATATGGCGACGAGCAGGACGGGGAGTGGTTGTCACTTGTGGAGGCGAGGACGGTACCTCGGTTACATCGAGCAGACTCGAGGACACGGCCTGCTCATCCTTTTCGTCATCTGCCTCCGCATCCGAAGCGGAGCTGGTCGCCTGGAGACAAGCTGTTAGAGTATGCACAACAATGAGCGACAGCAACCACCTACCAAGCTGTCGATGCAGCGCGTGATCGTGCGAATTGATTCAGTAGGTGAGACAATGCGGCGAGGGTCGCGGAGCTGCAGCGAGCTAGGCATCTTTTGATTACGTGTCAGTAGGGTCATTTCCCGGTTCTCAAAACCACGCCAGGCTCACTCGGCGCTCTGCCCTGCGATCTCCCCTGCGACGCGGAAGGTAGGGTTTGACAAGAGTCTTGGATGGGGGGCGAATAGGCCGCTTGGAGTCGGCTTGCACACCGCGCCAGACACCGTACTCGCGCGGGTCGACAGCCTTGCCTTTACGGCTGGACATCCAGGCCTGGATGGGGGAGGATGGGGTTTGGGCCAACGAAGCTTCCACATCGTCGTCAGAATCGGCTTCGCCTTCCTCGACTTGGTCCTCGAGAGCACTCAGGCTGGTGCCGAGCTCGACATCACTCGACGTCACGTCCGTGTCGGACGACGACCCTTCCTGGTCGCGATAAGTGTGAAGGCTTGGGAGGAGATTTCCCAAGCCTAGCTCTGCGACTTTGCTTTGGATCTTGGGGCCTACAAGGCGACGAGAGACGCGAAGTGGTGGAGAGAGTGATGGGGAGGTGGATGGGGAAGGTGGTCGCGCTCGCTTGAGGCCAGGCATCTTTAATGAAGAGCCCCCTGTGAGGTTGACAGGGAGACTTGAGAAAAGAGATGTTGTCTTGCACTGCGGTGGATGGGAAAGAACAATGCACAAAATCGCCAGCACCAGTCTTCGGCGGCGAGAATTGCTCTGGCGGAGACGGTAGGTGGGCGAACAAGGCTCTCGTTGACTTTGGTAGGATGTTGTATGAGGATCTCAGGGAAGGCAAGGAGAGGTACGGCTCAGGGTCACACTTACGCACACTAGGTGAGATTGCCACGTGAGGGGCGGTATAGTTGCCGGTTCTGGAAGTTTAGATAGGAATCTGTCAACCGGAAGTTGGATCTTGGAGACTGATTTTGGAAAGGGTGTATATGTGTACAGCGTGTATAGACAGGCTCGTGTGTACAGTCATGCACACTGCTCCAGTGATGAGGACCAGGCAAGTCCTGTGTATACACGCGCTCAGCGTTGACTGCCACAGCTGCCGTCTGTGATCTGCCCTTGCTCTTTGGCTGTCACATTCCCCAAGGGGCAACCTGCTATCAATCGACGCGTAGCCCAAAAGAGGAAACTGGTCAGGAAATGCAGGACATTGGGGTATTGGGAGCAGTTGACGTCAGCTAGACGGCAGGTTTCGATGTCAGTGTGGTTTCTGTTTGGTTGCTCTGATAGCTCTAGTGACCTTGCAGATGTACAAGGGTGGCACTAGCGTGGCGTACAGCGTACAGCGTTGCTGGCTTGCAAGAAACTAAAACGCGGCCGAAGCTTGGGCATCAGAAGCTTGATCTGGCTGGGCGTGCAGGCACAAGAAACTAGAAGCCGTTTGCTGAAGTGGCGCCACGCGATTGGCATTGACGAATTGCGATATTCTTGTGAATTTGGTTGTGCGTTCATGCTGCGAGGGCGATGTAGTGATAAAGTCATGCGTGTGAGGAGCTGTACCAATATACTGGCCGGCACCGTTGAGGGTGTTCTTAGTAGCGGGCTGAGTGGAGTGGCACAGGCGCGTAACACAGTAATCAGTGAAGGATATTCCTGTTAAATTATTAATTTTCCCAACTCTGGATGTTATCCCACGTCCACATACGCAACCAGCTCGAGGGTCCACATCGCGAAAATGGCTGACATGCCACTGTTGCAACGAAGCTCTGGTCTGGTGTTGCCCTCCCGTCACACACCAAGGACCTTCCTGAACAATTGAATAGTCTCTCATGAAAGAAGAGTTATCAAGCTACATCAGTGGTTGACCTGCCGTCGCAGGTACCAACACAATCCTTTACAGGAAGCAGACGGTCACATGGATACCCGTGAGCGCTTCCAAGTGGCGCTGGCGGATCTTTGCGTTTCCAGTCTCCCTCTTAGCGCCGGCTCTATTCCAATGGGTCGCACAAGCACCTACTACCATACCAAGGACCTGCCGCCCGTTACACTGCAGCCACCAACAGCCATAGAACTGTATCCCATGCATATTGCAACCAGTGTCCTCTACGTTGCACTTAAACATCCCCAAACTTCTCCACAGGCCCAGTAAGCCAGTCAGCCTTGAGCCGCCCCTCCTCAACGCGCACAACCACGACATCCTCAATCCTCACGCCCAGACCACGCACACTCTTGTCCCCCAGCTCCGAGCCAGCCGGGATATACACCCCCGGCTCGAGCGTAAACGAGTGGCCCGACAGGACTGGCCGCTCGCCCAAAGGACCCTGTACGGCGTACGGCGCCTCGTGGCCCTCGAGCCCGATCCCATGGCCGAGGCGGTGGGTGAAGACCTGGTAGTCGGGCTTACCCCCGCGCTGGGGCGGGACACCGAACGATGCCATCCCCTTCTTGATCTCCTCGCGCGCGCGGTCGTCGAGCCATGAGAAGAAGGGCGGCTCGTCCTCGTCAGTCCGCTGGAGGATGTCGGCCGGAGCGCGCTGGGCGTCGCGCACAATGTTCCAGACCTTCTTATGCGCGTCGCTGATCTCCGAGTCGGTGACGGGAAAGGTACGCGTAATGTCCGCGAGGTAGCCGCCCCAGCGGCCGCCGGCGTCGATGAGGACCAGGTCAGACTTGCCCAGCTTGCGATCAGTGCCCGAGCCGTGGGGGAGGGCGGCGTTTTCTGGCCCGTCAGAAAAGTCAAACGTGTTTACCCACCGCCAAAGAGAATCAAAGCGCTGTTCTGCGTGAGACCAGTCTTGGCCATCTCGGCGTAGAGAATCTCGCGTGTTTCACTCTCGCGAATACCGACGTGCATCTTCGCGCGCGTGTGTCGGATCGCATGCAGCGTAAACTGGTTGGCGCAGCGCATGAGCCCAATCTCGCGTTCGTCCTTGCGCTCCCGCAACGACGCGACGGCTGCCTCAAGCCGCACGTCGAGCTGTGGGTCGGAGCCGCGCTTGAGCTGGGCGGCACGCAGGCCGGCAGAGATAAAGTTGCGCACCGGCGCGTCGAGCGCGAGCTGGACATGCCCACCGAGGTGGTCCAGGAGCGCGGCGTAGGGCGAGTCAGACTCGGCCCACGTCACCCAGGTGACCGCTTTGCTCACGTCGTCGGGAAGATGCAGAAGCCGTGCGCGAGCTTCCTCAAAGGCGGGGGTTAGGAGGATAATATCAGAAGATGCCTCGCCGGTGACAGCGTCGGTGCCGCCGACGACGGCGGCGAGGAAGGGCCGCTCAGAGGGCTTCCAGACGCCGTTTCCAAACCCCCCGAGAAAGTACTCGACCGAGGGGCCGGGTTCGGCAACCCACACTGACCGCCGGCCAGTCTTGCCCAGGACGTCTTGAAGACGCGCCAGGCGCTGGGTGTAGAGCGAAGCGGGCTCGTCGAGGAGGTCTTTGCAGGCTTTCACAAACTTGGGATCGAGGGGCGGGACACCCGATCTGGATGGCGAATGGAGCGCGTCTAGAAGGTGGTTGCGCGGGGCGACGGGTGCGAGGCCGAGAAACAGCAGGGACGTAACCACAAAGATGAGCACTGCTGGGAACCACGAACGCTTGAGTCGCACCTGTTGGGTCAGCTCAAACCACTCGGCCAGGACGCACAGGCTCGTAAGCTAAAGGGAGAATGGACTCCTTGCTACCCTGCCACTCCTTCTCTTCCTTGGAGGGCATGTGTGCTGGCGGCACGGAAGGCGCGCGCTCGGGAGGGATTGCGATAAGGCCCATCGTGACCTGTTTAGCCGACTTGGACCGCACAACTGGAGTCTCGCGGGAGACAAAAATATCGTCGTGGAGATGATGGGGGATGCAAGTGAGCAATGGGAGGCGCGCCGAGGCCCCAACGTTAACGTGTCCCATTGTGCGGCCGTGAGGATTGTGTCAAAGTTAGGTGTTAAGCATCATGATGACGCCCGACCGCGTGATCCTCATCGGATGAAACCGAAAGCCTCCGCTTGTGGCTGAGCTCACGTAACAAACAATGCATTCAAACGGCTCTCGATAGCTCAGTTCGTAGAGCGTCGGACTTTAACTGTTTTCTTTATAGCGATCCGCAGGTCCTGTGTTCTGCTGTGCTGCTGTGCTGTGAGCCAAGTCGAGAGACATTTTTTGATTTCCTGCGCCATTGAATGCATCATGTTTGATGGCAGCTACATGTTCTCCAGGTACTGATCCACCTTTCTATCAAAGCACATTTTGCGGTTCAAGACTTGTGGGACGAGTGAGAGACGATCTTGGATTGTGAGCGATTGTCACGATAGTTCGGCTTGTCTCTCAGAAGTCCGTCTTCCTTCACGTAAGTGGCCGTCTTGCGTCACCCGTACCTACAAGATCGCCGCCAAGGGGCCAAGAGCGCTGCCCACCTCTGTGGGTCCATCTGCGAACCTGATAGGATGCATAACCACGGCCATTGAAGACCGATGGGACGTAACGGACCTGCACATGGGTTAGATGGAGGTCGCCGCGATGTTAAAGGATGTGGCACTGCAATGACCCCAGAACGAAATTCACGTCCACACACGTTGCTGCGACCTTTTGCGCCTCCAGAAGCATGTCTGTGCAGAGCTTGGACACCTGACTACCGCAGTGTGGCAGTGGTGCGTGCATGGCCACATCGAGAACGGGTCCTGACTAATGTCTGAGCCAAGGCACACTTGCCATCTCGAGACCGCTTGCACATTACACCGCCAGTGTCTGGAACAGGGGTTAGCTGTACCTCCAGCGAGAGAGCACCTGCAGAGAGAGAGCGGAGCCACCCTGCATCTTTCGTCGCTACCATCCAGCCAAGTGATCGGCGGGCCGCAAAGTGCACCTCAATGTGCGACTGGGATTCTGCTCCGGCGCCGGGACAGTAGAAATCTCGGCCCGGCACGTGTACATGATCAAACCTGTGTTCCTGCGGCGCCGAGCCGGGGGTGCGGGGTTCTCAGGGCGGTTCGCCGGTTCGGGATGGGGAAGCAGAATGGCGTGGCAGCTGCTGAACGTCTCGGGAGATCCTCGCGTGCCAAGTGGCATTCCAGTCACATGATGAGCAACACAGGATCCAAAAGGACGGCAAGAGTGTTAGATTTCCCGCGACGACAGGGCAATGGATCTGGGAATTACCCCATGCAAGTAAGAGGTACATGAGTGCGCAACTCTTTTGACACGAATGGACTGCGACAATTCGAATTTTCTTGCGTAAGAATCGTTAGGCAAGACTTGCAAAGTTACACGACGACACAACGCCAAAGGCGCCGGATAGCCGAACTTCATTGCCGGCCAGCCAACGAAAAGCCAGCAACTTGAGTGTAATCCCCCACTCGGCCACTTTGGATTTTGGATTTTTGGACTTTTGAAATGTATACAGGGAAAGGACAGTGGGCCCCAGAGGGTCAACGGCCCCGAGGCCGCCGGATACGCAGCAAGTCAGATCCACTGTTACGTGACAAGCAATGACGCCGTGAGCATGGACAATGGCGTGCAGCTCGTTCAGAGTGTCGTACAGAACAAGTTGGGTATCGCTGGCTTGGTGGGTACGAGGCATTATGCATCAACGGCCGGTACCTGATCTTCCGGACGCAATTGTTTAGGTGGGTCCATTGTGCACAAAGAGCACAAGGTTGAGGCCGCCCACGGCTTTGGCTTAGGGAACCGGGCCCGAACGGCGCAACGGTACGAGATCCAACTGCCACCTGGCCATTAGGACCAAAGCAACATTGGGTGACACGAAAACGTTGCGGGTGAATTTGGAACGTTTGAGAGCCAAATGACACGCTCTATTGTTATCATGTGATTAGGAAAAAGATTGCGACAGGTGCCCAAGTACAGTAGTAGTGTCTACGTTGCACAGGTGTGGGACCTGCGCGCGTCGACAGGCGTGGGTCGTTCCTGTCTGACTTGCTCTTGCACGGAACTATATGCTGGAGCCGGCAGCGGGCCGACGGGGCGGCGCGCAAAGTCGTGGTTGGTTGATCCATGGACACGCAGAGGATGCTGCTGCTGCTGCGAGTAGAGAGAGGCCAAGGCCCAAAAGGAATGGACCCCGCTCAGGGTGGTGTCGAATTGAGACCTGCCTGCCCCTGCCTCCACCCCCGGGCTGCCCCCAGTTGCCAACGATCCGAACCCCACCTTGTGCCCCCCTGGCTGGCCGGCGCTGCCTGGCTGGCTGGCGCTGACTGACGCATGGCCGCCGACTGCACACTGTTCACGCCCAGACGACCAACTTTCTTCAAGCCCAGCCAGTCACCGTGCGTCTCCTCCATTGTTCTCAACCCCACACTCATTCACCACTCTACATCACCACTCTTCACACCACCACCACAGATCAACATCTCTTCAACACGTACGTCCCACATCCCTCCCCCAAGCTCGCCACCCTTTCACGCGTGCACGGCCACCACCTCGTGGTTCTACCGACACCGCCCACCAAAGCCGCGTCTCCCCCTTCCTTCCATGCTGACTTATTAAGCCACCCTATCTCGAGCACCCCGTGCACCGTAGCAAGAACATGGCCCCAGTGGCCACATCTTCATTCAACCAATGGCGCTCGCCGCCCCCGGCGGCCACGCCGGCGCTCGAGGTGAGTTTCTTGTGGGCGGGCAGGTGGAAATATCGTTCCCGAGGCGGTGTGCGCCACGAGTTGCCGCCGCTGTTGTCTGGCTGGAAAAAAGTCTAGCCACCACCCATTCAACAATCTTCATCACATTCGCCCGCATTGCATAGCACAAAGCTGACAGTGTCCTCCTCCCCATCATTCACACCCCGCCTGCATTACTTCTTTCATCATCCTTTCATCCGCTGCCGGAAATATCCTCTGCCCACTCTCCCGGTCCACGACGCGTCTCTGAATTCCGGGCCGAACTTTTGTTCCTACCCAAACTCTTTCATTCTCTGTCAACATCAACTCATGCAGCCTGTCGACCTCCCTGCAAACTCGTCGCCGCGTTCCAACGCAAAGGCCGATCTCCTGCACCCTAGCTTCTTGCCCCCTTGCGAGCACGCCAAAGAGGGAGGCGAAATGCACGCCCACGCCTTTGGTGAGTGCCGAAGAACAAAGGGCGCACCTGCTGCTTCGGAGAAGCTTTTGTTGCCTTGGCTATCAGTTTGCTAACTCAACGCAGACCTTCTGTCGCTTGCTGGCGGCAACCCTTCGTCAAAGGACGGCGTCGACGCTTCCTCAGTCCCCCCGACTTCTTATCTCTCGAGCTCGAGGCCATCAAACGGCACCAACGGCGGAATCACGTCCCCCGCGCCCCCCAAGGCGCGTCGCATGAGCTCGTCCACTGCTGGTGCGCTTGGTCGCGGCAAACTGGGTCTCACTGGCATGGACACAGTCAAGGAGTCGTGAGTGGCAATAGTGGTTGCGAGTACTGACGGACAGTCGTCCGACCCTGAGCTCGTCACTCTCGAGTGGTGCGCCCATCCCTGGACGCCGATTGTCAAACGCGGCCGCCAACGGCTCGCCCCAGCTCTTTGACTTTACCAAGACTGACCGTCGCCCATCGTCCGGGCGCACCAACAGCCGATCAACGGTCGTCGCTGCTTCTCTCCCGAGCCGCGGAATGGTCAGTGGCGCGGTCCGTGGCGTGCAACCCCCTCCTGCCGTCCAGGACGACATGGAGCTTGACATGGAGTTTGGCGGTGATGACGATGACGAGGGCTCCGGTGGCCGCAGCGGCAGTGCTGAGCTTGACATGGACATGGATGACGATGGCGAAGTCAAGCCCGAGTGGGAGAAGCTTGCCCTGGGCACGGGCTCTGGTGGCATAAAGGGACGGAGGAAGGGCATGGTCTTCAAGTGCGAGAGCTGCGCCAAGGTGAGAGTGACGTCGATTCTTGTCACGAACCATCACTGACTGTGTGTAGGAGTACCGCCACCCCAGTTGTCTCGTCAAGCACCGCTGGGAGCACAGCCCCCACTGGCGCGAGCCCACGCAGATTAGCATGAGCAAGCACCAGCAGGTGCAGATGCTTGAGGCTGCTGCTATTCTGGCCCACCTGGACCCCAACATGGGTCGGTCGCTTCCCACCGACAAGTCGCTTTGGCCTGCCATGCTGTCTCCCCAGGGCGACCATGCTCAGCTCCGCTCGGCCAAGTCGGCAGCCCGTGACCTCCCCGGTGTTCTTTCGCCTCCTAGTTCCACTGCTCCTCCTCTGACTCCCTCGTCGCTTCGCGAGGTTGTCAGCTTTGGCAACGCCAAGGAGCGCAAGTCAAGCCCGGGCTCAGACTCGACTTCGTCGCTGGGCAATGTTTCCGAGACGTACTCTGGTTCGTCACCGAACCCCAACTCGCTGGGCTTGAAGCCCAACGGCCACTCACGCCCCGTCGGCATCAACGACCGTCGTTCGTCAGTGTCCTCTGTTCCTGGGCCGACCACGCCCCGCTCGCTTGGTTCGCTCCCTGACATGAACGGCCTTCACTTTCACACTGGCTCGACCCCCACAGCCGGCACCAGCCCTCTGCCCAACCGCGGCCACCCCCTGTCGCTAGGCGCTCGTGCCGGCATGATTGGTAACGGCATGTTTGGCTCTCGCGTCGTGTCCAACATCAAGATGCCCGACTCTGGCCTTCGCGGCGGAGTGGCCGAGGACGACGAGGACGAGCTCGAGTACGGCGGCCGTCGTCTCGGCAAGTCGTCATCAGAGGAGGCGGATGAGAGGCGGCGCGACGACGAGAGCGGCTTCGAGATTGACAACATGGAGCTATAAACCGGCCTGTCTATTTGGTCCCAAGTACCCAGCCTCTGCTGTAATCACTCGACGCGTCGCTCCCTGCCATATATTCCGCTACCTCGACGTCGCTCGCGCGAGTTGTACAAGTGTACGAGGACGAGAAGAGCCTGCACCGCAGGCTGGAGGTGGCAGCTGCCAAAGGGCAGCTGCATGTCGTACCCGTTGAAGAAGTTAGAAGTAAACCAACCAACAAGCCATTCAAATTCAACCAATGCATGATGCCGTTGAACAATACAGTGCCACTGTCACAGTGCCACACTGACTACCAAGGCCATGGACCCATGTGGCATGTCTTACAAACACGCAGGGATTAGACCAAGCCACCGAATGCCGAGGAGATACACCTGACCACGAGCCAGTTACGAGAAGCAAAAAGTTGCGCCGCCGTCGCAGTCGACGCCCCAACCGCGGCAGTCCGAGCGCTCGGTCCAGTGTAGCTCAACCAGTCAGCAGCCGGCGCGATCAGACCTCTTTTCCTCGTGCCGTCGCACTATTCTAAAACACTCCAGGCATGCGCACCATGCACCATGCGTGCCACGCACCAGGCGCACCATGCGGCGCACCTGCGCTGCATCTCTGCGGCATGCAAGGCGTCGCATACGGCACAGCCTAATCGGTTATCTTCTGGTTCCTGTGGCGTCTTCTTCTGGTTGGTGGAAGCTTTCCTAATCGCGCGTGCTTGGTACGTAGCTACGGGGGGAATGACGCAAGCATGGCGAGCCGTAAACTCCTCCGAAAGATTGTTTGACCGCGGATAATTGGCCACGACATGATGCATGGGTGCGAGAACGCTGCCTTGCAGAGTGTACACGCTGTGTGATGGAGACGTTTGCGTTATTGACCAAGACGAACTTTGTGCTGGGCGTAGACGGACCCTGAAACCTGCACCCAACAGGAGTGTCTAGGGCGCAGCTTAGCGTGAAAATGGGTCACACATTAATAAAAATTCTGAGCCAACGACAAACATTGCTGCAGTGTGGCACCTTCCTTCGACATCTTCGTCTCTACATGTCTGTTTCGACGTCCACATCTTCAGAAAGTGTTTGTGAAAGAAAAAGAATGTCTCTCGACTGTGAGTCGAACACAGGACCTGCGGATATATAAGGAAACAATTACAGTCCGACGCTCTACCAACTGAGCTATCGAGAGATTGTTATTACGATAAATTGACCCCAGACCAATACCTGGTGGACCCGGCCGAAGACCCCGATTCACCCGGCTTGACTGACTAAGCTCGTCAAGGGCCACATCCAAACTCAAAAAGAGTAGTCAGCAACGCGCGAGTACAGCGTCCCATGGCGTGTCCACGGAAATAGGGTCCTCGCGGCCAAGACAATGCCGTCGACGGGAACTGGTCGACCGTTGCGAACAAATCGACCGTTGCGAACAAACTGGTCTCCAAAGACAAGCACGGGGCTGTAAAACTGATCAGAAACTCTCCGCGTTATCTCGGTCGACAGAATGGCAGGGTACATTTGTGTCGAGAGACGCGCTGGATATTCTGGCGTTTTTTCTTCTTTTCTTTTGGGCCGCGCATCAATCATCGGCCGGCGCTTCCTCTCTCTCCGTGCTGCACTGTAGATGCCCCTGCACTCCTGCCCTAACGACGTCAGAATCCAGTCAGCTCGCAGGCCGAGCCAGGGAACACGTAATGGGCAAATCCGATTCACGTCCGAGACGGCGCGACGGAAGTATTAAAGTCGATAGAATCCCATTTTCCATTGTCCCTTCCTCAGTCGCCAACGTCGTTTGTCTTTGACTACATTCATCCACCATCACAATGTCTGCCCAGATTCAGAAGCCCGCTCCGTAAGTCAACCTTTGCATCGCCTGCAAGCTTGGAATAGCTCGCCGCCATGCATCCGACCTAGTAGACACTCGTCGCTGACCCTTCTAGCGCCTTCGCTGGTACCCTCGTCAAGGACGGCGCGTTCGAGGAGATCAAGCTTGCCGACTACGAGGGCAAGTGGGTCGTCCTCTTCTTCTACCCCATGGACTTTACCTGTAAGTCGAAAAACACGCGTTTTCGGAAGAGGAGGAGCCCACACATCGACCCTCACATGACGCGCTCCAGGTGAGCGCCTCGTGCACGTCGGTGTGTCGCGCGTCGCTTCTGCCCATGTGCTTGTGCCACATCCACCACATTTACACGCGCTAACCCTTGCAGTCGTCTGCCCCACCGAGATCCTCGCCTTCAACGCCGCTCTTGAGCAGTTCAAGGCCATCAACACCGAGCTCATTGGTGTCTCGACCGACTCGGAGTACACCCACCTTGCCTGGGCCCAGACTCCCCGCAAGGACGGCGGCCTCGGCCCCGACCTCCACCTCGGTCTCCTTGCCGACCGCAACCACGCTGTCTCGAAGGCTTACGGCGTCCTCCTCGAGGAGGAGGGTATCGCTCTCCGCGGCACCTTCTTCATTGACCCCAAGGGCACCCTCCGCGCCGCCCACGTTCACGACCTCCCCGTCGGCCGCTCGGTCGAGGAGACTCTCCGTGTCGTCAAGGCCTTCCAGTTCACCGACGAGCACGGTGAGGTCTGCCCCGCCGGCTGGGAGGAGGGCAAGGACACGATCAACACCGACGACGCGTCCAAGTACTTTTCGAAGCAGTAAGCTTTCTACCCACCACACCCTTTGCCCCCCACCACACCCCTCCCCTATAGAGAGTAGAAGGCAAGGTTTAGACGCGTGAAGAGTGGAGCAGCGCCATTTTAAGGTGCTGTTCTGATGGAGTAATTGCCGTTGCACGGGCGACAGCTAGCCCTCGGTTGCACATGGGCTTGCGTGTTCAGTTCAGAGCCTCTTGGCTGCAGTTCAACCGCGCATTCCAGAACGGGAGCGTTCCAGAGCGTGAATCCACCATCTCCAATCCCTAGCCCCTGCTATTGCCCAGCCCCTGCAATCCCTGGCGTTATCAGTAACCCCAGCCCCCCCCGTTCGCGCCCGTCAGTATCAGAAATCCAGTCACTGACGTATGGCAGCGCAAGTGACGACGCCAATGGCACAAAGCGAAAGGAGCCCGGTTCGGCCGAGAAGCCCAACAAGCGCGCCAAGGCATAGAAAAAAGTTGGACATGTGCGATATTTCGGTAATGCGGGGCCTCGAGTGGGGACATCCTGTCGTTCCGTAGCCTATGCAGTGCCTGTGTTGTAGTACGAGTACATTGGGTTGGTTGCGTGAGCAAACTATGCGTTCTATGAGTGCTGTTCCTCCACCTCTTGCCGGTCGTTGAGTTCGCCTTGCGCGCCTGCCTTCGTGCTATTGTTTGTCCGAGTCTCTTCATTAAGCTTCTTGCGTCGGATATATCCTGGTTGGTGTCGCAAAGTCGACATCGCAGGAAACCTTCCTCCAGCGAGCACGTCCTCATCCAGGTTTACGTAGCCTCCTAGTCGAGCATCTCTTCCTGAATCTTCTCAATCTTGGCGGTCTGGGCCGGAACGGGCACGGCAACAGGCTCAGCAGCTGATTGTCAGTGAGTCTTCGACATTGTGGACAACTCACCAGTGGCAAATGGTGTCGAGGGCGTGAGCATGACCTTGACAATCTCCTCGGCAGAAACCAAAACACGCTTGCACACAGTTCCCCATGCAGCAGAGCTAACCGAACCTGCATGTCAGTTGCGGTCCACACTGTCGCGACCTACCCTTTGGTGCGCTGGGGAAGCGGAGAATCCACGCGACAGGACCAGGAACCCAACCGCTGGGAAGCCAGAAGACAGGCTGCTTGCGGTACCACCAAACGAGAATAAGCTGGGCTCCGGTAGTAGCCACCCAAATGACAGTGCTAAAGCGCATGGCAAAGTTCGAACGGGCCGAGGTCAAGATAGTATCTGGGAGCGAGGTCAGTCGCTAGCCTCATGGGTCGCCTGTACACGCACTCGTCTTTTCAAGCTCCGCAAGGCTCTTGTCAACACCGCGCCTCAGCTTGGCCCACTTGGCAAACTCATCCTGGGACGAGGTCTTTGCGAGCTCGGCCTTGTCCTCGAGGACGCGTTGACGAAGACGCCGCTGGTCCTTCTGAGCTTTGGTGAGGAAGATGCGGGTGTAGGTGGCAAACGCTGCCTCCTGGAGAACCGACTTGCCGACCCATGCGACGATCTGGGTCAAGAGGACCACGCAGAAGATGATGACGGCCAGATTGGGGTCCGCCATGGTGAACGATGTGGATGATGTCTGTCGGTGGTGGAGGGTTCCAGATTCCATCATCATCTCCATATCGTCCTCGTGGGAAATGCTTCCGTGGCATGAGGGCATCGGACAAAATCAGAAAATATCAAAAGAAAAATCCACGTGGCTCCTATCATCTAACCACTCCGCCCACGTAAAGGCGTGGCCCACTCTGTTGCGCACAAACAACAGGTCACATCTCGAAAGCAAGACTTGACGGCATTATTCCAATACCACCACTCTCACAGGCCATCTGCTGCGCAGGCCACAACTCACGCGACATCTACGACACCCCGCGACACGCGCACATACGTTGCAGCACCCATGGCCTCTCGGTCAGGGGCGCGCACACCAAGTCGTGCCGTCGCAGAGGCATCGTCGAGCAGTAGCCGAGTGGCCAAATCCAATGGACCAACCTCGGCGCGCAAGCGGACAACGGCGACGGATGAGGATGCATCCGGAGATCATGCTGCAAGGAAGAGCAAGGTGCGTTCACGCTGCTGTCGTCTGTGGAGGCGAGCTCACGTTGCCAGAAATCACGTAGCGGCTTCAACCCACGACCCATCGCAGAATCATCAGTTGCGGGCTACGACGAAGGAGACTTGGATCTGCCGCCACCACCCCCATCCGAGCGTAAACCTGCGCGCAGGCGAGAATCGACGCACGCCAAGCTTGCACGAGTAGCATCACCAGCGCCCTCACGGGCGGCAGCGCAGTTGATGCCTGGGAGCGACTCTGAGGATGATGGCACAGGCAGGACGCGTGCTGAGAGCATGTTTAACCCCAGTGCGCGTGCTTCAGTCAAGCAAGTGCACAACTTGTCGTTCAAGAAGGCCAAGCGACCTCGGCCGTCTGCAGCACCACCACCCTCACCTGGCCAGCCATTGATAGCCCACAGTCGATCGCGGCGAGAATCCAGGAGGGCTCGGGTTTCTATGCGGTACGGCGAGTTTGAAGACTCGACCGAGCCATTACGTGTTGAGAATACGCCTGTGACGGTCAAGAACCGCGACTTGAGAGACGCACGGCGGCGAGAGTCTTTGGGGAAGCGAGGCCAGCGTGCGAGCTCCAGTTTCGGACGAGGAGGCGATGGTGAGCTAAGGTGTATGGTACCCGGCTAACATGTAGTATACCCTCACCCAGACGTTCCGTCTCAACACTTTTACAAGCACTTTGATTCTACTGCCTCGGAACCCGTCAAGGCAAAGTGGCTCATTGCGTGGTGCGCAAGGCGAGCACTCGACGAGACCATTGGCACTGGGACAAGAAAGGGCAAGCAGCGCGCTGCCAACCCCGAGATTGCCGAGGTGGACCAAGTGCTCAATGACGTTCTCGACAACTTTGTTAGCCGGCTGCCCAAGATGGAGGCCAACGTGTACGGTCCCATCGAGTCAAAGGAGCAGGTAGGCATTCCTGTCAAGCCGAATCCCAAGAATGTCGAGAACCGCGCACGAGAATCCAGAGACACTGCAAGGATTAAGAGGTGCGTGCGACTGAGCGACTGCCACTGACAAGTCAGGATGAAGGCAGAAGATCGAGACTGGGGACGCATCGTTGCCAACGCCAATAAATACCAGGACGAGGCAGTAGCCGCCATTCGCATCAAGAAGGAGATCAACGAGCCGCCAGAGATGTCTGCTGCAGACGAATGGTTCCAGCAAGCGCTTGATATGGCCGAAGAGGTTCTTGCGTCCTCTGGCGACATGGATATTGGCACTGCGGCCGACTTTGAAAAGGTCGAGTACGAGGTGGACACGCTTCGTCAACGCACTCATCGTGCGCGCCAGTACACTCTGCAAAGTGGTCGCTTCCTCAACGGCATATTTGCCTCACTTTCCAACGACTTGCGAGCCCGCGACGGCGAACGCACCGGGCTGCCTCCCACCGACTCGGACGCGCCCGACACTGTGGCCCTTCTCACAGCAGCAGGCTCCTCCAGCAACCAACACGCCACACGGCCTGACCCCTTGGCCATGCTCCGGGCGTTGGCTGCGGCGGATTCGAATCCCGACGCCGTTACCAAAGCGGCAGGCGTGGCGCCAGTTGCGGCGCGGACAGTGGCCATGACGCCCGGCCGGCCAGGGGCGACCCCTCGGCGTCCTGCAGCATATGGCCGAGGGACTCCTGCGGCCAAACGGTAGACTCTTGGGTGATATTTCTAGTTCGTATTTTTGCTCCTTCTTTTTAGCGGTTCTGCGATGCAGCTATTCTATGCTTCTTCGTTTATACTATGTTCATTCTGCATGCATGAGGTGGCGGGGTTGAGTGTGAACGCTACAGGGGCGACCTTGTTGTTGTTGTTGTTGACGTACGCTGACGGCGCCGGAAGCAATACGGGTGTGAAGTGCGACTGGGCGGCGGCCAGTTCGGTGTTCCTGCCCCGCAGCCACTCCTCCATTTCAACAGTGCACTCTTGGTCCAACATCCCACCGATACACAGCCATGGGGTCTCCTCAGCACCTGCGATAAGCCGAAACTCGATCACGAGCATTCACAGGACCTAGGCCAAGCGTCAATTGCATACCGGTAGCCGACCCCTTTCTGCTCTGGCCACAATGGACAACACCACGCAATTCTCTGGGGGCGACCCATACCTCCAGTTCCAACCGACTTTCGCGTTTACCTTCCCTATCCAACTACTCCTCAGCGGCATTACCCTAACCCTCTTGGTGATGCTGCTTATACATCTGCTCTGTGAGTGGGCTTGGGGCAGGCGTCACAGCAAATTGCCCGCTTCCGCCACCCAACTTCTCACGATGCTGACCCATCCAGTTACGACCCAGTATCACTACCCTCTCGCGCCGCTCAACTATTGCTTGCAACTTTCAAGTATCATTGCAGTGCTTCTAGGAGTGTCGGTTCGCATCGGTCTCATCCTACACCAGGCCGCGCAGCGGGCAGACCAGTGGCCATACGGTCTCGACTACATCTCGACCCCTGTACCAGGCGATGAGTGGAATACAGGCGAGGAAGCCGCCTGGTATCTACTCCAGGCCATTTGCAACGGTCTTGCCAACGTATGTACAGCCCTGGGACGCGGCGCTGACAATCAGATTACCCACATCCAGTTCCTGACTCTACTCTATCCCTCGCGCACAGAAGCGCGGCTCATCTTCTTGGCACTTGGTGAGCTCCACTAGCTTGCGTCTCGTCTAACCATCGCAGGCCCTCTGGCTGTTGCTGCATCCGCGCTCTACTTTACACGACTGTCGAGCAGCATCACTGTTATCGACCTTGGAGACGCCATCCGCAATGTTTTCACCTCGTGCCTGCTTCTCATCTTCTCGCTCTCGCTCTGCATTTGGGGGTTCCTCGTGAACCGCCGCCGAGCCTGGCGTCTTGATGGTGGTACAGGCGTGTTTGGCGCTGGCGCCCTCATCCTCGCCTTTGTCACTACGGCGTCGTCGTTTGTGGCCGTCAAGGAAGAAGGCATCGACTGGCTCCACGACCTCATCTGGGCTGCCGTTCTGTGGCAGACATGGCTCGGATGGTGGTGGTGGGTCGGTGCAGGCATGGGAATTGGCGAGGTGGAGGACCTTATGGAACGTGCCCTTCGCAAGAGGCGGAAGGCTGCTCGCCGCGCACACCGCCAGGACGTCATAAACGGGGCCTCGGCCAACCGACGCCACCAGACTTCGATGGCTGGCATGGCAAAGGCTGCTGGCAACGCCGCAGTCGGCTTTGCGTCTGGCGTGTCATCCTTCCTTCCTTCGGGTGGTGGTTCCAACAATGGCTCAGCCGCGAGTGGAGATGGGACTGGCACCCGCCGCCGTCGTCGCACTTCGCTCCGCATGGGATTGTATCGCCACCAGGACGAGGGCAACGACCCTGCCCACGACAATGCGCACGAGGCAGGGAGCGGCAGCGGTGCTCACGAGGACATTGAGCTTGGGTCCCTTCGTCTGCGCGAACCAGAAGACCATGAGCACGGTGCCCGGACCGATGGGTCGGGCGGACGTCAGCCCCAGAGCTCCAACTCGGAGACTTCAAGCACATCGGCAACCCCATCTCTGCACCCGCCCAAGACCATGGGTGAGCTCGTGTCCTTCCCCGCGACCTGGCTGCAAGTATACCTTCGCAAGTTGCGGCGTGCACACGTGGAAGCGGCCCGCAAACGAGCAGTGGAGCAAGCCGAGCGCCGTGCCCGTGTCCCAGCTATCGCTGGAACTGGTGGTGCTGGTCCCGCGCTCGATGACGGCTGGGGACTGGGTGCGTTCGGTGTTCGAGAAGCCCAGGAGAGCACACGGCGGTTGCAAGAGGCCAACCGCCAGATCCGCGAGGGCCAGCTTCTCGGCGAAGACGACGACGGAGCAGACCAGGCCGAAGGCTCCGGCACGACTGCCGTCGAGCACCCCGACGACGACGACGACGACGCGCCCATTGAGCGCGCAGGAACTCGCACAAATTCACGCGACAGGAGCGAGCGGCGCGTACGCATCCACACGGGGCGTGCAGGCAGGGACAGCGAGTGGGAGGACGTTGACAGTGACTCTACCAACGACGATCCAGAGATTGACGCCGCCCTGGCCGATCTCCAGGCTTTGGGTCTCGACAGGGACCTCGACCTCGACCTGGATGATATCGAGCAGAACCGCGGAGGACCTAGCACCCCCCGCTTGGCGGCGCCCGCACAGCGGTCAGCCCGGAGCCAGCGGAGCCAGCGCTCCCAGCCTGCCTCGGGGACCACCACGCCGCGTGCTGATCGCGCGGGACCGTCCGCCCAGCGCCCGGCTGGGAGCGGGTGGAGCTGGTGGGGCCCGCTAAAGGAGTGGCGCCTTGAGGACAGGAGTAACTACTAGACGTCTCCGTGGTTTGTTGTACAGTATGCATGGGTGCTATAGGCAGAGGGTAGTGGGTACAACAGAGACTAAAAACGGGGGAGGAAACAGGCCACGGAGCGACAGACGACTACTTGGTCTTCTGCTTCTTGCTCTTGTTGCCAAACATCTTGGCCTGAAGAGCTGCAAACGCCTCGTCATCGAGCTCGTTGGGGTGAGGCTCGGGCTCCTTGGCCTTTTTCCCCTTGCCACCAAACATCTTGGCCTGGAGGGCAGCAAATGCGTCGTCGTCGAGCTCGTCCGGGTCCGCCTCAGCAGCCTTGCTCTTGCCGCCCTTGCGCTTCTTCTTCTGCGCGGCAGCAGCGGCAGCCTCCTCCTCAATCTTGCGATACTTTTCCTCGAGCGCCGACATGCCGCCGGCACGCTGGCGCTGGCGCGAGACAATCAGCGACGCGAGGGCGTCGTCACTGCCTGCAGCGGGACCCTTGTCACCGGCGCGCTTGCCCTTCTTGCCACTGCCGTAAAACTCGTCCCACACGCCCATCTCCTTGGCGGCCTCCTCGGCTGCCTTTGCGTCGCGCTCAGCCTCACGCTTGCGCTTCTTGCGGCCGGCGTCGTCGGTGGAAGTGGAGGTCCACTTTTTGGTGCGCTCAAGGCGGCCAGCGTTGATCTCGGCTTCAATTGCAATGACAAAGCGTTCTTCGTCCTCAACGTTCGAGTGCGGGATGCTCTTGAGAATACGGGGAAAGGCACCGCTCGCCTGGTTGTACGCGTCGCGCAGATCCTCGAGCTCCTCCTCCGATCCTGTCTGTCAGCTCGGTCCCGTGTCGCCTCTGCTACCTACCCTGGTAACGCGCCTTGTCCTCGTCCAGAATCTTGCGGTCAAGGCGCTCAAAGAGGTCCTCAAAGTATGCCTCCCATCCGGCCTCGTCGGCATCGGCAAACTTGCACTCGTGCGTGTTACCCGTCGTGTCGTAGCTTGCAATATCAGTATTGCCACCCTGCCGGGGCAGTCGTTGATGCTCACCGCTTCTTGCGCTTTTCATCACTCAGGACAGCCCAGGAAAAGCCAATCTTCTGGAACTCGACCGATGCGGCAGCGCGTTCCTCTTCAGACTTGTGCGAGTGCTTGTCTGGGTGGCAACGGAGTGCGCTCTTGCGGTACGCCTTGCGCAGCTCCTCGGTGGTGGCAGTGTGGGAGACGCCGAGGGCAGTGTAGAGAATATGGGGTGTCTCGGCCTCGGCCTCGGTGAAGAAGGAGAGAATAGGGTCCACTTCGCCTGTCATTGTGAATGATTTGTCAAAGAACGGTGGGGAAAACAAAAGTCAAAGATGGATGAAATAGGTTGACGCGTCCAAAAGCAATGTTTGGCCCCTGAACCCACGCGACGCGGATGCTATCTCGACATCTCCTGCAACCGTTATTGACTTGCATAATACAAACAGGTATGAAAGCAGAAAACGCACTCCCTAGGTAACACTCAGGTCGACAAGAATGGTGACAATACCCAGAACAATCTCGAGGCCACTAAAGGTGTCAGCCAGTCGTCGGTTACAAACAGCATGTCACTCACATGAGTACAATGACAATTGATTCCAGGTGCTCTCCGTGAGAGCTACTGACCGACTCCTTCAGGAGCTTGAGCATGTCCTGCAAGACCTGTATAGTTAGTGCCTGCTCAGTTCCTCGCAATTTACATCCACTCGAGCGTTCAGGAGGTCAATGCGTTGGCCAATCTCAAGGTATGAACGGCACGCATTGTAAAGAGGTTCCAGATCTGGGAACGACCAGAAGAATTCCTAGGCAGATCAGCACTGTCCCGATGGCTTTCAGTGAGACTTACCGGAGAATCCAATATCGAGCCCACAAGGTTGATGTTAATCCTGAGGATGAAGAGGTTGCCGATTTGCTTCATGATATCTGTCCTGGGGAGCTGGAGAGTCAGTGCGAGCCCTCGCAGTCCGCCCGGCAATCACGTACTCCCACTTTGCCCGTCTCGCTGAGGCTCTTGGGAATGTCCTTTGTCTGCTCAATGGTACTTGTGATGAGCTCCTCAAACAGGGAGATCTTGACCGACTGGGCCAGAGCATGCGACAGCGCGAGTTTTGTCCTGATCTGTCAGTATGGCTTCTCCCCCTTGCGCTCACATGTAGGATGAGCCCTTGCGCAGGGTGATGACATCGTTGTAGATGCGAGAGTAGTCGGCATAGTAAAAGTTGAGATCCTCCATCTCAATATCCTCAGAGCTCAAGCGCTCAATCTCGAACTTTTTTCTGCGAGGTCAACAACTTGCTCTCAAACTTGGGACTCACAAGCTGCGAAGAAACTGCTTCTCTTCCCTCTCAGTCATGCCCCAAATGACGACCGTGCCATACTCGAACAAGAAGACATCGGGCACCCACTCCTCCTCTTCAAAGTCATCATCATTGTCGCTGTCGACACCGTTGCCTTCAAAGTCAGTGGCGCGCTTCTTGTCGCCCGGACGGGTCGCAAAGCCAGGACGGCGCTTGGTCTCGTTGCGATTTGGAGTCTTGACAGGTGTGTAAGATGGCGAATCGTTCTCGTCAAGATTCAACAGATTTGCTTCGGGAACCGAATTTAGTGGTTGCACGGGTTTGACCATGGGACTCCTGTGCCCCGATGAAGTCGAGGGGGGAGGGAGATATGGTGTGTGCAGGCATTCCGTGTCGAACAGCCTGGGACGGGTGCGATAAGACGCCGGCCGTGCTGCAAGGTTTTGCTGGAGAGCAGGAAGATCATATGAGCTGTGAAGATTAGATATAAATAAGTTGGTGGCCTCACGCTGCAGTACAGTAAGCCGTCACTCGAGGCAGCTTTGCCTTTTCCGTCTTGGTGAGACGAAGAGCATCCCGACGGGCTGAGCCTTTGGGAATCTGGGAGAGCGGAGTGTAGAACTGTACGGGTCAGCACAGCTCCCGTCTATAGCTCCTCACCTCTACGCCGTCGGCACCCTCCTGCTCCTGTCCAACTCGCTGCAGCGACTCATCATCTTCATCTTCTTCCTCCTCGGCAATGGTTGGGTGATCTGGCTGGGTAGGGAGGACTTTGAGTTCTGCACAGGTGGTCAGTGTGGAGGTCGGTATAGGGCGCTATACACGCACTTGTACCGAGTTTTGACGTTCTGAAAGCTCTGTCAGTGAAATGATCTTGCATTCGGATCTGGTCACTCACCGCATAGCCTGCCTTGGCTCACGTCGGGGAGCTTGCGGTATGTAGGCATACGGCAGGGGCAGAGCATTTGATGTTGGCGGGGCCGGCATTATTAAGTGAAGGCTTCTGCCTTCTAAAGAGACAACTTGAGGGTAAAGTAGCTGGCAAGGTAGCTCGCCGTGTTGACAGAAAGGAATGAGTGAATCAGTAGTGATGGCCAGCACCGGAGACAGACCTGCGGCGAGAGACCGACAGTGTGTGACGTCTTGACGGAATTGCTCCCGTGATCGGCCATCGCACTGCTACCGTGGAGATGGGCATGTCTGAGGAGTGCGACTAGAATCTTGAGCCTATGCATTCGTGCCGTCCAAATAACAGTTGGGTTTGTATGTTGATAGCCAGATGCCAGCAAGGAGCATCTCAGCTAGCAGTTCAAATCATAGCTGCCGAATCAGCACATTAAGAGTGGCACGCGGCTTCTGCAGGGGAAATATGCGCTCAGTGGCTTGCACGGCTAGCACCGGTGTGAACTAATTGATCCAACGGACTTGAAAGCTCATCTACGTGATACTGAGCACTGCAGACTGGGAGTAAGGAACAAGCATTATCGCATTCACCTTCCTGCAGCGCTGCAACAGCGGCCATCAGAACAGACGTCAGCAGCCACCACTCGTTGACGACCCATCCCTGAGCCGCCACGTCGCGTCACGCCGAGCCGAATCCGCTGGAGTTGATTATCTGCCATCCATCTCCATGTCGCTTGACTCTTACCTTCACCCATCTGCAATCATGGCTCGGTTCTCATTCTACCCCCTCTTTGCGGCTCTTGTTCTCGGTGTCGCCCTCCTGGCCGCTGTCCCCGCACAGGCGGCCAAGGGCCCCATCATCACCAACAAGGTAGGCGCGAGACGGTCATGACATCCTGGGCACGAGACTGACTTTGCAGGTCTACTTTGACATGGAGCAGGGTGGCAAGCCCCTCGGCCGTATCGTCATGGGTCTTTACGGCAAGTGAGTGCAATTTGAGCCTCTGCACAGTAGAACTGGTCTAACCATGGCAGGACCGTTCCCAAGACCGCTGAGAACTTCCGTGCGCTCTGCACTGGCAAGACCAAGGACGGAGAGGACCTTGGCTTTGGCTACGCTGGTTCGAGTTTCCACCGTGTCATCAAGGACTTCATGATCCAGGGTGGAGACTTCACCCGCGGTGACGGCACTGGCGGCAAGTCGATCTACGGCAACAAGTTTGAGGACGAGAACTTCAAGCTCAAGCACACTGGCCCCGGTGTTCTCTGTATGTTCTAGCTTCTGGTCCGATGAATGGGCTGACATTCCAGCCATGGCCAACGCTGGCAAGGACACCAACGGATCTCAGTTCTTCATCTGCACCATCAAGACCTCGTGGCTCGACGGCCGTCATGTCGTCTTTGGCCACGTCATGGAGGGCATGGACATCGTCAAGTCTATTGAGAACTGCCCCAAGGGTGCTGGCGACAAGCCCAAGGAGCCCATCACCATTGCCGCGTCCGGCGAGGTCAGTCTACATCACTTGCTCAGGAATAATTTGCTGACGTGAAATAGCTCCCTATCGAGCACGAGGTCGATGACAGCGGCAACCAGGTACCTCTTCGCGTTGAGCTTTAAGTAAGCTCTCTGAGCTTCTTAGAGTTCTTCTAGTGTGAGAATACAATCTGATGCAACCTCATGCCCTTCTTCCCGCACTCAACGTATTCTGGCCCCTCGATCTATCAACGGACCTCTCGCCTTCCTTACCTTCCTTCACCTCTTCCTTGACTCTTCTCCTTCACTTCTCCAGCCTGACTACAAGGGCGACGACGAGCCAGCAGACGGAGTCGCCAAGCTCCCTGGCACTGACGAGGAGGAGGAGTACTCCACCATCTCGTCGCCTATCAAGTACTTTGCCTTCTTTGCCATCTTTGTCATTGTTCCCGTCGGGGCCTACACCTACTTTTACAAGGGCGGCCGCACTCGTGCTGAGCAGTGGCTCAAGTCCTCGGACTATGAGAGGGTCCCGGGCGCAGTGTAGTCGCATGAATGACGATGAGCTTCAGGTTTCAGTTGCGCGACTTTTTGGTTTTGCTCACCAGAGCCCAGGCCATGCATGTCCCACTCTCACAGCAGATGCCTTTCAGTGTTGTGCTGGTTGCACAATTGCACGAGACCTTGACCCAACAGATACAGATCATGGCACCGGAAGATCGGTAACTGCACTGCCACCAGTGGCAGCCGATCTCCGCCCCGAGATCGCCAGGGCCGCTTGACCGACGGCCCACCGTTCCGCCATTTCCTCTGTGAGTTCGGCCTTGAGATTCATGAACCTTTATCCCAGCAGCCTGTGGGCTCACGCAAGCAGGGTCTGTCCAGCGCTCGTCTATGCAACGCCAAAGTCGCGCCTGGCTGGGGTCTCGGCGGTGTTTTACAGTCTGCTTACGTAAATTGACGTCGGAGCTGATCTGCGTCGAGAACAGGGCTTGCAGCCAGCAGCCTCCCCGGCGGCCAGCATGGCCAGACCAGATGAACGGGACTGTCACCGCCTTACCGAACACAGCTGACCAGCGATACGCAAGATCCCGAACTGCCATTGACTGCCTCCTCGAAAGATCGGGGAATGTCAAGTGAATTTGTCAAGATCTCAGGTGTGGCGGCCACCTCCACGGTGGACGACCTTCTGGCCCCGACATGGAACGCCGACGCCTGCTCTCTGCGTCTGCAGAAGTCTGCAAGGTACTAATGACAGATAAACCGACCTCAGGAACACAGCTCTTGCTGCTGTTCGTTCCAGATCCGCTGCACAGACTCTGATCCGCAGGATCCGCGGGTGTTGCTTGCGACGTGCACTCATCTGTGCAGGGCGAAGTCGGTACACAGCTTGGTGTCTTGAGCTATCCAGATCTTGTCTCCGCCTTGACTCTGAATGACTCCAGACTCTCGACACAGTGTAAGATGGACGCGATCTCAGTGCTTTGAAGCCGCCGGCCAACGCAGCATCCAGTGAGCATCACTGAACAGCATCGCCACCCCTTTGGCTATATAGAGTGGCGCTCTGGGACTCTTGGAATCGACATCATCCGACCTTCATCCTCTCTTCACCACCACTTCAGCACCACATCACCACCACTTGACCACCACACCACTGCTTCACCACCGACACTTTCATCATGTACTCGAGGCTCGTTCTTCTCAGCCTGCTCGCCTCCCTCGTCCTCGGCCAGGACATGGGCGACGGCGGAGGCTCTACCGACATGACCGGCGGCGAGGACCCTGCCTTCGTCTCCCCCTCCGAGCCGAAGGACGACTCTTGGAAGCCCAAGGAGCCCGAGAAGCCTAAGGACGACTGGAAGCCCATGGAGCCCGAGAAGCCCAAAGAGGACTGGAAGCCCAAGGAGCCCGAGAAGCCTAAGGAGGACTGGAAGCCCAAGGAGCCCGAGAAGCCCAAGGACGACTGGAAGCCCAAGGAGACCGAGAAGCCTAAGGAGGACCCGTGGAAGCCTAAGGAGCCCGAGAAGCCTAAGGACGACGCCTGGAAGCCCAAGGAGCCAGAGAAGCCCAAGGACGATCCGTGGAAGCCCAAGGAGCCCGAGAAGCCCAAGGACGACCCTTGGAAGCCTAAGGAGCCCGAGAAGCCTAAGGACGACCCGTGGAAGCCCAAGGAGCCCGAGAAGCCCAAGGAGGACCCTTGGAAGCCCAAGGACCCCTGGAAGCCCAAGGAGCCCGAGAAGCCCAAGGAGGACCCCTGGAAGCCCAAGGAGCCGGAGAAGCCCAAGGAGGACCCTTGGAAGCCCAAGGACGACTCTTGGAAGCCCAAGGACGACTCTTGGAAGCCCAAGGACGACTCTTGGAAGCCCAAGGACGACTCTTGGAAGCCTAAGGACGACTCTTGGACGCCCAAGGACGACTCTTGGAAGCCTAAAGACGACTCTTGGAAGCCTAAAGACGACTCTTGGAAGCCTAAAGACGACTCTTGGAAGCCCAAGGACGACTCCTGGAAGCCCAAGGACGACTGGAAGCCCAAGGAGCCCGAGAAGCCCAAGGACGGTTCTTGGGAGGAGAAGCCCAAGGGTGGTGGCGACGACGGCAGCTGGAGTGGCGGCAGCGGCGGTTGGGGTGGCTACACCATTCACCCTGGACGGAACTACAACAAGTGCCTCGACGTTCGCGGTGGCCGCTTCTGGGACGGCGCTCCTGTTCAGATGTGAGTAGTCTGCGGGTTGAGATTGTGGCACAGGCTGACTTTGACAGGTACGACTGCAACGGTTCCAACGCGCAGCGCTGGGAGCTCAGCCGCGGCACCGGACACGTTCGCGTCAAGGGCACCAACTACTGCCTGGACGCTGGCCTTTGTAAGTCCTCTCGACCGCTTTCAGTGATCGCCAGGGCTAACCATCTCAGACGCTGGTGACGGTACGGGCATGAAGATCTGGAGTTGCGAGGACGGCGTCTCTCAGCAGGAGTGGGCTTATTACGGCGAGCAGATTAGTCTCTCCACGACGAGCTACTGCCTCGACCTCGCCAACGGCGACAGCTCCAACTGGCGCCAGACTCAGATCTGGAGTTGCGGCCGCCAGAACCCGAACCAGAAGTGGACCGTGCGCAACTACTACAAGTGAAGCGACCGAGATGATTCCCCTGTTCTTTCCCTGCGAGCGATGGACAATGTATGATTGTACGAGGAGAAGTGTTATGCATGCAGTACCGAGTTACTCTGAAGGGATTAGTGACAAGTAGTGATCACTGATGGAGACACTGCGGGGGTGCTTTCAGCCGCCCATGAGGCACGACGATTGGAGCTCGAGCGGCACTTGGTGCGGCGGGCCACACTGCCACTTGGCCTAATCCTTATCTTGGCATAGTGCCAACTCAACTTTGGACTCCTTGAACGGTGCGCGCACATTGTTCGGCCCCCTGTGTGTCCGTGAAGGAGCTCGCCATAGGCCATAGGAACGGCTATGCGGCGTTTAAATTAATGTGCGACTTGTCCGCATTGGTCGAAGGTTGTGCGACATTTGGATACTCGTCACTGCCGGCGCTACGGCCGGAGAAGAATTGCATGAGACACGAGGATGGAGGTATGGAGACGCATGCAGTCGGATTGACGCGAAGAACACGTTGCACGAACCCTTGTGGACTTCGCTGTCGATAGCTACGAGCGGCGTGGCTCGGGGATTAGAACTCGGTGATGTGCGCGGTCGGCTGATCTTGTGCGCTCGTGCATGACCGAGCTGGGCGTGAGGCGCAGGGTTAGGTGGCCGGAAATAGCCGATGTTTAAGGATCAACGTCAGACTGTTTACAGTAAGCACTTATGAGCGCGGGTGGGGGTGTTGCAGACATGCATGTCCCCAGGGGTTGAGAACGTGTCGAACGTGCACATAAAAACAGAATTTCGATTCGGTCTGCTTTCGCTGAACCCCCCGAGGCCGACGTGAGATCTACTACGCGTTATATTGCCTGGTGTTTGACCACACTTGAAAGTGGTTTGACAAAATAGAACTGTGGAGTCGTGCCTCCACCGGCTAAACCGTCAAGAACTCTTGGTCCCCTTCAGCTGCTTTCGTCGCCACTACTTTTTGCCTTTCACACTCCATTCCTCTGGGACTCCCTTGAAAACTAGAGCCCACCACAATGTCTACACCAGCTGCCAGCAATGGACACGCATCGCCCGTCTCCATCACCAACGGGCTACCCTCCGAAAAGGCCCCCCCGCCGATGAGCCCAAACAGTGGTTACCAGAGTCCCAACGGCGGTAGCAGCCCTCTAGTGCGCCAGCGCTCTCCCCCTGCCGTGTCCTTGTTTGGAGGAGTATCACCAGACTCCTTCGACGCCGAGGAGGGCTTGTCTCCCGTGCGGTCTCGTGAGGAGGAGGATGCGCGCGAGTTGGAGATGACCGAGAAGGGTCCTGACCCGTACTGCGTCAAGTTTGAGCCTGGAGAGAATATCAACCCCAAAGTGAGTGTGCTTGGAGGCTGGAGCTGTCGCTCCCGGGGAGTGCATGGACATCCCTCGCCCCCGATACTGAGATTGGACGGTGGCTTACGGCTCAGAACTGGAGCAAGAGGTATCGCTGGTACCTGACTGTCCTCGGAGGCATGCTCGTCCTCAACTCGACGTTTTCGTCATCTGCGCCGTCGGGTATCATTCCTGAGATGCAGGCGTACTTTGGAATGGGCAACGAGGTTGCCGTCTTGTGTATCTCGCTATTTGTGGCCGGATACTGCGTCGGCCCTCTCCTCTGGGGTCCACTCTCCGAGGTCTATGGTCGCCGGCCAGTGTTTATCGGTGCTTTTATTGTCTACGTCGCCATGCAGGTCGGCTGCGCATTGTCCAAGAATACTGCTTCAATCCTTGTTTTCCGCTTCATTGGTGGCACATTTGCTGCGTGCCCCCTCACCAACTCGGGAGCCCTTCTCGCCGACATCTGGGATGGCGACGAGCGCGGCAAGGCTATGGCTTTCTTTGGCTTGGCTCCGTTTGCTGGACCTTCTATTGGACCTATTGTACGCCATGGAACGGATGGAGCAGCGTAGGTAGTTGCTGACCATTGCACAGGTGTCGGGATTTATTGCAGTGTCCGGGACGAGTTGGCGCTGGGTGTACTGGATCTTGACCATCTTTGCCGGTGTTTGTTTCCTTTTCATCGTTTTCACTCTCCCTGAGACGTACACCCCAATTATTCTGGTCAAGAAGGCCAAGCGTCTGCGCAAGGAGACTGGCGACGAGCGCTGGTATGCCCCATGTAAGTGCCCGTCCGCCTTGAAAACCAAAGTACTGACAAAGCCACAGTCGAGCGTCGACCTAAGCCCACATTCGGCAGGCGAATGCAGGACATTGTTCTCAAGCCCTTCATTATGTTGGCACTGGAGCCTATGCTCATGGCCGTCACCATTTACATGTCCTTCGTGTACGGTGTCGTGTACTTGCTCTTTGAGGCATATCCCTTTGTCTTTAGTATGTCTGCTCTAATTTGCCCCTGCTGACTGTCAAGTTCAACACCACGGCTTTAACGCTGGTGAGAACGGTCTCGCCTTCCTGGGCTTCTTCAGCGGTGGTGTAGTCTGCACCATCTTCTACCTCGTCGTCGTCGAGCCCCGCTACCAGCGCAAGGTTCGTGCTGCGGCCCCGAACCCCGTCAAGGCTGAGCTGCGCCTTGAGCTCTGCCTCCTCTCCGCCCCTGCTCTTGTCATTGCCATGTTCTGGTTCGGCTGGACCTCGTCAGCATCGATTCACTGGATCTCGCCTGTGCTCGCGGGCTCATTTATCGGCATTGGCGCACAGGGCCTCTTCGTCTCGCTCTTCAACTACATTATCGACTCTTATCTCTGGGCTGCCGCCAGTGCCCTCGCAGCGAACACTGTTGTGAGTACTTGTGGCATCAGGCCACCAGGACTGCGCTAACGTTACCAAGGCCCGTAGCACCTTTGGAGCAGGCTTCCCACTCTTCGCCAACCAGATGTACGAAAAGCTCGGCACGCAGTGGGCTAGTTCGCTCCTCGGCTTCCTGGCGCTTGCCATGTTGCCCGTCCCGCTCTTGCTCATGAGGTATGGCCCGGCTCTGCGTGCTCGCTCCAAGTTTGCCCCGACCTAAGGGGTTCTGAAGTCAAACTGTTTGCGAGAGAACATGAAGACGAAATGCCTGCAGTGGCCGTTAGTGTCCTGCTCATCCTGCATATTGCAATTTAATACACACCGTAACAAGAAGGCCTGAACCAGCGCCTGACTTTCTGAATCCTATCATATATCTCATCATAGTATGCACAACAGTTACAGTCATTGGTGAATCCCAAAAGAGCTCGGCGTGTCACACCTACACGAACAGCTGAGTAGCACCTTCTCCTTCCTTCTGTGTCCATACGCCATCCGTCAGGACGCTGACGTGCTCCCGCCCACATCCCTTGACGGGGCAGTGCCACTGATGCTCGCGCAGCTCAGCCTTCTGGCGCGTGGCGCGACGAGCGGGGCGGCGGCCCGTTCTGCGGCGCTTACTGGGCGGCGAATCCCCCTCATCGAGGAGCGGGAGGTCGGCGAGTGCCGGGTCAATGTCCGCTCCAGCACAGAGGATGTCGAGGCAGCGTTGATCCAGCATGTGACCGCAACGAAGCGCCCACACGCGGTCGGCCGTGTCGCGATACCCAGACGAGACACGCAATGGCTCGGGACAGTTGGCGCAGGCGAGATATGGTGATCCTTGGCGCTTGGCCGGAGACGCGCCTGCGCCATCGATGCGAATGACCTGGGTCTTGGCCTCCACCAGCTCCTCGGGATCCCATGTGTGGGTGAATCCCTTGGGGGCGTCTGGGATCGCTGGGGCCGAAACCTTGGCTAGAATCGTGGGAACGTCGTCCGGGGCTGCGCGACCGGCTCGTGCCGGGCCTACAACATCGTAAAGGCGTCCAACTAGATTGCGAAGGTGCGCTTCGGCGCCGTTCAGTCCGAAAAAGAACCGCGCACCGCCTACTGGGAACGCATTCCCACCAAGTTGCACCCCGACATTGCCACCACCGCCACCAGGGTTGTCGTCATCAAGAGCAAAGCGACGCGCGTTGCGACGTGGACGCTGAGGGCGCTCGGGCGAAGCAGGGACTTCTTGCGGACCGTCCTCGTCGACGAGAAATCGCACAGGGGCACGCCCAGGAGCGAAGCGGATTTCGTTGGTGCCGTTGCGAAACACGGCCCCGCCTAACCGTATAGGCCCACCAGGCTGCCGAGGAGGAGGAGGGGAACGAGAGGCCTGACGCGAACGGCGACCACCAGCAGCGTCAGGGAGGTCGAATTCTGGCAACCGTGCCAGCTCGGCGCGGTTCCGAGCGAGGGAAGCGTCTATCTCTTGAGATCTATTAGCTGCCACAAACAGTAAGCCCCGACACATGTGTGGTGGCGGGTTGGGATAAACGTACCATCCATTGCCTGCGTGAACCGCCGAGCCTGTTCGTTTTGTGGGCGAGCACGACGCTCGACGCGGCGCGGAGGTAGCCAGCCGCTAGGATCTGGGGCGGCTTGCTGGCCGGTGATCTCCACATCCGAGTCGCTATCGCTCCCGGCAAGATCAATAACATGACGACTCGAAGATCCAGGCTGGGCCTGGGAAGTCGCTCGAGATGCCCGGGCGGACGGCCGTGAAGGTGAGACCGATCCACTACCAGACAGACTCAAGAGTCGAGGCATAGCTGAGTGGCCCACTACAATATCAATAGAAAATGAAACTTGTCGATGATGTGAGAGACCAATCTCGGCATAACTCGTAGGTTGCAAATGGAAGCACAGTGACGCTGTGTGCGGTTGTGGGAGGGATGTGAGGGGAGAAGTGGCGGCCGTGGAGTGACTGTGTGGGGTAGCGATGCGCGGCTTGAGCTATGATTCTCAAGATGCAATAAGTGTTGAGCCACTTCGCGATGTGGTGAAGCGAAATGGCCGAGGGAGAGTGTACAACGATAGAAGACAAACGTCGAGATTGTGGATGAGTGGATGCCCTTGATCAGCAGCCTAGCAGTATTTTCCCCACAGGGGTTAAATCTTGCAATAACAGAGGAAGAAAACATTACGTAAACAGACCTCGTCTTGACCTCAAGTGGAGGCAGAACGCGCGTTCACCTTGACCTTTCACGATAACCAACAATGACAGCCTTCCACCCTACGCAGCCCCAACCTTTCACAGCAGCGGAAGCGGCTCAGCTCGATGTATCTACGATCGTTGCCGGTGAGTGATGCATTCGTCGGGGACCAGGGGTTGCAATGACGGCGTATCCCTCATCTCCACCTGCTGCGCTCATGCGGTTGCCTTATAATGAGGCTGACACTACAGAAATCTCACGGCTAGGGAACTCCCTCACTCATCTGCAGAGCTCTCAAGACGAGCTGGCGTCGTTTCTCCAAGAAGAGGAGGACGCCGATTTGCGGGCAGCGTGGCAGGAGAACGAGGCCGTGATGTAGGTGGACAGTCAGATTAAGCAGGAGCTGACTGTACAGTGCTAGCCAGAAGGAGAGGGTCGAGCTTCTCAAGCACGTTCTGATTAGCAAGGTTGGACAGGACTCTCTTGCGCACTACGGCATCGACGTGTCTCCTGCAGGAACAAGAGCACCGCCCGCTGCACCCGCCGCAGCTGCTCTCCCAGCGGCCGAGGCTGTAAGCGGTTCAAACATGGGTGCGGACCATGACGAGGGCATGCACTTGTAGGCAGCTGGATACGTCAGCCAAGTGAATAGAGGTCAATAGGGAACCCATGGCCCAGGGTAACAGGAGACCAAGAGGGTCGTCAATGTAATTGCTAAACGATGCGCAGTTTGAGCCAAGCATCGACGTCGGCAGTCGGAACACCGCTTGCCGCAGTCTGAAATACAATTTGCACAGCAGTACCACCAAGAGCGGTCACCATTGCATGGTCAGCCGCATTGCTGCCTTGACTTCTGTTCAGAACAACGTTTCGCCACTCGCGATGTCTAGTAGAAGGAAGCGAGGAAGTCTTCAGCTACAAGATTGCATTGTTCTATGATACGAGCGCCACAACTGTCACCGAGTCTGGTCACTATCTATTAACTGCACGCTGGACGAATGTCTCACTTGCTCTATGTTTTGTTCGGAACACAACAACGCCGGCCTTAGAGGTGGCCGAACTCGCGGATGGCGCGCTTGCGCTGGGCGACCGTGGGGGTGGCAGCGACAGAGTCCGTGGGAGTAGGGGCGGGGATCTGCGATGCCTCGCCCGAGGCGACGGGGACGGTGGTGAGGGGGGCGACAGTCGACGTAACATCGCCGAGAGTGCTGATGGGGGCGGTGGGGGGCGAAACAGCGCCAGAGTCGGTCGAGTTCGAGTTCGAGTCGGTGCCATTCATTGAGATGGGGACAGTGTTGTTGGCGACCACGGTCGTCACATTCCCGCTGGTGCCGTTCATGTAGGTAAGGGGGAAGCCGTAAGTCGATCCGTTGGCGCCAGGCATGATGCCCTCGGGAAGGGTAGCGTTGGTGGCGGACAGGGTGACGTTGCACTTGTGCTGGTACCAGGTAACGAGCGAGATGGCGTCGGTACCGTTCCGAGCGACAGTAAGGTTGGCCAACCAGGGGGCAGCTTGGTTCATAATAGTGACGGCGCCGACGATACAGTCGTTGCAGATGTTCTCAAGCGGGATCGCCTTGAGAGTCTGCCACGCGGTCGAGTTGCCGCCGAGAGCGACCTGCTGGACGTAAGGGAAGGTCAAGTTGTTGCCCATGTACGCCTGGAGGTTCTCAAGAAGAGAGACGGCGCAGTACTCGGGCTCCGTGGCGTTGCCAGTCGAGTTGCCCACAACAGTCGAGTTGCCCGTAACGGTCGAGTTACCGCCAACGGTCGAGTTGTTGATAGGAGCAGGAGTGGCAGCGGCGTCGGGAGCCGGAGCCGAGGGGGTGCCCATGACAGCAGAGGCGGCAGACGACATGGCGGGCTGAATGGCAGACGAAGCCGGGCCAACGGTGGGCTGCTGAGAGTCTTGGCGAGCGCCGAGGGCGGGTCCAGAACTGGCAGCAGAAGCGACCGAGGATACAACACTGGGACCGCCACTGGCAATGGCGGTAGGGAGCATGACAGACATGGAACTGACGGGGGCAGTCGGGAGCATGATTGATGGGGTGGAGCCATTGGTGGTGGAGCCGTTGGTGGTGGTGGTGGCATTAGACGGCTGAATCAGAGTGCCGTTGAAGGGGTTGGTGGTCTTGAGACAGAGAATCTCGCGGGCCATTGGGTAAAGCTCGAGGATGTGGAGAACCTGCTCGGGGGTCGTGCCAAACTTCGCAAGAGCAGTTGGTAGCCAAAGCGTGCGCAACATCGCTAATAGTCGAGTTGGAGCATGGCGCAGTACTGCAAGTCTCGTTGAGATAGTTCTCAATGCCAGGAATGAGCGACGAGTTCGAGTTGGCAGCAGCCCAGATGAGGTTGGGCTTCAAGCACTCGGCCGTGGGCGATCCGTCGGCGACGAAGCTGCCTAGAGTCGACCGGCATTCGCCGGAAACACTGTTGACGTTAGCCACGCTGTCGCCACTGCGAATCAAGTACACTTACAAGAGCAGGCCCATCTGGATGAGCTCACCAGGCGTAAGAGCCTGGGCGGCGACGGTAGTTGCACCGGCCGCCACAGCGGTGAGGAGGGAAGCTGTAGTCAATTTCATTGTCGGGTACGTTGAGTGGACAAAAAGTATAGCTGTTCGTTGCCCTTCGGAGTGTCCTCCTATATACAAACGCTGCCCGGGTTTTGCGCAGCCCAGGCGCAGCGGTGGCCGCCGATGGAGCACAGGTTTCGGCAAAGTTCTCTACTTTTTTTCGTCGTCGCCACTGAAGATCCATGATGATGTCATTACGTCATTTATCCGGAGAGTCGCCACTCTGCAGCCGCCCGTTGCCGTCCAAATCTTTCGAGTGATTCTTGGGGCTTGGGGCCTGGCGAGAAACGATATGCATGAAGGCCTTCCCGCACGGGGAGAACGAAACAGCCATCTCTTATCAGCGCGATAGCACGCACACACCTGCTTGAGCTAGTCTCATCAAGTCTCTGACACCTTCAGCAACGACAGCGGTCGCCGGCTCGTGGTCGAGACTACGATAATGTCCTCAATACTGGGCATTGAAGGTGATGCTGTCGCTCAGGGTCAGCCCCACCTAATGCCGACCCCAAATGCCGGGGCACGGCGTCCGGCTCCACTTACCGGCCGAGGAGGTGGGGAATAGCGCTCAGCTGCGGCCCGTAGCGCTGAGTGTTGTCATAGAATTCATGAATGGGAATGGCCAGAAGCTTCATGTTGAGAGGCACGCCGAGCAGCTCTGACACAGGTCAGCGCCGGTTTTTGATCATTGCAACCCAGGCACTCACCCTCCGAAGGCATCGTGACGAGGTAGATCTTTTTGCATTCCTTGGGGAGAGAAACGTGGGCGGGCTTGTAGGGGTACTGACATAAGTGAACGCTCAGCTGAGGCAGACTCACGAAGAAGCCGTCAAAGTTGGGACGGTACCAGACTGCGAGCAGGCTCTGGACGGACCACTGCGCTTCGCTGTCGGTACCGGTGCCCAGAAGCTCGTTAAGGTGGCGGTTGAGGCCGCTCACGTCGTTCTCAGAAGGGTCAAGATAACCACCAGGGCTCGCTGGGTCAGTTTCAGTATGTGTATGGCTGGCCCACAGTTTGAAGAAGTCGTTGGCGACCTGGAAGGTGAGGACGCAAGGAACGCCATGGTCCTGGCAACTTAGTGAGTGCGGTCTCATGGCCACCTACGTGGACAACAATAACCGCGTCCACCGAGCGGCGCATACCAGTCTCGTCAAACTGGTCCTGAAGACGGCGCATGCGCTCGGCGACGGAAGAGTCTTCCTCGGGCTGAGCGCAGGTGTTTCTGTTTGGTTAGTGCCCGCTGAGCAGCGAGCCGTGAGGGGGCAAACACAATATGATTCGAGCAGGTGAGCTGAGACGGGCTTACTGGAAGCTGTAGTTTTGCACCGCGTGAAGACCAATGCGCTGAGCGCCTGGAACGGACTGATCAAAGACAGCAGTCATTGTGCGCGCGTTTGTTCTGTCAGTGCGGTTGAGTATAGGGAAGCGAGGGCAGGGAAGTGAGGGCAGGGAAGTGAGAGCAAGGTGAGGTGAGGTGTCCGGTACGAGGTAAGAAGAAGAACAGTAGGGAAAGATGGAAAAGGAGCAAAGATGATAGAGTGTCCGCATGGAAGAAGGTGAACAATGTTTCAACCGCAGTTAGGGTGGCGAGGAAGTCAACACGGTTGAGTGGACTGGACGCGTCGGATTTAGCCGTCCACGTTACCTCACGCGTTCTAATACGAGATCAACTTCATTTGAACTCTATCCTAATCGTTATTTGAATCCATTATTACGTACACATGGACTCTCCACAGACGTCACTGTTGACCGACCAGGGTACAGATGGACACATGCGCGACCATGTCCA
Source organism: Prillingera fragicola (assembly GCA_002335605.1). Taxonomy (NCBI): domain Eukaryota; kingdom Fungi; phylum Basidiomycota; class Tremellomycetes; order Trichosporonales; family Trichosporonaceae; genus Prillingera; species Prillingera fragicola. The sequence continues at coordinate 192,806 of BEDY01000008.1, read as the reverse complement.
GCATCCACGTTGCTGTTCAACTCATCTTGCCACCCATTCAACATGCTCTGCTTAACTCGAGACAAGCAAATTCAACTCCCTATGGATGAGAAGAATGACTTCATTGAGGAAGTTTACGCCACCTCACTAGACGAGAAGGTTGTCACCCTGCCAGCGTCTCGTCCAGACGAGGAGGAGATGCAGCAACGTCTTAGCGACTTGCGCGCTCAGATCAAGGAGGCAAAGCTCGACTGGTAGTGAGTATTGGCTGCATATAAATAATCGTGGCTCTGACCCACTCCAGCGTTGTTCCCAGCGAGGATGAGCACCTGTCCGAGGTTGTGGCCGACTCGGAGAAGCGCCGCGCCTGGATCTCAAAGTTAGTACAAGTGTTGAACGCGCAGAAGGAGCACTGACGCCGATCAGCTTTGATGGGTCTGCTGGAACGGCTCTTGTGCCATCGTCTTCCATTGACGCCAAAGCCATTCTCTTTGCCGACTCGCGTTACTGGATTGCCGCCGACGAATCAATCCCCAAGAAGAACTGGAAGGTCCACCGGGTTGGAGCGTCAGGTGGAAGCGGGCGTGACGCCGTGGTGGGAGGATGGGTGGATTGGATTATTGATGTGCGTTGAGCTGGAAGCCTCTGAAGACGAACTGACATTGCAGGGTCTTGAGGATGGTGTCCGAGTCGGCATCGACCCAAAGCTCATCTCGTATGGTAAGTTGCTGCTGGGGCGCGCTGGGCTGACAGTAAGATGTCGCCAAGTCAATCAAGGCTCGCTTGTCTGACCGCTCTACCGAGCTGGTACCAGTCAAGCAGAACCTTGTTGACAAGATCAACACCCCCCTCGAGCGATCTTTGGGCCCCATCGAGCCCTACGACATCAAACTCTCGGGCGAAGAGACGTCCTCCAAACTGGAGCGTCTGAGGAAGATCATTGGAGAGAAGGCTCGCACCGACCACTGGATCTACCTGTTGCCGGCACTCCCGACCATTGCGTGGCTGTACAACTACCGGTGCACGTCTGACATTCCCTTCTGCCCGGTCGCCTTTGCCTACGCTGCCTTGACCCCGACCGAGGCGTTTATCTTTGTTGACGAGCGCAAGGTCGAGGACAAGGATCTCATTTGCGGCTGGAAGAAGGCTGGCGTCACTGTCCGCAAGTATGGTGTCGATGAGATTCAGAAGATTGTGTCCAAGTCTCTGGCCGATGTTCGAGCGCGTAGCGACAAGGCCAAGGTCAAGATTCTTGCCTCCAAAGACAGCAGCTGGGCACTCATCAACGCCTGTGCCCCCGAAACCGTCACCACGATTCCCTGCCCAGTTGACGAGGCCAAGGTCCTCAAGAACGAGACTGAGCTCCAGAATTACCGGAACGCCTACCTTCGCGACGGTCGCGCAATGGTATGTGGAAATCATGAATCAGGCTGACCTTCTCAGGTTCGCTGGCTCGCCTGGCTTGAGCAGCGCCTCGTCAAAGATGAAAAGACTGCTGGCGAGTGGGCTGCTGCTATGGTTTTGACTCGCTACCGCCGGCAAGAGGAGATGTGGGCGTGAGTTTGATCAATGACTTGCTTGCCTATCGCGACTGACCTGTGACAGCGGGCCTGCGTACGAGGACATCTCCGCCACCGGAGCCAACGCTGGTAAGTGGAGTCACTTTGATCGCGCTCACTCCAAGCTTCCGCCCACTATGCGCCATCCCGCGGCAATGAGAGTGACATTGAGCTCGACACGCCCTACGTCATGTGAGAAAGATTGACAGCAGGAAGCTGACCTTCAGTGACTCGGGACCTCAGTACCTCGACGCCACCATTGATACCACTCGTACGATTTTCTTTGGCAAGACGCCTACCGACGACATGAAGCGCGCGTACACGCGCGTTCTTCAAGGGCACATTGCAGCGGCCAGTGCCACTTTCCCGCCCGGAACCGATGCCTACGCTTTGGGTCTCTACGCCAAGAAGTACCTGTTCGAGTGAGTTGCCTGCTGCGTGGCGTTTCTGATCGTGCCAGGGATGGTCTCGACTTTGGCCACGGCTTGGGCCATGGTGTGGGCAACTACTCTTCGGTCCACGAATGTGAGTGGCAGCAAGGACAACGACAGCTAACGACCTAGTCCCCACAAACTTTGGGCATGGCTTCTCCTTCAAGGCGGGCCATGTGACCACCATCGAGCCGGGGTTCTACCTCGAGGGCCAGTGGGGCATGCGTATTGAGAGCACTTACATTTGCAAGGAGGTTGAGGTAGGTCTGCCGCCGAAAGCGCCACTAACGCCCCAGACCAAGTACGACTTTGGAGGCAAGCACTGGCTTGGATTCGAGTGTGTCACTCGCGTCCCCATTGACACTCGCATGATTGACTGGAGCCTCACCACAAAGTCCGAGATCCGCTGGGTGAACGCGTACAACACTGCCGTTCAAGATGCCATCATGCCACTTTTGGATGACGACGACCTGGACAAGGACGCCCGTGACTGGCTGAAGCGGAATTGCAAGCCGAAGACTATTTACCCGTGGACTGGCGCGTAGACTGCATGGCATACATAGGAAAGATGAAGAAGGATGATATCAGTAATCGTGTCCAGAGTTCAGCCACACTTGCTTCAGCTTGGTGGCGTTCAGCCTCAACCATTGCTGATCTTCTAAACCTTGTCGGAAGCAATGCAGATAACCGGCTGTCGGTAGCATTTCTTCGCGCCCTCGTGGTGACTGACCAGCCTCTTGACCCAGCGGAGGTGGCACTGTGACCCAACTTGTGAGCGATGTGCAGGGCTGCAGGTTCCCGTGCCGGGAGCCTCCCATGCAGGATAAAACTATCCGATCAAGTGTACGATACACACCGCGTGTGGCCCATCGCGACGTGGCAACGCGTCGCTCTTTGGTTACTGTAGGACGCAACGTGCAACGTTCAATTATCAAACGGCAGGCTGTGGATCTGGGGTGCTTGCGCCCGAGTATGAGCGTGGCAGATGTTTGTGAACTTGCGTGGCCACACGATCTACGAGAGGGTAAATGTCGCGTCGCGTCCATTGTAAACGGGTGCGCGGTCCGGAAGGAGCATGGTAACCCTTTGCGCGCCGGGTACATAAGTCCTGAGTGTATGAACGCGATGCCTCTGCCCGAAGTTTGTATGGCCTCTATAACACTTGTGATCGTTCAGGGCACAAGTCTCCTCTGGAACGCTGCAATATTCCGAAGATCAGAAGAAGTGATTAGGCTCGATTTTCTAAACGACTAGTCGAGGTAAACACAAAAAGTCCAATGGGTGCAGAACGCGTGCCTGTCCAGCTCGTCCTGCCTCTGCTCGTATGCCTCGACGCCGCGACACCGGACCCTTTTGCTGCCCTGGCACGACGCCCAACGTCCCCGTATTAGACAACCCAGTGAGGCCCAGATGCAGCCAAATGTAGCTCGCAAGCAGCGTCGCACCTTGACACCCACCCGCCTCCTGGGCACAGTGGTGGATTGTTGTCCCGGCGGGCACGAGTTCAAGCTTGGAGCTGTGCGCCGCCACCGCCGTCGCTGGCTGGCGGCCATGAGTGTGTATTGTGATGCAAGCAAGCAGTTCATTGTCCTGTACACAACTGTTGCAAGAGCCCTGTCAGGCCTGTAACCCTTTGCGAGACCCGCTCCAAAGGACACCGCCTTGAAACCCTCGCCGCGAGCGCACGAGTGCTCCGCGAGTCGTTCCAGGGGCTGAAACACACCAAACCCAAGCGGCCAGCCTCGAACTCCAGAGGCTCAGTGACTGTTGAGCAGCAACTACTACTGCTTCATTCATCCGCCATTTGCTCCTCTCGTCACCACTCGCCCCGAGCGCCCTAGCCCTGTCTGTGTAGACACCGCGCGCCTGTGTGCTTCAGCCCGCTCACCCCAGCGTCCCAGCCCCCACTGCCCCTTCCTAGCCCCTCTGGTTCCATACCCAACTTGTCTGCGTCGTGGACGTTGCCCCCCGCGTAAGGCTGGCTAGGACGCTGCTCCCTCTCTGTCGTCGTCCCACCCCACACCCCCCCATACAGACACACACACCACCCACCACACCTTCGCACACCGCAAGGGCCAAAGGGCGTGATCTACCCCTTCTGCCATGTCAACAGCAGACCCCCCCTTACAGTGCAACGCTTCACCCACTCGTGAGCTCTACGCGTTGCCGCCGCAAGCACAGTCGTTGCCGCCGCCGCACGCAAGCTCGCAGCGTCCTAGCTTGCAATTGCCTTCACTCCATCTCGGTTCTTTCGACTCGCTCTCGTCTCTCCACTCGGCAAGCCCTCCAGTGGGTGAATCGATTCCCATCCAATCCTCCTTGTCCTCGTCGGCATCCCCCACCGTCGACACCCCCCGCCCATTTCAAGACGCGTTGTCCCGCGCAGAGTCGTCTCGCTTTGACTCTTCGTCATTGACACCCACCGCGGTTGCTTCAGCAAGCATCGACGCGTCTGTAGTGACTCTTGGACCCACTACGCCCAGTTCAGCTGGTGACCACGGGGGCGCAGCCGCGACGTTGACTGCTCCGACTTCCCAGGACCCCGGACCCGCATCCCTCCCTCTTCTCTCACCCATTTCCACTCTCTCTGCACCATCGTTTGGTGACTTTGGATACTCTTTAAACGACGAGGACAACCAACCAACGCCCTTGCCTGACAAGCGGTGGTCCCAGCGTGAATCCATTTCGGCTCGCAGAGCAAGCACACTCCCCACTGTTCTCTCTTCGTTGTCTGTTCATACCGATTCTCCCCTGTCCCCGACTGGCTCGACTTTTGGTCCTGCATCTCCACGCCTTCGAGAGTCTCCAGGCGTACCCCGTCGACGAACCATCATCCAGACAAGCAGCCGCGTGGCCCCTCAAGAAATAGCACGCGTCTCCAAGGCAGAGTCGTCAGACCTCCACGAGACACCACCTTCGCCTTCTCCCCGTTCCAAGCGGCTTGCCACCCCTCTGGCAGAGCCGTCGGCAGAGCACACAGTCGTCGAGTCTGGCACCGCCGCTGAGGAGGATCCCAGTGACCGCAAGGGACAGGAGTTACTACACAAGCGCTCCCTTCCGCGTCCCCCGCGCAACGCCAACCGCATGTCGGCGAGCGAGGCCACACAGATGCCCATCCCAATGCCCTCGCCCGTGGTTGCAGCACCGCCACCAAATCAACTCTACACATCACCCAAAGCAATCATGAACGGCATGAACTTTAACGGCCCAACGCCGTATGGGCGTTTACCTGACAAACAACAGCTGTCTGCGCCCTTGGAAATGCCAATGCCAAGGTCGTCACCCACCATGGCGGCTCCCTCCCAGATGCCCATGGCCTTCACCCCTAGCCACCAGGCCACCAACTCGGCCTCGAATCTTCCTCCCATTGCTGGCCTTGCCGACGCCGGCCCATATCCCACAGCACAGCCCCAGGTTTCTCGCACGGCCATGGCGCCGGGTCGTCCTCCCATTCAGGGCCTCAAGCCACCAGAGGAAGTGTGCTTGGAGTGCATGATGCGCGATCGCGACCTTGCGGACGTCACTGTGCAGGGCCCAGGAGTCTGGGAGCGCGGTAGCGATGCAGACTGGAACGACCTAAAGTCGCGCGAGTTTGAGATTTTGAGGACATTGTCGCTGGACCACTCTCGATCTGGAACGTCACTAGAGGGAGCATCCAGTGCCGACTCGCAGTCAATCAGCACAAGTCCTCGCTCGCATGCGAGCTCACTTCCTCAAGACGAGGCTACCATGCGAAAGCAGATGAGAGAGGCACGGCGTTCGAAACGAGACGAGCGTGATGCCCAGATCAATCGCGTCGGCTGGCGCGGATTCAAGTGGGAAGAAGGTTCGTCCGGTGAAGGCTTCCCCAAGGGCTTCCGTGGCACTCGCCCAGGAGCCTTGACTGAGAAGGGAATCAAGAATGTCATGACAATGGTGAGTTTACTCGTTCACCAGACCAGAACTGACCATTAGTACCCCTCGGCGTCGGCTCTCAGGTATCAGATCCTCCAGAGCTATCTTCGCGGACAGTATCGCTCAATACTTGAAGTTCGTCAGGAGGCTCAGCGCGTAGGCCACTATGCCGAACCAGAAGAGCCACACTACCCAACTTCGCCTACTATTTCTAGCCATGAGAGTAGCACCGCGTCCCGACACCCCAGGGTGCGTGCAAGCGTGGATGTCGGACGTGGTGGAGGAGCACCTTCCATCAAAGCACCGTCAATCAGCACTGCACGCTCCCTTCCTATCACCTCGTCTCAACAGCCAAGTCTTCGCCCCAGCCCGTCAACGCCTGCTGGTCTTGGAAGCCAGGTGTATCACACTCGCCCTCGTACTCAGTACGATGTGCCCGCCCCCGTGCCCGTCATCAACCCTAACCATGCCCGCCCCTCGCTCAACCTCAACACATCCTTGGTCTCACCGCCTACTCGTCCTACCCACCTGAAGGGCCCAAGCACGTCCAGTGTGCCTAAGCTCGGACGCGACTCTCGCTACGAGGACTGGTCTGACACTGAGGACCTGTGGCCTCCAGCCTCGCCAGCTTCAGGCAACCTGCGCCCGTTCTCGTTTGCGGTTCGTGCCGGCCAGCAGCAGTCGCGTGACGGAAGTGACCAGGGCCACAACCCTCGCCGGAGCTTCTTTGGCCGCTTTGGTGGCAGTGTCACCAGCCTGTTTACCGGCAGCCACGGTGGCAGCGGAAGCATGATGGACATGCCCCTTGGACTCGACATGGACCGCCGTAACCGTACATCGTCGTACCAGGTTCACGACTCGTTCAACCCTCGTGTCGTCTCCATGGTCTCGCCTTCTCGCCCAGGTTACCAGAGTAGGCAATCGCTGTCCGCGTCGGTTTACATGGGGGGTGCCGGTCCTCTCACCCCACCTCCCAGGTACGAAGAGGCTGCTGAGCCCGCAAGGCGTGATCGCCGTGCTCGCTCTGTGAGCACGTCACGCCTGACTCAGGTGTCACTGTACGATGATGTCGAGGAGCCTTCTTCGAAAAAGAAGGGCTTGAAGGGCTTGCTGCAGAAGATGAAGGGTGGCAAGGGCAAAAAGGACGGCTCGACTCCCTCGCCTCGACCAGAGACTGATGCTGGATCTTCCGACCTCGCGCCTCCGCCTCCCATCCCCTTCCTTGTCCACCGCGGCGAAAAGATCCAGGTAGAGCACGACCGCAAGCCATCCGCTGGCTCCTCCCTGTCGATTACGGACGATAACCTGCTCAACGCGCCCATGATGCACCAAGCTACACGATCGGTATCTGCTCCGCTTGTTCCCACAGTGGCTAGCCAAGGTGCTAGCCCTACAGACACACGTTTCGTGTCGGACCGCCAGGGTGACGCCAGCCAGCCCCGGCGCAGGACAGAACCTCCGCCCGAGCTGCCACCAGGCGCTGGGGATTCTGGCTTCCGTCGTGGCTCGGTCATGGAGATGCTCACTGCCAGTTCGCATGCCAGTCCACCGCACCCTGTGGTAACGCCAGAAGCCCCCGTTTATGACGAGCCCATGTCCATGTCTCGCGAGAACGGCGTTCCTAATGGCCAAGCCAACGGGCAGGCTAACGCCGCCTATGGTCAGAGTGCCAACTACCGCAAGAGCAAGCAGCCCTCACTTTCGTCGCGCTACTCTACGTCGACCACCACGGTGCCTGCCATCGAGACTCCAGACCCTGCCATGGGCGCTTCATACCTGTTGCCCAACCAGGCGCCCTCCACTCCTGACAGTCTGTCGCCCAACCGGTACAAGAACCTACCACCGTTGCCGCCAGGCATGGCTATGCCTGAAAACTATCCCGACGAGGATCTCTCCGTGCGCACGAACAGCATGTACGACTCGAATCGCCTTTCAGTCGCCAGCTCGGCTTACCCGCGGACCTCGATGCTGTCTGCGGGGTCGCTTGGCTCCGACGCACCCACGGTTCACCGTGCGGCGTTGCCTCCGTCTGCCGACTACTTCCCAACAGCCTCGCCCCGCTTCCACCAGCAAGGCTTGATGCCGGCCAACGGAGTTCCCTTCCCTCAGCAGCATATGCAGCCGCCGCAGCATCAGCAGCCTCGCCAGCTCCAGCCCCGCGCGAGTTTCGACGTCCTTGCTGAGCGTGCCCAGGTGCGCCGATCAGTGGTGCCCGGTGGCGGCCAGTACAACCGCAATGCCCAGAGCATGTACCTGCAGCAGCCAGCAGCCGCGTCGACAGGCAGCTTTGGCCGCTTCATGAACGGCGGGGACAAGGACGTCCGCGCTGCTGTCGTGAACAGCGTCCCGGTTACGGAAGACAAGAAGGAGCGCCGACGTGGCATCAAGTCGATCTTCTCCAAGGCGCGCTGAGCTTTATACACTCTCTCCCACCACTTCATTTTTGCTACGACCAACCAACATTACGCCCCCGAGAACATTTTTTTTAATACGAGACCAGATGGGCTCCGTTTGTAGCATTACGCGCACACTACTCGGCTCATGCACGAGCCTAACCACCTATGCAATACTTGTCTGTCTTGACGGCGTTTGCACAGGTCCAACGCGTTTTGAGAATCATTGGAGAGATGGGGGTGGGGTAGGCGGACGTGGGGTCGACGGTGATATGCGGGTTTAGCCTCCGCGCATCTACATCCGAGACACGACCCAAGCCCCCCACCGCCACGAGGCGATTCTTACACCCGTGCCCCCGGCGGCATCTTGCGGTCCGCGGCAGTATGGATTCCCTTGGCAACTCACCGGTCGTCATTGGGCCGTGGATGGAGTGGGCAGGATTGGCGGAGACAGACACCTGGTCAGTCGCTGTCGCTGTCGGTTAGTCGGTGCTCATTGCTCGTGCTCGTGCTCGCGCTCGCGCTCGATCCCGTTCAGTGCACGTGTGTCATTCGTTAAATGCTACATGCCTCTATAATCGCGACACGTCGCCGCGCTAGGTATAGTTGCGCGCGATCCTTTTACTTCTTGACCTTTCCGGCCTTCACCATGGCCTCGTACATGAGCGCACCGATCTGACCAGGCGACTTGGCGATGACGGCGCCGGCCTTCTCGAGCGCGGCGACCTTGTCGGTAGCGGCACCCTTGCCGCCCGAGATGATGGCACCGGCGTGACCCATGCGACGGCCGGGGGGAGCAGTGCGGCCGGCAATGAACGAGACAACGGGCTTGGCGTTGGGGCCAGTGTTGTGCTGCGCGAGGTACTCGGCGGCCTCCTCCTCCATGGAGCCACCAATCTCACCGATGAGAACGATACCCTCGGTCTTGGGGTCGTTGAGGAGAACCTTGACAACGTCAAGGTGCTGAGTGCCGGGGAAGGGGTCACCACCGATACCGACGGTGAGCGACTGGCCGAGACCGGCGAGGGTGGTCTGGTTGACGGCCTCGTAGGTAAGGGTGCCCGAACGCGAGACGATACCAATGTTGCCCTGCGAGAAGACGTGGCCGGGCATGATGCCAAGCTTGCAGGTCTCGCCCATGATACCGGGGCAGTTACCGCCGACCATGCGCGACTTGGACTGGCTGCGGAGGGCGTTGTAGACGCGGAGCTGGTCACGCTGGGGGATACCCTCAGTGATGGTCACGATGAGGGGGATCTCGTTTTCAATGGCCTCGATGATGGCATCGGCGGCACCCGGAGGGGGAACGTAGATGACGGTAGCGAAGGGGTTCTCCGCCTCCTTGGCCTCACGGACCGAGCCGAAGACGGGAAGACCAAGGTGGGTCTGGCCAGCCTTCTGTAAGGGAGTCAGCTCAAGTCCACACAGGCAAGAGGTCGAAACGAAGGGTGTGAACACCGCGGAACGTTGCAGATCTGCAACAGTCCGCTCTTCGCAGCGCGGCACCTCTGCCGCAATCATCGCTACTCGCCTTGGGGTTGGTGCCACCGATGACCTTGGTGCCGAACTCAATCGACTGCTGGGCGTGGAAGGTACCCTGTGGAGGTCAATATGGACGTGCGGGGTATCAATGTATAGCTGTCGGGGAAACAATACTCACCGTCTTGCCGGTGAAGCCCTGGATGAGGACCTTGGTGTCCTTGTCTGACGCCAGTTAGCGGTGTATTAGGTAGATATCGGCATGCAGATAACACGCCGGCGGCACAAGATACGCACTGACGCAAATGTTCTTGATCGTGTCGGCGTACGATGACCTCGACGCGGACGACGAAAAGGCGCGCTGCGAAGCTGAGAGGAGTGTCAGGGCTCTGAAAGACTGTCGGTGCCGAATCTTGGTTACTCACTGCGGGCGACGCCGGAGGCGGTACGGAGAGAAGTGCGGAGCATGGCGGTGAGGATGAGAATGGTGATGGAGAGAGGTCAAGACTGTGCAGTGCGTGTTCGCTGTTTCAGTACTAGGTGCATAAACTGCACCCACGCCGTTCGGATGGGGGCGCATCTGGTCCCCGCTCACAGCGGGCGGCAGCTGGCGGACAGGGGCGGGTCGCCGTGCCACCCCACAAAGCCCGACCAATGCCGACTCACGTGGTGACCGACAACGGCTGGGGTGGGAGTCAGTGTCAGGCGGCTGCGCGGTTAGCATCCGTCGGCGCCCCTGGCGCCCTGGCTGAGCTGCCACCTACATACAGCCAGAGCCGAAATCAGTCGGACGCGTTAAGCATCACCGGTGGAGGTTGTTGTTCATGACCTTACGCGACCACTACTTGCACTACCCATTCACAAGGCGCCCACCATGCACGGTGACCTCGGCCTCCAGCTGGTCACCCAGGCCTATCGCTCCACTCTGTCGGCCACTCCCCAACTCCCACTCCCAAAATACAACCAGCAGCTCATCCTGGCCATCGCCCTCGAGACGCGTCAACTAGGGACTGCCATTGCCGCTGCCACCGACGCTCACGGTGCATCACTGTCTCAGGACAAGTCACTAGTCTGCTCTCTAACTGTGCAACACCTGGCCGCACGCCGAAACAAGCGCTGTCTCCTTGCATACTTGGCCTCGCGCATGGGAGGCATCAAGGAGAGGTGGTGGGACGCTGGCGGCGCGATCGCCCACCTCCTCTCTCCGACCATGTCAGCAGCAGTCAACCCCGATCTCGACGCACCAGACCTTCGTTCGGCTCTGTCCCAACATGAACTCGACTTTCTGCGCGGGTACAATCAGATGGTTCTTGAGTACAAGAGCGACTTTCTTGACGTCCTCGACCTAACGGCAAGCATCGACCGGCCACCAGGAGAGCTCATGGTCGACGTGCGGGTGATTCGCGATGCTGGAGAGGTTGTGCTCGAGGGCGGAGAGCGTGTCGAGTTCCGCAAGGGAGAACGTTTCCGACTGGAGCGTTCACAGGTCGAGCGTCTCATCATCCAAGGTTTTCTCGAGGAGGTCTAGACGACTTTGTGGCTTCGCGGATCGAACGTGGATTGCAGGGCCAATCTGCATGGCACCTGCTCTCACGTCGTATCTTCATCTCCACCCGCCGTCACCGCTTCGCCTGCATTGCTCATCCAACTCGCCTCGAGCTCGCCCATTCCTTTCCTCCGCATAGATAGCCGGCACACATCGCCCGGCTCTGTCAATAGAGTGTACAGTGTATAATATGCATGTTGTGTAACAGGATGGACTCATCTATGTTGGCGAAAGGGCCAACTGCCGCTATGGGCAGCCTTCAAGTTCTCTCGGCGCCTTGGATGTGTTGAAAAGTATGCGTCTCGACAACTGGCTGTAGCTTGCAGCTCTACTTGCGCTTGGGAGCAGTGAGCTGGAGAATCGCCTTGGTCACGTCGCCCTTCTCAGCGCGGAGCGCATCCTCTGCCTCGCTCTGGGTAATTCCGAGCTGCTTGACCTGCCATTCATGTCAGCGCATGGCTTTCGCGACCAAGACGCAGACTCACCAGCAGCTGAGCGTCCTCGGCCTTGACAGCCTCGGTAGGCTTGACCTCGAGCGACTGCATGGCTTTGCTAGCCTTGGCTCCCTCGTCGCGAAGAATACGACGCTTCTCAACGGCAAGGACGGCGTTTTCCAAGTTGTCTGTGGCAGGTTAGGAACCTCATGTTGAGAGTTTGAGGACGTACTCCTAATGTACTGTCCACCGTCGGCAAACTGTCTCGTTAGCTCTGCAAAACGTTGTGGCACTTACGTCCATAACAACCTCTCCTTGGGGCACACGGCCCGAGCCACCTGCAGCCATCCTTGAAGTCATGCTTGCTTGATCGCTTGATATGTTGTGAATGGAGAGACCAGTCGGCCGAGTGGACGATGAACATGGCAATGGAAACAAATTGCCTCCGTCCCGCCACCATGTGCCCCGCATTGCGATGCGTCATCCCCGCAGCGGCGGTGGCCACCATTGTCGTCGCTCTGTCCATTGCCCTTCACCTCATCAACTCTCGCCATGGCTCACCAGTCGCCGCTCATTGCGATTCCTCGCAAGACGACGACGGACACGGACTGGGCAGGTCCTATTCGCTCCACAATTGCCCATTCTTTTGGCGAGTCCCCAGATGCCTACGCCGAGGAGATTAGTGTGCTGCAGCGGTGCCGCCAGGATGCCGTGCGCGGAGCAGGCAGCGATGCTACTGGTACGTCTATGGCACTAGATTGTTGCTGATCAGTAGCGCGTGATCTTTTGTACAAGTACTTTGGCCAGCTAGAGCTTCTGGAGCTTCGTTTCGCCGAGGTCAAAGTGTCTTTCGGATGGTGAGTGCCGCAACATGTTAACCAACTGACACTGGCAGGAATGACGCCTTCACCAACAAGCTCACGTCACAAACGTCCCTTGCGTACGAGAAGGCCTCCATTATCCATCTACTTGCAGCAGTGCTCTCGTCCCTTGCCGCTACCCAGTCCCGAGCCGACCCGGAGGGTCTGAAGCGAGCCTACTTCAACTCTCGCGCGACCGCCGGCATGCTCACATACATCAACGAGAACTTTTTGCATGCTCCCTCCACGGATCTCAGTCGCGAGGTTGTTCATTTCTTGATCAATCTCATGCTTGTGCAGGCGACAGAAGTCTTCATGGAGAAGCTTGTTGACGAGAAGAAGGCGCCGTCCCTTGTGGCTCGCACTGCCAACCAGGTCACGACTATGTACGGCGGCCTCATGGACGAGATGCGCGAGTTCCAGGGCAAAGGTGTTTTTGACCGCACATGGATGAGTCTTGTCCAGCTCAAACAAAAGTACTTTTCGTCCTTTGCCCAGTACCAGCGCGGCCTGGCCGACGCCAAGGCAGGCAAGCACGGCATAGCCCTTGTGCGGTACAAGATTGCAGAGGAGCACGCCAACGAGGCATACCGATTGGCCCAGAACTTCAACTACAGTTTTGACTCGGCTACGACCCCAACCCTTCCTCACGACGCTGGCAGTAGCATGTTCGAGATTACCAAGGCACACAAGACGATTTGTGGCGAGGCCAAGACCCAGGCTGTCCGGGACAACGACCTCATTTACCATGACATACTACCGTCCGAGGCATCCCTTCCCGCTATTGAGAAGCTTCCTCCATCCACTCCCATCACAATCCAGGAGGTGTACGGCAACGCCGATGTCTCCAAGCTCATCGGTCCCGACATCTTCTCCCGACTCATCCCCCTCGCCGTTCACGAGTCCGCCTCGGTCTACTCGGAGGAGAAAGCCAAGCTTGCTCGTGGCGAGGTTGAGCGCGTCGAGTTGAGTGAGGTCGAGGTTCGTGCCGCGCTCGAGCACTTGGGACTTCCTGCCTTGGTCAACCAGTGGCGCGCATTGGCAGAGGGAGACGACGCCGACGCGGAAATCGACCTCAGCCCCGAGGTTGTCCAGGTCGCCATTGAAGTCGGTCAGCCGAGCACCACCGATGCCCGCGTTCGCCAGCTAGAGGGTGAGAGGTCACGTTGCGAGCGCGAGCTGCAGGAGCTTGCTGCGAGCCTCGAGACTGAATCGCGCGAGTGTGAGCGTATGCGTGCCAAGTACGCTCCCAACTTTACCCAGGCTCCATCAGGCCCGCAGACCGCCCACTTGCGCAACAATATTGCCTCAAACCAGGGTTCTCTACAATCAGCCGCTGCGTCCGACTCTCAGATCGTTACGATGTGGCGTGAGATCCAGCCTGATCTTGCGGTTCTTGGGGGTGGAGAGGAGGGCTTGCGAGCACAGGCACGCGACATTGCAATGGGCAAGACTGCCGGTGGACCGCAGGTGCCGGCAGGTATGAGCTTGCTCGACCTGGATGACGAAGAGCAGGTCAAGCCTCGTATGGATCCCACTGAGCAAGAGGAGCTGCGCCAAGCAGCTCAAGATGCTAGCGAGAAGCTTGAACGCTTGAACAAGATTCGCCGCGAGCGTGACGAAGTGCTCAAGGACCTCAAGGAGAAGATTCAAAACGATGACGTCTCCAACTTGCTCCTCCTCAATAGGCGCACTCAGAATGTCGAGCCCCAGCTGTTTGCCACCGAGCTCGAAAAATTCCGCCCATACCAGAACCGCATTGCCGCCGCCGTCCAGGCATCCAAGAGCAACGTGGCCGAGCTCGAGGCGCTTGTTGCCAAGGTGGGACGTGGCAAAGGCGTGAAAGAGCGTCAGCGCGGTGTCAAAGAGCGCACCAAGCGCTTGCGCGACTGGGAGCGCAGGCTAGAGCGTGCTGGCGCCTCGCATCGCGAAGTCGTCGACGGCTTGGGCAAGGGCCTTGGCTTTTACGAGTCCCTTGACAAGGTTATCATGGACTTAAAGCGCGAGGTTAACCAGTTCGTCTCGAACCGCAACTCGGAACGCAACCGCATCGTGTCAGATCTCGAGACTCGCAACCGTTTGGGCTCGGCCAGTCCTCCGGCCCCGGCCCCACCTGCCCGAGGTCTTGACACGCAGCTTGCTGGCTTGAATCTGGGCAGCCCCTCACCCACCGCCGGATACCCTCAGCCTCCCAAGGCTACCTCTCCTGCGGCGTCACACGATCCCTACAACTTCGGCGGACAAGCGGGGCATTCGTCTGTTTTCAGCACTGAATCGCCCTCAGGATACAATCGGTCACTGCCTCCTCCCCCACCCCCATCAAAGCCTTCGTACCCCTCGTACCCTGCGTTCCCCTCGGCCCCGTCGAACGCTCCCGCCCAGTCGCCGAGCTCCTACAGCAGCAGTAGTAGTCCCTACCCTGCTCCTCCGAGCGGCTACCCTCAGCGTACTAGCTCGTATCAGTCGCCTCCCAGCACCCAGGCGTACCCTCCTCCACCCTCATCCACATCGAGCGCATACCCACCCCCGCCGCCCAGTCGGCCAAGCCACCAGCCTCCTCCCCAGCAGTCGTACGGAGGGTACGGTGCGCAGTCGCCTCCTCCCCAGCCGGCTTACCCATCGTCGCAGTACACCTCCCAGTATCCTACTCCGCCTAGTCAGCCGCCGACTCAGCCGGCATATGGCGGCTACCCAGCCCCGTCTCAGCCTCAACGGCAGGCCTCGTCCGGCTACCCTTCTTACCCAGCACCCCCAGCACCAAATGCCTACGGACAACCTCAGCAGCAGTACCAGCAGCCTCCGCCGCCCCAGCAGCAACAGCAGTACCAACAACCTCCATATGGCCAGCCCCCTCAGCACCAGTATGGCGGCTACCAGCCTCCCCAGCAAGGGTATCGTTAGAGTTTTTGGGATTGGGCGGGTGAGAAATGCGCTGCTACAGTAGTTGTCATGCTAGCATGGGGTCGGGCTAGCCAGCCTCGGCCAGTGGCTTTTGAGATAGCAAAGCAAATGAATTGCCTTGGTCACACACTCTGGATATCCCAGCTCGGATCCGCAAACGTTGGGCTCCGTTATGACGGCTGCCTACCCTTTGTTGATTCATGACGTGCGGTGGAGGTTCTGCAGGGTTCGGTGCGGACTGGCTCATTGCCCCCGAGCATGCTCTGCACCACGCTATGGCACGACTGTGTGCGTCCGGGGAACATCCGGATTGGTAAGGTATGGTGGGCGAGCACGGGGGAAATCCGGATTGGTAAGCCACGCGCCCCCACTGTAAAATGGCCCGAATCGTGCGAATCTTGCAATTTTGCGCAAGATTACAGACTGCGACGATGGGGTGGAGGTGGCGCAGTGGAGGTTCGGCCATGCTCGCCACCTCACCCTCTCCATATGCTGTCGCTACACATCTCGCATCCCAGCATGAGTCCTGCAGGTTCAATGGCATGCTCTGGAAGGTCATGCGTGCGAAGATGGTGCATATTTGTGCGTTCTGGCATGGTTGCGGAACCGAGGGAGATGACAGTTCCGTTAGGGGAGATGGCATTTCCTTTCTACACTGGAGATATGATTTCCAGGTCCCCGAGGCAGGCACAGGATGATTTTCCGCCAGTCTGCTTACTGAAGCCATTAGAAAGCGTCTTAGCAAGCTCCTATCTCTGTCCCGCAGATTATCTGAGCAAGTGACAGTTCTCGCAGACACTCACAGAGATAAAAGGAAGTGCATTCTGACCGGATAGACTCCATCAACACTTCTCGGCAGCCTCGCCACACATAGAGCCTTTCGGCATAGAGCTTCGTCCTCGACCTTCAATCAGCACACCATCTACAACACTGGCAACCATCACTTGCCTACTGCACCGAGCATAGCAAACACTACTGCATCATTTCCCCCCACTTTTCCCCACTCCAAAGCCTTATCGCTATCACCGCACTGCTCCGCCACAACTCCACCACATGCCTTCCAACCTCGAGATTCCCCGCACCGAAACCCTCTACGGTGACGAGACCCCTTCTAGCGCCTGCCTGTCATCGGCGTCGACATATGTCGACCTCACCACTGCCACTGAAAAGGCAAAGTCCTTGAGTCTCAAGTCGGGCTCCAACGAGCAGATCGCCACTGAGCCAAGTCTGCCGCAGAATGTTGCCAAGGTCATCTCCAACACGGGCACCGTCAACAACAAGCCCAAGCTGAGCCAGCGCAAGAAGTGGAGCCTGCTTGCCATGTTCTCGCTGGCATTCTTCATTGACATTTGGTGCTACTCGGCCTTTTTCATTTTCACCGACCCTATCGCAGTCGACCTTGGTGTCATCTTTGCCCAGCAATGTAAGTAATTCGAGGTCCCACTTCACGCAGAGCTGACTCTATTAGCCTGGATCATCACCAGCTATGCCGTTACCTTTGCAAGCACTTTGCTTCTTTGGGGCCGCGTTTCCGACCTTTGGAGCGCAAAGCCGGTCTTCACTTGGGGATTCCTGTCACTCGGCGTCCTGAATCTCATCATTTCGTTCATGCCCGACAAGTACTCGTTCTTTGTGCTTCGCGCCATCGCCGGAATTGCGGGAGCCACTCTTATTCCCGCCAGCTACCGTCTTATCCCCTTTGTCTTTGAGGAGCATGAGCTTGCCACGGCCTTCACCGTCTACGGCATGAGTGGCGCCCTTTCCAACGTTAGTGGCACTCTTGTCGCTGGATTCATCGAGTACATCCCCGGATCTGGCCAGATGATTGCCTGGCGCTGGTTCTTCCGCATTGTGGCTGCTCTCGTCATTCCCGTCTCGGTCCTCGCTTTCTACTACGTCCCCAGGCCTGACGGTGACGACAGCAACCCGGAGATTCCCAAGTGGAAGCGTGTCGACCTCGTCGGCTCGTTCCTCATTCTCGCCGCTGTCATCCTCCTCATCCTTGGTCTCACTCTCGGCGCCGCCTACGGATGGAAGAAGGCCGGATTCCTCGTCCCCTTCCTTCTTTCGTTTGTCTTCTTCCCAGCCTTCTTTGTCTGGGAGGCCCGCCTTCCCGAGGGCTACGCGATCCTGCCCCCTTCGACCTGGCGGGTCCCCAACTTTACCATGTTCATGATCTTTGCCCTCCAGATCTACGCCTGGTGGGGCATCAACTTCCTGGCTTTCATCGAGACGTTTATCAAGGTTGAGGGCGAGCACCCCATCATCGCCGCCGTCCGCACTCTGCCGCAGGGTATTTCCGCCCTCAGCGTCACCCTCCTCCTCACCTTTGTCCCCTCGATCCTCAAGCACCCCCGCTGGCCTATCACCTTTGGCATGGTTCTCGCCATTGTCAGTCTGGGCCTCATGGTCGTCCCCGATCGCTACGTCGGCGTCGACTACTGGCGCTATCTCTTCCCGGCCTTCATTATCGGCAGTGGCGGCATGATGGTCGCCTTCACCGGCACCACTGTGGGTGTCATGACTGCCGTCCCTGCCAACATGTCTGGCGTCGCCGGCGCCGCCCTCCAGATGTCTCTCCAGGTCGGCTCCGCAGTCGGCTTCTCCATCCAGGCTGGCCTCTTTACCGTCAACCCGGGATCGATCGCCAACCCCGCCAACGTCCATGCCAGCTTGTATTTCCAGCTCGGCTGGGCGGCGCTCTGGCTCATTGGCTTCCTTGTCCTCTACCGCGCTGTCAAGAACAGTGGCGACGACGAGGAGGGCCAAAAGGTCATTGTTGCGCACTAGATGCCATCTCCGCTACTGTAGCTTACAACACTTTATAGAAAAACCTCATCAAACCCATAGAATCATCAATCAATCCATGCATATGTTCATTACACATACCATCACTGGCCATTCGGTACACTACTGACAGATATGTTATTGAGCGGTAGAACTCGAGAGCTCGTGACTTTGCCCCGGCGCCATGGCGCGACACTGGCAGCAAGTGGCTGTGTGGCGTTCAGTGTCGACGCGCGTCAAGTGACTGGTCTGTGCATTCTCATCGGACAAAGACGCTGCTTTTCATCATCGTCCGAGAATCCCGGAAGGACAATGCACGGACGAGAGTGGAGTTTATGACTGTGGGGATTGGGCGTACCCACCGTTCGTCACGGCTACCCGACCCTCTCATGTGGCTGCGTGCTCGACATGGTCACAACACTACATTGGTATTCACACCTGGATACTCTTATATGTATGTATATATACAACTGTGCAACGATGGCACGGGATTAACAAGAAGTGCGGCCCCGGTTCAATCTCGGTTGGCGCTCAGGCGGCTGCGTCCTGGCTCTCGCCATCGACGTCCGGCGCCATGCTGATTCCCTCGAGACCAAGAGTGTTGACTGCGTCAGAGTGCTCTGCATGGTGGTGGTGTCGGTGAAACAGCGCGTCATGTTTAACGGCGCTTGGTTCCAGGCCAATGGCCGATCCGAGCTGACGTGCACTGTCGGCGTCGTCATCTTTGCTCTTTTGAACGTGCTTGTCGCCTTCGGTAGCAGGTTCGGCGTCAGGGCTTGGGTCTGGACCAGGCTGTGGTGCCATAATGCGTAGTGAATCGCCGACAATAACACTGTGACCGGGAAGGAGAGACATGGCGACAGAGCCGATGGTGGACGACACCATTCCGGTCAGGTGCCGCGACAGCCAGTTGAAGCGTTTGGCAAATGGCACAAACGTGTCTATAACGTCGCGCACGTCGACCACGTCGCGAACATGCGTTGCTTTGCCGACTTCATTGAACTCGACAATCGTGGACACTGGCAAGTCCCAGTGCAAAAGAAAGTCAAACTCGCGCAGGGCCGATGCCGCGAGTTTGGAGAGGAATCCGCGAGGGGGCGCGGCGCCGAGGGACGACAATGAGTCTGACGATGGGGAGGGCGTGAGTCCGTGTGATGATTGACGGACGATTGAAGGGAAAAGAGTAAGGGAGATGACACTGGGGGTCAGCAGGCGCAGCAGTAGGACTACTCACTGGTCAATGAGGGCAAGGTGGTATCCCTCGTAGCACTCCATGCAACCGATGTCACGGCACTCGGCAGAAACGTCCCACAGCTTCCACCATCCTGCCGAGCTAGGGTCACGACGCAATGCCGATCCGTGGCTGCCCGAAGATTGCAGCCACTCGTCCACGGGATCAACGACACGCTTCGGTGGTGAAATGCTCTCGGCTTGAACGTCGGAGGCTATATCGTCGGTGCCAAGAAGCGCGCCACGCGCGCGAGATGTCAGGCCACGGGCATGAAGGAGAAGAGACGATGGAGTGAGCGACGGGAGGTAGGCGGTGGACAAAAGTTGGAGCAGGGCGAAATGAGACAGCACAGACTGCCTTGAAGACAGCCGGATAAGCGGGTGATCGTAAACTGTTGGGGGTGAGCACAAACCCTCAGTACTTTGGGGACAACGACGTACCACAGTCACCCTCAAACCACTGCTCGACTACTCGTCGGACCTCTTTACCCTGCTCGGCCCACGCAGGCGATCCGTCTGCAGCAGGATCCTCGCTGCCACGGTAGAGAACGCGATGAATGTCGATGAGGGCATCGATAGGGTCGTTTACAGGTCGTCCCCACATCTCTGCAGCCCATGTTGGGTCACCGAGGTCCCTGGGGTCTGCTGAGCTCTCGTCAAAGTCGCCCTCGGGCCGGTTATCGCGGGGAGGTGGCGGGCACTGGCCGCGCGGAACGAGTTGCCTTGGAGGTGTATGGGGATCTGCGCCATCTCGTGGGTGGTAGGCGTGAAGCGCGTGACGAAGCGCGGCAATAGATGCGCGCGACGCTGAGCCGTAGAATGAATCGTGGTACGGAGTGCTGTGCCCAGAATATGGAGCTGAAGACAGAGTGCGCGCACTCGGTTGGCGCGAATGGTGGATGAGGCGATCGCCGGGAAAAGCGGCAGAGCTCGACTGGCCTGGCGAGTAGACTGACCGGTCTGGGATGTAAAAGCGAGGTTGGCGCCTAGAGAGCGTCGGATGAGGCAAGTCGTACTCTGTCGAGGCAAAGGTAAAGTACGACATGGTTAATGTTGCGTGCAACGGGTTACAACCGTTGAACGCGTCGCACAGGTGGTGACTGCCTGAAAAAGATGGGCCCCGGGGGTTGCAGGGTGGTGTGGCGTTGTGGGTCTAAAATGAATGGAGGAGGGGAGATGCCGTTTGTTCTCTAGCAGCAGCTGTGCGGTAAGAAATGAGAGAAGCAAGGAAGGTGGGTGGCCAAATGACAAGAACGGGCAGTGTCAAGTGTTGCTGCATAGTAGTCGAGCCAAGATGCATCCAAATAGAGCCCGCGATTTTCGAATCCACCGCCAGGCAGCAACAATGACGTCCCCCGCGCCACGCCTTCCTCTTTACGCCCGCGGTCGATACGCCAGGGGTGATTTGGGCTGGGTGGCGGGTCACCAACACGGGCAGCGCTAAGCGTGTCTCCCTTCTTGCTCTGGTAATGCCTTATTTAGGGAAGGTCACTTGCATCTTGTCTCTTGGCAAGCAGCGCCGCAGATGCCCAGTTTGGTAGTTAAGGTCCATGGCCCGCGGCACGGATTCCCAGAGACCGACGCAGACCCGAACATCTATACCGGTGATGCAACGTACGTTCGTCATGACACCGTGTTGTTGTAGCAATTAATTCATTGTGCCTAGGGCCGTCAGCTGTCCACGCTTCCACTACTGACGTCTATGCACCTACAGATCTATGATCTAAGAGTCTTGTTGGCGACTGGCTCCCTCTGTGCACCCACTTTTGCGCTTGCAGACTGAAACCAATGTCGTAGGCATTCGCACTCCACACCCCCGCTGGGCCTCCGAGCCGCGAGCCAGTGTGTATCACGATTTCATGAATCAAAGGGCTAGTGTCTCATAGCACAGTTCAACTGCTCGGGGCCGAGTTGCGCGAGACAACAAGGCCATCTGCGCAGCATGCAGCTGACAACATACAACGACTTCTTATTGTGCTCGCGCTTCTCTTTTCGGATCGCGGACCGGGTCCCGAGCCACCCGGCCAGCTGTCCAAAGTACAAAATGTACCAGACATACCGCCACCAGCGTAGCGCCTCAATAATCTAGATCTGGGCCAAGTGCCACCTCCACCTCCGGCACCTCCTGCATCACCTCACTTGTTCCTTGGCCAACAACACCACCATGTTCAGTGAATCTGGCCTCGTCTGCAGCATGCTGCAAAGTGAATGCGGATGGTGGCATGATATCGTCATCAACTACCAACGTCCAGTGGGCTGCCTATCCTGGCGAGCCACACCTAATCCCAATGTGCTACTCTCCACATCCCTCCTAAGCGATACGCTTAGTCGAGCTCAATGGCGTTCTCGTCGGCGACGGGGGCAGCGGCCTTCTTCGAGCCACGGACCTTGGGGGCGTACTCCTTGGGGGGGTTGGCGCCACGGCGCTGGGCGCGGGTGAGGGCCGAGATGCGGGCGACGGCGGCCTGAAGAGTCAGTAAAACCCTTTCTGAAACTACCACGACAAATGAAAGTAATGTCGCCAGGAACACTGTGGCCCCCGACATCCCTGGGGTTGTAGAAGTCGGGGTAGTAATGTGTTCTGGGCATTTTGATGTTGCAAGCCTAATACACTCGACCCTTCATGACGCCGTGCAACCTTGGTTGCACAGGTAGTCCGGGAAGTTCTAGACGGCTGCTGGAAAGAAACAAGAGTTGACAAGAAACGTCTACTCACCGAACGGAGGTCGGCACGGAAACCCTTGGCGGCGGTCTCAACAGCGGCAATCTTGTTGGCGCGGCGGGGGCCGGTCGAGCGACGGAGGGTGGTCGACTTCGAGGTCGAGGCAACCTTGCCGCCGTTGGCGGTGGTCTTGGTGACAGTGATGGCACCCTCGGGCGAAGCCGAGATGTCGACAACCTTGTTGTTGGAGAGGCCAGAGTACTTGCCCGAGTGGAGGTTGAGGAGGTTGCCCTGCAGAGTTAGCTCACGCTCACAAGATACCCAGAAACGCAGGAGGTCGATTCGAGAGGGCATGGTAGATGGTGCACGGATCGATCTTGCACGCGCTGCAGGAGACCAGCCTTCAACTGCTCGTCTTCCGCACGCAGTTCAACGAGCAGTACACGCAGCAGGCGTTGGTGCGCACACCGCCGCGGCCTCGTACTCTCTCTCCCCATCCTCCATGACCTCTCCCATCTCGATTTGACGTTGCGTTTTCGCTGATTCTCACCTTCTCAGCCGAGAAGATAGGGCCGTTGGTGGTGGGGCGCTGGAACGAGTTCCACTTGCGGATAAGGAGCCACTGGAGGTCGGCAGACATTTTTGATGGATGTGTTGAGGGTTGCTGGCGAGTTGCTCTGCGTCGATGTTCACAATTGCCTGCGACCCAGCGACCAACTTGGCCGAGACGGAATCAAATTTCGTGCACACTGGAATTTGGTTCATTTTGATTCCGTCCAGTGTCGGCGTTACTGAGACTGGGTGTGTGGCAAGCCCAGTGGTGTTGGGTGGCGATCTTTGGGTCAACGCCTTACTGTCCAGCAGTGACGTTGAACGAGCACCGATGTCTTTCGGCCCCTCCTGGCGGCTCACAACGAACAATGGCTCATGATAGTGCATCACCTCTGTATCCAGGATATCCTTTACGACCGGATGTGTGCTGCACAGGATGAAGTGCCTTGGTGTTCAAGACCTCCCAGCTGCCACGCGTTGCTCTTGACAAGAGATCCAGAGAACTGTGCTGTCGACCTGGCAACCTCGCCCTGCTCACTCACGCCCGTCATTCCAATAAGGCTGTTGCAGGAGATAACTGGCATATTACGGCATATCATTCATCAGTTGGTTTAGTGTCCTTGCCCCGAGACATCTTGGGTTTAGAGACAATATCATGGTCGTAATGCTCTACTATACATGTATCAAAACAGTGGTTGCCTTTCACGTTGCCCGCCTGCTCTAGTTTCCCGCCCAGGTGTTGGCCCATGGCGACTGTTCTCGGCCCTTTGAAACAGTCTCGTTCAGAGACAGTCCGTTCTCGACATTGTACTCGCGGCCAGCGTCCCTCCAGATGCGACGTACACGCTCATACTCACCCGTGAACCAATGGGGCTCTTTGCAGAGATCTGGCACAATCAGCATAATTCCATCGATGACACTTACGAAGCGCAACTGTCTCAATTCGATCCACCAGTTGGGTCCAGTCTTGCATGGACCACCCCATGTCCACACGGACCACTGGGTCGGTCTCTGGATCGAGGTTCCGCAGCCACTGGCCCGTTCGTGCGTCCTCGGCGTTCCAGGTATGGTATGGTGGCATCTCTGCACTACCAATCCACGCTGCCAACGGCCAGCTCATGGTGTAGCCGAGGCCGCGGAAGTAGGGACCTAGATGTCCTGCGGATCCGCTCGAGGTCCCGTGATAGACGTTTTTGCTACAGTCAAGCTCCTTCAACCCTGCCAGGAAGTTTGGCGCAACAATAATGGTCTGCGAAGTCAGCTAATGCAGAGGGGGAGACAGTGGTGGTAGCATACATCGTCGTCGAACTTTCTGAGCCGTCAGCTAGTGCAATCACTCCTGAACTCACCCGACAAAGCGGGGACGGCCTTTGACTCGCCCCGTGCCGGCAAACTCTTTCGCCGCCCAGCGATAGAACTCGTGCGTTTTGCCCCAGTCCATGTTGTCATAAGTCTGCAAGGTCAACATTCCACAATGGATATCGACTCACATCCAAGAGGGCAATGTCTCCGTACTTTCGCTGCTCCTTGCGCAGCTCTGACATGACCCATAGCTGTTCGTACGTTTCGCGCTCAAATGGGTGGAACGACAGCTCTGGAAGGGCAATGATAAACTTGTACGTGACCAACTCTGGGGGAAGGTCGGGCACAATGAGCTTTCGTATCCTGCACGTTAACACCACAACGTCGCGGGGGTATGAGCTCTCGGGCGAACATGGTTACAGTTTCGCCAGACGGCTGGACCGTTTACGCCAAGCTCTAGAGACTGTTAGAAACTCACAACTCTCGGCGTTCCAGTGACTTGTGTCGTGTCGTTGAGAAGATGCCAATGAATACTAGCTTGCCAGCTTCATCTCCTGCCCCGGGGTCCCCTTCCAGGGGCACATCACAGCCAATCTCGTGGGGCTGCTTGGCTGAGAGAAGCCCAAAATCAGGCTCCTCAAAGCTGCGGCGACCAAGCTCGCGCTTTGGGTTTCGGGGACGATTGTTGTGGACATAGATAAGGCTGTAATTGAGGATCACTGTCACGGCAATGATGTACCGCAAGTAGCGGATGGGTCGGGATCGTGAGGTGAGAACATCGAAAGTGCGCCGTGCTGCCCGCTTCAAAAGGTTTGGCCCGCGGAGAGACGGTGGGGTCGACATGCGGAAAGTGGACCCCAGTGGTGGAATGGGTGTCAACAAAGTCGAGAATGGGAGCGCGCTTCGATGTGATGAGCCCGACGAGTTCAGGGAGGTGGGAGTATGGGAGAGGGGCCGTGCTCATCCGCAGCTGGGTTAATAACAATTCGAGCTCTGGCCGATCGTGAGTGCGGCGTATGGTACTTAGGGCAGTGGCGCAGTGATGGACACTAGTGCTTCGGAGGTATGTCGAGCCGCGCCTTGATGGCTCCGCGCCAACGAAAGGATGACCCCGCCGCTGTTTGTGTAGCATTGCGGACCTCTTTTTGCTGGACTAACAAAGCACGCAAAGACAACAGATTGAAGAATGAGTTGCATAGGAGCCCTCACATGTCGAACTGTTGGTGCACATGCCTGCTCGCTACTGCCATGCATGCTTCAAGCTTGCTGCTTTGCTACACCCATTACATGACAACTGGACGATCAGCAATGCGGGTTCCATGTCCGCGCTCCGTGCCTGGACCGATGTCCTGAAGGCGTGAGACGTGAGGCGATACAGACGACGCCTGCATTAGTGAATTACAAAACTCTCCTAATCAACAGTTGTAATAACGCAGACCCGCGGCTAGATCAGTCTCGTGCCTGGGCGGTAACAAAAGTACACGTGTAAATTGACGCGAATGTATCACACAAATCCAGAGCGAGTGGCATTGTCCAGGTGCGAGTGAAACGACATCAGAGTTCGATTCTACCACCTCCATCGTACATGCTTTTACGCCCAGTTGTGGCCTTGATAAGAAGAGCAGCAGTTTGCAACCCCACGCCCATACTCCCCCGTGTCTTGACGCAGACTCCCTCTCTCCCCCACTGCCGCTTCTACGCCGCCGCTCCTCGACTCGCCCGTATCCGCATCCCTTATCCCACAATGGCTGCCGTTACCGACAACGACATTCTCGCTCGCTTTGGCAAGCTCAGCATTGCCTCGCCCGAGGTCATCACCCACGAGGCTGTTAAGGGTGGTGCCGAGTGGCGCGCCGAGCTTGAGAAGCTCGGCAAGACTGGCGTCCAGCTCACCAAGACGGTGCGTGCGCGAGACACAATGGACTGGACCCTTTAGACCAGACGAGCTGACAACAGTAGCTCTTGTTCAAGCCCAAGACTGCCAAGACCGCTGAGCCCACTCCGGTTCTTGTTCTTGCCAAGGAGGACACTGAGACGTCGTCGGGTGCCATCGGTGGCCTCCTGAAGCTCAAGGACCTCCGTCTGGCCAACGAGGACCTCATCAAGCAGGTCATTCCTTCCGCTGCCTCCAAGGACGACGTCTCGGCTCTCCCCCTCCCCGCTCCCGTCCCTTCCACTCTTTTCCTCCTTCTCGACGCTGCTCTTGCCTCTTCGTCGGACGCCTTTGCCCTCCACCTCAGCTCTTCGTCGACCACCGTCCTCTTGAAGGGTACCGAGATCAAGGCGTACCTCGAGTCGCTCACCTCAGCCGACGGCGTCAAGGTTGTTGACTTTGCCGAGCTCAAGGCTGCTGCTCCTGCTGCTGCCCCCAAGGCCCCCAAGGAGGCCAAGGCTGCCGCCCCCGCCAAGAAGGAGAAGGACGAGGACCTGTACGAGATGGCCATTCAGCACAAGAAGGAGGAGGACTTCCCCGGATGGTACACTGATGTGCTCATCAAGGGCGAGATGCTCGACTACTATGACATTTCGGGCTGCTACATTCTCCGCCCTTCGTCTTACACCATCTGGCAGACTATCCAGAGTAGGTCTCATGTTACAGATTAGCTTACTGACAACAGCCTTCTTCGATGCCGAGATCAAGAAGCTTGGTGTCAACGACTGCTACTTCCCCATGTTTGTGTCGCGTTCGCGTCTTGAGCGCGAGAAGGACCACATTGAGGGCTTTGCTCCCGAGGTCGCTTGGGTCACCAAGGCCGGAAAGTCGGACCTCGAGGAGCCTATTGCCATTCGCCCCACCTCGGAGACTGTCATGTACCCCTACTATGCCAAGTGGATCAAGTCGCACCGCGACCTTCCCCTCAAGCTCAATCAGTGGAACTCGGTCGTCCGTTGGGAGTTCAAGAACCCCCAGCCCTTCCTCCGCACCCGTGAGTTCCTGTGGCAGGAGGGTCACACTGCCTTCCTCGAGAAGTCCGAGGCCGACAAGGAGGTCCTCGACATTCTCGAGCTCTACCGCCAGATCTACGAGGACATTCTTGCCGTTCCCGTCATCCCCGGTAAGAAGTCGGAGAACGAGAAGTTTGCCGGCGCCGACTACACGACCACCGTTGAGGGCTTTATCCCTACCACTGGCCGTGGTATCCAGGGCGGCACTTCGCACCACCTTGGCCAGAACTTCTCCAAGATGTTCGACATTACCGTTGAGGACCCCAAGGCGGACCGCTCGGCCGCTGCTGCCGACACCAAGGCCCACGTTTACCAGAATTCGTGGGGTTTCTCGACTCGTTCGATCGGTGTCATGGTCATGACCCACGGCGACAACCAGGGTCTCGTTCACCCCCCCAAGGTCGCGCTCCAGCAGGTTGTTGTCATCCCCGTCGGTCTCACCAAGGGCGAGGGCAAGAACCAGCCCATCTACGATGCCTGCACCAAGCTCACCAAGGAGCTCACCGACGCCGGTATCCGTGCCACCTGCGACTTGCGTGAGGGCTACACCCCCGGCTGGAAGTTCAACGACTGGGAGATGCGTGGTGTTCCCCTCCGTCTTGAGCTCGGCCCCCGTGATATTGCCGCCGGAACCGCTCTCTCGGTCCGCCGTTACGACAACCACAAGGAGCCCCTTGCCCTCGCCGACATTGGTGCTACCGTCACCAAGACCCTCGACGACATCCAGAACTCGATGTACCAGAACGCTCTTGCCAAGTTTACCGACTCGTTCAAGAAGACCATCAAGTGGGAGGATGTTGTCCCCACTCTTGACGCTCGTTGCGGTCTTGTCATCCCCTGGTGTGAGGGCTCGCAGTGCGAGGACGACATCAAGGAGCGCTCCAAGGGACAGGCCAACAACGGCGAGGCCGAGGACACCAAGGCGCCCTCTGCCGGTGCCAAGTCGCTCTGCATTCCCTTTGACCAGAAGCGCTTTGGCGAGTTCCCCGAGGGCGAGAACCAGAAGTGCATCCAGTGCGGTGAGAAGGCCAAGAGCTGGACCCTGTTCGGCCGTTCGTACTAGGCGGGTGTGTTTGTAGAAGGGACATCATGCAGGTTTGGCAGAGTACACTGTGTGGTACAATTCGGTGCTCGTTGTACACTGACGTCGAGATTAATCCTGGGCGTCCTGTGTGGGCGCTTAGTTGCTGGAATCAGTGTGGAGGTTGCTTGTATCGCAGAGATTAGGGGCAGAGATTGCGCGATCAAGCCAGTCGGCAGGTACAAGGTACCGTCCAAACTATCCACCATGCAGCCGGTTCCGGTCCACAAGAGTCGACTGGTATCCCGGCCAGTGCAAGGATCGACGAGGACCACGGCCCTCTAGGGCGCCTAGGGTGGTCCCAAGGTGGGTAGCTGGGTATACGGAGCAAAAAAGGAAGCCACAGGGTCGGCACCGAGCGGTCGACGTGGTCGGTATCGATTATGCTCGAAGGACTGCTTAGGCTATCATGCAGGTCATGCCGGCCAGCACCGACGCGCCCACGCGTGTGCAGAGTGCGCGTCCAAGAGAGGGCGAAGCAAGGGACCAGTGCGGAGGGCCGCCGAGGTAGTGCGGCCTACTGCCCATGTGGTCTCCGGACCTAGCGGCGACTGCCACATCGGCCCAGCACGCAGATTAGCCACCGCTGACGCGCTTGCGCGTGACGACACCACACCCGGCTCGGCAACTCCCCTTTTGGCCAAAGGCTGCTGCACTCCCACAGTGTTTAAATCATTCACCTTCACATGCTCTTTACCCCCATTCGGCTCTGGCCCATTCAATCTCGCCAGCTCGTTGCTCGTCACTCTACTGTTCCAGCTCGTGCTCTAGTACGTCTTTTGAGCTTTGAACATTAATTTGCTTTCCCCGCTTGCACACTGCTAATCAGTGTACAGAGCACTCTTGTACGCACCTCCACCCCTCTTGCCCAGTCCGCCTGGCGAGCTCCTTGCAACCGCACTCCGTCCCGCGTACACCGTCGGGCTCTCTGTCTTTGCTGCCGTCTTTCTACCGGTGACGCCATGGCCGACACTATTCTTGGTGGTGCTTCCAGCACCGACAAGGGAACCGAGTACCGCCTCCCCACCGACGTCTACCCCCGTCACTATGAGCTTGCGTTCAAGACCGACCTCGAGGCGTCATCGCCCACCTTCAGTGGTGAGGCTTTGATTTCGATCGATGTCCTCAACGACACCAAGGCGCTGGTCTTCAACCACCATGACGCCCTCAAGGTCACCCACCTCGCCATCGCTTCCACCGAGCTCAAGACGACCGCCGCCGTCCAGCTTCCTATCAAGGCGTTCTCGCTGGACAAGGAGCAGGAGCGTGGTACCATTGATCTCAGCTCGCTTCCCGATGGCGGCCTCAAGGCTGGCTCCAAGGTCAAGCTCTTCATGCGCTGGGAGTCTGACCTCGGCCGCAACATGGTGGGCTACTACGAGTCGATTGGTGACGAGGACAAGAACGGAAAGAAACCAAAGTAGGTTGACTCAGCCGAGCTATAGCTGACAGTAAGCTACGCTCTTACCCAGTTTGAGCCTACGGCAGCTCGCCGCGCGTTCCCTTCGTGGGACGAGCCCCTTATCAAGTCCAAGTTCACCATCTCGATGATTGCCAAGGAGAAGTACACGGTGCTCGCCAACATGCCGTCGACTTCGAGCAAGCCTTGGAAGCCCGCTTCCAACGTTACCGCCAGCTCGGTGCTCTCGGACTCGTACGAGATCGGCTCGCTCCTCACCCAGTCGTATGTCGGCGGTAAGACTGAGGGCAAGATCGAGGGCAAGACTGAGGGCAAGACGGAAGGCAAGACCGAGGGCAAGACGGAGGGAAAGACCGAGGGAAAGACTGAGGGAAAGACTGAGGGAGAGACCGAGGGCAGGACGGAGGGCAAGACGCAAGGCAAGACTCAAGGCAAGACTGAGGGCAAGACCGAGGGCAAGACTGAGGGCAAGACCGAGGGAA
The DNA here is from genome assembly GCA_002335605.1 of Prillingera fragicola. Taxonomy (NCBI): domain Eukaryota; kingdom Fungi; phylum Basidiomycota; class Tremellomycetes; order Trichosporonales; family Trichosporonaceae; genus Prillingera; species Prillingera fragicola. The sequence continues at coordinate 162,868 of BEDY01000008.1, read as the reverse complement.
AGACGGAGGGAAAGACTGAAGGCAAGACACAGGGCAAGACCCAGGCCTCGTCGTCTGGCAACTGGAACATTACCAAGTTTGAGACCACCCCTCTGATCTCCACCTACCTTGTCGCCTTTGCGTGCGGCGAGTTTGCCAGCCTCGAGAGCGAGCACCACTCCAAGCTCACTGGCAAGACTGTTCCTCTCAAGATCTACGCTACTCCCAACCAGATCAAGCAGGCTCAGTTTGGTCTTGACATCAAGAAGTGGGCTCTCCCCGTTTACGAGGAGATCTTTGACATTGCCTACCCTCTCCCCAAGCTCGACACACTTGTCGCCCACGACTTTGACGCTGGCGCCATGGAGAACTGGGGTCTCATCACCGGTCGCACCACCGCGTACCTGTACGACCCCGAGAAGAGTTCGCTCGCCGCTAAGAAGCGCGTTGCTACCGTTCAATGCCACGAGCTTGCCCACATGTGGTTCGGTGACATTGTTACCATGAAGTGGTGGGACAACCTCTGGCTCAACGAGGCCTTTGCCACTCTTATGGGTGAGCTCGTTATTCCCGACCGCATCTGGCCCGAGTGGAAGGTGCGCGCCGAGTTCCTCAACTCGCATCTGAGCAGCGCCCTTGCCCTCGACTCGCAGCGCTCGTCGCACCCCATCGAGGTCGACTGCCCCGATGCCAACCAGATCAACCAGATCTTCGACAGCATCAGTTACTCGAAGGGTGCCTCGGTTCTTCGCATGCTGTCCAGCGTTGTTGGTGAGGAGAACTTCCTCAAGGGTGTCTCCATCTACCTCAAGTCGCACCTGTACGGTAACGCCGAGACCAAGGATCTCTGGGCCGGCATCTCCGAGGCTTCGGGCCTCGACGTGGCCAAGATCATGGCCAACTGGACTCTCAAGGTCGGCTTCCCCATGATCACCGTCGACGAGCCTGGAGACGGCACCATCAAGGTGACTCAGAACCGCTTCCTCTCGACTGGCGATGTCAAGCCCGAGGAGGACGAGACCCTCTGGTGGGTGCCTCTCGAGGTCAAGACCCTCCAGAACGGCAAGGCGACTATCGACCACAAGGCGACCCTTGCCGAGCGCTCGCTGAGCTACGACCTGAAGGGTGCCGACTCGTTCAAGCTCAACGCCGACACTGTCGGTGTGTACCGCGTCAAGTACACGCCCGAGCGTCTCGCCAAGCTTGGCAAGGAGGCGTCGTCGTTCACTGTTGAGGACCGTGTTGGTCTTGTTTCGGACGCCACCACTCTTGCGCGTGCTGGTTACGCCAAGACCTCGGGTTCGCTCAACCTTGTCAACGAGCTGGCCAAGACGGAGACCGAGTTCCTTCCCCTCGCTCAGATTGGTGCCGCCCTTGGCAAGCTCTCTGCCGTCTGGTGGGAGCAGCCCGAGCCTGTCCGCGATGCCATCAACAAGCTTCGCATCAACGCGTTCCGTCCCATTGTCGACAAGCTTGGCTACGAGCACGGCCCCAACGACGCCCCCGATGTCAAGGAGCTCCGCGAGCTTGCTGTCTCGACTTGCGCCGCCGCCGAGGATGCCGATGTTCTTGCCGAGCTCAAGTCTCGCTTCCAGCCATTCCTTGAGAAGGGCGACGACTCGCGCATCCCCGCCGACCTGCAGCGCTCGATCTACACCATCGCCGTCCGTCACGGTGGTGAAGCCGAGTACAACAAGATTCTTGCGGCCTACGCCAAGCCTCCCAACCCCAGTACCCAGGTCGACGCCATGTACGCTCTCTGCTCGACCAAGAATGAGAAGCTTCTGGACCGCACCTTTGCCATGCTCAACGACGGCTCCATCAAGTCTCAGAACCTGTACCTCGTGAGTACCCTGTTCAAAACCTACCTCTGACCCCACAGTTCTTCTTCGGCCTGGCTGCCAACCGCGTCAGCCGCAGGCGTATCGCCAAGTACTTCATGGAGCACTACGAGGAGCTCAACAAGGCCTTTAGCGACAGCTTCGGCATCAACCACATCATCAAGGGTGCCTTCAGCTCGCTCAGCAGCAAGGAGGACCTTGCCATGGCCAAGGCTTTCTTCGCAGACAAGGGTGAGTGTTTCCCATGTGGTATTGCGCTAACCCTCGACCAGATATCCGTCGCTTCAAGCTTTCTGTTGCGCAGGTTTACGACACGATCCAGGCATCATCGGACTGGCTCGAGCGCGACCAGAAGGACGTGGACGAGGTATGTGCCCAGCAGCGTGTTGCGGCCACCCTATTGGATCAATGCTGACTATCGCAGTGGCTGGCTAGCAACAAGTACCTGTAATCGATGTCATAGAGCGATGATTGGGCAGAAGCAGAAGCAAATGCAAAAATGTGTTGCTCGGGAAACGAGAAGAAGGAGAAGGCAACAGTCGTCGGGATTAGCGCAGTGTCAGGCTCGTGCTGCCCCGTCGCTATCTAAGATGTCTGAGGAGTAACTGGGCGGCGAGGTACGTGGGTGGGCGCTGACGGCGGGCAATGTGTCTTGAAAAGCTGAAGCGATCCTGACGGCGTGGTGACAGGCGGGCAGGGCACTCAGCGGCCCACCTACTGATACGTTTGGCGCAACAAATTCATGGGCATTGTGCGTGCAGGTACGCAGGGAGATGGCCGATGGTGCCAAGGGGTCCGTGCGTGGCATCCCCATGAGATTTCATGAATCATCGGCTCACATGCTCACTCGGTGCACGCTGCACCGATACATTGGCCGGTGCTGAGACTGTTAAAGCTGCGCGCCTCGACTTTGCCGTCCTCTTAGACCTCGTTCGACATGGCCACTGCGAGTAGGCCACCAGTGCTCCCACTGGGCTCTTCCCCTAGGTCGCTTTTACCCCTTGCTATCCAGAGCTATACGCCTCCAAGGCCATCGTCGCCAAGTCCGCACTCAAAGGCCGAGCGGTCTCTTTTGTCTTTGCTCGAACGAGAACGAAAAGTCCATACCGAGCCACCGTCGTCCCAGTCGTCACCAACGCCAACACCTGCAGCTTCACCCCAGCGCCGACTGCTCGCCAAGACCGACAGTGTCGAGGTAGTATGCGATCTTGGATCCCTGGTCGAGCGGAGCATTGCCCTGCAGACGCCAAAGAGTCCTCGTCGCCGTCGTTCAAGCTCGTGCAATAACACAACTCTCACCCCAGAGTCGCGGCACCGTCCGAGGTTTTCAACATCTCCTTCTATCACAGTAGTCAGCGCCACTACGTCGACAGATTCCTCCAGAACAGCCGACCTGCCTGCCCCGAGAGCAACAACGATACGCATGGCACATCTGGGTCTGCACACATCTCTTGGCTCGTCGCCACCAGTGAGCTGTTGGTTAGGCGCATCAGTTCGCAACTGCCGAAACGCGACTCCATCCGAGGGGCGTGTCAACAACGCCAAGGCCAGTGCGTCGACATCACTCCTAACCTCGCCATATAGTTCCCCGATGAGCGTCCACGCATCTTCGACCCCGCGCCGCCCGCGAATGGCACCAAGGCGTCACACGGGGTCGCCCCCGACTTTGCGAGCAGACATGGGATGGCCCCCACTGCCGCCCCCCAGCTACGCTCTGCACGTCGCTGCACCCAAAGCAGGCAGCGCACATGTAGGGCGAGCTTTTACCCATGTCGGCAAGGGCCACAGTCCAGCGCTCGCAGATGCCTACACGCCATTCAACTCGGTTCGCCGGAACGCGCCCGCCGTCACGAAGGGGCGGACCCGAGCCGCCCGCAGCGTGAGCCCCGACCCGCAAGCAGCTGCAAGCGTGCACATGGCGTGCAGCCTGCCAGCGACGCCGCCACGCGCGCCACCGCCGTCGCCAGAAGCACTTGGCCAACCGCTGCCTCGCGGCATCACCGCGCTCACTGCCCGTGCAGTCGAGCTGTCATGCTCGCCACCTCAGCCGCTAGACGGCATGGGTTCATCGGCGCCTTGCTCGTCTGCGGCCGGTGTGTTGCTGGCCGCACCGCCAATCCTCCAAGGCGCGTTTGACGTAGAGCGTGCCTCGCGGCGGCTTCGGGCGACGACTGGGCGTGTATGCTTTGACGATGTGGCGCTCCCTCCGCCAGAAGACGCCGATGATGAGGCTGGGCCTGAAGACCGCGAGTCTAGAAGCAAGAGGCCGCGGATGCGCCGCAGGTGGTCCCTTTGGTAGAGTTGGAGTTGGTGCGAATGTTGTACACGTCGTGTCATGATAACGATCACGCGTTTTGAGTCAGTAGTCAGAGGTTCTTAGTCGTCCCATGCGGACAGCCTTGTTCACACACAAGACTCACAGGCAGCATCATACAGTAAAAGTGCATTCGGCCAATGCTGAAGACATAAACGCTGGGTGAGGCTCTACGTGGGTATACAGGATGGTGCGTCATATGATGGCGTTCGATGTCTTTACTGCTGGGCGCACTGAACGCCAGGTCCGCGCTCATCGTCGTCCTCGTCCATGTCGTCGCCGTTCGAGTGAGCGGCGGTGCGACGCTGGCGGTCGTTGGGCTCCTCGAGAGTGACCTCGTCGAGGTGGATCTTCTTGTCGACCTTGGGGAGGGCGCGGCGCTTGGGGAGAGCCTGCTCGAGAAGGGGGAACGACGAAGGCTCGAGGGAAGGGGGGAAGATGACGTTGATGCGGACAAAGAGGTCACCCATCTCGTGGTGACGGTACGAAGGCATACCCTGGCCAGTGATAGTCTTGAGCGATCCAGGCTTGATAATCTCCCCAGGAACAATGGTAACGTGGAGAGCGCGGTCGTCGAGGTGCTGGATAAGGAACTCGCCACCAGCAAGGGCGGTGAGGAGGTCAATGTCGGTCTCGCAGAAGAGGTCGTCGCCCTTGCGCTGGAAGTGGGCGTGGGGCTTCTCCTCAATAACAATGACAACATCTCCGGGAACGACGTTGGGGGCCTGGTCTGACTCGCCAGTAAACTTGATCTGCTGGCCCGACTTCATACCCCTGTCGATGTGAACCTCGAGCACCTTGCGCTCCGAGACGACCTTCTTGCCGTGGCATGCCTTGCAACGGTCCTTGGGGTCCATGATCTCGCCAGTACCCTCGCAGTCGTTGCAAGGCTGCTGGATCTGCTGCATCATGGGACCAAGCTGGCGGAACATGACCTTGACGCCCTGGCCGTGACACGTCGAGCAGGTCTTGACAGCGCCCTTCTTGCCGCCACGGCCGTCGCACGACTTGCACAGAACCGACTTTGAGAGAGCGAGCTTCTGAACCTTGCCCTTGTACAGGTCCTCGAGCGTAACAGCGATGCGGTGCACGAGATCCTTTCCACGACGAGGTCCCTGGGGACGGCCTGCCGAGTCAGTATCGTCCACATTTGCTACACAGCTAAACTCACCACCGCCGCCACCACCGAAGAAGCCGCCGCCGCCGCCGAAGAGCTGGCTGAAGAGGTCCTGGTGGTCCATGCCACCCATGCCGCCGGCGCCACCCTCAAGACCCTCCTTGCCGGCCTGGTCGTAGATCGCGCGCTTGTTGTCGTCTGACAAAATCTCGTAGCTGCAACGGTTAGACTCGTCGGGGCGCACTGCTGCACATGACTCACGCATGCGACAACTCCTTGAAGAGCTCGGGGTCTCCGCCCTTGTCGGGGTGGTGCTTAAGCGCACTAGACAGGTAAGCTTGGGCCCATGGCAGAGAGATAGAGCTTACTTTTTCCTGAAGGCCTTCTTAATCTCGTCGTCGCCAGCGGAAGGCGAAACGCCCAAAAGGTCGCTGCAGTGGTAAAGAAGATGGACAAGGACAGCAGTAACGGAAGAGACAGAAAAGATCGTGTATCAGCACAGTACGAGACAGCAGCAGCAACGCCATTAACTCACTAGTACTCGCTGACAAGTTAAAAGCCGTGGGGAGTAGTTGGAGAGCAGTGGCAATGAGGAAACAGAGCGGCAATGGCAGAATCAGAAGAGCAGCGTGTCAGCACAAAGATACCATTGTGATAGCAGCCGAGCTTTGGACCGCCGCTGGGCGCCGCATGCAGCTGAGTGTAGCTGTACGGGACCCGGCGGCATGATTAGATATCCACTCACGTCTCCTTAACCATGGTGGTGTTTTGTTGCTGTTCTCAGCGAGGTGTAATGGTGGAAGCTGAAAAGGACAGGTGGTAGATGATCCAGGACCGAGGTCGTTCGTGGAATTTTAGCGGGTGTGGCGGTTGTGCCCGTGGGGGGTCGGTGGCCGGTTCAAGGTAATTGAGGGGGGGTCACTGGAAATTCGTTACAAGGCAATGCAACAAGACAGACAGAGGTGAGGGAGTGAGAGAGAGATGTGGTGATGATGGCAGTAGATACTTTGTCGAGAAATGTCTGGAAGGTGCTGTACAGGCTGACTGATGCGTGGTGCTGGCCGACAGCTCGGACGGTCATGAACGCGTCTGGTTGCCACCCTCCTCGGTGACAGTGGCCGTCCCTCCGGGTGGAGAGCGGGCTCAGGGTAAAAGGTGACTTCTCGCAATTTCTACCACCCAACAACCCCGATTAAGTGCGCGCCTAGCAGGCGGGACCAAAATGCGACTCTAAAGGGGGTGGGTCAAACAATGATCGACATTGAACAGCAACAACCTAGCCACGGATGCAAATGCGGCGGCCTCATCTGACGGCAGCCGAATGTTATTGCCAGTGGTGTTGAGTAGTGTCCAGTCCCTATCGCAGGTACTCATCTGCTGGGCGATAGCTGCACGCCCAACCCCACACCCATCACAACTCCTGCCAGACGGTATCTCGTTGGGAGCTAGTCATCGCCATGATTGCAGCTACAGCTGAGGCCTCAAGCCCACCAGCACAGGGTGAGTTTCCGTTATTTCAGTTGGGTAGTCGGCCGATGCTAACTCTGTCGCAGATCACTTTGATCCTGTATTGGAAAAGCTTGCAGAGACAGCAACCTTCGAGTTAGTCTAGATGTTGACTGTACCTTTACTGCTCACTGACTCGCGAAGCTGTGACTGGCCTACGCTTCGCCATCACATGTATCTCGCTCTCATCGCAACGCTGCCCGTCTTCCTTGAACAGGGACCGCCCGCGAGCATGGCAGGCCGAGTGCCCGTCGCCCCAGCACTGTCACCGACGGCCTCGAGGTCAGGAATGGGTAGTGACCCAATGATGATGTCGCCTTCACGACAAGGTTCGGGACAAGGATGGCAAATGGATGCCGATGGTCGCGGTGGCATGAGCTCACCTCGAAGCGAAGGCGGCACCGATGGATCCATGTCTCCGGACGCTAGCCTTCGCCCGTCCACTCAAGGTGGACTGGTTATTCCTCCCTTTCCTCCCCTTGACCCGGACCGCCGCCGAAGGAGCATTTCGGCGCCAGGGGGGTCACCCCATATCAACGGCACGCCAGTGACCGCTCGTGGAAATCCCTTTGACGACGACTGGGACGAGGAGATAGTAATTGGTGGACGCAAACTACCAGGGTGGTTGGAGCAGGAAGCGGGCAAGAAGGAGGTGGACAGGGTTGCTCAAAAGTTGGAAAGCTTGACATTGTGAGTTGTGGTGTCACACGACCATTTCTGACCGCCAGCGCACCGTTTACAGTGCAACGTCTGGCAGAGCTACTTCTCCAGCCCACTCGCTTGCATTCGTCGCTGGGCAAGTTTTTGCGGGCAGTGGAGAAGATGCTCAGCGTCAACACGCCATACGCTGTCCCATCGTACACCTACGTGCCACCACTGCGCCTGCCGGGCGACGGCATGCCTGGTTCGCCCTCGTCAATCGCGAGTTCTGACAGGGAGTCTGATTCTACTGTGCCTCCAGGGTCGATGACACCCATGTTCAGCCCTATCCCATTCCTCACCAGCGGGTCCGATCTGGATGCCTTGGGAGAGTCCATGTTGGATAGTGGCGAGGGTGGATCAATGGACGAGGGCCTCATGTCGCCTCTGATGCTCGGCGATGGCAACAACACTGGTGGAGCGTTTGCGGCTCAGCAGCAACAGCAGCCGCAGCAGGCTTCAGGGCCGCGATCACCAACTCCAGAACCAGAGGTCGAGATGGAAGAGAGCATGACAACCGAGGAAGCACGTGCCGTAGAGGACACTTCAGCCTCGGCGGACATTGGCAACCAGCCATACATGGGACGAGTGGACGAGCTCGACGCGGGGCCGCTCACGTCCAACGGTCACACGGCCGAAGTCTCCGAAGGCGAGCGCGAGTCCGCCTCTACCGGAGTAGGCGAGGGCGGAACCATGACCCCGCATGGGATGAGCGATCGCCCTGTCGCGCTCAGCAGTACGACAGTGTTGCCCGAGGGCGAGCGTGAGATTGCACCGTTGCGCCGCACGAGGTCTGAGCAAGCAGAGGCTAGTCGTGAGGAGGCCCGGGAGGCGGCTACACGTGAGGAGGCGGCTCGCGGGGAAGCAAGCCGCGCAGAGGAAGGTGCCGCGACCGGGGCGGCTGCACCAGCCCCAGCGGACAGCACGGCTGATGACACCGTCCAGTCAAAGTAGACGTAGTATGTATCATTGTCTAGTTAACCGGCGCTGCTGCACTGAGTCTAACAACTGTACATTGACCACGGCACGCTACGCTACTATCTAGTTGAGCTTGTCCCTGACCTCGTAAACACCAGCACCGACACCGGGAAGGGTAGCAAACGCAGCCTCATCGAGCTCGTCCTTTGAGAGCTTGGCGAAGGGGGGGTACTGCTTCTTAATTGCCTCGACAAACGACGGCACCTTGTCGACGGGGAGGAGGGAGATGACGGCACCACCCCAGCCACCACCAGTCTGGCGGGCACCGAGAGCGCCGTTCTTGAGGCACAGGTCGCGCAGCTCCTCGACCTCGGGAACGGTAGCGTCATACAGGTCCCGTATGCTGTCGTGGGCCTCGTTGATCAGCTGGCCGAGCTCGGCGGACACATCGAGCTCGGGCGAGGCGGCAGCCTGCTTGCACAGACTCGTAAAGCGCGCGACGCGGAGGCTCTCGGCAAACGTGTGCTGCGCACGGAGGTACAGGTGAAAGTGCTTTGCGCGCACGGGGACAAAGTCCATGTAGGTCTTTTTAAAGTCGTCGGCCGACATGCCGCTGGCGGCGACCATCTCCTCGGGGGTCCAGCCTAGCTTGTCGCGGCCGTCCTTGCCGAGGATGGCGGGGAGTTCGTCAAGAATGCGCTGGTACAGCTGTTCCTCTGACTCGCCTGCGTTCTTCTTCTCCCACATGTCCAGAGCCTCCTTGAGCCAGATACGGCCTTCCTTGCCGGCCTTGGTCATGCGGGGGGCGTCCACGCCCCAGGCATGGAGGAGGAGGCGAGAGGCGCAGAGAACCTCGACTACGCGCAGGTTGTAGCGCTCGGGTGCCGAGTCGGCAAGCGAGTGTGGTGCCAGGCTGTTGGTGATGACAACGGCAAGGGAGGGGGGCAGAGGAAGGGGGACAGGCTCAAGGTTGGGGTGGAACGAGAGGTGGAGGAGCGAGTTTGCAAGACACAGTGCCGAGGACGCTTGCTGGGAGAGTAAGCACAGGTTGGAAGAAAGCAACTCACGTCCATGCCACCAGTCTGCAGACCCATACGGTGCTCGCTGGCAATGGCCAAGCGCACAACATCGCCCTTGCTCTTGCCCTCCGTGAGGCCGTTGGCCACAAGGAACATGATGACCGAGCCAACAACAAAGGCAGCAGAGCTCTGGACATTAGCTTACAATACAATTTTGGGTACTCACGCTCAATCCTGCTCCAGGAGGAACGTTGCCCGCAATAAGGAGATCCAAACCGACAGGCTTGGACTCCTCGGGGCCGTTGGGATAGAACTTGTCCAGACACTCGAGGATAGCGACCTTGAGGTAGTTCTCCCAGCCACCTCCATCCTTGGGTGCCACAAGACCAGCGTCCCAGCCCTTCTCACTGTGCACCAGCGAGAACTCGGAAGGCTTGAACGAAGGAAGAATGTTGGCAACGCGGACCTTGCGCTCGGTCGACGACGTGGGGCGAAGGGCGATAATGATGTCCTGCTCAATGGCAGCGGGGAGAACCGGCTACCGCAATGTCAGCACTGGCAAGTCACCCACAGACAAGGACTTACGAAAAGGGAGTAGTCTACGTGCTCGCCAAGAATGTTGACACGGCCAGGAGCACGAGCAATCTGGGTAGGAGCGGCACCGTAGAGCGACTGGAACTTGTCCGTGAGGGCAGCCCACCGGACGCTGCAGTGTCAGCTCTCAAGTTTCATGGTGGGGAGATTTCCAACGCCGTGGTAGCTCTGGAAGCCATCGCAAACATGCTGATGGCCACCTCGGCACCTCCGGCCCGGCGATGACCGTCACTCACCCTTCGCGGGGCACCGTGGTCGCTGGGTAAATCTCAGCGAGGCTCTCAAACACGGGAATGGGCAGGTCGGCGGCCATGATGGTTGACGTGGGGTGAGAAAAGTAAGTCTAGGGGGCCTTTGGGGTTCTGTGGGGTGTCTCTTGCTTTATACGAGGGAGGAATATGAGGGTCGGGCCGAGGGTGAGCTGGGCATTTGTTATCGATCAGTAGACATTCCCGTTCGCGATCAACCTCCACGCGAAATCACGGGAATTTCTGGCAAAAAGGGGGGATGTAACAAGGGCTTCCCAACTTTTGTACATCCGCTGAGTTTCTTTACGTAATACCGCGTGGAATGAACGCTTCGTCGTCGCGTTCAGCGTCTGCGTCAAGTCGTCACAACCTCATATACCCAAGCACTTTCTAGGTCAACACTCTTCGCCAACGGCTCCCTTACCCCCCTCCCTTCCCAGACTCCTCACACCAACTAGCGACAATGGCGGCACCAGGTGGCGGTGGAGCGTACTCGTAAGTCCTACTCCCTGCGCAGGACAACGAGCTCAGTGTCGCTAACCCACCTCGCAGCTTCTCCCTCACTACTTTCTCGCCCAGCGGCAAGCTTGGACAGATTGAGCATGCGCTCGCTGCCGTTGCTGGAGGAACAACCTCCTTGGGTATCAAGGGTGAGTATTTCGAGCTGCAGACGCGCACACGACGACCTAACGCATCAGCTACCAATGGTGTGGTGATTGCTACTGAGAAGAAGGACGTCTCCAACCTTCTCGACACCTCTGCCATTGAGAAGATTGCTCCCATCTGCCCCAACATTGGCTTCGTGTACTCGGGCATGGGTCCCGACTTCCGTGTACTGGTCGCCAAGGCCCGTAAGATTGCCCAGGCGTACTGGAAGGTGTACGGCGAGTACCCTCCCACAAAGGTTCTCGTTCAGGAGGTGGCTGCTGTCATGCAGAAGGCCACGCAGTCTGGGTAAGTGTTATGACCTGGAACTTGCTTTATGGTCGCTGCAAAGACTTCTAGCTGACGACGTGCAGTGGTGTCCGCCCCTTTGGTGTCTCACTCCTCGTGGCAGGATGGGACGCTCACCGTGGCCAGTCGCTCTACCAGGTCGACCCTTCGGGATCGTACTGGGCATGGAAGGCCAGCGCAATTGGAAAGAACATGGTGAACGGCAAGACTTTCCTTGAGAAGCGGTGCGTAGAGAAACGTTTTGCTGCTGGACCAGTCTCTGACGCTACAGTTACAACGACGACCTCTCTCTGGAAGACGCGATCCACACCGCTTTGCTTACCCTCAAGGAAGGCTTTGAGGGACAAATGACCCCCGAGACGATTGAGATTGGCATTGTGACTGTTCCTACCCCGGAATCGATGATTGCCAAGTCGGGCGAGCGTGCGCCACCTACCTTCCGCAAACTCTCTGAGCAGGAGGTCCGCGACTACCTGTCGCTGTAAAGTGAGGTCTGTAGCAGTGTAGAGTGGTTTGGATATGCAGCATCATGATACAGATTCGAAACGCCTGATTTGTTCTAGGTATGATTGACCATGCATAGAGGTACAAGTGCAGTCTTCTATCCCAACAGAAATCCAACTCTCTACGAGCACCACATACGGCACTCTCCATCCGCGCCCGAGGTAACGAGCCAAGGCTTCTCAGGGTGCCATCCCATGTCGAGGACACCAAGACCGTCCGTGATGCGGTGTCCGCGGAGAATCTTGAGGGGCACAATGAGGGGGTTCTGGGTGAGGTCGGTGTAGACGGTAGCGTGGAAGATGTGGATGGTGCCGTCGTCACTGGCCGAGGCAAAGAGGGGAAGGATGGGGTGGAAGGCGACAGCACGCAGAGCACGGCTGTGGTACCTAAGGGTACGGTATGGCTTGTTGCCAAGGTCCATGTCAAACCAGGCAAGCTTCTTGTCGTAACTGCCGACAATGAGGTTGTCACCGCCGGGGTGAATGTCAAGCGACGAGATCCACTTGAGACCAGTCTGGAAGGTACGGACAAGCTTCTGGGCGGCAAGGTCGTACAACCTGACGTAGCGCTGGGTAGCAGCGAAGAACCAAGGCTTGGAAGGGTGGAAGGCGACACGCTGGACCGCACCTTGGGTCTTGCGGAACGGCGACTGAGTGGCATGCTTGCTGAGCTGGTGAATGAGGACGGCTTTGTTCTGGGCGTCGGCGGCGACGGTCGCCAAGTAGTCGCCCTTGCGGTGCCAGGTGACGTGCTTGGGGGTGCCGGGAACGTCAATGTAGACGAGCTCTCCGCGCTCACGCTGCGACTCTCCGGGGCGAACCCACTTGACGGCCTCAGTGCCCTTGACCTCCTTGCCGGCAGTCATCTTGGTGGTAGCCGACGAGACCGCAAAGGCAGTGTTGACGTGGGTGAGGGTAGCCGCAGCGACGGCGGGCGATGCGAGTGCCAAAGGCGAGAGCAGCGCGACGCGGTTCTCGACGAGAGCACAGAGGAGGGCCTCGTCGTTGTTGGGGCTCCATCCGACGTGCTGGATGGGTCCACCACGCAGGTTCCAGCGCCAGACTTCACGACCAGTTGCCAAGTCCCAGATACGCACCACACCGTCCTCGGATCCAGATGCCAGCCAGTTGCCGTTGGGCGACAGCGACACTGAGCGAACACGGGTGTCTCCGGGGTGGCGGTACTGAACACAGCTGGTGGTGGGGAAGGGGCGGAGCTCGCGAGGAGCAGGGAGCTTGGGGATGAGGCTCTCGGGGTCAATGTTGAGCTTGACCTTGCGGACGCGGGGAGCGAGGTAGAGGTCGAGGCAGCGCTCGAAGCGCTCCTGGACGAGGTTCTTGTAGGCAGGAACCTTGCGGAGAGCGTCGTACTTGGCGGGCAGGTAGTCGGTCTTGCGGTCCTCCTTCTCCATCTCCTCCCACTCGGCGCGCTCCTCGGCGGTAGGCACGTACTCTTCTGGTGGGTTGTACGACTCGGCAGTCTTGGGGGGAGGCTGCTGAGGAGCAGGCATGTACATGGCGTGCTCTGCGTGGGGCTGGTCGCCCTCGCCCCAGATGGCGTAGACTGCAGGCTTGGCCACGGAAGGCTTGCCAGGAACAATGCGTCCCTCGCGAATAGCCTTGACAATCTTCATAATCTTCTGGTGCTCCCACTTGGATGGGACGAAACGACGCTTGGGCTCCGGGGCGGCGCTCAGAGGCATAATGCGCTCGCGGCCCTCGCCAGTAAACCACTCGATAGTGGGCTGGTAGGGGTCAAAGTCGGCGTCGGGGTTCTCGGCCTGCTCGAGACGACGGATAATGTCGAGCTCCTTGTCCGAAAGCTGGACGTTTTGCTGCATGAGCTTGTCCTCGGCACTAGTCCAGGCGGCAATGTCGCCCACGTTGGCAAGGAACTTGTCAAGCTCGTCACCCTTGGCGGGACGGAAGATCTTGCGTCCGTTGACATCGTAACCAATGTGGGGGAGGTCATCGTACCACTCGATGGGGACGTTGCCGATGGTGTTGGGGTTGTCCTCGGTACTGCTCTCCGATCCGTAGCCAGCCTCAATGTCGTCGTACTCGCGGCGGTAGCCACCGGGAACAAGCTTTGAAGGCACAAGCTTGCCGTGGCTCTCCTTGGCGTGCGAGAGCTGGCCCTCGGCGCCAATAGAGTCGTCGGGCTTGACAGTGTTGCGTGCAATCATGCGGTCCAGCTTCTCCTCGTCGTCCAATTCGCGCGTGTCCGACATGGGCGACGCAAGATTTGAGCTCGGGGGCGACGACTCGTACATCCTCTCAATGTCAGACGAGTTGTATCCCGACTCTGAGCCGTCGTCCTCGTCGTCGATCAGCTCGTCGTCCGAGGCCTCAGTGTCGGCAGCGTCGCCGTCCTCCTCGTCGGCCTCAAACTCGGCCTCTGATCCACTGTCCAGCTCGGGGAACTCTTCCTCATCCTCCTCCTCCTCCTCTCCATCATCCTCTCCGTCGTCACTCAACTCCAGCTCTCCGTTGACGGCGCCAGCAAACTCGTCGTCGCTGACCTCGTCGGGAGAGGCGGCGCGTTTGCGGCTGATAGCTTTGGCGGGGGCGGCGGGCTTTGATGGCCCTGCACGGGTTGAACGCCCATTAGAGACTGAGCGAGGCGCCATGGCAATGTTGGCTGCTGGTGCTCTGCGGGACTGGTAATGTCAAGCAAGGAGCTGGTTCAACCGCTTGCTATTGCCATCCAAAACAGCTCTGGTCTTCAAAATCTTGAGACCTCCACCGGCTCCCTGCCACAAGGCATTTCTCCGTAAATCGCCGAGATTACGGTTATTGTCGACAAGTCGCGTCGCGCGTAATGTTCATGATGGTATGCATGCATGCATGTGGCTATGCACGTAGCCTAACACAGCGGGCGCGCTTCAGCGGAAGTGGCAAAGGGCGTTTATTACGATCTGTAGCTCAAAGGAGGGCTGCTGTCGCGCTGTGGAGCGCTCAAGTCACGGACACCGATGCATATCCTATGCTGTGGTGTCTCCAATGCGGACAAAGACTACCATCTACACCGACTTCTTCTCCTCAGTCACCTCTGCAGCATCGAGAGCCTTCTTCTCAGCCTCCTCGTCCAAGGCCTCCTTCTTCTCCTTGGCCATGGTCTGGTCAATTACCTCGTCGAGAGTCTTCTCCCCTGGTGCGGGGCCATCGTCTGCTGCCCCGGAAGCTGCGGCGACCTTGACAGGCGATGCAGGCTCGTCCTTAGTGATAGAAGACGCAGCAGGAACAGAACTGACCGGTGAAGCAGCAGGGACAGCTTTCACGGGCGAAGCAGCCTCAATCTTGGCAGCTGTGGGAGAGGTCTTTACGGGCGAAGCAGCCTCAACCTTGGCGGGTGCAGTGTCCAGAGCTTTTGTCGAGGTGTCGAGAGCCTTGACGGGCGAGGCAGCGGCCTTTTCCTCCTCGGCCTCTTTCTTCTCAGCTGCCATAGTGGCGTCGATGACCTCGTCAAGCGTCTTCTCACCATGAGCCGGGCCGTCCTTCTCAGCCTCGGACGAAGCAACCTTCTTGGTAGCTGTTGCGGGCTCGTCCTCGGTGAGGCCAACGGCAGCCGCCGACTTAGTAGCGAGAGCGGCAGTGGTGGCGGCAGTGGCATTCGCTGCCGTGGCAAGAGCCGCGCCAGCTGTCTCCAAGAATCCCTTGCCGTTTGAAGAATCAGCTGCCACGTCCTTGGCAGCCTTGGTAGGCGGGGCCGAGAGGTCGCCAACGAGCTGGTCGAGGTCGTCCTCGGTCATCTCCCGCATGAGACGGTCAAGTTCGGCTTCTCCAATAGTCTTCGAGGTGTCGGCTCCGATGTCGACGTCCTGCTTGAGAAACGACTCGAGATATTGCCCCTCGACGGCCTCTTCGAATTCCTCCATTGTCTAGACCTCGTCAGTGGACGGCCCTGCCCGCCAGCACAGTTACTCACTCCGACCCACTCGCCTCCGACAAGATATCCGGGAAGGCCAACGACCATTCCCAGTGGCTTGGCACGCTGCCATCGCCTCTTGGCGTCCTCATCGTTGACGAGGTCAAACGACTGGTAAGGTCAGCATACGCCGCCTGGGGCTCAGCGGTATCGACGTACCTCATAAGGAATCTCCAGTCCACGAAGTGAGCTGCACCATCAGCCAAGCCGATCAGATCCCAGAGCATGGAACGTACCGGTGAAGCAGCTCGATGTGCCTGCGCACCTTGGGTGCAGACGTAAGACTAGTCACCTGAGCGCGAGTCAGCAAACCCCAGGAGCCGTCAGAGCAAAAACGCACGTAGACGGTAACAGGGGGCGGGGCCATGGTTGAGAACAATGGTCAAGAATCTACAAATCGAGGCACGCGTTGTTCAAGCAACAGCTGGACAATAATGCACACGGACACGGCAAGATTGAGCGTGGCATCGCACGCGCGAAGCACGGGATGGACGGCGGCACGCTCTGTCGAGTGCGGGGCGCCACTGCGTCACTGTCGTGGCCAAACCTCATACGCTGGGCAGGCGGGAACTGAAACATGAAATCGGCACATCGGAGCAAGCGCTCCCTTCACTGAACGTCGCCGTGTAGCGTTTTGGACACAGTTTGCTCTAAATGAAGGCCAGAAAATGCAAAGGAGGGCCACACGCGCAGCAGAGAGCAGAGAGTACATGATTTTGGACTAGTCTGATATTTTGGTTGATTACAGAATGAATGCAATGCTGCTTCAGACGTCCTACTGGCTACAGGCACCCCGCAGCATGGTTCTTTTCGCGGTCGTCGCCATTACTTGGGAATGGGGATCGGGGTGCACTCCATGTGCGTACGAGTGGGCTCTGCGGGCAGAGCACAGAAAAAGCCTGGTCAGGTGTCAGTGGAAGCGGCGAGTAGTCCACGTCCAGACATACCCAGGCTCTGCATGCTCTTGAAGAGCGCGGCGCTCTCCATGCTGAGCTGCGTGTGTTAGCAAGTGATACGCGATAGGCGACGACCTCGACAATGTCTGAACCGGCCAAGCAAGCCGTGCCGAGTGTCACAACAAGCGTCCGCAGTCGGCACGTACCTTGACACAGCTCATGCCACCGTCGCCGCGTATCCTGCACAGCTCGGCAACAGGGTCTCCTCCATCCCTGGCAGCTACCCGCGAATCAAAGGTGTAGCTAGACACGTTAGTAGACATCAATAACAGCCGAACTGCTGCACATACCGTGCAGCTGGTGCTTCCTGCGCAAGTTAGCAATGTCCACGGCGCGGCCCCGAAAAAACTGTCACCCAGGCTGGCCCGTGTTCTCTGGAGATCTCAATGTCCACGTCCGTGGTGGCCATTGAGCTCCGTCAACAACCACGAGCCCCAAGTGAATAGACTTCATAGGTCAACGGTTTGGATATGTGTACTGACCCGAACAAAGTCGATAACACGCTGGTGAGTCTCCGCAGGTGGCGCATTGCGGTCGGAATCTGAGCGGGGCTTGGGAACGTCGTTGGCTCCGGAAAGGGATGGCGCAGATGAAGAGTCAAAGAGGCCCATGGTGGTGTGGAGTTGTTGTTATTGTTCCAAGCTAAGATGCAAGTCAAGAGTTCGTCGCAATGCTGCGAGATGGGCTCGTCTCCGGCGTGGGTGTAACGGGGTTAATGACGACATTACACGTGGCATTAACACGTGGCAGGATAACGTAATATTCTATTGGTTTCTTTCTACAGTCACCCATTTCGCGTAATACAAAAACTTGTAGATAATCGATCGGACGCGGTTCGCACCTGTTCCAGAGCTCTGGAGATCTGGAGATCTGGAGAGTCGGAAACTGTCCACGATCCACACGACGTGGATACTATGCCGGGAATGCTGACAGACAAGATGCGCGTTGCACCGACCAGCGCACGCGCCGTCTTGCCCTTGAACGCGCCACCATTGAATTTCAGCCGCTCGCCCATGCAGTGTGGACATTCCATTGGCCTTTAAACTGCCGTTTGCGCCGAAATGAAAGGGGCCTGTCACCCTGGAGTGGCTCGGAGGCCGAGGGTGGACGGTGCTGGAAGCGCTGGAACAGGGTGGTGGGCTCACGTGATTTTCCTCATTGGGCCTAATTGTACCACCACTTGCAACCATTCCCACGATCACCCTACGTCATTAGCTGCGCAAGAGAGTGCTCTGTAAGCCCCGACTGCTCCCAGGACAGAGCCCCATACCGGCCAGGCCATGCAGTAGGACCCAATGCAGGCCAGGCAAGAGGACGAGGACGACGAGGCATACGAGCCGCAGTGCCTCAGCCCAATTGCACCATTTGCAGCAGGAGAGAAGGCCGGTAACTGGTGCCCAAAAGTCGGCGCACATGCCAGACCCACCCGCCATTCCGTTTTAGACTCTGGCCAGCATCCCCAGCAGGATATAAAGTAAAATAGCCATCGTCATCACAGTCTTCATCCGCTCCCCCTTCATCTTTTTCCCCTCTTTAGATATTGTTATTGAAGAGTCGCTAGAATGTAAGTGGCCAGCTTGGGCAAGTGATCGACGACAGGGTGGATCGCTGACTCGTGGCAGGGCCACCGTTGCTCCCACTACCACCAACACTGCCGCTGCTGGCGGCGCCGCCGGCGTTGCCAAGCCCGTCATTGGTGTCATCTTCTACTCGACCTACGGCCACATTACGGCTCTCGCCGAGGAGGTCATCAAGGGCGTCGAGGCTACCGGTGCCATCTGCAAGCCTTACCAGATCCAGGAGACTCTCCCCGCCGAGGTCTTGACCAAGATGCACGCCGGTGCCTCGCTCAAGCCCAAGTACCCCATCGTCACCCCCGAGGACCTCCAGGCTCTTGACGGCTTCATCCTTGGCTCGCCTACCCGTTACGGTCGCCTCCCCGCCCAGGTCTCGGCCTTCTTTGACCAGACTGGCGGTCTCTGGGCTTCGGGCGCCCTTGTCGGCAAGATGGTCACCATGTTCACCTCGTCGGGCTCGCAGCACGGCGGCCAGGAGACCACTCACCTTACCACCCTCCCCTTCTTCGCCCACCACGGTCTCATCTACGTTCCCATTGGCTTCCAGCAGCCCTACCTTACCAACGTTGAGGAGGTCCACGGTGGCTCCGCCTACGGTGCCTCGACCGTCGCTGCCGCCGACGGCTCGCGCACCCCCACCAAGGGAGAGCTCAGCCTCGCTGAGTGGCAGGGAGAGGTGAGTCGCTTTGCGCACGGACACGAGATTCCAGCTGACCTCATTTTCAGTACTTCTCCAAGGTCGTTGCCCAGCACGTCCGCGGCCGTCAGTAAGTTTAGACACCACGAGGAGCACAGCGACGCATTTGCTTGCCCTCACAAACTCGAGAAGAAGCTGCCGAGAGGGCCCCATAAGATGCATGAAGCGTAGTACAATCAAAGCCCTCTCGGCAACCATCTGTTCTTGAGCACTGGCATCTCGTAGCACTGTTTACTGACTCTTCACAGCCTCCTGGCCGCTGACCAGGCTGGCCTCCAGGGCAACACTGTCCAGGGCGCTACCACGGCTAAGACTGCGCCCGTCAGCACCCAGTCGGCTACCTCAACCGGAGCTGGCGTTGACGGCGCCAACACTAAGGAGGGCTACAATGTCGGCACCGGCGCCGCCGCTGGTGCTGCTGGTCTCGGTGCCGCTGGCGCTGGCGCCGCGGCCCTTGCTGCCAACAAGGCCCACCACTCCAACGACCCCAACGCTCCTATCTCCAAGGACGGTCTGAACTCCAACGACCCCAACGCCCCTCTGTCCAAGGAGGCCTTCACCTCCAACGACCCCAGCGCTAAGGCTCTTGACGGCTCGCACCCTGCCACCGGAGCCACCACCGGAGCAACTCCTGCCACTGGCGCAACCCCGGCCACTACTGGCGCTACCCCTGCCACTGGCGCTACCCCCGCCGCTGCTGGTGCTCCCGCAGCCGCTGGCGCTACCCCCGCCGCCGCTGCTGGTGCCGCCAAGGCTGCCACTGCTTCGGGCGCAACCCCCGGAGCCCCCAAGCCCGCCCAAACCGCGCCCGCTGCGAAGAAGAGCGGCGGCCTGTTCTCGTGCTGCTCGGCCAACAACATTGACTAGACGGTCGAGTCGGGTGTTGCGTCTTCAGCCCTTTTCGTCGGTTTTCTTCTACCCCGCCACACAAATTGTTTAGTTGTGGTGTTGGCTAATAACAAGGGCATATAGTTTTATTGCAAAGTATTCCTTCAAACCTGTTACCCAGGTGCCAAACTGTCTTTGTAGCGTGTGCTGGTAAAACTTTAGTATTACTATCCATGCATTTCGAGTCGCTGGTATCTAGTGCAGGGTATGGTGGCCTATGAACAAGCGTGCTAGAGCTGCACGTCGTAGATGCGCACAGCGCGGTCCTCGCCGGCGCTGGCGAGCTGGTAAGGCGACGCGGTCGTGCGCCAGGCGAGGCGGTTGACGGCCGCAGCATGGGCCTCGGCGGCAGGGACAGCCGTGATAGCAGTAGCAGCACCGTCGCGGACCTCGAACACCTCAATGTTGCCGGCCTCAGTGCCGACTGCGAGGAGGTCACCGTTACCGTACTCTCGCAAAGCGACCGAAGTGACGGCCTCGGACATGGTGAGCGTTGATGTGCTTGCCCACACGTTGTCCGTGTTCTTGCTCCAGAGCTTGACAGTCTTGTCGCGCGACACGGTAGCGAACATTGTCCCCGAAGACGACCAAGCCGCGTCGAGAATCATGCGTGCGTGGGCGCGCTCCTGGTTGGCTTGTGCGGCGTAGGTGCCGTCATTGCCGCGAGCGTACAGGCACCATGAACGATCACGGCTAACGGTGAGGAGAAGGGTGTCGTCGGGGCTGAATGCGATACGGGTGACGGTCAACGAGTGGCCGGCGAGGGGTTCGCCAATCGAGGCCCAGGTCGAGGCATTGACGAGTCGGACGACGGCGTGCTCGGCCGAAGTTGCGCGAGAGGCTGTTGCGACCATGTCACCTGCGTGGCTGGTGGCTAACGTTGCGAGCTCGTAGCCGTGGCCGTAAATCTTCTCAACCTCTGGCCAGAGCGTCGATGTGCCGAGTTCCTCCTCGGTTGGCAAGTCTGTCAGTGCCCTTGACACAGAGTCACGAGCCGTATTGTTGTTCTTGACCTCGGGCTCCGTCGTCGGCTTGCCCAGTGCGCGGTTTGACAGACCAAGTGGTGGGACTGTTGCTCCCTTGGGCAGCTGCTTGGTTAGCTTAAGCCGCAGCACAGCGCTTACGTCGGATGAGTTGGCAGCCTCGCATACGCCCAGACCTCGCAAGCTCTCTGCAAATCCTGCGGTGGCGGTGAACACGCGCATCACTTTTTCCTCAGAGGCACTGGCAAAGCTGTAGGCGGAAAGGAACGCCGCGTCGACGAGATCGTACCCATGGATCTGGGGGCGAGCAATCTCCGCCCACACAGGAGCTTCGAGAGTGGATGATGTTGGCAAGCAGGCCGCGTGAATGCGAGACGTCTGGTCCGAGCTGCACATGTTAGAAAACGATGACTCGAGGCGCTCACCTAGTGGACATGAGGTAGTCTCCAGCGGGGTCCCAGGCAACGCTCTGAACGGCGCCAAAGTGACCAGTAACACCGGGTGCTGGCTCCCAGCCCTCGCCATCGCGCACCCAGCGCTCAACTCCACCAGTCCATCCAGTCGCAAAGACAGTGTTGCCCTCCGGGCCCCAAACGGCGCCGAAGAAGGACAATCCACGTCCACCAAACGCACCGAAGCGGTGGCTCGGCACCCAAATGCCGTCACGCGCGCCGCTTGATCCACTTGTCGGCGCCCAGATAACCAGAGAGTTGTCGGATGCAGACGATAGAAGCACTGGTGACGATTCGGCCGTTGCAGGAGACCAGTGCACGTTTGTCAAACCAGACTCGTGCCCAACGAGCAGAGCCTCCAGCGTGACATCGTAGCGAAGTGTGCTGCCCTTCTCCTCCACCGCAATGACATGAGCCTTGGTGGAAATCTGGACAGCACCGTCTTCACCTCCGATGCGGCGTTCAAACTCTTCAAGAATGTCGAGGTCCTCATCCGGTGTGCTCTGGATGAGAGCTGAAATGCGCCACAAACGAATGTAGTTGTCCTGCGCGCCAGTGGCAAGGAGCAGGTCGGGTGCACCGCCATGTGCTGATGGATACAAAGTAATTGAGACGCAGCGGACCCAGTCCTCGTGACCCTCGAGAGACAGCATGAAGCGGAACTGCACGTCAGCAACACCTCGAAAGGCGCACTCACAGATCCAGAAACGAGCGTCCACAGCTGCACCTTTCGGTCTGTGCATCCCACGACCAGCACAGGGACAGAGGACCCAGGCAAAACGGCAAGCTCCATATCCAAAGGCAGACGGCCTTTGAGATCCAGCTGCTCAAGCTCCTCCACCTTGTCGCTTAACCGCCAACGCTTCACAAGACCTTCGGAGCCACCGGTAAGAATGTCGATGGCAGCTGCTCCCTCCACGGGCACAATGCCAATTGCCGACACCGAAGCTCCCTTGTGAGCCACAAAGTTGTGGCTGCATTTAAACTGAACCGTCAACTTTGGCCCGCAGCTGAGCACTCACCTGCTTCCCCGGTCCTTGCTGCCAGACTCGAATCTCGCCAAAGCTGTCGCCGGACACCAGGACTGACTGTCCATCCTCGCTGCGTGCGCGCTTGACAGTCGTCACCTGTCCCTTGTGACCCAGCAAAGTAGTGTACACTCCTCGTCCGGGGTCATCCTGGTATCATTAGCGACTCGTCAACCTATGTCAACACTTGCTGAATCCCAAAGCGCAACTGAGCTTCCAGCGCCGTAAGCCAGAACACCAGACGATGGCGACAGGGTGCAAGACGAAGACGAGGACCTGTTGGCCCCCACTGAGATATATGCTGTCGAGAGGGACGCCATTGTGCTATGGGAGCTCCTCAGCAGCTGTTGACGAGCTAGGAACTAAGGATTCACTTGGTGGACGAAATGTTCAATGTTAAGGTGGAGGAGGAAAATGATTCCGTGGTCAGTGTGGTTAATGGTTGGATCGAGGGATCGAAATACACAATGACCCCACTCCTGAGTACGCCGGCGCAGAGTAGTGTGTTTCTCAAGCCCATCCAAACCCATGTGTGGGCATTATCGTTGTTATTGTTAAAAAAGGCGTTTTCCACAGCGACCATCAATAAGGTGGCGGCGTGCGTATTCCGTCGGGCAGCGTAGATGGCCCATGTCATGCACATGCTTGTGTAAAGGCTTTCCTATTCTTCATAAGCAGCGGTCGCATGTCATCACTGGTGACGGCCACCATCGTGGCCGCACATAATTCCAGCGAAGAGATGGACTAATTTTTTGTTGCATCTTGCTCAACAGTTACTGCATGTCAGATGTCACACAGGTAGCTCGAGCATCTGAAAGGAGACCGAGGTACCTTTTGTCAAACAGGTTCTGTGCCTCATAGCCTCTTGCCATTCATGCCTGTCACCAAACGTGTTCGCAAATGATCAGCGTGGCAGACCGCCCATGACCAGCGGCGTGCACGCATGCACGCGTGCCGCGTGCACCTGGTGTTAGTAGTACCTCAGCGACCTTTGCGCGTGTTCTGACGGAACGTACATGCCGAGATGTTTTGCGCATTCTAAAACGTCTACCCCCGTTCGACTACTGTTTCTGATGGGCACTAAACTGAATATGTCGACGCGTGACATTCCCGTGATGTCCGTAGTTTGCGGGAACCAGTTAAACGACATAGGAACCACGATAGAGCGGAGATCGGACACATGGACGCATAGCTTGAACTCTACTTGCTTGCCGTGTGTGTGTTCTCCCCTTTCTTACGAGAGTGGCCATTTCTACCCAGGTGGTCGACTGTCAACAATAATAATGCCACAAAAGTGGCAAACAATTTAGCATACGCAGTGGCATCTTGTTGCCTTGCTGCGTAGGGTGTAACAGCCAAAACACCTATATACTCAGCTCGATGAACGACGATCAGCTGCTGATAGCGCAAGAATCTCTGGATAAACGACTAGATAATGCGGCTTCTGCCACTAGACCCTGTCGCGAGGCATGATCCAAAGCTCCACCGTTCCCCAGACTGGCGCACGCACTCTATCTGAGCTGCGGGTAAACCATCACTCCAACGTATCTCAGACAGAGTGGGGCTCAACAGAGGATGATAGACTTTGCCTCGTAACGAAACTCGGTGAATCCCCTGGGACCCGCGGGTAAAGGAGTGCGGGGGCCGGGAACCTGTTCCCCACCATCCTCCACAGGCCAGAGGCATTCGGCTTGAGCTGTCCGGAAGAATGACAGGGGTTTGGATGGACCTCTGGTATTATGGGCAGTGTGGAATCCCATGGCTCGAAACGAGCCAGAGACAGGGCATTGACTTTTTGCTAAGCGGCGGCCCACCCCAGGAGGCTAGTGCCCGGCCGTGGCCATCCCGCGGGATTGATTGGCCGTTTCGGTGTGCTCGGGCCCACCAAAGCCTGAAATCCTCACGATTTGAGTGGCCGCTTGCGATTGGTCAGTTTTTGTCACACCCTCGAGCCCTGACATGGAGACTTGCTCCTCCTCCAGCGCACCAACGCGAGACTGACCTCTTTAAAACAGTCTCCTCTCGACTCGTCTCTTTTCCCACTTCTCCGCATTTGCGTTCTCCCTTTGACCCAGTAAACTCGCCACACCTTACTGTAATACGCCAAGAGCTGCTCCATCATCAACGCAATGCAGGTCTCCCAGCTTCTCCGCTACTCGGGTGTCTGCCCCTTCCTGGGACACTCGACCCCTTCCACCCTCGGTCGCCTTGCTGCCATCGGTGCCAGCAACGGCTCCGTCTCGGCACTCACTGCCAAGGCTGTCCAGTGCCCCATGATGGGCCCCAAGCTCATCGCCAAGAACGCCGCCCGTGGCTACGCCTCGGTCGCTGGCAACAGCGAGGTCGCAGCGATCCACAAGGTGAGTTCGGCTATAGCAACCCCCCTCGTACCCGCAGGGGTGCCAGCGGGTGCGCGGATGTGCTGGTGCGCATCCTAGCCTTTTGCCTCGCGTCGTAGCGTAGCATGGAGCTAACTTTTCTTCAGCAGAAGGCCATTCCCTTCGACCCCAGCGCCACTGCCCCTGGCAACTGCCCCCACGCTAAGGCTGCTCGCGACGCCGCTGCCACCGCTCAGCGTGAGGTCGACAGCAAGGTCGCGGCAGCGCCTGCCAGGCGCTCCGAGTCCAAGGTCGCCAACGGCTTTGACTACGAGTCATTCTACCAGAGCGAGCTTGACAAGAAGCACCAGGACAAGTGAGCATTAATTTCTTGCGGATTTCCCCGGGCGATGCTGATTGGCCCTAGGTCCTACCGCTACTTCAACAACATCAACCGCATGGCCGCAAAGTTCCCTGTCGCACACACTGCAAAGACCAGCGATGAGGTCGATGTGTGGTGCTCAAACGACTACCTCGGTATGAGCAAGAACCCCGTCGTGCTTGACACTATGAAGCGTAGTCTTAACCGCTACGGAGCGGGAGCAGGTGGCACCCGTAACATTGCTGGAAACGGTGCCCTGCACCTCTCCCTCGAGGACGAGCTTGCCTCTCTTCACAGGAAGCAGGCCGCCCTTGTCTTTTCCTCGTGCTACGTCGCCAACGACGCATGCCTGGGCACCATTGGCGCCAAGCTGCCAGGCTGTGTCATCTTTTCCGACTCGTTGAACCATGCGTCGATGATTCAGGGTGTCAAGCACTCCGGAGCCAAAAAGGTCATCTGGAAGCACAATGACATTGCCGACCTTGAGGCCAAGCTCAAGACTGTGCCCAAGGAGACCCCCAAGATCATTGCCTTCGAGTCCGTCTACTCCATGTGCGGATCCGTCGCCCCAATTGAGGCCATCTGCGACCTCGCCGAGAAGTACGGTGCCATCACCTTCCTCGACGAGGTTCACGCCGTCGGCATGTACGGACCCAGCGGTGCTGGTGTCGCTGAGCACCTCGACTTTGAGGCTCACCAGGCCACCCGCACTTCGCCCAACCCCGTCCGTCGCTCGGTCCAGGACCGCATCGACATCATCACCGGTACCCTTGGCAAGGCCTACGGTGTCGTCGGTGGCTACATTGCCGGCTCGTCTGACCTTGTGGACGTTGTCCGCTCGTACGCCCCCGGCTTCATCTTCACCACCTCGCTCCCTCCCGCCGTCGTCGCTGGTGCCCAGGCTTCGATTGCCTACCAGCGCGAGTTCATTGGCGACCGCCGCCTCCAGCAGCTGAACACTCGCGAGGTCAAGAGCCAGCTCCAGGGCCTTGACATTCCTGTCATTGCCAACCCTTCGCACATTATCCCCGTGCTTGTCGGTGACGCTGCTCTTGCCAAGGCTGCTTCGGACATGCTCCTCAGCAAGCACCACATTTACGTGCAGTCGATCAACTACCCCACCGTTCCCGTCGGTGAGGAGCGTCTTCGCATCACCCCTACCCCTGGTCACACTGCCGAGCAGGTTGAGCACCTTGTCGAGTCGATCGACACCGTCTTCAAGACCCTCGACCTCAAGCGCGAGGCCGACTGGGCTGCTGTTGGCGGCCGCGTTGGTGTTGGAATGCCCAACGCTGCCCCCGTCCAGCCCCTCTGGTCGGACGCCCAGCTTGGCGTCGCTGACGGAACCGCTCCCATTCAGCTCTCCAAGGGCAACAAGAGTGTCGTTCTCGGTGACGCTGTCAAGGTCGCCGAGAAGCGCCTCACCCACCTCCTTGACGTTGGACCCCGTCTTGCCGAGGCATCGGCTTAAGACTCTCGTATTTCAGTAGTATATTAGGAAATGCGAAACTGGCCCAGCAGGGGCAAAGAGGACACCTGTGATACATGGCTGCACGCAATCTATGAGACTGACAGCTACCCAATGCACCTGGCTGGATCGAAAGTGGTGGAAGGCGGAGGTCAGGATAATGGCAAGACAGCCGGTTGGACCCACCGTGTTGTCAGGGAACACTATGGTGCCACAGCCAACCAAGGGCCGAGCCCGGACCGGTACCCCCACCTACCGTACCACGACGACCTGACCAAATGCGCCGGGCAGGTTGCTGCTCATGATCCCCAGGTGCTTTCTTTCTTACCACTGTCCACTCTTAGCATCATGTCGGGAATCATCGCGGCGCTCAACGCCATCTCCCCGGCTGTCCCGAAGGCGCTCTCTGACGACTATGACGGCCTCGAGTTCAAGTGGAAGATGTTCGTCTTCCGTCCCGCAGCCTTCAAGTTTGAGGCGATCATGCTCGGCGTGCTCGGCGCGTACATGCTGATCCACCTCATCGGCAAGCAGATCAACCTTGGTCGTGCCAAGAAGACGTGAGTAGAGCGCCTCGTCGGTGTGACTGTTGGTGGCTGACTCTGTAGGATGGACTCGTTGGTGCCCGCTCTTGCGCCCCAGTTTGCTCAGGTTCGCCCCATGGTCTCTTCGTCTTCGGCTCTTCATCTCGTCTACGCTTCGGGCCGCCGCAACGTTCTTTGCCTCCATGCTACTCTCAAGCTCGTTCCTCTTCACGACATTATGTCGCTGGCTTACCACTATGTCAAGGCTATGATCGAGCCCACCTTTGACTCGTCCGAGAACCTCACCCTTGCCTTTACTCTTGGCCGCGGCGGCTCGGGTCTCCAGGGCGAGGGTGCTGGTGTCTGGGGTATTGTTGACAAGGGAGCCATGGGCCGCATCCGTGAGGACCGCTACGACATGACGTTCCCTCGCATGCACGAGTCGGCTTCGCTCCCCATCACCCACTCGCTCTTCTCCGAGCACAGCGACATCACCGAGGCTCTCATGAAGACCCCCAACGTCGGCATCCAGGAGCTCATCCAGGACCCCGACTGCGCTCGCGTCCTCAAGTGGTTCATTGTTACCGACATTTCGGCCAAGCGCCCCACCCGTGGCCCCCTCAAGGCTGACCAGCGAGCCCGCGAGATCAACATCTCGGTCCGCAGGCCCACGAGCGCCGCCGATGCCGCTGCCGTCCAGGCTTGGGTCCAGGTTGCTGTCAACGTTGCCGACCTCCTCGGCCGCCAGGGTGGCATCCTCAAGCCCGAGGTCGCCCGCAAGCTCGCCAAGACTCGCGCCGACGTCGACGTCGACCTCACCAAGCAGTACAAGAAGGAGCTCGCCGAGGATGCCCCCGCCGAGCAGACCCCCGAGGAGAAGCGCGCTGCCAAGAAGCGCGCCGAGCGCTCCGCCATGTCGGAGAAGGAGCTCAAGAAGGTCGAGGACAAGGAGCGTAAGCGCGAGATGCGCAAGCTTCAGAAGGGGGGGGGGGGGGGGGGGGGGGGGGGGGGGGGCGTTGTCTGTCGTGGACTACGGGCGTGCCAGTGTGCAGGACTGAATGGTGATAGGCAGGTGCTGGAGCGAAGTAATAGTAAAATGAGCGCCATCTACGGGCCAGCTCACGCCCACGGCGGGAATGAAGCATGCATGTGGTAGCATTTGTGGGCCAGTGTGGCATGTGCGGTGTCTGGGTTTAGACCTTGTGATGAGGATCGGCTCAGCGCTGCATCGTGGATTGGGTGACATGTCAACAATGGTCGCGTGAGTGTGGGTAAAGTCAGCTGGATGTAGCTTATATCAGCGAACATTGATTCGCGGAACCGCATAGCGTCTACTGTGCAGCATGCATGGACCCTGCCTTGCTCCCCCTGAACACATTTGACATCTTCCCCAGAAGCTAGAAGCCGTCCAGCCTGACCTGCCGGGTTTCGACCATTGTGGCTGCTCGTAGAATATTAAATAATTAATTTGTGTCGTTGGTGGCACCTGCGACTCGTCTTCAGGTTAGCCCCTCTATTCACTGAACTATGTCGAACATGTCCCGCCTGTGTGGACCCAGGGATAATGGGTTTGGCCTGTGTGCTGTTCATAACTTGACTGGAGTCCTCTTACATACCGCAGCACTCTACGGCACAGGCTTCCTGAGTTGGTGATTATTGAGGCAACAGAGTGACGTCAACTTCATTGACTACCAGCCCAGCTCGTTATCCATCTGCGAGCACCTCCACTTTAAGAGCCACGGATGGCCAGTGCGTGTTGCGAGTCAACGATAAAACGGCAGACAGGAGGCAGCTCATCGTCGGGACGACGGGTGAGAGACCTTGAAGCAACCTAGGCGCGTCACTCAACACTGTCAGCGACACTGAAACGATCGGCAGCGTTCCGGCAGCTGCAGAACGTCGCTGCTCCTCACCAGAGAGGTCGCTGTCGGTGTCATGCACAACTCCTCACCCGTCGGCCGACTGACACCGAATAGCAACGATTATCCCGATTAGCTTTTGTCAAGTTAAAGGTTGGTCAGAATTGATTCCGCTATTCCGTACATTAGCATTGATCTTTCAGTACGCGCCTCCCCCAACGGACACCTTCCCTCTCCATATCCCTTCGCTTCCCCTCGGATGGCCTGTCGAACAGCTCCAAGCAGTTCTTGCTGCATTCGACATTATTACGATGCCGTTTTCTACAAGAGCGAGAAGTTGCCGAACTTCTGCTCGTAACCGGGGACGGACCACTTGCCCTTCTGGATCATGGTCTCAACGGCCTTGGTGATCTCGGGCTGGGCGTGGCCGACGTCGGCGACGGTGAGGTCCTCGAACGCACGGGCGTCCTTGATGTTCGAGAGAGTCTTGTTCAAGTTCTCCTCCTCAGCCGAGATCTTGGAGACGGTCTCCTTGGCGGCAGCAAGGGCCTTGCCCTCGAAGCCCTCAACAAGCGAGTTCCACTTGGTGACGTCGTAGTCAACGGGCTTGAACTCGGAGAGGACCTTCTCGGCTTGCGAGACGGCATCCTGGTTCTTGAGAACCGACTTGTAGTGCGACAGGTCGATCTCGGGGGCGGTAGCCTTGAGCGCGGCGTTCTTGTTGGCGGCAGTGGTGTGACGCGTGCGGAACGCCTGGAGCTGGGTGACAGTGGCTGCAAACGTTAGTCTCGGCGTCCCTATGTGCACTCCGTCTCCGACCATCGGTCTGCACTCGACGCGCATCAAAGCACTCGACCGTCGGAGCTCGGAGTTGTCCATTTCGACGCACCCTTGTCAAGACCCAACTGGGTGTAGATCTTGGACCAGTCGACCTGGTTCGACACGTTGCGAATGGCGGACATCGTGCTGCGGACGGGTAAGCGGGCGGCGCGGAGGGTGAACGTGAAGGGGTCGACGCACGAGAAGAGTGGGGAGGGGGTTGCGGAGGGAGAGGTGAGTAGGAGGCCTGCTACGTTGGCAAACGTCGAGCGGAGCAAGACGCAACCACCCAACCCGCAAGCCGGGCGGACTCGGTATCTCCGGCATTTTCCGATGTGGCACCCTCCTGGCTGGTAGTCTACTTGGCACCAACATTAATTGTGCAAGCAGCAGTAGACCACTACCTGCATACATAACAACGGCACCATGGCGGAGCAGCGCGAATCGTCTCCGAGGATAGAGGATGCCGACGTCAACGTTGACGAGGTGAGCCTCTCAAAAGATGCGCTGCTGGAAAGGCGCTAACAGAGCAGGAGCTCAGCCGCATGCAGGCGCAGCTCGCCGAGATGGAGGCCGAGAAGAATGCAGTGCGTATGACGTCCAAGGGGTGCATGGAGCTCTGGGGAGGAGAGTAACTTGTGGATCGAAGATGGCTGCTCCCCCAGAGCTCCAAGAGCTGCCTACCTCCACTTTCGCTCGCATCTGATACTAACTGGTTCAGCTCGTGCAGTCTGAGGCTGGCAGCAAGCCAGATGGCGAGGGTGATGCCGCTATGGAGGATGACGAGGCTCCATCTGCTGTCGACGCGCGCAGCGTGTACATTGGAAACGTTAGTAAGGTCTGTGGACAAAATGCTGACGTCCAGGTCGACTATGGAGCAACTCCAGAGGAGATTCAGGCCCATTTCCAGGCCTGCGGTACCATCAACCGCGTGACCATCTTGTGCGACAAGTTCACTGGACATCCCAAGGGCTACGCATACGTCGAGTTTGCCGACCCTTCTATTGTCCAGAACGCGCTCGTGCTCGACAACTCGTCGTTCCGTGGCCGTCCCATCAGTGTCAAGGAGAAGCGCACCAACGTCCCGGGCATGAACATGACCAACCGTGGGCGTGGACGGGGACGGGGTCGCGGAAGGCCGTACCGTGGACGTGGACGGTGAGTGCAAGAGCCCTTTGCCCAAGAGCCCATGCTGACTTCACCAGGGGACGGGGTCGTGGCTTCTGATGTGTTGAAGGGAGATTGTGTGACGGAGTTGTCGCGGTAGAGTGCGATCTGTATAACGTATGCTATGAGCATCATACTATCGAGAGATGCATATGTTTCGGTCATGCTGTACATCGTCTACATATTGGCAACCATGCCGCCTCCTAAGCGAGAGCAGACACGAGGCCGTTGCTGCCCGCACCCTCCAATCCCTGCACTCCGTTGGCAGTCTGGCCAACAGCATCCGCCCAGTGTCCAAACTGCTCGGCGAGAGTGTCGAGCTGAGCTCCCTCCAGAACACGCGGCTGCACCCAGGTAATGTCCACGGTCGAGGCGACCTGGTCAAGCGAGCCACGAATGAGGCCAAGACTAAGAGCCTTCATGATCAGGTGCTCAACCTCGTTGACAGGAAGGCGAGTCGCCTCTCCAATCTGCTCAAACGTCATCAGGCGAGTGGCACCATCGCGGGGGCGGGCGAACGCGGCCTGGATCAATGCCATGAGGCAGATCTTTTGCCTCAAGAAGGGGACCGATTCGGCGAGAATGGGCTCAGAGGAGAAGTTGTTGGACAGAGTGTCAAACTGGCCAATGGCTCCAGAGTTGAATGCCGAGATCAGGTTCTTGATCCAGTCGTACTCGGTTCCCTCCAGAGTCTGAAGAATAGGGTGCTGCAGCTATGGCGGTCAGCTTTTGTTACTGGAGGTACGACACTCACCAGCTCGCCAAAGTTGTAAATGGTCTCGCCAAGAAGCGCGGCTATGCAGAGGTCGTGCGCACGAGCCTTCTTGTCCTCGGGCGACAGCTCGCGGTCAATGTCAACACATGCAAGGTAGAGGAGAGCGTTCTTGTAGTATGGCGCATAGTCGGCCTTGACCTTGAAGTAGTCTCCAGCCACACCGTAGAATCCTGCATTCACCACCGGCTCGACGGTGTCCTGCTCGCCGAGCAGCTTCTCGCACTCGTCCAGACGCTTCTTGCATCCCTCCAAGTCACCCAACAGCAACTGAGCGTATGCCAGAGAGCTGAGGGAGAGAGCATATGCCTCGGGAGCAGGACGAGCAGGAGCAGGGGTTCCAGGAGTGTCCTCGGTCGCGGCCACTGGGTAGGGTGAGGCCAAGCGAGAGTGAACAGACTCAAGGAAGTGGAGAGTGCGATCGGGCTCTGATGAGCTGTCAGATATGATTCTCTACTCAAGAGCACCACGCACCAGAGTACTCGCGGCCAACACGACGGGCAATCTCGACGAGCTTCAAAACATTGATCTTGTTCTCGACGGTCGTGATGAATCTAACGATCAGCACTGCTCAAGCAGCTGAGGCTTACTTGTCAAAGAGCTCAATCTGGTAGGGTCCAGATCCGGAAAGGAAGACAAACTCGACCAGGGCAACAGTCAAGTTGTGCCAGAGCCTGAAGTGTTAGCTGACATACACAATGATGTACCTACTTCTTCTCATAAGCAGTCCTGATTTTGGTCCACGACTCGCGCAGCGAAGCCGGAGCGGCAGCCTCCTGCTGCTCAAGGAAAGTAAGCGGGTTGACGGCCGAAGTGGACGCTGATGGCTGGTCGACGTCCATGGTTGCAGGTGGAAGGTGTTGTAGAGATTGTGAGCACTCTGCTGTCCAGGACATGGACGTAATGGCGACAGACGCGTAACCGCTGGGTCGAATTGATACCGTTGGCGGAGGCAATGATTAAAAGTACACGTGTTAGATTTCACGATGTCTTGACTTCGGAACGACACTTGAGCACTTTGGACTTTTCCTGCTACCTTTAATCACCTCTATGCCTCCTCGACCACGCCTCCCCTCGCTTCAGCGATTTGCCAGCACCGTGTCTGCTGGCCCCAGCAGGGCAGCTGCTGCTCCTGCCGCAGCTGCCATTCCCGCTGGGCGCGTCTTTACGGAGCGCAAGGCCTTCCTGTACTCTCACTACAAGCAGTTGCTGTCGCGTTCGCAGCTCGTCCTCCTGTTCACGCACGCCAACCTCTCGGTTGCCAACACGCAGGCCATGCGCCGTGCCATTGCTTCTGTCCCCCTCCCCGCACTCGCCACCCCCGAGGAACCTGTACAGGAGCCGGCGACCCTCACCATCGCCCGCACTGGCCTCCTCGGACCAGTTGTGCGCGACGTTCAGCCTGCCGACATCAACATTGCCTCTCACCTCACCGGCCAGGCCGCCCTTATCACCTGCTCCTCTCTTTCACCCAAATACCTCAAGAGCGTCATCACCGCTCTTGAGAGGACACTGAAGAAGGCGCAAAAGGACGACAAGGACGCCAAGCAGCCCACCTTTACTCTCGTGGCCGGTTTCCTGGAGGGCAACCGCCTGGTCACTCCCGCCGAGGTTACTGCCACCTCCAAGCTGCCCGAGCTCGGCCAGCTTCGTGGCCAGCTCGTCGGTCTGCTGGAGCAGCCGGGCCGCTCGCTGCTCGGCCTCCTCACCCAGGCCGGCGGCGGATCGCTCGTCCGCACCTTGCAGGGCCTCGAATCGGACCTCAAGGCGAAGGAGTCCCCAGCTCCTTAGGATATGGCTGGTGATACCCTACACAATATATCACGCATGTAACGCATAGCATATCATCACATCGACTAGTAGTACAAAACATCAAAAATAGTCCACGTTTATATCCTCATGAGCCGAGACTGGGCAAGGATGAGGACAAGTCTGTCAGGTCAACCTGCGGGTGCACAACGTAGTGAATCGTGTCCGAAGTGGAGGTCTCGGCCGTGTCTGCTGACGGGAGATCCTCGCCGACATCGCCATGAATCTCGAGGAGATAGTTGTCCTGAACCAGTTAACAGCTGTACCGAAGGGTGCGCTTACCTTTGCCAACTTTGTCAGAGCCTTGCCGATGAGCTCGCGCTCAAACTCGAGGTCCTCGATCGACTCCATCTCGTGCTCCTTTTGCTCGAGGTACCACTCAATCAGCTCCTCGCGCTCGACACCGTTGCCGGATGTCCGCTCAATGTCTGAGAGGTACAGAACGCAGAGGTTCATGATCTCCATGTACCGGTTGTCTGAATGTCAGCCGGGGTGGCCGTCATGTTACTCACAAGTGATGCGCATCTTGCGCGGCTCGGGGGTAGCTGGTGTTGGGTCTGCTGCCACACTTGATGTGGGGGGAATGTTGATCGTGGCAAAGCTCGACTCGGCAGCATCCAGGGCAGCTGCGTCGGCGGCGTCCATCATGTCCTCATCGGCCTGTGCCTGCTCGACACCATCCATATCATCGTCGTCGTCAAAGCTAATGTCGTCCTGCTCGACGTGAATGATGGATTGGCGAAGAAGGGCGTACGCCTCGCGAACGATGCTCGGCGTGATGGTGTCCTGGCAGTTGGCACGAGCAATTGCCTCGGACAGACGGATCATGCTCTCAAGCTGACGAACAGTGATGCGGAAGTTGGTCTTTCCGGGTCCACCCTCGTCCTGTCGAAGGGCACGGTACTTTTGAACAAGCACCGACGATGCAGCTGTGGTGAGCTTGGGGGAGAATGTGCGGGCGTAGGCAATGTAGCGCTGCAGTGCCTCCGTGCTGTACTCTGGCGCGATCGCATCATCGCGAAGACGGTGCACGTTGACAATGTGCTGAGCAATGTGAAGGTCGACAGTTTCGTTGCACTCGTCCAAAACGACAAAGAACAGATCAAAACGCGACATGATAGGCGCCGACATGGCCACGTTGGCACGAAGAGAAATCTTGCGGTTGTAGCGTCCACCGATAGGGTTGGCGGCAGCCAGAATGGAGGTACGGGCGTTCAAGGTCGCCTGAATACCAGCCTTGGCAATGGAAATAGTCTGCTGTTCCATTGCTTCGTGGATAGCAACCTGGTCGGCAACATCCATTTTGTCAAACTCGTCGATCGCGCAGATGCCATTATCGGCCAACATCAATGCACCAGCCTCGATGGTAAACTCGCCAGATTCCTCATCCTTGACCACGGCCGCAGTGAGACCAGCAGCCGACGAGGCCTTACCGGACGTGTACACGGCCCGAGGAAGGAAGGCGCAGACGTATTTGAGGAACTGGGACTTTGACGTAGAAGGGTCACCGACAATGCACACATTGAGATCGCCACGGAGGTGAATGCCCTCCTGTGTCTGCTTGTGGACACCGCCCAGGAGCTGGAGCAAAATACCCTTCTTGACAATCTCGTGGCCGTACACGGTAGGCGCAATGCTTGACACCAAGCGCTGGTAGATGCCATCGGTGTTGACCATGGCCTTGAGCTCGTCAATTTCTTGCTGAGTGAGGGTGTGGAGGAAGCCCTCCTGCTCATCGCCTTCTGCGTGCTCGCCGCGCACATCCACGCCGCTGCGCACTTCCGAACCCTGCACCATGCAGGCCAGAAAAGCAGTCTTGTACTGCAGATCGCGCACACCGAGAGCCTTGAGACCGGTAACACCCTGGCTGGCGATGCCGGAGTCTGGCCGTCCACCGCGGTTCTCGCGCATCATCTCGGCGTTCACACCAGGAAGACCAAGCTGAGCCACATCGGGAACGACAATAAACGTGCCGACAAACGTGCACTTGTCACCAGCTTTCGCACGCTCCACCACCTCGGAACGCAGAATCACATCGAGACTGGCGTCAGCACAGTCCCGCTCGAAATGACTTACGATCGCGGCATGCTACCAGTCGGAATCTCGTTGGCGTTCTCTTGAATGCGCACTTTTTGCCAGTCGGCGAACTTGGAGCGCTCAATGTTGAGCTGCCAGTCACGACGGTTGTTGCAGGTGGGGTTCTGGCACATGACGGGCTCAGTGTATTTGAACTGCTGCTCGACGTCAAACACCATGGTGTTGCATTGCAAGCACTTGAATGTGCCGCTGACCAACTCGGGGCGGACCTCGGACGTTCGTGTGACAGTACCGGAAATGCTCATCAGCTCGCCGACCTTGTTCATTCGCAGGTCACGAATGCCGGACGTGAGAGGCAAGTTGTAGAAAGCGATGGAAAAGTCGCGGGCGGGCAACAGCGAAGATGCAGTGGGGGTCGGGCCGCCGGCGGTACCCGTGGGTGTGTTTGATACAACCGCATAGACAGGGTGGTACTTGCGCATAAGGTTCTGAAGTGCCTTTTTCAAGTAAGGCAGGAAGCGGTAGTATTGGGTCTGAATAGCGCGAGCGAGCACCTCTTCGCGTTCCAGTAGGTGGCCATAGTCAACGTAAAGTGTGGCCAAGTGGAAGTCTTCCATGGCGGCAATCTGCTCAATGTAGACCTTGGTGTCGTCACTGTTACCGTTTGACATCGAAGCTGGTGTCTCTGGGAACGCGATCTGGGCAGTGTAACTGAAGGTCAGATCAACACCTGCAACGGTCGACTCACCTCTCCAAGAACATTTCGAAGCTCTCCGTCACCTTGTCACCCGTTGTGTCCTTGACAGGGGGAATGACCTCCTGAAAGCGAGTGTTGCGGGGGCGTCGTGGCCCATCGTCGGTATCTTCTCCAGTCTGAGCCTCTGTACGCGAACCAGCCGGGATAGCGTCATGAGGACCTCCTAGACCGTGGACATGCTCAAACAGTAGAGGGTCCAGCTGCGAGTCGCCAGCAAACGACGAGGCTGAGTTGGGGGTACCGCTGGGAGCTGAGGAGGGCGGCAGGGGATTGGGGTAGGGTGAAGACATTGTTGCCGTCTTGGAACTGATGAATGAACAACAAGGACGAGCAAATGAGTTGACCAGGGAAGGCACGACGCGTCGAACATGTGCACCCAGACTCGACGCGTCCAGCAGAGACCGGCGTTAATTTGCTTCCGTCAAGAGTGGCAAAGCCACCACCGCACTCCTGAGAACGGTCATGCCCGAAGCCACTCACGCCTTGGCCCGGTAGTGCACACTGGCGCGTCATAAGGCTGCCGAATGGTGGGAGGACGTGATGGATGTGAATGCCATTCTCTCCTTGTGCACCTTCAGCAATTCCATCCATATTCGCCATGGCAGAGCCGCGGCCATCCACTGACGAAGGTGAGTCGCAGTCTGACAATGGATCTGACAGCGCAGAGACCGCCCCTCTTCTCGCCGACAACGGAGAGAGCCAGGAGCACCAGCATGTCGCTGGCATTTATGACCCGTCGAGGCCGTTGACTCGCCTGGAGAAGGTCCTGGCAGCTGTCGGACTGTTACTGCTTATCATCTCTGCAACATTCATCGGTCTCTTTGCTGGTACAGAGCACACCCTGAAGAAGGAGCGCGGCCGCCATGATATCCCGACCACTGTCACCTACACAACCACAGCCACCTCGACAGTCCCTGCTGCGCCGACTGGCAAACCCGGCAAGGTGAGAGGAATATGCTCTGAGATAATACTGACAGACTAGTCTGTATGCACCACTCCCGAATGTGTCGTCCTCTCTGCCTCCATTCTCAAGTCTATGAACCAATCGGCCGACCCCTGCGACGACTTTTATGAGTTTGCCGTCGGTGGATGGATGGACTCTACGACCATCCCTGCCGACCGTGGACTCACTGGCTCTTTCACTGAGGTGTCGGACACCAACAAGAAGATTTTGGTCAAGGTCCTGGAAAGCATTCCTGACTCGTTTGAGGGCGACAGCCTTTCTGCCGAGGACGACAACCTGCGCAAGCTCAAGGATGTCTACAACAGCTGCATGGACATTGTGAGCCTATACTCTCTGTGTCACACTAATGGGCCAGGACACACTCAACAAGATTGGCACGGAGTCCTTCCTCCCGCTGGTCAAGACTGTCACTGAGAAGTTTGCCGACTATGACCTCAACCCAATGCCTGATGCCGACTCGTTTGTAAGCGAGGCTTGGTGGCGTGGTCAATACGACGAGTCGTATATCATTTCGCCTGAGCTTCGTGCCGCGGCCGACGAGGTTGAGATTTACCGTGAGGCCAAGAAGCGCGGCGCGTATGGACCTCTTCCTACCGCGCCCAACAACCTGCAGACATTGGGTGACAAGCCCGCCGCCTTTCCCAAGGAGCGCCGCGACAAGATCACCTCCACTCTGGCTTGGCTCAACGCACGTGGTGTCGATGCTCTTGTCAACTTTGCCATTGAGGGCGACTCTGGTGGCGAGGACTCGCAGATTCAGTCTCTGTATCTCTACCAATCCTTTGGCGGCCTTCCTGCGAAGCAGTATTACGAGGAGGCCCCCCTTGTCGACCTGTACCAGTCTGTTATTGCTGGCATTCTTACGCACATTGCAAAGGACCAGGACAAGTCGTCAGAGGCCAGGCCTGACATGCTCTCCGAGCTTGCCTCTGAGATTGAGGCAGCCGTTGATGCTGACGGCTGGCCCTGGCCCTGGCCTGGAGACGACGAGCCATCGAAGCCGGAGGAGACTCTCAAGGAGAGAATGGAGAAGCTCTCTGCCCAGGTTGTCGCCTTTGAGCGTAAGATTGTGCGTGCAGGTGCCGACCCCGAATACCTGTTCAACCCCCACTTTGCGTACAACCCCTACCCTACCCAGGACGTGGACGCGGCCCTTGCCTTCCTCGATGTCCCTGCGTACCTCTCGACCTTTGCTACTCGCCTGTTCCCAGCCAACATCACTGTCACCCACCCTCCTTACTTGAAGGCGATCAGCAAGCTCGTCGCCGAGGTTCCCGACCACGTGCTTTCGGCGTACTTTGTGACCAAGCTCGCTCTTGCCTACGCTCCCGCCCTTGGCCCCAAGGTTGGTGTTCGTGCCGAGAAGCGTCGCCTCGAGGAGGTGCTCAGCGGTATCAAGAAGGGCACCGAAGAGAACCGCCAGAACGTGTGTCTCGGCTGGGTCGACAACATTGTTGGCTTTATTGCCGGTCGCGAGTTTGTTCGCGAGGCCTTCTCCCCCGAGGCCAAGAAGGACGGAGAGAACGTCATCCGCTCGATTGTCTCGGCCTTCCACAAGAAGTTGGGATCTGGGTCTATCAAGTGGATGGACTCTGAGTCGGCCGCTGCTGCTCAGAAGAAGGCTGAGGCCATCATTCCCAAGGTTGGCTACCCTCTCAACCCTGACACTACCAGGCCTGAGAGCATCAAGGCCTGGTACGGACGCCTCAAGATTGGATCTGACGACTTCTTTGGCAACGTCCTCCGCTCCACGCAGCTTGAGGAGAGCCGTGTCTGGAGTAGCCTTGGCCGTGCTCGCAACCGCGACAGCTGGGAGATGTATCCTCAGACTGTCAACGCCTACTACTCGCCTGCGGACGGAGAGATTGTTTTCCCCGCGGGTATCCTCCAGCCCCCCTTCTACTCGCTGCAGTGGCCTGCGCATCTCCGCTACGGTGCCTTTGGCGCCGTCGCTGCTCATGAGCTCACGCACGCGTTTGACAACTCGGGTGCCCAGTACGACGAGCGTGGACGTCTTCGCGACTGGTGGACGAACAAGACAGTCAAGGCGTTCCAGGAGCGTGCCCAGTGTGTCGCGCAGCAGTACAGCGAGTACTATGTCCTTGACGCCGAAGGCCACAAGGTTCACGTCAACGGCAATGTAAGTGCTCACAAGGTTGATACAATCAATGCTGACCTCACAGTTGACCAATGGCGAGGACATTGCCGACTCTGGTCTGGCACAGGCGTTCGCCGCTTGGAAGGCTCTGGATGAGAAGCCCGCCCACCTTCCCGGTCTCGACTTCACCCCCGAGCAGATGTTCTTCCTTGCCTTTGCTCGCGTCTGGGCCCAGCTCACTCGTCCTGCCACTGCTGTGGCTCGTGTTCGCACTGACCCCCATTCGCCTCCTTACTGGCGTGCTGTTGGCACCCTTCGCAACCTTCCTGCCTTCCACGAGGCGTTTGGTTGCAAGGCTGGCAGTGGAATGAACCCTCCCAAGGATAAGCAGTGCAGGCTCTGGTAGTTTAGGATACAACTCGGAGTTATACTACTTCTGAACAATGAGAAATGAATCAGATTACGGCGACGTGATGAGGCAGCGTCTCACTCCATAGTAATAATTCAATTACATGAGCTGCACACGACGTGATCGACCTCGTGCGTGTGCCTTGCATGCCTCACAGAAGCATGTTTCACCCTACGGGAGACGAGTTGCCCTGAGCAAATTTCCCCGTCACATTGCACTCGCCGTGTTGCCCAGTGGCGACGTGTCTGGATAACGTACAGGCAATGAGATTGCAGCGCAACGCAGATCCCACTCAAAGAGCCCTTCCCGCATAGCACTTGACGTTGTACAAATTCTCTAGTGGGCCATATCCCCAACCCATCCTCCCCCCGTCTCGAAAGGAGTGTGAGTGTTTTGTTTGGTTGCTGGCAATGCCAGGCAGGTGGTGCATGGTGCGGCGGCGAGGTGGCCGTTTTCAGCGGCAGCGCGGGGCGGCATCGGCTCCCGCCGTCGGCCCCAGGCGGCCGCCCCCTAGACTATTTGTCGACTCTCCCCACCGCCTGCGCCACTAATCTTTCTACGTGTCAACCTTTGTTGCTGACCATTCAGTCTCCTTTCTCTCCCTCTTCTCCCCTGCGTACGTTGCCTTAGTGGATGCAGGAGCCCCATTCAGAACTTGCTTCAACCCTCCCCTCCTCGGCTTCCCTCTCTTCGGTTCCCCCCTCCCGATCGCCATCGCCCCCCACGCTCGCTTCAAACCCACAACCGCACGGCCTCTTCAGTGCACTTCGCCGTCGTGCCCGCAGATCCTCTATCGCCAGTGCCCCTAGTAGATCTCTAGCCCAAGACAGCAACGAAATGTTCTCCGCTCGCAAATACACCCCCCTCCCCACCTCGTCCAACGGCGGCCACCGCAAGCGCGCCGGCGGCGGCATCACGGCATGGAAGAGATACATCATCCTTGCTACCCTCGCAGGTGTTCTCGTGGTCACGGGATACACGATGCTTGGCGGTCGTAGCCGGGACGCTGCGTACGGAGAAGACAGTGAGTAAATGCCGAGCCGACACGTCTGACCTCTCTTACAGACACGTACACGCCCAATCTCCAGGAGTCGCCCGATTCCATCGTCTCCGACCACAAGGATGAGGAGACGCACCGTCTCCCTATCGACACTCACCACGACTTGCCTGTCGACACTCACCACGACTCGGCTGTCAACACACCAGCGGCTGGTGACCAGTCCACCGGCAAGACGTCGTCGGACAAGACGCCCGGCACCGGCAAGGGCGACTTTGAGGATGTGACTGGTGATTCCAAGTCGGAGCCTTCTCACGCCACCTCTGACGAGGAGGACGAGGAGCTGATAGAGGCTGTTCCTGCTACGAAGAACCACCCCACCAACTTTGAGAACGACCCCAACGCTGCTGGTACCACCTACTGCACCAAACCCACCGAGGGCAAGCCTCTGGTCCAGTACGCTCTCACTATCGATGCTGGTTCGACTGGTTCGCGTATTCACGTCTACAAGTTCCACAACTGCGGCCCTTCGCCCCAGCTCGAGTACGAGACCTTCAAGATGCTCCAGCCCGGTCTTTCGTCGTTTGCCAACAACCCCACCGGCGCCGCCCAGTCGCTTGACCCTCTTCTGGAGGAGGCCAACCGCGTCGTCCCTGCCAGTCTGCAGAAGTGCACCCCTGTCGAGGTCAAGGCTACTGCCGGCTTGCGTCTGTTGGACGAGAAGCTTCCAGGCCAGTCTGCCGAGATCCTTGGCGCCGTTCGCAAGCACCTCGAGACCAACTACCCCTACACTGTCAGCGGCGACCGCGCGGTTGAGGTCATGGAGGGCAAGGACGAGGGAGTCTACGCTTGGATCACTGCCAACTATCTCCTCGGCAAGATTGGAGAGGGTGTCAAGACTGACGACACCCTCGCTGTTATGGACCTCGGTGGTGCTTCTACCCAGATGGTCTTTGCACCCAAGTTCACCGACGACAAGGAAATGGCCGAGGGTGACCACAAGTACTCTCTCAAGTTTGGTGGCCGCGACTACACCCTCTACCAGCACTCTTACCTTGGCTATGGCCTGATGCGCGCGCGCAGCAGTGTCCACAACCTCGTCGCCTTCACCTGGAGCATTGCCCAGCCCGCCATCAACTGGGACGAGCTTGCCGCCGACACTACCGTGCCGAACCCTTGTCTCTCGCGCGGCACCACTCGCCCTGTTACTCTTGACCCCCCTGGCCGCACCAAGGTCAACGTTACCATGAGCGGTGTCAACGGTGGCTACGAGTCGTGCAAGCGTGTTGTGGAGCTCGTCATGGGCAAGGACGCTCTCTGCAACGTCCAGCCCTGCTCGTTCCGCGGCGTCTACCAGCCGTCGATCATTGACACCTTCCCTGTTGGCGACTTCCTCGCTCTCTCCTACTTTACCGACCGCATCCAGCCCTTGATGCCCACCACCAAGACCAAGCTCACCATGTCCGAGCTCACCTCCATCGCCCGCGATGTGTGTGACGGTCCCACTGCTTGGGAGAAGCGCTGGGGCAAGGACAAGAAGGCCATGGCCGAGCTCCAGGACCGCCCCGAGTACTGTCTCGACCTTACCTTCATGAACGGCCTTCTTGGTCTTGGCTACGAGATCAAGGAGGACCGCAACCTCCTTGTCGCCA
The DNA here is from genome assembly GCA_002335605.1 of Prillingera fragicola. Taxonomy (NCBI): domain Eukaryota; kingdom Fungi; phylum Basidiomycota; class Tremellomycetes; order Trichosporonales; family Trichosporonaceae; genus Prillingera; species Prillingera fragicola. The sequence goes on along the minus strand of BEDY01000008.1, from coordinate 120,635 downwards.
AGCAGCTTAGCGGCGTCGAGCTCGGCTGGGCTCTTGGTGCCGGTTTGGCATTGGTGGAGAAGGCGGATCTCAAGTGCATGATCTAATCGCACACTCATCTCCTCTTGCCACGGGCGTCTCGGGCACGAGACGCCAATGGCCGCATTGCAATCTTTCACTGCACACTCTCTTGATATACATAGACATGCACTTTGTGGGTTGAATGGTGCATTAGGTGGCGACTGATCACGTGACAAGTAGTGCGCATGCTGCGTGCCTGGTGGCGTCGAGGGTGGATTTACTCTGAAACGCACGGGCACTCGCCGCGCGCGAGACGCGTTGGGTGGCCTTCCGGAACCAACGCCCCTTTGTTGATGATTGTGAGCAGGGCCTCTTGCTGTTTGTGCACTCGCGACGGGTCAACGGGCAAGCAATGCACATCTGCAGACGGGGTATGTTTAGCTCCCGCATCGCATCAGGCGGGGATCATCGTCGCGCTGCATAGCGATGGTGCGAGACGGGAGGGTACGACGGGAGGGGCGTTCAACACTTGTGGGTGAGAGATCGGTGAGAGGGACGGGGTGAACAACATCTGGTTTTACGGCATAAAATGCGTCCGAGCGTGTGGTCGTCGTTGCAACTCACCCCCTGTGATACCCCACTCACTCCTCTCTGAACGTTTGCGCATCGTCCACTCACTCTGATACACTTCTTTCAGGCATCAACGTCCTTGAACAGCTCTACGACCATCTCTACTGCCATTGTGGGAATCGCCTAGCAGCACCATGCCCATCTCCCTCCTCCGCAAGGCGCCGCCGCGGCGGGAGCCCACCGTCGCCCCCGTGCTCGCCGACCTGTCGCTGCCCGACATGACCAAGCCGCTCATCGACCCCTCGGCGTGGGTCAACCTGCCTCCTCAGGCAGCTGCCGAGCTGGCCGCAGCCCACGCGTCCGGCAAGCCAGCTAGCCACTATGACGACCATCTCTCGTCGCAGCCCATCAACATGGGTCCGCGCGCTTTGGCCGCGCGCGGTCGCGCTCCTAGCAGAGTTCGTGACCCCAATGGGGGCAGTCCAGACTTTCACCGCCCATTCTCGCCAACGTCCGTAGCCGCCATCCCCGCTGTGCCGTCTGGCGGACCAGGACGCGCGCGTCGCGCTGGTCGCCGCGCCGCGTCTCTCACAGTTGTTGTTGCGGGTCCGAGCGGGGCGGGCAAAACGAGGTGAGTGCCGACGTGGAGTGGGGAGGACACCATTGACACTGCAGCTTTATCGACGCTCTCACGGGTGTCCTCGACCCAGACGCACTCCGTCTGGGTGCGAGAATCGGTCCTACCAAAGCCGTCACGCGCCACGAGGTCAATGTGGTGGAGGAGCGACGCAATATTATCCTCCTTGATACCCCCGGTCTGCCTTCAGGAGACCCGCTCTCAGCCGCAACGCGTGTGCGAGCGCTTGGTGCGCTTCTAGGCATTGTCGAAAATCGGCTTGCACGCCTCTTGTCAGAGGAGACAAAGGTCGTTCGCCGCAAGTCGGACGGAGGCGAATTGGTGCATCTTGGTAAGTTCTCCTAATGTGACACACAAGACACACAAGCTGACACACTGCAGTGATTTACGTGATTGACGCGCGCACCATTCTGTGTCCCATTGCCCCTGTCGAAGTCGACTGGGACTCAATCACCGAGCCGACACCGGGCAAGGTCCCTATGGCCCGCCCCGAGTCCGAGCTGCTAGAGGCTGACCCAAGCGACGTCGCAGCGCGCTTGCCCGTGGACGATATCGAAGCTGTAAGTCTGTGCCTAAAAGGCTAGTGGCTGACATGCAGATGCGCAGGTTGGCTGTGCGCGCCAACGTCCTCCCTGTGTTGACTCACTCGGACGCTCTGACCAAGAATGAGCTCGAGGCGGTGCGCGGTGCCGTGTGCCGCGATCTCGCAACCGTCTTTGGACGCGACCCGATTGGCTCCTATGGTGTCCTCAGTCCAGGAGACGTACGTTGTGGCGAATACGGTCTCATTTGCTGACAATTCAGGACATCGAGGAAGCCGAGGACGACGACGAGAGCGAGCCCCCGAGTGCGAAATCGCCTGATGGCAAGCCCAACATGCCGTATGCCGTGTTTGCACCAGAACTGGGCCCAGGCTTTACACGCCAGTTCCGCTGGGGACGTGCCGACGCGGCCAATGCCGCGCACAGCGACCTGCCGAGCGTCCGAGACGCTGTGATCAACGCAGCTGACTGGCTGCGCACACAAACCCGCGAGGTCGTGTACGAGCGTTTCCGTACCGAGCGCCTGTTGACAGCGCGTGGCACACTGCGTGTGTAGGAGAGGTTTGAAGAAGGGCCTGGCGCCACAAGTAATTGTTAATCAGTGTAGGCCTGTCTTATTATTATGTGTACCGATCATGACAATGATCCGATTTATGAGTACATGCATGCTGTCGTTGTGTACACTACTCGTCAAAGTCGCCTGCCGTCAGTGCTCTGCTTGTTCGCGAGGGCTCACCTTCATCCATGTCCTTTGGCATCTTGGGTTCCTCGTCTTCGCCATACTGCATCATGTTGTCAATGTGGCTGAGCACAGTGTTGACGCTGTCCTCGTTGGTGACGTCGAGAGGCAGGAAGGAGACAATGTTCTGGTCCTCTATCAACGAGACAACTGCGCGGTTGAGGCTGTGGAATTTTGGGTTGGTCTGGCTGTTGACGTCGTCGAGCAGCAAAGTTGGGTCCGGGTCGAGATACCGCCCGACTTCTCGCCTGACGCGTCCCTTGTCGTCCTTGACCAGGTCCATCTTGCTCATGAGACACAGCATGCTGATGCCGAGTGAGAGCATGCACGACATTGCGCTGAGGACACCTGCAAAAAACTTTGCCTTGTCCTGCATAAACTGCGACTCGACAAGGTAGACGGCGCTGGTGCGGAAGCCGAGGCGAGCTTGCAAAAAGTTGGCCAGACTGGGCAGCAATGGGATATGCGTGTAAAGCTCAATCTGTCCCGGGCAGTCGATGATGAGGTACTCGTCCTCATACTGTCCCAGCTCATCCTCGAGCCAGTCGAGATTGTTCAAGAGATACCTAACCTAATCAGCCAAAACCAACTCTTTCCACTTACTCAAAGCAGTACACGAGACCACCGTTTGGCCCAAACTCGAGCTCCTCCATGACATCTTCGAGGCTGATCAAGTCACGAATGTCGAGGGCAGGTTTGTACTCGAAGCGGTCGGCGGCGGGATCAAGATTGACAAGATGGACTTGCCGTCCAATGGTCTGCGCATGAGTGATGAGAGATGCACAGAATGTCGACTTTCCAGCACCAGCTGGGCCAGTAACGAGCACAGCGTAGCGCATGATGAGTGGAGTGGGTTCAGAGAGTTGGGTGGACCATGACGTTCAACACAAATCTCCTCCATCCTAGGCTACTTTCCCACGGTGGCCCATGCAATATCCACCACCCTGCAGGGATTATCCGGCCACTGACGCTTGCCGATCCAAATGCAGCACGACCCTGCCCTCGAAAGACAAAGGCATACAACTGCAAAGCATTTGCGTTCAACAACACCTTTACCCACACCGTTAACTGTATTCAAAATGGCTGAGACTCCCAAGGACGAGTAAGACACTGCTACAGCTCTTAAAACTAACTCGCAGCCCCTCCAAGTACACTTTTACCCCCATTCATCCCTTCCACATGGATGACCCTAAGACCTGGTGTGTACTGTCGTAGTCAACCCCGAGTACGAAGCTGATAAAGTCCACAGGGGTGCTACCATTGGTGCGTCTGTCATGTTTGGTGGTGACTAACGTTCTGCAGGTGCCATGAACTGGGACAAGTGAGTCGCCATTGTTTATAGCTCCTGCCCTGCCAGCTGACGTATTAGTGACAAGATTGTCTTCTCCAAGCGCTCGCTCCTCGAGTTCCTCAAGTGAGCAGGGCCACGCTTTAGTGTAAAATGGTGCTAATGCCTCAAGGTCTTGCCAGCTCACTGTCAACACCAACTTTACCGAGATCCAGAAGCTGGTGCGCTAACGTGTGGGCAACGAAGAAGCAACGCTGACGAAACGCTCTCGTCTTCGCTTTCTCTCTGTAGCCTAGTGAGTACCTGGCGCAGCTGCACACGGAACACAGCTAACCTGAACAGAGTACGCTACCTTTGGAAAGTTCTCCAAGGCTGCCACCGACGAAGCCGTTGCCGACCTCGTCGATGTAGGTTATTTTGATTGGAAAGCCTGCTGACAGTTAGGCCGAGATCGCCGACCCTTCGCATGGCGAGGAGTCCGAGTCGAACGGCGGTGGTGTCTCGCAGCGCCCCTCGCGCAAGGTCGTCGACCCTCCTGGAGGCAAGCAGAACCTCCGCATCTTCGGCGAGGAGTACGAGGAGCAGGACGCTCTGTCGTTCGCCCCCCCTCCTCCCGGAGAGGATGGCTTTGATGTCGACGTCGACCGCATGCAGCACCTGAAGCTCCACGTCGAGCCCGAGGTTGACGGCGGTGCGCACATCGAGGACTGCCCCGAGAAGGACCAGAAGGCCAAGGTCGAGGACGAGGAGTGAGTCGCTGCCTGGTGGCCTTCGTTAATCATGCAGCACCGGCGACCGTGTCTCGAACCCCCCTCCCGGCTTCCGCCCTACTCGCAAGGTTCGCCAGGGTGCGTAATACTCTGACTAGCCTTGGTTGTATTCTTCTAACAGTCTAGGTCCCGGTGGTGACTCGCAGATGGGCTCTGTTCGTGAGTTGGCGTTAACTTTTATTTAATTTAATGCTGATGGCAGTCTTTGGCGGTTACGAGGATGAGACTGAGTCGGACCGTGCGGCTGCCCGTGCTCCCACCGGCGGCAAGCGTTCCGGAAACCAGCAGGTATGTTTCATAGGACGATAACAAGAAGTCTGACATTTCAAGTCTAGCGGCGGCCTTTGGTAGACAATCTATGAGGCGCATTATTATATCTTCCAGTTTGATTTCCGCTGCATGGCCTTTCGTGATGAATGGTATAACTGCTGCACCCCTTGAACCGCATCTGGCGCATGCAGCTCCCACTGGTTGTATTGATTGCTTGGTGGTGTGCATACACGCTTCGCAGCCGCAGCCCCCATTAAATTACCATTAAATTGCGGCCACGTGGAAGCCGCTGTCCCGCCTCCCGGCGCGTCGATGTAATGAAAGCAATCTGTGAAGTGAACATCACTCTTACGTTGAACACTACCACTCTCCATCTACCACGTCTGTACAATGGAACGTTTCGCGCAAAACCCTTCCGAGCTTCTGAGGTGCGGACTAGAGAGCGTGCAAGGTTGCTGATGCCCAGGATTGTCAACATGTGCGTTGATGCTGAGCCGGCGGAGCCGCGCCGGCGATCACCAGGGTCCACGTTCACCTGAGTCCCTCAACCTGCCATGCGCTTGTCTGCAAAGGCCGTCAACGCTTCGGCTGCTGCAGTGACCGAACAAGTCTGTTGGCATGGCTGCGTGTTTTGCTCCTGGTTGATGTTCGGACTCGGGGAGGACAGCGTCGCGTCCCGGTGGTGTTGATTGCAGTACGGGTACTGACGTTCCAGGGTTGTTGGCGGCCTCCTCATCGCCGGCGGTGTGGGCTCCCTCATTAACCACTCGTTCAGCAGTATCATCATTGGTATCTACGAGGTGATGTGAGCAGGCTGTCTTGGGCACGGTGGAGCTGTGCAGCGACCAAGCTCGCGCCGTGTCCGCCTCCCTCCTTGACGTGTACTGACACTCGCAGCGCTGGAGCCCTCACCATCATCCTCGAGATCCGCCAACCTACCGAGCATCAGAAGCAGATCATCCACACCTACGCGAGTTTCATGCACTCGTTCCTCGGTCGTGGTGTTGGTGAGTAGCCCATTGGTTGAGCGTGTGACAACTTCTGACTATCCAGCGTACCTGCTCTTTGGCATTCTCTTGCTCAACTACTACCTGATTGTCCAAATCTGTGGCTCGCTCGCGGCCCTCGTCGGCGTGACGTACATTGCGTTCCACTTCCTCCGTCCCTTTGACCCCCCAAGGTGTGTACCTTTGTTTCTTTGTGCAGACTGGGCTAACGGAACAGCACCATGCAGGCTCCTTCCACGGACCCCGAGGCCCAGCCCGTCTGGCAAGCCCCCACCGAGTAGAGACCTCTCAAGCAACATCTTTCAAGTGTGCCCAGCTACCTGGCCTCCTCGCCCGCCTAGAGTGACGTAGAGAAATTATGCAAGACATTGTTTTGACTCGTGCGCCAAGCTGGAGACATGCACCGAATTCTTTTATTCATCGGTCCCATGACCCTTTTTCAACGGTATCATATGCTGGTATAGACGAGTTGCCGAGCAGACCACTATGGATCGTCGATGGACACGCGCATTAATCTAAATCTAGTCGTAAAAACCTACTGCCTTACACAACAACCTCGGACTCGGCGTCGGCTGGCTCTGGAGACGACGTAACAGATGCGGCGCTGGCCTCGGCGGCAGCGATGGCCGCCGAGACGGGGTCGTTATCACTGGGGCGGGGAGACAGATCGCGACGCTGACCTTGCGAGCGCGGCTGGCGGGGAGCATAGCCGCAACGGTCCTTGCCGTAAGCAACGCGCAGGTTGGCATAGTTTTCTTTGTTCTTGATACTGGCAATGGCCTTTTGCGCCGCCTCAATGGTCGTAAAGTTGACGTAGGCTGCGTGCTTCTCCTTCAGGAAGTTGATGTACTCAATGTCTGTCTGTCAGTTCTGAGGCATCAAGGCAGCACTAACCGCCAAATTCGCCAAAGTCGGAACGCAGCTTCTCTTGCGTAAACGTCTCAAAATCGGTAATCTGACCCAGGTAGACGTTGCGACTAGCGCCCTGCTGCACTTCCTGGAGCAGCTTGGGGGACACTGGAGCTAGGGCCTTGCCCCATCCGATACGCAGACGACGACCTGCAATGGTGACGGGATTCTGCTCGCTGTGGCGGAAGAACGAGAGAGCAGCGGCAGGGTCAACAAAGGTGACGAACGCGCACTTCTTTTCTGGCAAAACCTTGATCGACTCGAGAACACCACCACGAATATTGTTGCACAGCTCCTCGACCGTGGTTTCGGCTCCAATGTTGCCCAGGTAGATGGACCGGTTACCAACCTGCCCTGGGTCGACAAAGCCGTTGCCAGCAAAGCCAGCCGCACCGTTGGGAAAGCCAGCCTCATAGGAGCCGCCAGTAAAGCCACCGAATCCAGGAGCGCCGTAGCCGTAAGGAGTGCCACCCATCTGGCCAGTGTGAGACTGGACAGCAGCTGTGGCCTGAGCCACAGCCTGGCGGACAGCCGCCTGCTGAGCGCGAGGAACATAAGCGCAACGGTCCTTGCCGTAGCTGATGCGCTTGTTCTTATAGTTGGGCTCGCGAGGGAGCGCCGTGACCACCTTGATGGCCACGGAAATGCTCAGGAAGTGAACAAAGGCAATGTTCTTGTCGCGGACAATTTTGATCTGATCAATGTCACCAAAGCGCACAAGGTCGCCACGAAGCGTCTGCTCAGTATCCTCGTCGGTCAGACCGCCAATGAACACGTTGCGGGTCGCCTGGTTGTACTGTACAGCAATAGCGATCGAGGTGGGGAGGTTTGACTCGCGACCCCATCCAATGCGCAGCTCCTGGCCGCGAAGAGCCAGCTTCTTGACAGCGGCATCGGCATAGAACGCGGCGGCGGTTGAACCATCAAGAAACGAGATGAAGACACAGCTTTTATCGGACAGAATCTTGACCGACTCGATAGGACCAAAGCGCACGAGGTTGAGGAGCTCGTCGGCACTGGCGTCATCGGGAATGTTGCCAATGTAGACAGTCCTGCCAGTCAGGTTACCAGCTGCCGCCGCTGCAGCCGCCGCTGCTGCTGGGCCATAGTTGCCAGTCATGCGATTAGGAAAGGGAGCACCGTAGCCAGGCATCACGGGGTAGTTGGGAACAACGCCATAGCCGGGCATCATGGCCACATACGCGTTGCCGTTGGCAGCCCCTTGAGGCACGCCACCAGGTGCCATGCCAGGCAGATTGCCGTTGGGCAAGACACCCGGGTAGACGCCAGATGCTCCGGGTTGTCCAAACGCAGCATTTCCACCCTGGACCGAAAGTCCATTGGCAGCCATGTACTGACGGGCCGCCTCGGCGCTCGAAAAGTCGGGCGAGGTGCCAAGACTTGGTCCGTCGGGAGGCGAGAGGTTGAGCTGATCTCCGGGCAGCTGCTGGAATGACCTCTGGGAAAGGTCAGGAAACGAGTCAGTGCGCGGCACTCACCATTGCTGTGTTGAGATCAAGCTGGCCTAGAGCGCCACTAAGAGCACCGACATAGTCGGTGGGGTAGGACCCGAGAGGAGGACCAAGGGGCGACCCGCCGAGCTGTCCGGGGTAACGCCCAAACGACTGATCCATGCGGCCGGGCGAGAGGTTTCCGGCGTCGCTCGGACGGCTAACCGTGTAGTCGGTCATTGAGAGTTGCTGGGGTGCAAAGGAGTGTAGATGTGGGGATGTCAAGGCGACGTGTGACTTTCGGTTGGCTGAAGACGCGCTCCTAACAAGAGGGATAAAGTGACAGGTGCCGAATGGAAAATGTAACCAGAAAGAAACAAGGCGTCACTGGTGGCGACTGAGCGACGAAGCGAACGAAGTTGTCGTGAAGATGGTCGCGTACCCGAAAGAGAAGTCGGGCCGACAGGAACGAGAAGCAATCCGCAGGGGGCCAAGGGTCAATGTGCCTTCCTATTGAATGAAGCTAGACTGTTGGTGTCGTGGAGGTATGGGCCGCGGAGTAGACGAGTGAACAAGTGGAGATGCGCGAGGCAGGCGATGGTCGAGTGTCAGCGGCGGCCTGAAGAGGACTGGGGGAGCGTACGCACAGAGTTGGCAACACTGAGCTGACAAAGGTATGGGCGTGCGTGTTGGCAAGGGGCGAAGGGAAGACGGGAAGGGACAATGGGTAAAGGTTGTGCAGAAGTGCGTGGAACGAGGCAAGCAATGTTAGCAATGCGAATACGGATAGTGCAGGACCAGTAGCGCGTTCACCGCAAGTATCATGCTGGCCAGCACAATGGCGGCTGGTTGGCAGTCTGCAGAGGAACGACGTGGTGTGGCGTCGTGGGTGCGAAACGTCCAAGCGTACTCACCTAGCCTGGGTCAAAATCGACAAGCCACGAGCAGAAAACAAGAGGGCAAATGAACGTCGGGGGTCGAAGAAGACGAGGCGTAGAGTAAAGAAGAGGGGGTGAGAGGAAAGGAAGCGGGGCAGTGAAGAATGGGGATGAGTAGAGAGGAGATGGACAGATGGAGGCTGCCATGGCTTCGGGCGGCCAGTACGCATACGGCAAGTGCTTCAGGGACGGAACACGGGTTGCCCGGTTGGACGCGTCAGGGGGAATGAGCAGACGCCACGCCCAAGCGGGCTCTATGGCGTTACAACCAGGACGCTATCTCCCTCATGCTGCTACTCATGCATGTCCTTTTTTTTTTTGCTTCTACGCGTCTGCCATGCGCCTCCATATGCATACCAACCGCAGGCTACCGCAACCCCACCAAGCTCAGATGGCCGTGGTAGACTCTTGGGTCGTGATCGTCCTTCAATCGGTGCCTGTCTGCCACCTACCTAGCCAAAATGTCCCGATTCAAGCAACGGGCACGAGTTTTTTGTGCGGCTGAAGCGGCGCGTGTGGGTTCTGTGTGCGAGTACCTGCACACATAGTGGAGTGGTGTATGCTGGTGATGTAAGTACTGTGTACTGTGTGTAGCTGGGTAGAGCAGGAAAGTGGGTGCCTAGGTATCGCCAAGTGGCATATCTGGAGTCCATGGAGTGGCACCTGCCGCCTCTGCCTGCTAAAAGTGACTGTCGCGTGCTTATTGCTGGCGCCTGAAGCTTTCTGAATAGGCAGTCGATCAGACGTGCCAGACAGAGTCGATGGCACCACTCTCCCTCCTCTTTGGCATGGTATCAACTGCAAAACGCCCGACGCATGCTAACAGGAGGCTGAACGATTCCCACAGGCCAAGTGTAAATGTTCTGAAGTTAGTAGATATAGTTCTTAGAACTCGCAACGCTGCTCCCCACTAACCATCAACAGGTCATGCCTATGTCAATGAAATGCAACTACCCACAGCATGTCGATGTATACATGCCCGTGAGCCCTCTACCTAAGCTAAACTCCTAGCCTAGACCGAGGCAAGGACCTCCGGCTCAACAAAGTCTCCCTTGGTCACCTTGGTGCCCGAGGCGTCGGTTGCCTCGCCGTGAACCTCCAAAAGCTTAGACATGTCAAGTTTGGGTGCCTTGACGACCTTGCACTTGCGCAGGTACACGTTCGAACTGATTGCGTAAGCGACGTCCTAACGAGGTGGAGCAGAAATGGCGGTGTGACCGGGACCAATGTTCTATCCCACTATACTGTGAGATGTGGATAATCTGCCACAGCATGCAGGACCGTGCCATAGCACCACGTTGCTGAAGAGCAGCGCATGCAGCACGGTATACCAAGGCCACAAACAGACTTTATAGGGCCAACACTCACAGAGGGTAGATGCCCTTGCTCGCCTTCTCGATCTCGCGGCCGATCGACTCGGGAACGAACTTCTGGACAAGCTCCTTGAGGTCAGAGCCCTCAGCCTCGCGGCGGATGATCTCGGCCATCTTGGCGCGGATCTCGCGGATCTGCGACGACTGAGCGTAGGTGGTCTTCTTGACCTGGTTGCGGTTGCGCTGGGTGAAGCCGATGGCGAAGAGGCGGAGGATGTAGCCGTCGGTGGTCTTGACGTCGACCGAGACCTCGATGAGCGACTGCCACTTGCGGACAAGCGAGCGGAGCTTGTCGGTGGTGAAGTCCATGCCGTAGAACGAGGTGAGGCAGTTCTTGCCCTGAAAAAAATGTTAGCAACAGCTGTAGAATCCTAGACAGTTTTACGCACCGAGACGTCCTCAACCTTGAGCTGGATCTTGCGGAAAGACTGCTCCTGGTCGTTGTTCAGGTCGGCGAGCGAGAGCTCGAGGACACGGCCCTTGAGCGCATCGTTGGCGTTCTCTGCGCAACTGTCAGTAAAATGGATGGCGCGACGCGGGGACCATGTCTACGCACTGAGACCCTGCGAGCGGTTGACAAGAGTCTTGCCGGCGTTGCGGTTCTCGAAGAACGAAGGGGCCTTGATGTCGTACCAGTCTATCGTCGTGTGAGTGTCCGTTCTCTCTCAATTCTCGTCTCCAGCCACGTACCCTTGCGGGTGAAGGGGTCGACGACCTTTTTCTTGATTCCCTTCTTGCCCTTAGAGAGGCGCTTGTTCTTTCCAACGGCCATTTCTGCGTGAGATCAAGTCGAGATTGGGGAAGGGGATGTGCGAAATAGGTCGATGGGGAGGGGATAATGGCACACGGGCAACGAGGAGATGAGGAGAGTAGACGATTTCGCAAGGAGGGAGGACGTCTGTCAGCTATGTACTCGTATTCCGTGGTCGCTGTCGTTCACTCACTGAGTTGATGGATGAGGAAGAGGTTGCAGACCGCTAGTTTCGAGGACGGCCACACCGTCGTCGAGCCACGGAAGCAAATGCCACTTTCGAGTTTTTTGGTCGCAAAAATAAAGCCGACGGCGATAACTCAGCTTTAATGTGTGTGGCACTACTCTCTGCACGCTGTGGCAAAAGCCAAACGGAGGCGTGCTAAATGCTGTCATGCCTATTTGCTTGAATTCCACCATCCACAAATGCACAGCAGGGGGCTCTGCTGGTATCATGCAGCAAAAACAAATGGATCACCACCATCTGCATAAATATCGAGACCACTCTACAGCCAAATCTCATCCTATAGCCTAAGCGAGCAGAGCCTTGAGCACCTGCGACTCGTCCTGCGTCTCGGGCGAGCTGGCGACACGACGGAGGGCCGTACTCTTCCCGTTGGGCGAGGCGTTGCTGGTCACCACGCTAAGGCCATCGGCGGCGCTGCCATTGTCACTGGCGTTGGTGACCAGGTCTGGCGATCCAAGCGTGCTGGCCGAGACCGAGTGCGTGAGCGAGGGAAGCAGCCCCTTGCTCTCATAGTCGGTAATCTTGGCCTCGAGGCGGCGACCGCACGGCGTGTGGCGCAGGTTGGGCATGAGTGGGACGATGATGGCGAGAAGCTATCGTCAGGGACGACCTTCTAACACAGACTCACCTTGTCGCGCTGGTCGGGGTCGGCCTCGGCGAGCGCAGTCTGCACGGGAAAGTTGCCGTACGAGTCCCGAAGCAGTATGCCAATACGGCTCTCGGCGCCCTCGTCGCTGCCAATCAGCTCGGCAATGAGCTGGCGACGGTCCGTGGCCTTGGAGAATTTGAGTGCCTTTTCCACGACATTGGAAGCAAACTTGTGACGGCTCACTGGCGTCAACAGCGCTCCTACCGTTAGCACTCACGCTCGTAAATGCGAGGCTTGATCTCGTTGACCACCTTGTCACGGTCATGCTCGCGGCCCTCGGCATCGGTGATGACGCTCTGCACAACATAGTCTGGGTAAGCGTTGTCTGCGCCAGATTGACCCACTGCCAAACTGGTCCATCATGAGCTTCGATGAGCAGCTGTGCATCTCGTTGAGGAGAGGACGAATGTTGGCGGGGTTGAGCACCTCGAACGACTTTTGGAGCACGCGGCAGCCGAAAGGGTGGGTCGAGAGCTCTTGCACGTGGCCAATAAAGGCATCAGTGACCGAGGCGGGTGGGTCAAGAGAGATTAGACGCTACTGTCAGCAATGTCAGATCGATAATGACCCACCTGAATGACATGGTTGGCGTTGGAAGACTTGACGCAATCGATAATGTGTCCGTTGAGTTCGGCAATGAGCTTTTCGCGCTGGTCGACCAGCACATGCTCCAGAGCCTTTTGCATAACCTGGGATCAGCTGTGCCCACGATTCAAGACTCACCCTGCATCCATACATCTGCATGGAGAGCTGCAGGACGTGGCCCTCCATCTTTTTGGCCAGAGCAGCCTTCTGGGTCTGGTCGCCGTGCTCAAAGAGCTTTTGAATCACATAGTTGCCAAACACGTCCGTCATGAGCTGGTAGGCGTTGGGCATAATCTCCTCAAACACCTTGGCGCGCTCCTCTGGCGTAGCGTTCTCGAGTTTGTTCTGGATAAAACGCGAGCCGTGCTGGTCACCAGCAAACTCGCAAATGGAACCGTAAATCTCCTGAACATTAGCTACGCCAGTCTCACGTTACTCACAGGCCACTCGAAGCGGTTCGGCTTGCGCTGGCGAAACTCTTCCAGGCGCTGGCTGCGAACGGCAGTGTCCTCGGCGGGGCGCTTTGGCTGGCGAGTAACATAGGCATAGTGGCTGGGAGTGGGCGAATATGGGTAGGCGGGGGCGTTAAGAGTGAAAGGCGCAGGCGTTGGCGAGCCTGGATAAGCAGGGGACAGAGGGGAGTGCAGCCCAAAGGCAGCGGCTTGAGCAAAGTCAGTCAGGCCAGTGTAGTGCTGGCCATTGCTGCGACGACCAGACGTCGAGCTCAGCGAAGAGTTCATGGCACGGTGGCGCTGCAGCCAGTCAGTTCCCATGTCCGCAGGGTGCTTGCCACTCACGCCACCACCGTCACGAACAGTTGGCTGTGGGGCCCAGAATGGGCTGCGGTCTCCATAACTAAAGTAGCCATGCTGAGCTTGGCCCTGGGCCACTTGTTGCTGAAACTGCTGCTGTTGCTGCTGCTGTTGCTGAAGCTGGGGAGGACGGTAAATCTGATTCGAGCGAGTGGACCCAGCGGTCGTCCCCTGCTGCTGAAAGTTGTTGCCCGAAGCCTGGGGCTGGTGGCCAGAGCGGGCGTCCTGGCTGTGGGTTCCAAAACTCTCGGGAGGCGAAGGGTACGGCTCGAAAGCGACACCAGCAGCCGAAGCAAGCGACTGCATGGGCGTCCCAGTCAGATCGGCGTACGAAAAGGCTTGGGTGCCAGCACCGCCAGGGGTAAACGAGGCGGGGTCGACACCAGCAGCATAGTAGAGGTACTGAGCGGCGGCACCGTCGTACGGGCCAAAGGCAGGGCGCTGAGGTGTGTGAACATTGGGGTAGCCAGTGGCGGGACCCACCGCGGTCGCAGCCTGGCGTTGAGCCGCGTACTCTTCAACCGAAAGCCCGGAAAGGTGCGTGGCAAGGTCAGGGTTACCTTCGACCACTGGAGGCGACCACGAAGCACCAGTAGAAGACATCTTGAGGGGAAGTTTTGAGAAAGCGTCGAGGTAAAAGAATGCGGCCGGCCAAGCGAGCGACGAGGCTGACCTGTCAGGGGGCGGCAAACAGAGCATGACTTACGGGTGCGGCAGGAGTCACAGGATGCTCTGCAAGAGGTTAACAAGGGAGGTTGAAAGCCTGCCAAACGTCACAGCGTTGCTGAACAGAGAGGGTATGGGAGCAGAAAGGAGACAACGAAAGCGAGTCTACACCGGGTGTGAAGACACAGAGCAAGGAGGCAACGAGAGATAGTAAAGGTGACGAGGCGAATGCAAGAGTGAATGTCGAGAAGGAATGCCAGGGCATGCCAGTGCTCGCACAGACCGTGTGTCGTCTGAGACTCGAATGGAGCAGGGCGTATGGTCGCCGCAGAGCGAACACCTAGGGGAGGAGATGGGCGCTCACACACACACACACACACGCAAAGGATAGGTCCAAGCGTTACCCCGTCAATGATACTAGAGGCATAGACAGAGCTACCAACGACCTCTCGGCGAGATCCAAGAAGGGAAATCAGCCTCTCAGCCAATCGACCCAAAAAGGACGTGCCAAGCAGGATCAATTCAACAACTCAACAGGCTGGTGGTTTGAAAGAGGCGGTGGGCGAACGCGAAAGCCAACACGCGACGGAAGCACCCTCCCAGGTCGTGCACTAGTACGCGCCCATGGGCGGGCAACGGGCCTGATGCGTAGTGACGCAGATGGGTGGCGCAGTAGCAATGACCTCGCCCACCTCGTGTTGCGTGCCAATCTCTCGATCTCTTCGACAACGGATCCAAGGAGCAACCTCGTCTCTGTGTGCCGCCCGATTCGCGGCCCACACTGACTCTTCGCCCCACGCTGTTACTCACAGGGTGTAAGCCTTTGTGCACACTTGATGTATTGAAATAGGAAGATAGCGAAGGGCTCTCCGGGAGCGATTGTCAAGCAATCTTCCTGTGTGTTGGTGCGAGTGATGACCGGGGGGGCGGTTGAAGGTGGTGGCGCTACCGTGACTGGATATGTTTAGAGATCTTCACACTGCACACAGGAATGGCGTAGCAATGATTGTTCACAGGCAGAGTTACACTGATGTACAGCCAAAGAACCATGGCAATCCTGGTGCAGTGTCGCACGCGGACCGCCAGTCGGGTCGTGCTCTCGCCGTGCGAACCTCAAAGGAAGCACGGGGCTCAAGCGGCGGTACCCGGATTCGCCGTAACGACAGACAAACTGATGCACACAGGGGAACACAGGGGATGATGCGCGAGGACGAGGCCTTTGCAAGGGGCGAGCTCTCGCTGTGATGATTAGCGCTCGCCGCACGCACCCGCTGCTGCATTGTACACTGGAACACTGATGGCACGACAAACTCACCGACGGAGCAGATGTGTGCCCAAGACGATGGCTGGGTTGCAAAGGCATTCATGGCTGTCCCCGTTTCTTGAACCCAAGATAGCGGCCTGTGCATGTCAAGTGTTATAGAAGCCTAGGCCAAGGTCAATGAGTCAGACCTGTCGGCAGCAACGTGTGCCGCCCAATATGCCGGTGGTGGCTGTCAGGACGCTCTGTGGATCTGTGGCTGCAACGCAGCAGCCCTCGACCACCACGCCTGGCGGGTTGGGGCCGCTGGGGGATCATCAGCCACATCTGCAGAGAGATTCGACGAGTTGAAAAGCGCCCAGTGCGCAGGTGGAGACAAAAGGAGTAGGATGGCGCGATGGGGGCACCATTTAAGAGCTAGGACTAGCAGATCGTCAGGACTTCAGGCACCACCTGGAAGAGGCATCGACAGGCACGCAGCCATCCATGCCACTACTACTGACAGCCGCAGCACAGATCACTGCGGCGCAATCCAAGATCCAAGAGTGCACAGATAGACAACCAGGCTGAACAGGCCGGGCTGTCGTTGCCGCAAATAGGTGCACATGGATGCAGAGTGCACATCACTACAGATGTCGCCGCCGTCCTGGCCCTCTTACCAGCCCATTGAATCCCCCTTCTCTCTACATGGATTACAACACCACCTGATGGTTCTCTAAACGCCGTAGATGGCGAGCTCCTTCATCTCGGCAAGGACGTTCTCGACATGAACATCCAACTGGCCGTTGGCGTAGTCGTCGCGAATGTTCTCGGAAAAGTACCTCTGAACACCAGACAGCTTCTCGTAACCCTCCTCGGCAAAGCGAAGCTGGCAACGGACCATCGACTCGAACGAGGGGTCAAGGTATGCTATCCATTGTCAGCCTCTCGTCCCTATTGTCTGGGAATACGCACGGATACGCAGCTCAACCATTTGGGGAAGCTCAGCGATGAGCTGGTCGTTGAGCACCTCGTAAATCTCGCGAGCCTCGTCATGCTCTGCCTGCGCCTGAACACGTCAGCGTAGCCTCTACCGGTAACATACCCTTGGGAGCTTGGTTGTGTCGTCCGAGGGCTTCTCGACCAACTTGCGAACCTTGGTGCGCGTTGAGTCGTAGTCGATGAGCTACGCAGCGTCAGTGAGCGTTCGAGGTCTCGGCCTACCTTGTGATTCCTCTTGTCAATCGCCGAGTTCACATTGGTAAAGTAGTGGTTGAGCTTTCCCACGGGATCAAGCACGGTAGCACGGAAGGGGCCATCCTGGCCCTCGTAAGCAGATGCATGGGGGAACCAAGGTTCACTTACCAGGTCACGAGCAACGACGTTGTCGAGCTCGTCCACTGATGCCTTGTAGGCGTGGCCGGCCATGGCTCCCTGCAGTATGTTAGTGCATCCCTCTACGTTCCATCCGAGACACTCACATCACTAGCTTTGTCGGCCGTGTAGAAGAGCGAGATGGTCTCGGCGATGCGTCCCTGTGCCGAGGCCATGGCTGCACAAGTCAATGATAGCCCACACAGACCCGGGAGTTCGCTATACGTACTGCGCATAGCATCGAGATACGTCTTGGCGTCCTTTTGAAGACTGGTGCTCTCCCTCTCCATACTGAGATGGCCTATCAGCAGTGCCAAGCATAGCCTCGGCTGCGCAGCACTCACGTCCTGTACTTGCCCTCCTGCTCGGCAAACTCGTGGTCAACAGTGCGGTCAACTTGGCCCGTCTTCTGCATGAGCTGAGTACCAGCGCGCGAAGCGGCCTTCTTGAATCTGTGAAAGGATTGGTTAGTACTGGCTACAATGGACTCGGCATCGATGACGAAGGCTGGCACGTACCCGCCCCTGTACTGGTTAGCCAAACAGTCACACCGGTAGCAAGCACACTCACCAAGACATGATTAATCTGGTCCCTCGATTGGTCAAAGATGAAGAGAGGATGAAGGGAATCTATGCAGCCCTTGATATGGCAGAGGGTGGGATAGATTGCGGTGAAGTGAGCGACAGAGATGGCATGACGGACAAGGGGACACGACGACCCAGTGACGATGCTGATTACGTAATAAGGTTCCGATTAGAAATTGAGTCAGATGGGCATTAGAGAGAGATTCAAATCAAGCCCTGGGCGATGACGCTGGGTGCTGGCTGTTCGTCTCCGACTGATTGTGGATCGCTGCTTTTCTCTTTTGCATTAACTCATTTTCCAACCGCACGACATGTCTAGGCATCGCTTTGTGCGCAACTTAGATCTCGGGGGTATGTTGACTTGGTCATCTCTGCGTACTCCTCGCTGACACCAGTAGCCGAGCTCGCATCGGACGACGATGACTACTACGAGGAAGGCTACGCTGAGGGAGAAGAGGGCGAAGGGGAGGAGGGAGGGGGGCCAGACGACGGCATGGACGCCACTGAGCGGGGTCAGTCATTTCAAGGAGATCACTGCCTGTTAGCTGACCTGGTGCAGCACAGATGGCTTCGGCACTGCCTGTCGCCCGCGCACGGTTAAAGGACATTAAGCCGCCTCTGTCAGACGCCGCTATCCAGGACTCTCTATGGCATTACTGGTTTGACGTGGACAAGGCTGTCTCTTGGCTGCGCAAAGACTGGGAGAAGAAAGGTAAGTTTGGATTCCTCTATCCCATCATCCCCCTTGAGCGAGTGCGCGCATCTTCGTCAGGCCGTCTCATTGGTACATGAGACTTCGGCTGAGCGATGCTCAGGCGATACGGAATTGCCTGCGGACCTTGTTCCCACCCCCGACCAACAACCACGACCACGCCGTCCTCAGAAGCTGGCCAAGGGATCTCCACCAGCGGCATCGCCCTCCACCCCAACAACCGCGGCAGCGGCTTCCCCACCGCTCACCGCCCTCCAAAGATTGTCCCTGGCCAGGAAGCAGCAGGCTTCCCCTGTTGGCAGGTCAGCTGTGCCAGCTCATACTGCTACTCTAGCAGGCACAAATACTTTGCCTACGAGCTCTGCCGCTCCTGCAGTCAAACCTCTATCCAAACTGGCTCTGCTAGCCCAGAAACGTCGTGAAGGATTGGCGGCGAAAGAGAGCACTGCGGCATCGACGGAGCAGTCTGCTGCTGCGGCCACCACTGTCACAGCACAGAACGTTGAGCATTCTACTGCAGCTGTGGCTCCCAAGCCCATCTCAAAGCTGGCTCAAAAGGTGGCTGCGAATCGGGCAGCCCGGGCCGTACCCCAAGACGATCATGCCGTTTCGTCTGGGCCACATTCTGCTCAATTGGATGCGTCATCTACGGCCGACCCACTGTTCTCGCTCTTTGGTACCTCAACAGCGGCAGCTGCGCCAAAGTCCCCCTTCTTCGACATCCTCACCACCCACGTCGGCGAGAGTAGCTTACCTGCTCCTCCATCTCTCGCCAACATGCACCTCTCAGTGCGGGGCGACCCCGAGGAGGCAGCCAGCCGCGTTCGCGATGCATTCGGCCCAGACGTTGAGAGCCCGGATGATATTGTTCTGCGGATGCGAGAGGGCCGTGCTGGAACTGCAGGCTTTGTTCCAGCTGCCGCTACAACAACCAACGTGCGGGCTACCACAGCAGTGCCCCCGGAGCAGTCTACGGACGCACCTGCCCCCCCCCGGCCGCCTAAGAAGGTACCATCACGACCTTCGAAGCGGGGCATCAGCGGAAAGAAAGCCGACAGCACTACCGGCCCGTCGAGCTCCGACCCCAACCCAACTCAACCGTCGAAGACAGCACCAAAACCTAAGCCTACACCAAAGACGGCGGTTCAGAGGCGAAGTCGAGCCGCAGGGACAAACTAGCATTAGAGGCGAGTCGAGATGTCATCCGATGTCTCCTCGGTTCAATACAAACGCGCACTCGCTCCTTCTCATTCATCACTGGTGCCTTGTGGACTGACGCTAACGTGGCTCACAGTTGCCAAGGCAGCAGCGCCTCCTGCATCTCGCTCCAAGTCTCTTCCGGCCCAAAAGCGGGTCTCCGGAACCGCAACTCCTAGCAGCATGGGCAGCAAGCCTGGGTCGGCGGCCTCGACACCACGGAGGGGACCCGCTACTCCTCTGTCTGTTGCTCAACAAGATCTTTCTGGTCTCCACCTTACCGAAGAGGTCGATGAAGCCGAACTGCAGCGCGAGCGGGAGAAGTACCGTGAGCGGCCCGTTCTGTCCATGAAGCAGGAGGAACTTGTGGCAAAGGTAAAGGCAGACGAGGAAAAGACTGGCAAGAAGAACATTAGTCTGATTGTTGTTGGGCACGTCGATGCCGGTAAATCCACTCTCATGGGCCGCTTGCTTTACGAGCTGGGAGAGCTGTCTGAGAAGGAGAAGTCGGCCAACGAGCGCGGAAGTCAACGAGCCGGAAAGAGCAGCTTCGCCTTTGCTTGGGGACTGGACGCTCTTGGCGATGAGCGCAACCGGTACGTTTTGTCCGCAAAGGGTTTGTTGACATTATAGTGGCGTGACTATTGACATTGCGACTACACACTTTGAGACACCACACCGCAACGTCACTCTTCTTGACGCTCCTGGTCACCGCGATTTCATCCCCGCCATGATCTCTGGAGCCGCACAGGCGGATGTCGCACTCATGGTTGTCGACGGCTCTCCTGGAGAGTTTGAAGCTGGTTTCGAGCGTGGTGGTCAGACCCGCGAGCACGCTTGGCTTGTGCGCTCTCTTGGAGTGAAAGAGATCATTGTTGGCGTCAACAAGATGGACATGGTCGACTGGTCGCAGGACCGCTACGATGACATTGTGGACGCAATGACTCCCTTCCTTGCGTCGGCGGGTTTCGCCACTTCTAAGACAATCTTCTTGCCTCTTGCCGCCATGGAGGGAGTCAACGTGGCTGAGAAGAGCGACTTGCCTGCTCTCTCATGGTACAAGGGCCCCACGCTGGTAGCCTCGCTGGACAAGGTTGCAGTCCCCCAGCGTCCCTACTCGGCGCCGCTACGAATCCCCGTGTCCAACGTCTTCAAGGGGCAGACTGCTGTCGCTTCCGGTGTTGCTGTCCAAGGCCGTCTCTGCAGCGGCGTTATCCAGGCTGGTGACAACGTGCGCGCTGTCCCTGGTGACGTTGTGGCCAGCGTCCGGACAATCGAGGTCGACGACGACATTGCCCCGTACGCTGTTGCTGGCCAGAACGTCACTCTGTACCTTGCTGGCGTCGATGCCAACCAGTTGTGCATCGGCTCTGTGCTCTGCCCCGTTTCGTACCCCGTGCGTCTCATTTCGCGCTTTGCGGCACAGATTCTCGTGTTTGACATAACGACACCCATTATTGTGGGAACGGCTGTAAGTGCAAGGGAATTTCCATACAATGACTAACAATTGCAGGTCGAACTCTTCCACCACTCGGTCAACGTCCCCGCGACGATCACCAAGCTCATTTCCATCTCAGAAAAGGGTCAGGTCATCAAGGAGCGGCCTCGTGTGCTCCAGAAGGGCGTCACGGCCGCTGTCGAGCTCACCCTTCGTCCACCCACCGGCAGTTCGCGCCCTGCTGTCATGCCCCTCGAGACTGCCGCGGAGAACAAGGAAATGGGCCGCGTCCTCATCCGTCGTGCTGGCGAAACTATCGCCGCAGGGATGGTCACCGAGCTCTTGTAGAACAAGCAGATGCATTAGTTAAATGTACAGAGTACTTATCTAACCCAGTTGGACGGGAACACTTGAGGGAGTGGTACCTCTTGTTCAGTAATGTTGTTGGAGCCGCCCTCTACGCCGAGGTCGAACGGCAGGCTGAGAAAGTCCAATCCGCCAAGGTCCATGTCGTTGCCATTGAACGTCTCGGTCTGTCCTGGTCCACCAGGCGATGATACCTCAGCCGCTGGACCAGCACCACCACGCACAACGCCGGCGTCCGGCAGAGACACGAAGGAGGAGAAGTTCTCGCGAACGCTGACGAGATCAATGTCCTGGATGCCCTCGATACGCTGTCCAAGTGCTCCAGCGATCCACTCGGCGCCGTACCAGTACTTGGCCAGCTTGGTGAGGCCCTGCTGCAAGGTTGAGATATTTGATGTCGCGACTGACGTGAGCAGGGCACGGGACAGGTCAACTTGACCGCGCTGGCCGCCGACCTGGCTTGCACCGCTGCCTGCACTGCTGTCGTCTGAGGCAGGAGCGTCGCCGTTCTCGTGGTCGACTTCCTTGATCGGGTGGTTTATTATCTGCCGTGGAGACGCCAGGGGAGATACTGCTCGCGATGGTGGCAAGCTGTATCCTGCGGCGTGCTGTTCGATCTCCTTGACAAAACAGCATCCTGCGACAAACCATGCTGCCAAGTCAGCAAATCAAACGCACTGCTGCACAAACCTTGATTAACAAATGGAAGGGCAAAGTACGCCATCGGATTGATAATGTCACTGAGAACGAGAATGTCTCCAATGGTGCGAACACTATTGCGCCATAGTGTTGATGCCGTGGAAGTGTTGGGAGTAACAGCTCCTCCGTGCGCGAGACCTGGCGCAGCTAGCTTCTCAGAGATTGGTCGGCGAAGGCGATCGGCTCCAGTCAAGAATCCTGACGCGATGATCGTGTGCATCCAGAGATGCAAGTGCAGGAAGATGGAGCCTTGATGATTGCGAGAATGACGCTGCAGGCTGAACTGTTAGTAACGACGACACAACAAGAGGTGGGTACTTACTTCGCGACGTTCCACTGCATGTCCGTAGGAAGATGGTTGTACTCTCTGATGGCAGAAGCCCGTGCTGCGTAAACGTCTCGATCGCTTCCCTTGCCACGGTTGAGCATGTTAATCAACGGGCCGTAGGATAGCATCATCTTGCACGCGAAGGCAAAAGGTGACCGAGGCGTGTCTGCTGCGGACGGAGTAGTAGCCGAGCTGGGGTTAAGGTCCTCTTCTGTGGGAAGAGTCTGCGTAATGTCGTCTGGGCGGAAGGTTGTTTGCCTGCCTACACCAAATGAGAGGGCATAGTCCATCAACAACACGGACCAGAAAACGAGTCGGTTGAGGCGGCGATCCTCGGCTGTCATAGCTGACGACTCTGGTGGATTCTGTCGTCAGTTACATTCAAGAAATAGAGACTCACCATGTGCAATCCAGCATCAATGCTCATGCGCACTGCCAAGCCTGTCATCATCCACACTGAGATGTCAGTAAACGCCAGAAACAATGAAGCTCACCTTCAGACTCGCTGTCCGAACTAAAACCAAGATGGGCCAACAGGATGAACGCCGCGGCCGCCTCCCGTGACGGAACGCCGAGCATCGATCCGAGCATCGACTTGGCAGGGGCGTAAAACACATTGCCGTACTCGTAGGGTTGCAATTCCGGGAGGGCAATGGCTGGGTGCGTTGAGAATCGTGCAGCAATGGCGGCAATGCTGAGCAGAAGGAAGGCAGACCCAGTTCTTGCTTCAATCTTAGCCTCGAGATCTGCACGGGTCGACGAGATGAAGGGGAACTGACAACCGAAGTGCGTCATAAACACATCCAGCAGGTGGCGCATGATAGGTGTGGATGGCAAGCCATCAGGAGCAATGAGTTCTTGCTGTGCGTCGCCAGCCGAGACCAGGACCTGTGGTGAAGACGACTGCCAGTTATCTTGCGGTGTGTTGACGCGAACCTTGAGGGTGATCTTCTTAAGTCCCGGTGCAATGGCAGTCTGACCATGCGGCCTCCACCAAGACACCTTTACGATTTTGCCCTCATCACTCTTTGCCTTTGCTGCTCGTCGCTGAGCCCGCGCAACAGGGTCGACCGGAGACGGGTCAGACGTGACAGAACGCTCATCGTTGGGGCTCGCGTCCTCGACTGTTGGCAGACGCGAACTGACTGCCCAAACAAACTGTGCTGGATCAACCGTGGATGGGTTGCCGAGCGGATTGAAGCCAGCAACTGCTGGCATCTGGGAAACCATTCCACCCGGGAAACCAGCAGTCGAAGGTACTGGCGGGAAGCCAAAGCGTCCAGCAACTGGGAGAGGTGGTGCCGCGAACTGCTGGTTTGGGTACGCTCCAGGCGTGAATGCGACGGCACCCGCTCCGGCAGCTAGTCTGTCAGCACCCATCAGAATTCCTAGCGACGACGACTTACATGAGCCTCCTGGATCACTCCCAGACAGGAGTCGGTCTAGCCAACCTTCTCCCAAGACGTCGGCTTGCCCCCCGATTTGGGGCTTGAGGTCGATCAATCCGTCATGCCCGGATGGCATGCCTCCCGGTGTAAGACTGTGTACTACACTTTGCTGACGATAGCGCTGAAGACGAGCCTTTGACGAGCGTCCGTCCTCGGTTGGCCACTGGCAAGGCAGGTCTGCCTCGATACAATTGGGGCAAGGGTCGGGTGGAAGTGCTCCACACTTTGACTTGCGCGATCGACACTGGTCTCATTAGCTACGCATATCAAGTATAATTAAGATGCTCCAGCAAGACGCACCTGCAGACAGGCGGTTCGACTGCGCGAGAACTTTTGCTTTTTAGGAGGCGACGACCTCTCCGCGTCTTCCTTGGCAGGTACCCTTCCAGCCGCGCGCTTCGAGTGGTGGGCGTGTGTAGCACCATCCGCATTTCCACTGCTTGCAGTACGCGGCGACGGACCGTTCCCCGCACCAGAGCGGGACGATTCGCCTAGCGACTCTGATGGCGACATGGACGGCTCCATCGTTGGCTGGCGCCGAAACGGAGATGAGGGGCGGGGGTGGAGGAGTGGAGTGGAGTGGAGGAGGGCGGGGCGAATGCGGGCCGTGGGCTATCGATACACCCTTGCTGGCAAATCGCAAAGACTCGCGCACTCGAGATACAAAGATGACGACGCAAAGCCGAGACAGGTTTCAGTTTGATGATTGGAGAAGAGTAAAGGACACCACAACACTGACTGCTGGTAGTGTGAGCCAGCCCTGGATCTCGGCTTCGTGCTGGTCCAGTCTATTCGCCGAACTTGGTCCGCCAACCGTCCGACGACTGGTGCTCTACGCTGCTGTGTCTCGTAAAGGCTATGAAAAGCTGCGGGCTCCGTACGCATCATCTAAGGGCCATCTTTGCCATCTTGGGAGCTGGTGCGGTCCCGGCTTCCCCGTAAGGAAGACACAAAGAAAGAAGCTGGCAATTGGCCGGTTATTCCATCGCCGCAGTCTTGACTCCGTACTGCTGGTAAGCGAGGCAGGAGCGGGGAGTTCTGTTCTCAGTTTACAGCGGAGATACATAAAAAGGCGATCCGACATGAAATGTGCTTGTCGAGCTGTTGTGCACCCTGCAGCGAGGCTAGGACCTGATCAAGGACAGAACATGACTGCAGATGAAAGGAACATGCCACCGGTAGTTAACATCCATACGGCCTGGGTGAGAGTGCCACACTTGCCACCACAGCACAAGTCCGATCTCGCCGCCACGTGGCTCCGGCAGTGAATCGCGCCCTGGACATCCTCTCGACCTCATCCGACTTTTTGTGTAGCAGCGTGCACTCGAGCATACCCAGGTCACACTACCCCGTACACATCTGCCCAACATGCCCATGCGTAATGTGTTGGTGCGCAGGCCCTTTAACAAGAGGAGGGCCGTTCCTCGTATGGTGGGTAGCGTCGTTGTTCGCCGTACAGTTGTTGACTTGCGCCTCAGAGTTGGGCAGCGGAGAACTTGTACAACATTTGGTTGAGGACAAGCGAGAGCTCGCCTATTGCTAGCGAAATCGACTTTACGCGTACCCAGAAGACCATTTTCCAGCAGCGTTGGCTTGCGAAGCGCCTCACCAAGGGCTACCACGGCGACCACATTGGCGCGACCGTCTTTGAGCGTTGGTACCTTCCCAATGCCCTGCCCTCGATTGCCGACGCCGAGTCCCCATCCACTGCCCGTGGATCCCAGCTGGCCAAGTGGGTTGAGGGACGTGAGGCTGCTGGAGGCCGTACCCAGACGGAAAAGCGTATCGCTGCTATGGAGAAAGACGCTCGTTCGCCCGTCGGTTCGATGATGTTTACTGAGGTTGAGCGTCGTTTGGATGTTCTGATCTTCCGCGCATGCTTTGCCACCAGTGTGTGGCAGGCTCGCTCGTACGTTGTTCACGGACACGTCAAGCTCAACGGCAACGTCGTGAGTATTCACCTTGACCGAAAAGTAACTGTTGCTGAGATTCTAGGTCCGCAACCCCAACCTCCTGTTGAACCCCGGTGACCTTTTTACCATTGACCCTTCCGCCATCCCCATGCTCCAGCGCCCACCAGCACCCAAGGCCGAGCCTAAAGCTGCTGCTGAGAATGTCAAGGAGGAGACTGCCGAAGAGGCCGTTGAGGAGGCCACTGAGGAGATCAAGGAAGACGGAGCACAGGCGGCAGCAGAAACCGCTGCTGAGGAGACCAATGAGGCCATGGCCAAGGCCAGTATCCCCGACTTTATCAAGGAGGCTGCTCTCTCAGCAGCAGAAACCGCTGCTGAGGAGACCAATGGGGCCAAGGGCAAGGCCAGTATCCCCGACTTTATCAAGGAGGCTGCTCCCATTGCCTCCAAGTCGTTCTTCCGCTTGCCCGACTACGCTCAGGCCCACATCTTCGTCCCTGCATACATTCTCCCCTCTTACCTCACTTGCTCGGCCGTCTACATTCGTCACCCCACTGCCCGCCCTGGCTACTCCGAGATTCCTTCGCCATACGACGCCGACGGACCGCTCATGTCGCTCAGTTGGGAGTGGTACCAGCGTGTCGCCCCGCGCATGAAGGAGACGCGTCGCGCTCGCCTCCTGGGACCCCAGCGTCTGAACGACCGCAAGTAGGCCTCTTCACCGCAGTGTGCTCTTGGCGTTGTTAACATAGCATTTATAGCATGGCATGATCCTCATGACTCAGAGCAGAAATGGTGCAAGGGCAATGCGTTGGTGGCTAAAATGACAGGAGCGGTACATTGTGTCTACTAGTTTGGCGTCTACTTGTCCTCGGGAAGCTGGGGGAGCTCCTCAACAATGCCCTCGGCGACGAGGAGCTTCTCAAGCTCACCCGACTGGTGCACTGTAGCTGGTCAGCAGGGTTCTTACTCGTAACTCAACAGTACGTACTCGAAAGCATAATGTCGCAGCCACCGACAAACTCGCCCTTGACGTAAACCTGGGGGATAGTAGGCCACTCGCTGGTTTGGTCAGCACCTTGAGCAGCCGCTTCTCACGCACCTGTACTCCTTGATGCCCTCACGGAGCTCGGGGTCCTCGAGGCAGTTGAACGACTTGAGCTTCTGAGGGGGCACACCCTAGGTTGTTAGCCACTGTGCGGAATATCACCAGACTCACCTGAACGTCAAGAATCTGGCAAACGGCACGCGAGAAACCACACTGGGGAGCGTCGGGTGTTCCCTTCATGAAGACAACAAGGGGGTTCTCCTTGACGGCCTTGGAGGGAGTTAGCACGGTGCAGTCGGAGTGTTTGCTTACATCGTCGATGAGTTTCCTGGCCTCGGCCGACAGCAAACGGCGCTGAGCAATGACGGCGCTGGTGCGCGCGACCTGGGCACGGGGGAGCGAGTTCTACCTTGTTAGAGGCTGTATGATTTCTCCTGGATAACTCACAAGAGTACGGAGACCTGCGCGGGCGAACATGTTGGTGGCGATAGAGAGAGTTGACAAGAATGTAAAAGGAAGGTGGAGGAAAGTCGGCCGCCCCGAACATTGCCGCTGACAATTCGGCTGCAATCCAGTTGGTTCCGCCAAAACGCTCACCCAGCACTGCTGTCCTGTGCCAGGCTGTTGTGCGGGCCATGTCCATCACTAGTCACGATAATGCATACGGGCTTCTTTTGTACTTTCCGAGCAGCTGCATGAACGCAGCTCGATCCAGACTGCTACGTGTGCCTACTGCACTCTTGAATCCTATTCCGTGCAGGCCACACCACGCCCAAGCCAAGCTGCTGGCAGTAGCAAGCCGCTGCAATCACAACAACTCGCTGCCTCCACCTCCTTCTCGACGCAACATGTCTCTTAAACCAACGTTCCGCTACATCAACGCAGATGTACGTCGATCTGCAGCACTCAGATCCGGGAGCTATACTGCGTGGAGGTCGTAAGACCGCAGCTGATAGATTCAGGAGCTGGCTACGCTTATCAAAGCAAAGCCCGATGCCGCTGGCAAGGAGTGGCTCGTGATTGACGTTCGCGACGACGACTTTGCGGTGAGCGCACATCTTTCACCTGTGTCCGAGCGCACCGCCCACTGACAATGCTCGCAGGGCGGCAACATTGTTGGCGCCTTGAATATTCCCAGCGATCAGTTGCCCACGCAACTCGACACTCTCGTCAAACGTGTCCAAGATGGTAAGTCACTGGCGGTCAAGCCAACGCTGATCATCTAGTCCCCCAGGTGGTGTTCCGTAGGTCAAAGTCCTGGTCTTGAATTGCGTCAGGAAGGCTAACCTGTCAGACTGTGCTCTTTCGCAGGTCCGGTGAGTTCCAGTTCTCAATCAAGTACACACAGACTGACGATATAGTGGACCCAAGGCCGCCCGTGTATGTGTAGCTCTGCGAGCAGGACGCCGTTACTGACAAATGCTAGCGCTACGCCGAGGCACGGGAAATCATTCTCAAGGACGAGGCTCCCGAGCAGGAGATTCTTGTCTTGAGGGAGGGATTCAGTGGCTTCCAGTCACGGTACCGTGTAAGCTACTATCAGAGAATGGAGCACTGTGCTGACCGCTAAGAACGACCCTGTGCTCGTTGAGAAGTTCAACAAGGCCTACCACGACTGAGCACGATCACCCGCCGTCTGTACATGCATATCCAGCTGAGAGCCGTGTCAACGGCCGACATCATGCATGCACCAATTTCCAAGCGGGTTGTCTTCCACCTTCCAGCTTCCGGAGAAGGGTTCCGGGCCGGAGGTGGGAGATTTGGCCAGGGCGACTGACGTATAGCCGGTGCAACCTCCGGACCGTGTACCGTACGGTGGGGTCACCTCATCGTTGCGTCATGACCCCATAGTACTTTCATAGCAACATCGTCGCGTCTTATTCACTTTCTCCTCTGTACACTCTCTCACTTGTGAATACATCGATTAAAATGTCTCTTGGTCACACTGTTACCCTGTAAGTTGGCTGCTATCGCGAGGGGCGCGAGCTCATGCCCTCAGCAACAACGGCGTCAAGGTCCCCCAGGTTGGCTTCGGCACCTGGCAGTCGGCTCCCGGAGAGGTGAGTGCCAGTAACGCGAACGCGTATCATGAGCTGACTCATTCTTAGGTCGAGAAGGCGTACGTTCTTATGAACTCACCTGCACTTGAAGCTGACCTTGCCCAGCGTCGCCGCCGCCCTCAAGACGGGCTACCGCCACATCGACGCGGCTCTGATCTACGGCAACCAGAAGGAGGTTGCCCAGGGTATCAAGGACTCTGGCGTCAAGCGCGAGGACATTTTCCTCGTTTCCAAGCTCTGGAACAACTCGCACCGCCCCGAGCACGTTGAGGCCGACCTCGACCTCACCCTCAAGCAGCTCGAGACCGACTACCTTGACCTCTGGCTTATCCACTGGCCCGTCGCTTTCAAGCCCGGAGAGGCTCTTACTCCCAAGGACGCCGACGGCAACCTTGACATTGACACTGAGGCTCCTTCGATCACTGAGACGTGGAAGGAGCTCATCCGCATCTCGAAGGAGACCAAGAAGGTCCGCGCCATCGGTGTCTCGAACTTTACCGTGGAGCACCTCAAGAAGCTCATTGACGCTACTGGCGTCGTTCCCGCTGTCAACCAGATTGAGGCCCACCCCCAGCTCATTCAGAGCGAGCTGTTTGACTTCTGCAAGCAGAAGGGCATTGCGATCACCGCCTACTCGCCCCTTGGCAACAACGTCACTGGCAAGGCTCGTGTTATTGACGCTCCCGAGGTCAAGAAGATTGCCGACCGTCTCGGCAAGACCCCTGCGCAGGTCCTCATTGCTTGGGCTGCCAAGAACGGCTTTGTAAGTGGCAGTAGACCTGCAGCGCTGACTTGTGCAGATTGTCATCCCCAAGTCGGTTACTCCCTCCCGCATCGAGTCCAACTTCCAGACCTTTGACCTTGACGACAAGGACTTTGAGGAGATCAACACCTGGGGCAAGAACAACACTGTCCGCTCCAATATCCCCAACGAGTACAAGCCTCGGTGAGTGGCAGAGATTGTTGTTTGTCCCGCATGCTAATGGCTGCAGCTGGCCCATCAACGTTTTCAACGGCGAGGGTGAGAAGAAGGAGAAGGTTTCTGTCTGGTAGAGCCTTTTTTGGTAGCTACGTATTGTCTTGAGGAGCATGATGAGCAGCCAGCATGCATAGTGAGATTCTCATCGTGACCACGGTCGTTGGGTACAGAAGTAGCAAGTGACGTAGTGAAATACGTGTAATTCCTGATACACGTGGTGATAAGGACCCAATGGCATCTGGACCCTGCGGGACGTGGGCTGGCTGGGCTACGACCTCATCGCCATCGAGGTCACTACCAATCTACCCCACACCCTCACCCGTCTCATCTCTCGTGTCTATTCACAAACCCAGCTCCTCAGCAGGCAAGTGAAAGCAGGAGAACACATACCCCACAGTCCGACCCAAGCTCCCTTTCCTCTCACCCGCCCGTAACCCCAGTGCAGCATCAGTCACCATGGTACGTCACGCCTTGCCCCCTGACCAACCCAACATCTCATCCACCAACGGATCTTCCATCGTCCTCGAGTCATGAGGCCAATCGCATCCAAGAATACGGAGAGCTAACACATACAGGCCGGCGCTATGGAGAATGCCAAGAAGGACCTTCCCAAGGTGAGCATAGCCTTGGCGTTATCGCGCTGCCGTGGAACGTGATTGCTGACGTCGCAGATCCGGGATGAGTACCGCGAGGGCATGTTCGGTACCGTCTTCTCGTGCGTCTACTGACTATATGGCGAATGTAGCTGACCACTGCGCTTCTCCCGTACCCCAACATGCCCGCGATCTCTCTGCCATCACTTGCCGCCGCCCGCCAATAGAGTCTCGGGTCCCGTCGTTATCGGCGAGAACATGCGTGGATGTGCCATGTACGAGTTGGTCCGTGTTGGCCACGACGAGCTCGTTGGAGGTGCGTACATGATGATGCGCAAGGCTCAGCGCTGACTCAAACAGAGGTCATTCGTATCGAGGCCGACCGCGCTACCATCCAGGTCTACGAGGAGACCTCGGGTGTCACTGTCGGTGACCCCGTCTTGCGTACTGGAAAGCCCCTCAGTGTGGAGCTTGGTCCCGGTCTTATGACCAACATTTACGAGTGAGCGTGACTAGCGCTCCAGCAGACTAACAATCCAGCGGTATCCAGCGCCCCTTGAAGGCCATTCAGGAGAAGAGCCAGTCGATTTACATTCCCCGTGGTATCAACACCCAGGCGCTTGACCGCACCATCAAGTGGGACTTCAACCCGGCCAAGCTCAGCGTTGGCGACCACCTCTCGGGCGGTGACATCTTCGGTTCAGTCTACGAGAACTCGCTCGTTGACAACCACAAGATTATGCTTCCTCCTCGTGCCATGGGTACCATTACCCACATTGCCGAGAAGGGTGCATACACCGTCGAGGACGTTGTCCTCACCACAGAGTTCCAGGGCCAGAAGACCGACCACACTCTCATGCAGCTGTGGCCCGTCCGTGCTCCTCGTCCCGTCGCCGAGAAGGAGACCGCAACCTACCCCCTCTTCACCGGCCAGCGTGTCCTCGACGCTCTGTTCCCTTCGGTCCAGGGTGGTACCACTGCCATTCCCGGAGCGTTCGGCTGCGGAAAGACTGTCATTTCGCAGGCTCTGTCCAAGTTCTCGAACTCGGACATTATTATCTACGTCGGATGCGGTGAGCGTGGAAACGAGATGGCTGAGGTTCTCGCCGACTTCCCCGAGCTCACTCTCGAGCGTGACGGCCGTGAGGAGCCCATCATGAAGCGTACCGCGCTTGTGGCCAACACCTCCAACATGCCCGTCGCTGCCCGTGAGGCATCCATCTACACTGGTATTACTCTCTCCGAGTACTTCCGTGACCAGGGACAGAACGTTTCCATGATGGCCGACTCGTCGTCGCGTTGGGCCGAGGCTCTTCGTGAGATTTCGGGTCGTCTTGCCGAGATGCCCGCCGACTCGGGTTACCCTGCCTACCTGGGTGCCAAGCTCGCCGGTTTCTACGAGCGTGCCGGAAAGGTCTCGTGTCTCGGATCGCCCGACCGTACCGGTTCGGTCTCGATTGTCGGTGCCGTCTCGCCTCCCGGTGGTGACTTCTCGGACCCCGTTACCTCTGCCACTCTTGGTATTGTGCAGGTCTTCTGGGGTCTCTCGAAGGCTCTTGCCCAGCGCAAGCACTTCCCCTCGGTTGACTGGAACGTCTCGTACTCCAAGTACCTCAACGTCCTCGACCCCCACTACGAGAAGCACAACCCTGGCTTCATCGACACCCGTACCACTGCCAAGGAGATTCTCCAGAAGGACAAGGACCTTGCCGAGATCGTCCAGCTTGTGGGCAAGTCGGCCCTCGGCGAGGGCGACAAGATCACCCTTGAGGTTGCTCGCATGCTCAAGGACGACTTCCTGCAGCAGAACGGTATCTCCGAGTATGACCGTTTCTGCCCCTTCTACAAGACGGCCGGTATGCTCCGCAACTTTATCACCTTCAACGACCTTGCGCAGAAGGCCGTCGAGAGCAGCGACATTACCTGGAACAAGATCCGTGACGGCGCCAGCGACGTCATTTACAAGCTCTCGCAGCAAAAGTTCGAGTCGCCCAACACCCAGGGCGAGAAGGAAATGACGGAAAAGTTTGAGCAGCTGCACAACGAGATCCAGGAGACTTTCCGTAGGCTCCAGGAGTAGGCCGGGCGTAGGTGCAAGTAGTTGTTCTAGACATGTAACCTTTGAGTGGGAAGTGCGGAGGAGCAACGACTGATAAGGCACTTCAAATGCACGGCGGCCCAGTTTCAACGGCTTACTGACTTCAACAGACATAACGTTACAGTTAGTCAACCCTGCAAGACACATGTGGTACACGCTGATGCATGATATCGATGGAATTGGCATTGGCGACAGTGCCCGCGGAAAAGACTATAAACATTGCGGGGGGGACTTGCCGGTGTGCGATGCGATGGAGTTCGGGACAATGATGATTTTGTGGATTGGGTGGTTAGACTTGAGGGATGGTGGTGGACGAGGCTCGTGAGCTCGTGACTCGCTATAGCGTCGAGTCTCGGGTTCGTGATTTGGCATATTGGGGACGACAGACACCATGCACAGTTGGAAGGAGACAGAGAATAAAACCATGGGATACTTCACACTTAGGTTACGACCGCATGGCCTTGATAAAGTCGGTGAACGTCTTGCGGAAGTCCTTGGACTGCTGGGTGCGCAGGCTCTGGACGAGCTGGTCGGCAATCTCGGGCGGGCACTGCAGCTTGGGGAACAGGTCGGTAGTGAGATAGTCGATACCCTCCTGGCCACGCGCCTGGAGCATATTGCGGAGCACCATGGCGATTTCAGACAACACGGGCAGTGAGCCGCGAATGTTGAACTTGGGGTCGCCGATTACGCCGAACGCGGCTGGGATGAGGCGCTGGTAAATAAAGGTCTCGTAGCCGGGGAGGGCTTGAGCGGCGCGCTGCTCCTTGGGAATAGCGTGCTGGTTGCTGGGTGCGACCAGGCCGTTGGCGACCTTCTGGCTGTAGTTGGACATGGCCGATTCCGCAAACACGGACGGCTGCGAGGCCGCCTCGGCAGACGTGCCCCAGGCAATGACCGACTTGGCAAAGAAGCTGAAAGCGAGACGCTGCGAGGGTCCGTCGGCCGACTGGGTAGCCAGTGACAGCAGAGCGTTAAGAACATTCTCAAACTCGGGCTTGTTGCGAGAAGTGATGAAGATGCCCTCGAGGTTGGCGTTCATGAGAGTCGTGAAGAAGTTGAGGTAAGCCTCCTGGAGACTGCGGTGTATGACCGACTCGTCGGTGCCATCCGCAGGGTTCTGCAGGACTGAGAATATGCGGGACAGAAGCGGAAGGAGGAGCATGTCCATCGTCTCAAAGGTGTTCTTCTTGAGGCGGTGCATGAGCAAGCTGAGGAAGGCGAGGAAGTTGACAAGCTCGGTGGGCTCGAACTCTGTCACGACGGCCGTGACAAAGCGGGGCACAAGCTCGGCAATGGTCGAGCCAATTGCGCTGACAAACTGCGAGAACGCAAAGCGAGCCGAGTCGCGAACCACGCGCTGAGTCTTCATAACATCGAGCGCCTCGAGGAGAGCCTCAGTCATCTGCTTGAAGGGCTGCTGATAAGGCTGTGCCTCAATTTGGTCGTCCGACACGGGAGGGAAGCCCTTGGCAAAGTGGCCAAGCGCCAAGAGGTGGTGGTGGACGTGGAGCACGGCAGTAAGGTCCTGGGGGTTACGACGGTACTGCTCAAGACCGGCGCCGATGCCCGCCATAAGAGGTCCAGCAATGGTCGCAAGCAGGTTCATCTGGCTCGACGCGTCCGCGCGGGTGAGGTAGACGAGCACACCTGCAGCCTCAAAGAGGTTGAGCTGGTCCTGGAAATAGCTCTTGCCCGTCGTTGCCTTGAGTAGAACATCCTCGTCGGGGGTGTCCGCCTGGGGCAGCTTCGGGTGAATGGCGAGCATGTCCTTGGTCGCCTCAAGGATGACTGGTATCATGCTAGCGTCAGTCTCCACCTTGCACTCCTTTGTGAAGCGCGCAAGGAGGTAGAATGCACGCCTGCGAACCATCTCGTCAGGGTGGTGGATACCGCGGCTATCGAGCAGAGCCTCGAACAGTGGCTGGATGGCACCTTGCTTGACCTTCCAAAAGTCAACGTATCGGACGCCAATCTCGAAGTAGAGCAGAGGGACACTGGGGTGGGGGTACGACGCAAGACCAGACGACATGCACAGGTTGAGAAGCTGACCGAGCGGCGTGAGAGGGTACTGCTCGTACTCAATCTTCGCGCTAGGGTCAAACGACATTTCTGCCTGTCCAGTGCTGGTGGGGGTCGATGCTCCGCTGCCCATGGCGGCGTCTCCTCCCTGCTTTCCACTCGAGCGGGACATCTTGACCGCCGTTTTGGACGCCAGCTCAGCAGGAAGCTCGTAGAACGCCGCGCGCGAGTTATTCTTCGAGATCTCGCCGAATGTAAAGACAAGGTAGGCGGCGAGCTCGGCCTGCTGCCAAGAGACGGCCGAAGGGCCACCATTGCGTAGCCTGTCGAGGGTGCTGACGACAATGTTGGCAACGACCTCAGTGTGGAGAGTCTTGTCAAGACCAGCTATGTTGTCGATAATGCTGCGGAAGCTCTGGCGCATAGCGCAGAAGGCTGCAATTTCCTCGTCGGCATCGCTCTCGTCCTGGACAATCTCCCACTCGGCGTTCTCGGGCCATTGAAGCTGCTTGACGACGACCTCAAGCACAGACAGCAGAAACTGACGCTTCGCTGGAGGGATTGGCTGCTGCGGAGTGCCACGGTTGGCCTGCGACACTGGCAGTTTGCGGTAGGTGCGCAACAGGTCGGATACAAACAGAGAGACGGCCGTGGGGACTTCGGGGTTGCGGTCGGCCAAGAATCGGAGGACCAGGGGCATCGACGTTGACAGAATCGCCTCGGCCTCGTCACGCACCTCCTGTGACGCCTCTTCATTTTCACTCAGCTTAATGAGCTCGGTGCCAAACGACTGCATGAGCGACGCCATGGCCGTGCGGAAGGCCACAACATCATGGTCATCGTCACCGTTCGTCTGTTGCTCGAGGGGCGCCAGCAATGACAAGACGTCCAGAACCTTGAGCACAGCCAGCTTTTCTGATGGGTCCTTCATGCCCTTGGCGGTAAACGTGCGGAGAATGGTGGCCGCCGCTGTGCGCAGGCCGACAACGTCCTGCTGCAAGAGACGGTGATAGAAGGCTAGTGTTTCGGGCGTGAGGGACACAGAGAGGTCGATCCAGGGAGTCCACGCCGCTAGTGCCTTGAGGGCGAGGAGCGTTGCTTCGAGCCACTTGGAGTCGTTCTTGCACATGCCAAGGCCCTTGTTGGCAAACTCGAGTAGTCCCTCGACGACCAGGCGCTCATCTCCACTCTTGCGAATGGCATCGCGGATCGCTCCGTCACGGTTGTGACGTGCTCCCGTCCAGCTGCGGGCCGTGCGAATTAGGCTGTCGTGAATCTCGAGTGCTATCTCCAGGAGCAGGTGAATGACGATGAGGGAGGGGTTGAGACTCGTGGTCGAGTCTGAGGGAACAAGGAGGCTGAGGAAGGGGTGGAGGAATGTGGGGAGAGCATTGGGGAAAGCGTCGATGAAGAGGTGGGTGACGGTAAACGCAAGCTTGTTACGCAGGACTGTATTGTTCAGCGCTCAGACAATCCAGTGCGCCTGTTGCAACTCACAAGCCTGACCCCCTTCGCTAGAGCCCTCGACATACTCGGTCTGGATAAACTCGACAATGGCCTTGTACATGGCCTGCTGAGCCTCGGCCGACATGACTTCGGGCCTGTAATGTCAGTTTGATGTCATGACAGCAAGGGTTTACGCACTTGTTGATGAGTGTGGCATCCACAACCTGTTCGCAGAACATGCGCAGGTCGGTGTCGAGCTTCTCCTTACCATCTTTACCAGTGGAGCCTGGCCCCTGGGCACCAGCTCCCTGTAGGTAGAGTGAGAGACAGTCCTGTGCACGTGTGAGCTGTTGCCTCAATTTGGGTCGTGTGCGTGTTGGGCGTGTGCCGGCCACGCCGGAGCTTCAGAGAGTGCCGGCAACACTTTGCACCGGTGGCGACAACTTACCTGCCAAGTCTCCTCGCATAGCTGCTTGACCTTTTGAAGGTAGTCAAAGGCCTGTTGGCGCAGTCCTGGGTCGACGTTTGAGTCTACGCTGGCGGCTATGCGGATCGCCTGTGGAATGTCTGTGAGGTGCGGCGACTGGGGCTGGGCCATGGCTGGGGCGCGTTCGGTGGAAGCGTTCACACCGTTTTCAAGGTAGTCGTAGGCGCTTCTGCCCGTCTCTTGCGCAGGAGACGGCTTTTGCGATTAAAGGAAAAGAGTGGATGGTGGCGAGACGCTGTTGTGAATGTTGGGTATGAGCTGTTGGAACAAGGGCCAGCAAAACCATAGACTGTGCTCGAGCGACCGCGCGCGGTCAGTTCGGTGAAGTGGAAATTGTAATCACACGTCATTAATTTGGTTGATAAAGGTCACCACCACCAGGCAGTCGGCCCGGTGAGCGACCATCGAGTGGCCAACGACCAGCTTCCCTCTTGCCTTTGCTCTCTCCCAACTACTACTCACTCACCATCATGGGAGCCTTACTCTCAATCCCCATCTTCGCAGGGCTGGGCACCATCGGCAGCACACTCTTCTCAGGATGCATGGTCTTCATGGGTACGTACCACAGCAAGAGCGACCCAAGTGGCAACCCCCTTCTAACCCTACACAGGAGGCAGTGCTGCATCCGCCTTTTGCAAGTCATGCAACTGCAACTCGTCGATCGCGACGCGTGTGGGCTACGGCGTATGTACACTAATTGAAGAGCCTCTCACTGACTCGCGTAGCTCATCTTTGCCATGGCTTCGATGATGGCATACTTGTCGCGAACAGACATTGCCGTCCGGCAGCTCGAGAAGATGAGCTGGGACTGGATCAAGATGGACTGTTCAGGCGACAAGTGCTACGGTCTTCTCGCTGTTCACAGGCTCTGCTTTGCCCTCACTGTCATGCACCTCATCCTTAGCGCCATCCTCATTGGCGTCCGCTCCACCAAGTCGAAGCGCGCCTCCATCCAGAATGGGTACGTCGCTCTTCCATCGTCCCAGTACTGACAATCACAGATGGTGGGGCCTCAAGGTCTTGTCCTTTTTCTTGCTGTCTTTCCTTGCGTTCCTGATCCCCAACGAGTTCTTCATGGTCTATGGCGCATACATCATTCCTCTTGGCGCCTTCATCTTTATTCTGATCGGCCTGGTCCTGCTGGTCGACTTTGCACACACCTGGTCCGAGACTTGTCTTGACAACTGGGAGCGGACCGATTCGAATCTATGGCAGTTTATCCTCGTTGGATCGACGTTGGGCCTGTACGTTGCGGCGATTGCCATGACTATCGTGCTCTACGTCTTCTTCTCTGGCTCGGGATGTGGTCTGAACACGTTCTTTGTCACTGCCAACCTGTTGCTGTGCGTCATTGTCACCATTCTCGCCATCTCGGGACCCGTCCAGGAGGCCAACCCCAAGTCTGGCCTCACCCAGGCCTCAATGGTTGCCGCCTACTGCACCTACCTCACATCGTCCGCCGTCGTCAACCACACGGATGATGGCCACTGCAACCCGATCCAGAAGGCCGCTGGCGGCACCAAGACGACGACCGTCGTCCTCGGTGCGCTCTTCACCTTTGTTGCCATTGCGTACTCGACCACCCGCGCCGCCACCCAGTCCAAGGCACTTGTCGGCAAGGGCCACCGCGCCGGTGCCATCTCGCTCCCCGCTGACGAGGAAACCGACGGCGAGGTCCGACTCATTACCAACCAGCCCAAGGGCCGCCGCGACGAGATGCGCTACCAAGCCATCCTGGCCGCTGTCAACGCCGGCTCCCTCCCCGCCTCGGTCCTCGATGAGCCAGAGGACGACGACGACGAGATCGAGGCCACCATTGGCGAGGAGCGCGACGACGAGCGCGCTGGTACGCGTTACAACTACTCGTGGTTCCACGTCATCTTTGCCCTGGCCGCCATGTACGTCGCAGGCCTGCTCACCGACTGGCAGGTAGTGAGCACCAAGCCCGTCGCCCACCCCAGCCCCGACGTCAGCGCCGTCCCCAGCTTTGGACTCGGTACCCGCGCCGAGCCAGACGTCTACATTGGCCGCTCAGAGCCAACAATGTGGATGCGCGTGGTTAGCAGCTGGCTCTGCTATGCGCTCTACAGCTGGAGTCTGGTCGCGCCGCTCGTCATGCCCGACCGTTTTGGCGACGAGTGAGCCGTTTCTATTTTCTGCGCACGACCGAAACAACAAAAACCCAACAATTGTCATCCTACCCGCCTTGAAGCCGTCAGTCGATAGACAGAGTGTATCGAAGTATCCAACATGGAGTAAATGCCATGCATCATTGTCACCTGCACAGGCAACGGGCTGCGCTCTTGATCGTGGTGGTACTGTTTTAACAACTGACTGGGCGGACAAATGCTATGTGTACAACATGAGACTGTGATCCCTCTGCGACTAGACGTCGTCACTCAACCGCGCCCTCAAGTCTGCCAGGCGCTGTTCCAAATTCGACAATCCGCCACTAAGTGACCCATGCCATGCCTCGAGGTTTGCCAGGCGGTCGCCAGCCAGCTTCGGGTCGCGGGGGGCAACGTACTCGTGTTCTTTTGTCGATTTTGCGGCGTATTCACTACGCTCATGGCCGGGGCGGACGGATTCGATCCTCCGGGACGGCTGGAGGGCCTCATCCGCTTTGCGTGGGGTACTAGAGTGCGGGGCGCGTGGAGTGTTCGATTGCGTGTCCGATACGAGTGGCGTTTGCCTGCCATTGCGCATGGCGGCGAGAATCTCGGCACTGGCGCGCTTGCCCAGTGACCCAGACGTGAGACTCTCGCGGCTGCCGCGACTGCGCAGGGACGCCGCCGAGGTGGGACGAGGGGGTTGGGCGGCCTCGGAGAGACGCGAGAGGAAGGTCTCGTCTCGGCTTCCTTCGCGGGAGAGGCTGTAGCTGCCCCCGCGCCCGCGGGAGGAGGTGCGTGAGTGGGTCCGTTGGGGCATGTCGTCGCGGCTGAAGGAGCCGCGACTCGCAGGGGCACTAATACTGTCGCCTCTGCTGCGAACCGAGGTGCGTGAGAGGGGCCGGGAGGGAGGGCGGTTGTCGTTGCGCGCGGTGATTAGGGTGGAAGTGAGGGCTGTGACATCGCGCGACATCGGGGTTGGTGTTGGTGGTTGTTCTTTGCGCCACATTGGTGCGCTGGGTGAAGTTGAGGCAAGAGAGGAGAGGGTGGAGGCTGACCCCGGCATCTTGACCGCTGAAGCGAGCTTCTTGCGTGCGCTGGCTTGCACACATTGGATGAGTTCGGCAAAAGCCTGGCGCTCGGAAACTGGGCGAGTGCGCGGCATGGAGCGTGGGGCAGTGCGTGGTACGGCTGGCGGGGTGCGCTGCGGACCCTGCCGCATTGGAGTGAGGAGGGCCGGTGAAGGCGAGGATGAGAATCGCGGCGCCACCTGAACGAAAGGCCGAGACGTCGACGGCGACGCAGCAGGTGGAGCCTCGTTGCCAAAGTAGTCGGATGGAGGGTCCCACGACCAGCCAACCCAGCGAGCCCATGTTGACGGCGCAACAGCCAGAGACATCGAAACGGACACCGAGCTCTGAGTGAACCCAGGCGAGTTGGCGAAGAAGTGGTCGAACGTTATTTCCTCGACCCCGTCAAAGCCGTGCTCAAAGGTGTCTGCCAGTGTGCCAAGATCTATAGGCTGTGGCGCTATGCCCGATGGCGGTGTGCCTTGACGCGACCAGTCTATTCCATTGAAGAATGGGTGGCGACGGATTTCTCCAACGTCCGAGTGGCCGAGGCGAGCATCGCTAGGGCTTAA
Source organism: Prillingera fragicola (assembly GCA_002335605.1). NCBI lineage: Eukaryota > Fungi > Basidiomycota > Tremellomycetes > Trichosporonales > Trichosporonaceae > Prillingera > Prillingera fragicola. Next base: position 80,649 of record BEDY01000008.1, on the reverse strand, counting down.
GAGAGCCGAGAGCAGACTCTTGAGCTCGTGGGACATGTCATCCGGCATGCGCACATCGCAGCGCATGATACGCTCGTAGGTTCCCATAATAGACGGAGCGAAGAACGGTGCACGTCCGGCGGCCATCTCGTACAGCGTAGCACCGAGGGACCACCAGTCGACGTCGGGGCCGTAGCCAGGAGGCTCCACATCACCAGGCCGCAGTGTCCGGTCGGCCTCGCTCTCGTCGTCGCCAATCTGCGCCGCTTCCACCATCGCGTCCTCGGCCAAACGCAACACCTCTGGAGCCACATAGTCCGGTGTTCCTGCCGGTAAGAGACAATGACGTCGAGGGACCGCGCCGTGGGACAGAGCACCAGCAGATCCAAAGTCGGTCAACCAGAGACGGGCGTCTGGGAGGAGCAGAAAGTTGTGCGGCTTGATATCACTGAACGTTAGTCCACGAAAACATGTTGAACGCACCGATGAGCATAGCCTAGTCCGTGGAGCCACGAAATCGCAGACGTCATCTGCCGTGCCCACCACTGTACTTCTGTTTCACTCATTCGGCCAGTGTCAAGCCCAGGTTCAGGAAGCATCTCGCATAGGCGGTCCCACAGAGAGCCACACGGTGCAAAGTCTGTCACGAGGTGGAGCGCAGTTGGTGATTGGAACGACGTGACGAGAGAAGGAGAGGGGGAAGACCCCGTCGCCAGCATGTGAACGTGCCGTTCGTGTGCCAGGTTCAGTTGCTGTCATTAGCGATGCCCTCGGCAAGGTACCCACTGTGCCAGCACGCATGACCATGCTCTTCTCAATCGTCTTCATGGCATACACTTTTCCGTCTAGCTTGCATCGCACCGCATCGACCTGCAGTCAGCACTTGTCTGCTGTGAGACACTTACAACTCCGAATTGCCCCTCACCGATGCGACCGAGGACATCAAAGTCGCCGGTCTTGATCCGCAGGTTGTCTGCATGTTGGAGAGCTGGAGTGTCAATGCTGGCACCACTTTGCTGCTCACCGTCTTTTTCTGCTGGCTGAGCCTTGCGACTGCTCGTCGACCACCCAGTAAGCAGAAGCGTGTCAAGTTTACAGCCGCGCCCATTTGTTTCGGCGGCAACAGCAAACGCGTCTGGCTGGGTGGTGCTTGGCTGGGAGTCGAGCAGCCCTGTGAGCAAGAGATGCCTATGTGGGTACGATGGAGGAGACATGCTGTTTAGAAGCGCCCATGCGCGCGCGGGTGCTAGGCGCTGTGCTTGGGTTGATGCAAGCGATGTGAAGTGGAGGAATAGGACGACGAGGATTGTGCCGATCGTCAAAACAAGTCGCGTCCAGAGGACGGGATCAAAGTTGACCGAGACCGAAGTGTAATAGTATTAATTATTTTCTAATTGGATTAGCTTTTTGTTTCTACTTATTTGCGGTCGCTGGCTGCGCGGTGCACAGGGTGATCGGCAGCCTGTGCGTCATTGCATGCAACTCTCGGATCCGAAAAGATTGACAGAGGACCAGTCACCCATGCGGTCCATCTCGTGCATCCACAATGTCCAACTTTTGATCTCTTCTCCCCCTCCCTCTCGACTCCAACAGCTGCCCCGTGATCGACCGACTGCCTTGCAGCTGAAAACGGCTCGACTCGACTGCGGAACACGGTCTCTTCTCTTGCTCATCTCTTCAGTTCCTATTACTACCCACTAGATTCTTTAGAGCATACTCCATACCTCACATTTCAGCGAGACCCGACTCGACTCGGGTGAGCCAACTCAATTTTATCGCCAGACGCGACCCCGCTCGGCACTTGGCCTGTCTCACGGACTGAAATCGTAAAACACTGGCCGAAACAACCTACATTACTCCGCTTCGCGTCGCCACCCGTTGATCGCTACCACCTTCGCAATGGCTGTACCGCTTTTTGCCATTGCGGCCCCCTCGCTCATCCCCGCCACTGCGATCATCTCCCTCTCGACCTACCTGACCACACATCCTGCTTCGCCAGCATTCAAGCTGTTCAGTCGCCGGGGTGGCGTTCAGCTCCCCACCCATGCTAGCGAGGGCTTGAATGGCGAGCATGATCCATTTGAGATCGAAGACCCCGAGGTCTGCACCGATGGTACCCCAATCAATGAGGCCCAGTTCTGGAGATCCCAATGGTTTCTCAAGCTTTGGCTCTTGATCACGCTTGTGCCTCCGTTTGTCGCCAATGTTGCTTTGCTGGTGCTCACTATCATTGCCTCGGAGGGTCTGGACGACCATGCCCGCGTCCGCGCTCTGCTCCTTCCCATTTGCGTTTTGCCGGCACACCTTGCCTCGCTTCTTGAGGCCACCTGGTTTTTGCGTCAACAGGAGACGCGCACTCACTGGCGGACTGTTGTCCACCTGTCGGCTGAGCTGTCCGTCCAGTTCCTCGTTCTTGCGCTGCTCGCCATGCTGCCGCATACCCCCCTGCCGACTGCGCCTGTCAGCATTCTCCAATTCGTCATGAGGCCTCCTGTCGCCATATCGACCTTGACCGCGGCTTTACCCATCCTCACCCTGCCGCCCATGCTTCTCATTCTGTCGGCTCGCCGTGGTCCGCCACTGTACATGCCCTTCAAGTACGTCTACCCTGCCAAGGTTGTCGACTCTGTGCCACCTGGCAGCGAGGCTCTCAACCCCAACCTTCCCAATGTCGTTGGCGAGGTTCAGGCTACTGTTCCCGAGTGGCTCATGTTCTCGTACACTGGCGTCGTCATTGAACGCGCGGCTGTCCAAGACTCGATGGACGTCTGGGACTTGCCAATGTGGCCTGCCTACATGCGTGCATTCCCCAACTACCTCGAGTTCAAGCACGCCTATGGCCGTCGCCGTACTCGCATTGGCAAGTGGGAGGGCTACAACCTGCTCTGGAAGCTCGCCAAAGTCAACAAGGGCCTTCTCTTGGCCCAGACTATCCTCGCGGCTATCACCGCCGTTGGATACTATGTGCCTCATCTCTTGCTCAACCTGTTCCTCCAATACCTGGAGAACGACCCTTCACGTTCCCAGCCAGCCTGGGGATGGGTGTTCTGCTTTGGCCTGTTCATCTCGAATGCGGTCATGTACGTCATGACTGGTGTCTGCTGGTCGATCAGCAGCACTATTCTGCAGGCTCGTATGCGTCTGCAACTCAACACGATGTTGTTCGCCAAGACTCTGCGCAAGAAGGACATTGCTGCCTCGGGTGATGACACTGGTGTTGGTGGCGTCAAGGAGGAGGCTGCCAAGGCCAAAAAGGACAAGAAAGACAAGAAGGAAGGAAAGGACAAGAAGGACGATGACGAGGAAGAGGCTGTCAGCAGCAAGAGCCAGATCATGACTCTGTTTACTGTCGATGTCGACCGAGTTACCGAGTTTGTCTTCCATCTTTTCACTGTCGTCGACGCCCCCATCGAGATTGTTGTGGCAACTCTTTTCCTCTACAAGCTTCTCGGCACCTCGGCTCTTTGGGGTTTCCTGGCCACCATCCTGTGCACCCCTCTGACCCACATTGCCTCCAAGGTCGTCGTCACTGCGCAGGAGAACCTGATGAAGACTCGCGACCAGCGTACAGCTCTCATGAACGAGATTCTCCAGGGCATCCGTATGCTCAAGTTTATGGCTTGGGAGCGCAGCTTTGAGAACCGCGTCAAGGCTATCCGCCGCAACGAGCTCTCCTGGCAGGCGCGCAACTTCCAGATCGACATTGCCTTTGATGTTCTCTGGGCCGTCACTCCTGTGCTCGTTACCGTCGTCTCGTTCTTCCACTACACTCTGATTGCCGGACACACTCTCACTCCGTCGCTTGCCTTCACCTCGATTGCTGTCTTCGCCGAGCTCCGCTTCGCACTTGGAGCGCTTCCCGAGACCTTTATCCAGGCTCTCCAGGGCTTTGTCTCTTGCCGCCGTATTGAGAAGTATATGACGCTCGCCGAGGTCGCCGATGTAGACGAGTTCCCCGGTGGGGACATCGTTCTCAACAACGCCACTTTCACCTGGCCGAAGGACGACTCGGCCGCCGCCAAGTCCACCGCCCCTACTCCCCGCGCCGCCTTCTCGCTCGCGGACCTCACCCTGCGTTTCCCCACTGGCAAGCTCTCGCTCATCTGTGGCCGTCTCGGTGCTGGAAAGTCGCTCCTGCTCGCCGGTCTTCTTGGCGAGGCCGACCTCGTCGCTGGCCAGGTAGTCTCTCCCCGCTCGCAGCCGGACATCATGTCCGAGTTTGACGCCAAGATCTCGGACGCCGACTGGATTCTCCCCAAGATGGTCGGTTACGTTCCCCAGGCCGCTTGGCTCCAGAACGCCAGTATCAAGGACAACATTGTCTTCTCCAGTCCCTGGAACGAGGCTCGCTACGAGCAGGTTCTCGAGGCGTGCTCTCTCAACAGCGACCTCGAGATCCTTGAAGATGGCGACCAAACTGAAATTGGAGAAAAGGGCTTGAATCTCTCGGGTGGCCAGAAGGCCCGCGTCTCTCTCGCTCGTGCAATGTACTCGCGCGCCGGTGTTCTGCTTCTCGACGACGTTCTCTCGGCTGTCGACGCACACACGGCCCACGCTATCATGGACAACTGTCTCCAGGGTCCTATCACCGAGGGCCGTACCATTCTTATCGTCTCGCACCACACTGCTCTCGTTTCCCCCGCCGCCTCGTACATTGTCGCCCTCGAGAATGGCGACTTGAAGTTTGCCGGCACTCGCGCCGAGTTTGTCGAGGGTGGTCTCATGAAGGAGCTCGAGGTCGAGGACAAGGAAGCCAAGCCTACTGCCGGCGAGGCGGCTGAGGAGAACACTATTGAGGAGAACATTGACCATCTCAAGATTGTCAACAAGAGCCTTGTCAACGTTGCTGGCGCTTCTGACTCGGAGACTTCTTCGCTCGCCGGTACTGACGAGGCCATGACGCTCGTTGGCGAGTCGACCCCGGACATTGTCAAGACAAAGGCACCGCGCAAGCTCATCGAGGATGAGAAGCGTGTCCGCGGCCATATTGCCAAGGACGTCTGGATGCTCTACTTCAAATCGCTCGGTGGGCCTTTCTGGTGGCTCTGCTTCTTCATCTCGCTCGTCATTGCCATGGGTGTGCTTCCCGCCGAGCGCGCCTGGGTGTCCTTCTGGACCGAGACGAGCGGCAGCGGAAGGCACACGCCTCAGTTCTTCGTCATTGGTTATGCCATTATCTCGATTGGTGGCTGTATTCTCGACAACCTTTTGTTCGCCGTCACGTACGAGGGCTCGCTGCGTGCCAGTCGTGTCCTGCACGACACCATGTTGGAGCGCGTCCTGCTCGCCACTCTGCGCTTCCACGACACGACTTCGCGCGGGCGTCTCCTGAACCGTTTCGGTAAGGACGTTGAGGGCCTCGACTCCAAGATGGCTTCCAACTTCTCGCGCTCGCTCAAGTACGGCGTCAACGTCATTGTCACCATCGTGTCAATTACCTATGTTGGTGGGTGGCCCTTCATTGTCGGCTGCATCTTGGTTCTGGGCATCTACTACCGTACCGGTTCAGTCTACGGCCAGGCATCTCGTGACATGCGCCGTCTCGACTCGACTACCCGTTCGCCCTTGTACTCTCTCTTTGGCGAGACTGTGTCTGGCGTTGCTGTTCTCCGCGCCTTTGGCGCTAGCACTGTTGCACTCAAGAACATGATGCGCCTCTCGGACACCAACCTGCTTGCCTTTGGGTGGACGTGGACGGTCAACCGCTGGCTCTCTGCTCGCTTCAACGTTCTCTCGGCCGCCATGGTCGGTGTCACGGCCGCTGCCATCCTCATCGCTCCTGGCGTCAACGCCGCGTGGGCCGGTTTTGCCTTGGCTTTCGCCAACTCGATCCTCCATGACATTCTCTTTGTTGTCCGCCGCTTCGTCCAGCTCGAGCAGAGCATGGTCGCTCTCGAGCGTATCAAAGAGTACTCCGAGGTCGAGCAGGAGGCGCCCGAGATCGTCGACCCTCGTCCCCCTGCCGCGTGGCCTGCTGAGGGTGCCATCAAGGTCGAGGATCTGGTCATCCGTTACGCTCCCGACCTACCCGACGTCCTGCACTCGCTCAACTTCAGCGTTGCTCCACGCGAAAAGGTCGGCATCGTCGGCTCGACTGGTTGCGGCAAGAGTACCCTTGCCCTGTCCTTCTTCCGCTTTGTTGAAGCACACTCTGGCCGTATCATCATTGACGGCATCGACATTGCCAAGATTGGTCTCACGGACTTGCGCTCCAGGATCATGATCATTCCGCAGGACCCCACCATCCTCTCCGGCACACTCCGCAGTACCCTCGACGTGTTTGACGAGTACAGCGACGACGAGATTTACGAGGCCCTTCGCCGCGTCCACCTGCTCAAGGAGGGCGAGACCGTTGGAGCCGACGCTATCGCTGCCGAGGCTGCCGCTGCTGCCACGACGGCGTTGAGCTCTGATGGCGAGCCCGAGGAGGCGGTCCGCAACGCCAACGTCTTCCGCGACCTCAACTACCCAGTCTCCGAGGGCGGTGACAACTTTTCTGCCGGCGAGAAGCAGCTCATCTGCATGGCCCGGGCCATCCTCCGCCACAACAGGTTGCTGTTCATGGACGAAGCCACGGCCAGTATCGACTATGAGACGGACGAGCTCATTGGCCGTACGATCCGCCACGAGTTCTCCGACTCGACCATCGTGACGATCGCACACCGCATCCACACGATTATCGACTTTGACAAGGTCATTGTCATGCACCAGGGCCGGATTGCAGAGTTTGCCGCCCCCGCAGACTTGCTGCGCGACCACAAGAGCCGGTTCTACGCTCTCTGCAAGGCTACGGGCAGGACCGAGTTTAAGCGTCTCAAGGAGATGGCGACCGAGGCCGAGAGGAGGAGGAGTGAGGGTAAATAGCCGCTGGACGGACAGGGTTGTGTTGTGTTGGGAACGAAAAAGGACCAAATGTGTCCACAATATCATCGAAACAGATCATTTAATGCTAGTGCTCATGATGCAAATAAATCAGCATCACTGCAAGGTTGCAACAGGCGCTGGTCAGAAGGTGCCTCGTCGCGTACGAGAGACGTAGGGTGGTGACATGGAATAACTTGACTGAGACGGAACCCCGGGCTGCCCACCAAGCCATCGGGCGCCGAACGCCGGGGCGGTCACTACACCGTCTCGCGTTATTTGAGTCATGCGCTGACCGAGACTGAGATCACTGAGACGGGGTCGGATCCCCCATGCCAGTCCGTATGGCTTGGCCCAGTTGAGCTTCTTTGTGGGTGGGTGGGAGCCCAAACAATCCCCAGATAATGGACGTGACAGTGAACGTATCCCAAGTGACGAGGCCCCTGGCGCAGCTCAATGCTCGAGATCATTTTCTGCATTCCGTCTGACTAGACAGTCCCACTCTCTACACGCCGGCTTAGAAGGCGTTGTAGTAGCCAATCTTGAGACCCGCCTTGCCACCGTCAAAGAGCTGCTCGGCCTCGGCGACGAGCGCCTGGAAGGGGGCCGCGGCCATGTGGGCTGTTGGCGCGTTAGCACATACCGTGCTGCGGGGCGGGGACCCTGCTCAGGTAGTGGGGGATACTGACCGTTCATGGCGTCCTGGCTGGCATACTCCTCATAGATGGCAAACTCGAGGGGGTCGTCGCGGCCGCGGTTGGTAAAGTACTTGGAGGTGCCGGGCTCCTTGTCGCTGAGGGCGAGGTCGCGGATGGCGCCGAGGACTGGTATGCGTCAGTGATGGGCAGGTGGGACAACTCACGCTTCTCGACACGGTCAGCCGAGGCGGCGTCACGGGCGCGGATCTGGGCGACAACGTGGAAGGACGACATGGCTGGGTTGTTGTGGGTGGATGGGTGAGAGTGCAAGAGAAAGAAGAATGACAAGGAGACGAGTTGCACCCGATGGGGGTGGGCTTACAGAGCGTTCCGAGCCCTCGGGTGGACGTTCCGGGATCACCGTGTTGCCGGGGCTCGGCAACTGCCAATAGGTGGAGGTTGCCGGCCGTCAGCCCCCGGAAGTAGTTGCATGCCCAGGGTCGCAGCCAGCAGCCAGATGACTATGAAGCACATATCACCATCTTGTACGTCTAACGTGCGCAAGAGCCGCGGCCAAAGGTGAATAGCAAGTGAATCCGCCCATCCGGGTCGTGGTCTTTTGTCAAGTAGCAGAAGTTGGGAGTAGCGGGGATTCAAACATGTGAAGCGACGGCCACCTCATGACCGTCTCGATACAGTTCTGGTTAGCTGTAGAACCTGTAGTGGCATTCAGGTCCTTATGAATAGCTCAAGTTCTCATTCATCAGAGCAGAATCATAGCTGGTCTCGAGGCATCCCGGCCTATCGTGAGATTGGAGTTCGCTGCCGTCCCCTGTCCGTCGATAAGTGACCACCCTGAGCGTGCACCTTATAGATAGATGGATTGAACAGAGCCAGTAACAGTACATCCGGGTCGCAGCTCACAAGGTGACCATGTGGCAGAAGCGACGTATCAATCTCAAGGGTGTATGCTTATCACGCATCACCGCCTGACCCGCGAGCCGCGAGATTGTCCTGACGCACAGAGTGGCTGAATGGGTGAGCGGCTACCCAATGCGGCCCAAGCCCAGGCCCCGACACTGTGAGCGGCGAGGTTCCCGCAATCCGTCATTCACCTTTATTAACAGACACCTGTCCCATGTGCTCCAACGAGGTACATACGTGGGCCTGAGGACGTAACGTGTTACCCATTCCTTGCGGCGTCGTCACCGATTACCAACTCAAAAGTGGCGGAAGGCCATCAGGTGTTCTCCACACACAGCCAAGACACGAGTGCCAAGACATTACGAGAGCGATTGTAAGCGCTGAACCGGGGCTTTGCGAATGGTGTCACGAATGGTGTCACGCTTGCGGGTGACAAACAGGTTGCTGCGGCCAGGAGTGGTCAGTCAGAAACCCTAACCAGAGCATGACTTCTGTAGTAAATGACATTTCTGAAATCACTACCAAGAAACTTCCACTGAAACTATATGTTACAACTACGCCCGAGATTATGCACGACTCCTGCGTAGACATTATTGCGGGGGCAAGGGCGAAGACCGAACTTGAAGGCGTCGGCTATCCCGGGCAGCCAGATGATTCCCCTAGTAGCGGCCGGCGTTGTGGGTGACCGGGTCGGCGACGTGGGCCTCATTGGTGCGGTCAACGTGCGAGTAGTCGTCCTTCTCGTGAGTGTGGACCGACTCGAGAGGGTTGGCGGTCTCGGCGCCGGGGGCGCTGCTGTGGTGGGTGTGGTGGCCCTGGGGGATGCGGCCGTGGTGAAGCTGGTTCTCGTCAAGGTCCTCGACGTGGACGGTGGACTCGTCGTAGTTAGTGTCCTTGGTGTTCCAGAGGACGTAGAGGCAGAAGGGCATGGAGAACATCATGATGCCAAAGGAAACGCAGATCTCGACCATGTAGTTGGTGTGGACGGCGTCCATGCCGAACGAGACGGCGGCGCCGGCCGACTGGACACCCTTGTAGTAACCGGCCATACGGGCGAGCTTGAAGGGGTCGTTGGTGAGACAGCCCATGGTAAAGTAGGCGAGACCCTGGTAGAAAGAGTCGACAATGTAGTAGAAGAACATGAGAGCCAGGGGACCGCCAGCCTTCTTGTTGGTGTAGTCGAGCATCATGGGAGGTTCGGTACGCTTGAAAGTCGACTGCCATCCGATACCCGAGCACCAGACCACGCTCATGAAGAAGACGGTAAAGCACCAGCCAATGATGGCGCGCTTACGACGGCCACCGGGCATCTTGTCAAGGATGAAGCCAATAACGATGGCACCAAGGACTGCGCCAAGGTTGCCGAGGAACGAGGACAGAGCGCGGGTGCGGGGGGTGAACATGTGGGCGACAATCGAGTTCTGGTAGGCGTAAAAGTAGTTTGAGGTGAAGAACATGGGGAAGAGAAGGACCATGCGCCAGTCCTTGAACTGCTGGATAAAGTTCTTCAGCTCCTCCTTGACACCCATGCTAGCCTTCAAGTTGACAAGAGTGCCGTCACCACGAATAACGTAGTTGGCAGGCAGAATGAGCCAGCAGACCAGAATGGCGATAAGCATGAGAATGACGAACACGAGGTAGACGGCAGTCGAGGTCTCGGGAAGATCGCTGCGGGCCTGGATACCGAGTGCGATGGCCGAGCCGACAACACCACCCATGGTGAACACGGACCAGAAGAGCGAGAAAGCCTTGCCCTTGTCCTTCTCCTCGGGGTAGGCCATCATAATGGCACCCTGAGCGGTCCACAGAAGACCCGCGCAGACACCGAGAAGCGCGCTGGCGGCGATAACAAAGGCCTCGTTGCCGTGGAGCTGGTAGTTCCAGAGGGAACCGGCGTAGAGCGAGTAACCAAGAGTACCGATGCAGAGAGTAAGACGGGCACCGAGGACATTCTACGGTTTAGGTCAGTCTCAGTCAGGCACATAAAGGCCGCTGCCACTCACGTTGACGGCACCGCCAATGATTCCAGTAACAGCGAAAAGAGTGTAGAGCGCGGCGTTGCCCTTGTCAATAAGCTCAACGTTCTGGGTACCACCGGCACCGAGACCCGAGAGCGCGTTGAAAAGACCGGGCGAGAGGAAGGCTACGACACCAAGGATGAAGACCTGGGTGAAAGGTGCGTTGTCTGCGAATATTGTCAGTTTGCCACTTCTATTTCCTTTCTTCCGGGGGCCACGGTGTTGTTGTGGGCGTTTTGTTTTTTTGCGGACACCGTACCCCTGCGAGATACTTACAGCGGACGGGGCCAATGCTGATGCCAGCCAAGCGCTCTCCGAGATTGCCCATTATGGAAATGTGGTGAGGAGGTAGAACGTGGGTTGAGTGGTGGAGCCTTATCGGCTGGTCGCGTGATGCAGTAGGGGCACAAGAGTCGAAACTGTAAGAGTGTGGAGAAGTGGTGGTGGCTGTCAACCGGATTGAGGAGGGGGATGGGGGACTCCAGACCTCTTGCGGAGCTGCTGTTATGTACTGGAACGAGGTTGGCCCGTGTGACCCTGTCGCCTGCTGTGTGGTCTGATCGAACAGGCAACCGCGCAACCGTATTAGTGTATACAGAACCGTTCGCCGGTGACGAGGAAAAACCGGCGTCCTTGACGGCGAACGCGGCGAGGATGCCGTCGCCACCTGTTCGGCACGGTACCTGGCGCGCTGGCTGGAGCCGGGCTGATTTTGGTGAGTCGCGGGAGTGCGAAGCTCGATGAGTGCGGGGTCCAGGTGATGAAACTAAAGTCGTCCAGGCCCACCACCTGGCAGTCCTTGGAGATCGGCTCCTTCCTGCTCTTCCGCCGTTGTTCGTTGGACAGGGCAGTGGACATGGCCGCACATGGGCGGCTTGTTGGGTGCCTGAGGGTAACCGCTCAGGCTCGTGTGCACATGGCCGGGTTGCGTAGACCCGTGAGGGGTTCCGGCGCAGGGTAAGCCCAACTGGGGAGAATGTTCTTGTTGACACTCCGGCGTGTTGACCGTCACCTTTGTATCTTGGGTAAATGTGGATAAAACCATCTCCCCCACACGGCGCCCCAGCCGACATCTCAGCCAAGATCCGTAGCTCCAGACTCTTCCCCGCCAATCCCGCCAACAAACGTTAGACAAGGCATCTCGGGTGTAGTGAATGGGCCATAGGCGGGTGCGTTGAAGCGAGTGCCAACAGATTATTTGCCACGTGAAGGACTGTTGATGGAAATCATCTTCCAATCTCGGGAGAAACGGCGCATCCAGGCCGTTGTTGATCTTTTGCTTCCTCCTATCACTCTTGTCTTTTCGGAACACGGCAGAAATCGTCCAACCCCAGCACGCTGGGTCCCCGCCTACTGCTATCGGCGGGGCCGGCTTTTGGTCGCAGTCCCCAGGGCTTCCCCGTGAACGATCAAGATATGGTTATCGCGACAGTCTTGGTCCGTAAAGACTGGCCACGACAAGCGGCGTATTACTCCGGCTCGACTTTTCGTGCTCTTCCTGTCGGCCTTCTTCGCTGCCACCAGCGCGAGTGCGCCACCCCGCTTCGGAATACCAGTGGCACGCCCGTGGCTGGAGGAACTGACAGCGACCGAGGCATCCAGGGGCATCTGGCGATCTTTTTTTCCGCGTTCAGTGTAGCCCACCTCGGCTTGGTAGGCGAGACGCATTGTCGATCCGCCGATGATGCTCCGGGTCCTGTTTTGCTACCGACCCGCAGGCACGCAGATATGCTTCTTCCTAGCGTTGCTCGCAAATGTGGCCCGGCGGAGGTTCAGTGCCGAGGACTGGGCTGCAGGTTGTGGATGTTGGGGAGCAGACTCAAACAATGGGGAGAATTATCGGGCACTCAATGATCCTATGGCGGTCCTCTGGCTTGGGGCTGCACTATGATCGTTGTCCTTTTGCCAACTGATCTTGCTTGCCCCCACTTCGCTCACTTGATGATGTCGGTCAGAGTGGGGGAGGCATCGGAACCTGACACGCACCTCTGCCCTTTGTTGCCCGTTTCCATCGGCAACCACAGGCCATCGAGTCTGATCCTGAGCACGGTAGACACCAGACACCAGATGATGGTACGGTCAATGCGCCGGTCTTGATGAGCAGGTGGCTGCTCATCAACACCTGTGTGAGATTCAAGCCACAAGACAAAGTCACACGTCAAACACACACAACCCCCTGCCATCCTTCACAACTCAGAGAGTCTGGCCCCTCACAGCGCTGGGCGCGACATACCAGGATCCTAATCATCAGCATACTTCACATTCAGGCAGTGCGATAACCACCCTCCTTGCAGCTGTTGGCGAGAAGGAGCAGCGTAAAGGCACGCCAATTGCCTTGCCCTTCGACACATCGACTCGCGCCTGCACGCCATCACCTTTCGTGCCCGTTGTCAAACTGGTACTCATAAAACTGAAAGGCCATCAGTAAATGCACAAACATGACATGGCCCCCTTAGCCTGTCATCACTCCCAAGAGCGCACTCACACTTACAATGGTAGGTTCTTGTTCGTCGGCCCCAGCTGAAGAGTAGTCAACTTCCATGTCAGGATACTTTCTCAACCTCTCGGGATTCCTGGATTCTCAGCCAAGCACCAACCGCCTGGGTCTGCAGCTCCACCCTTTCCTGCACCCTACCTTCGAATCCAACAACGCCCCTGTCCAGCTCCACCTCCCATGGCTCCCATCCCAGCAGCAGCAACAAAAGCCAGCACCCCCACCACGACCAGAAGCGCAGACCTGGCACGGCCGCGAGCTGGCCCGCCGAGCTGTTGACGAAGCGGTGATGTATCAGCAGCTGTGCGAGGAGCTGTTCCCCGATCTCTATCCCTCCAGGGGTGAGGTTACCATTGTGCTGCGGTGATGAGCGAGCGGACGACGGTCGAGACGTGCGTTAGTGGGAATGATGAAATGAGGGTGTTGACGAGGACTGGGTGTAGCTAGGATTTGCATGGCCTGTGTGCAGGACACACACAGCATTTGTATGATATCTATTTTTGCTGCTGTCTACAGACGGAGAAAGACCACAGTACAAGAGTCAAGTCATTCACATTTCTACAACTCTACTCCTGCATACCTTGGGCAACAGCCTCAGCCCACGCAGCCTGCAGCTCCCCTAAATCGCGCCCCTGGGACATCTCCAGCATCTCGATGGGCATCATGTTGGCCTGAAACTGCGGCGCGTTCCGCGCAGCATCTGGATGGGACTGCGAGTCGATAACACGCACAACGGGGAGAGTCTCCAACCTCTCCTGCTCAGTGCTGCTGCTTGCCCCGTTGTTGGCAGCGGGGGAGGCGCCGCTGCCGTCACCGCTTGTCGAGGCTTCGGCGGTCTCTGCGCGTTCGAGAATGGTGGCGAGTTCCTCGTACGTGAAGAGCAAGGGGTCGGTTGAGGCGCGGTAGGGCCCAAAGTCAATGATAATTGGGTGTGTCGGGGAGGCGCCGACGACTGCCGTCTTGGGATCCGGGAGGTACAGGTCAAACACGTCTGGAGATCAGCGTTAGTGCGGGTGGTGGGGCTCACAATCGTCGCCGCCCTCGTAGTTGTCGCGGATCTCGTCGAGCCAAAACTCCTTGACCGTCTCGCGGAGAGCTGCCTGCACGTCGGCAGGCTGAAGATGCTCGTAAAAGTTGGTGTCGCCCTGGCAGATACCTGTGGCGTCAGCAGTGTTTGGGTCAGCGTCGACTCACCGAGCAAGATCCTGTTGCGGACAAAGCAGCGCACCTCGCGGGCGGGGTTCATCTCGACATATTTCTTGAGCACAAGCTCAAGCTTCATTGGCTTGTCATCGGGGTGCTCCCCCTCGGCGCGCTCCTCCTCGTCCGAAACGGCGTCAACGCACCCAGCGTAGACCCGCTCGCGATCAAGATCGTGGTGGATAAAGTCACTAGACTTGATGGCGAGATAGACGTCGGCGGGGAACATGCAGTATAGCGGGCCGGTGGTCTGTGGTAACAGGAATGCGGCGTCCTGGAATATCAGCACACGTCTGCGTGTAGGACGCACCCTTGGGCTGGTCCAGTTCAACTTGGGGAAGACGGCTCCACCGTACTTGCGCAATGCGTCACGGATGGCAGCATTGAGCTTGGGCAAGCGGTAGACGGGTGTCGGCTCTGACTCTGCATCCGAACCCTCATCTTCGTCAGAGTGGGCAGAGTGGATAGAGGCCGTCGAGACCGAACCGGCCGAGGGCCCTGCGGCGCCACTGAGAGTCAGCGGCATGGCCAACGTGGAGCTGCATACGGCTAGAGAGGAGCTCCCAGCCCCAAACTTACCCGTCGGCATCCTCCGGCATGAAGATAGAGTCGGCATTCAGCCACTGGCATAGTCAGCTCAGCCAACCGCCACCTCACTTACGTCGAGGAAGGCTTCGCGCTCGCCAAGTGCCTCAATGTCCACAAAGGTGGAGGGGATTGTGAGGTCCTCGAAAGTGTCGTACCACGCCGAAGTGCGGGCTGCATCGATGTTCGCCTTTTTGAGAGCGGGGTAGACGGTGACAGGCTCTGGGGTTTTGACTGGGACTGGCATGGTGGTAAGAGCAGGTGATGGATGCTTGGCAGTGGAACGTTCGCAACATTGCCATAATAATGAGTGGAGGTGAGCCTGATATTGTCATTGGGCAGCGTGATAGTCACGTGTTTGTGTCAGAGTCACACCTCCACTTTTTGTACGATGAATTTCAACACAGAGAATTGGACAACGACCTTCTTGACAACAACCATCGGACCACTAAAAGCAAAGCGTGGCCACTTGCTGCGCTCTGCATCTCTACAAACGACTGTAACGACTAGGCTGATCTCTACTTGTACACCCTTGTATATATTTGTCCCGACTCTCTACCATGCCCCGGTTCGACCCACACGACCACCTGGTCTCCCAAGGATGGGGCGGCAAGGGAACAGGTGAGCCGCACTTGTCTTGCATCAGCATAAATGCTAACCAAGAAGCACTGAAGGAGGGAGGAATGAAGCGTCCCCTTGCAGTTGTTCAGAAAAAATCGTTGAGCGGTATTGGAAAGGATCGCGACGAGGCGATTCCATTCTGGGACCAGTGAGTGCCTTCTTCAGCTCCCCTCGCACCCGACTCCCCGGCGAAGTGACGATAAACAGAAGTCGCGACCGCAGTGTGCTCTGTTGGACGTGGGCCTGGTTTTCGGACCAGGCGTGCGTCTGGCAGGGTCACCGCTACAACATGTGCTTTGACTTCATGCACCACCCTCTGATCGCCCACCCCATTCTCTCTATCTTATGAGGCCCTGCCTCGCCCTTGACCTAAGCAGAGCTAACTCTGCAGCATCTTCGCCTCTACGGCTGCTTCCATCGCCTCTGGCAACACCACACCACGCTCTGGCACCTCGTCACCAGCACCGAAACCCGCAGCATCACTCTCCATCGCCCAGCGCTCCGGCAAGGAGATTGCGCGGAGGAAGCTGTATTCTGGCTTTTTCCGCAGTACTCCTGCGAGCAAGGATCCGTCGTTGATGGGCAGTGAAGCTGAGGAGACACCGAGCCAGTCAAAAGAGACATCCCCTGCGGCCGGCTCATCGAGCTCGACCCTGGCCGATGAGGCCGAGTCAAGTGACGCTGCTGGCAAAAAGTCCAAGAAGGACAAGAGCAAGAAGAAGGACAAGAAGGGCAAGTCCAATGAGGGCGACGCCGAGGTAGACGAGAGCAAGGAGGTTCGTAAAGCTCGTCGTGAGGCCCGCCGTCTCGAGAAGGCTGCCAAAGTGGCTGCCCGCGAGGTGCGAGCTGCCAAAAAGCTGGACAAGATTGCGCGCCGAGAGGAGAAGGACATGAAGAGGAAAGAAAAGGAGGCAAAGAAGGCTGAAAAGGCCAAGCGGAAGGCTGCAGCATAGGGCGGGCTCGCACGCAAGCGAACGCGTCGTGGAGAGTTTTTGGGAGTCTCATTCATCACTAGGGTCCACATGGGTCATTCTGTATCATTTTGCATGTCTGCATATCTACGCACACTCTAGAAGCGCATCGAGGCGATCACCCCAGTAAGCACGGCCAACACAGCGCCAGCATCACATAGCACGAGCCGTGTCCTGTCCCACCACATCCATTGCTCAACCTCTACCACACCCATTTTGCCCCCTACCTCGCGCTCACTAGGGTGCAGCATCAACACCCTCACAACGATCCCCGCGAGACTCAGCCCGGCCCCAGCCGCATACCCCCAGAACGCGACCACCCACGCGTCGCTCCCCACGCCGCCGAGGCCCGGAGCGTGCTGCGGCCAGTTTTTCGGGTCGAGGTTGGAAATGCACTCTGCAGCGGTGAGGCCGAGCATGCAGCATGCCAAGGCTATGGAGCGCGGGGAGGAGCGCGAGTCGATAAAGGCCGACGCGGTTGAGGAGGAGGCCGCGGCGTCGACGTCCCGGAGGGTCGTGAGGGTGAAGTGCTCGCCAAAGGCTATTAGGAAGGTCGTTGTTGCTGCTGCGAGGGGGCGGAGGCGGAGGGTTAGGAGAGGGTCGAAGACGACGCCTGACGCCATGGTTGGGATGTGGGTGGGTGGAGATGAAGGTGGTGATAAGTGAATGGTGGGTGGTGATGACGCGGGATCAGCATTGTGAGGAGAGTGGAGGTGGAGGCAAGGCAGTCACCTCGGTCTGGTGCAGTCAGTGTCGTCTGGCCTCTGAGCATCTGGCACGAGGTAGTGTGCCGTGCATGAGTCTAGAGTACTGGAAGGACATGGTTTCTATGATCAGTCATGGCTAGGCCTGGCTGTCTCCTTTCAGAATCGAACAACACCCTCTGTCTTACTGCTTCCTCGCGAGGGTCTGCCACACACTGTTACTGTGGACACAAAGTCATCCCGTTTCTTCGCGTTCCTTGCCCCTGTCTGCTCTACAATGGTACAATGGTACATGACGTACAATGCAAAGAGACCGGATAGCCCGAACTAGACGGACATGCCCTTCTATGTGCATCATGATCCACACGCGTTTCAACACCATCACACATCACTCAAACTTCAGAACAGCGTAGCCCCAAAGTCCCAACAACGTGTCTTGGCGCGCGGAGTCTCCTAACCCTCGCTCCCCCCATGGCAGATCTCACAATGACTGAGTGTATCCGGCGGTTCTGTTCACACCCGTGTTCTCATCGGTTACTAGTATCCTGGCTGTGAAAGCACACTTATTGTTTGAGGCCCGCGGTGCGCTCATGTCCAGGATCTGTGGGATTGTGGGGGTTGCTGCCTTGGGAAGCTAAAGTCTGGCTCTCGTCACACCCACCTGTGTCAGTGTGAGCCAGTGAACAAGTGAGTCGCATCGTCGTCAGTCGTTGTAATTCAGAGGAGCAGCTCGAGGCAGTAGAATGGCAACAGCTAGTGCATACCACTGGAGGTGGGAACGGCTCAGCCGCATTACACAAGAGCCCTCTCAGAGAGCCCTGTGCAGTAGTCTACGTGGTACAGACAAGGGGTTTGGGTGCGACCTGCGCGAAAGGAGCAGCGGGCTCGCCGGCCGGGCTGCGTTAAGTAACAGGAGGAGAGCGAAATGAAGAGAGTAAAACAGTAGCCGATGGCTACAAGGGGGCGAAGCTGTGCGCATCGAGCGCAGACCGTGGGCTAGTTGTACACAGTGGTTGAAAGAGTCGTCTAGTGGTGTACGCGCCGGTACTTGTAGTCCCAGAAACCAGTTCGTGGGGAGAGGGTGCTTACTGGCAGATGACGCTGCCAGACGAGGTGAAGCTGCACTCTGAGGGGCACTGCGAGACAGTCTCCCAGCTGTTGGCGGCCGAAGTGGCGCGGTTGCACACCTGGAGGGTCTTGCCGGCACACTGCCACTTGCCGTACTCGCACGCGTCGTTGGCGGAGGCAGCGGGAATGGGCTCGGCGGCCTCCTCACACTCGTCCTCTGAGGCGGCGACGGGGGCGGCGGCAAGGTTGACCTTGGCAGCAGTGACCTCGGGGTTGGCGCTGCCGGCGGTAACGGTCGCGGGGGAGATCCACCAGGCGTTCTTGCCGCGGATCGAGAAGGACGAGGCAGCGGGAGCGGCTGCGGCAGCAGAGGGGGCCTCGGCGGCGAGGGCGTCGACGGCGGGCGCAGAGGGGCTAGCGGCCGGGACCTCGGCGGCGGCAGCGGGAGCCTCGGCAACGGGGGCAGCAGCGGCGGAGCCACCGCTAACGCGGCCAGAGGGCGAGACGACATTGTCCATAATCTTGACGGTCAGGCCCTCGGGGTTGTTGCCGGCGCAGGTGCCACCCTTGATCTGGGCAAAGGCCTTTGCGGAAATGTCGATAATCTTGGTGCCCATGCAGGCGGCGCAGCCGTCAAAGAGCACAAAGGGTCCCTCGTCGAGGATAATCTGGGCGCCAGTCGAGTCAAAGATCTGGACCCTGCGTTGGTGTTAGCTGCAGCTCGCGTGACCAGTGCAAAAAAAGACTTACTCCTTGCCACACCACTTTGCCTTGTCGTTGGAGAGCATGGTGTAGTTCATGGCTGCAGATGCTTAGCAGGTGCTCTAAAGCTTCTGGAGAGGCCCATACTCACCGACGATGCGGTTCGAGTCAAGGCCCTTGAGGGTCCATTCGGTGGTGTCCGAGCCCTGGCACATGGTGTAGCCCTCGTTGATGCCAGTCTCAATAGCCCAGTTGGGCTGGAAGGGGCCGCCGTTGGCGGCAGAGCAGACGTCCTTGCCGGCGTACTGGTCAATGTCGTAGTAGCTGGCCGCGTCAGTGTTTTGCTTTCTGGTGCCAAGCTCGGAAACTTACAGAGTGGCACGGAAGTCGGAGCCCTCAAAGAGGACGTTTTGGGCGCGAGCGAGCGCGGCGAAAGCGAGGAGAGCGGCGGCAGCGAACATTGTTACTGTGTCGTAGTGACAGTGGTGGGTAGGTTTGGCGAGTAGGAAAGGATGTGTGTTTTTCTTTTGCTTTACAAGAGCGAATGTGGTACCTCGGCGGGTGAGGAGGTGGTGAAGAGGTGGTGGTGGTAGTCGGGTGTGTGGGGAAGAGAGATGTGACGCAAGCACGAGCTGCTTCTTGTATGGATGTGGAGAGGAGTGAGAAACTGGGGTCGAGGAGAGCAAAGATGCAGAGAGGACGAGTACACTGGCCCACCATGGCCCCCACATTGGTGCAGCACAGACGACCAAGCAGCCATCAAAAATCAACATACTCAAGTACGCGACAATGACCCCAGTTTAAACTTCCGCCATTCGGCCGGCGGTTGTTGTTGGTGCCTAGCCGGTGCCCTGTGCCTGATGAGACATGGGTGCCTGCGTCTCGGCTCACGGCTGCCGCTTTGGGTCAGGGACTTTTAAGGGCCAAGGATCAACGCCCCCAGGCATCAGAGCAGAGGGGCGCAGTTCTTTTCCCTTCCAGGCCCGGGTCCTGTCCTGGCCTCGGAATCCATAGTGGTTGATAGCGGCCCCTCCTAACTAGTTTCTATTAACCCGGCATCTTGGTCAACGGGTCCCGATGTACAGCAGTTCATCAGCATGGCGCTACTCCCGGCTCCCGACCACCACATGCCAGCGCCACATCAAAGCGTGTAGCATAATGGTTCATGGAGCGCCGTCAACCGGGGGCAGCCCGAGGACACTGAGACTGCAGCAGTGGCGCTGCCCCCGAACGCCACTGCCCCCGAACGCGCCGACGCCGACTCACACCTGTCCCCAATGTATGAGCCATACAGGCTTGGCGACAACTGGTGCAGCCCATGCTTGGTAGTGTGCCTCTTCCCTGGAAAAAGCATGTCCTGGTGCGGCGAGGTGGAATGGCCGCCCACGCGTACTCTCTTGCAGTCGCACGCCTTGTGTTCGGAAAATGTACGGAGGGGTGACATTTCGGGGGTTGGGCCTTGAAAAGCCAGTTGCGCCAAGTCGGGAGATTTTGACTCCGCCTCTTTGGGATACTTTGACTGATTGTTGAATTGAATTTGGGGATGCTAATGGGAATACTACTTTTGAGCTGTAGCGGAAGCTGATTCCTGTTCGTAATGCACTGGGTGATGGCTGTAGCATGTATCGGCATCCATGCACTGCGTTCTCGAAAGATGACAACAGATGGGGCTAGGCATGGCCGTGCTTCAGATGATACTGGGAGGGCCTACCAAGCACTGGCTTCGTGGGTCGAGCTTGGTTTGGTGCGGCGGCAGTCTCCGCCTTCCCTCTTCCCCCATTCCTCGTCTTGACCGCACACGTCCCTCCCAGAGACTAGCAGAGACAAGGCCACGCCGCATGCGCATCTCGTACACCAGAATGACCGAGTCCAAGCACATAGATTCACACCTCCAAGTGTCCCGACTACCCAAGACATAGCACGGGAGTGATAAACGCCAGTGCCACATTCCAATCTGCCACAAGCCTTGCACGAAAGATCCTCCGCCAATGCCGGGCTGGCTCGTGTGTTCGCTGCGGACGCCGGCACAACGGCGTATTCGGCGTAATCCATCTGGAAGAAGCAGACATCTAGGGAAACGCCCTGGTTCCAGTCTCTGCCACTCTCCTTCCCTCCTCGGTGCCGGTCCAGACCTTTTTCATGCTAGAAGGGCTCGGATCGCACAGAAGGCGTATCCTCAAAGGGCGCCAGGGGGGGTGCATTCCGCGATAATGGGGGTAGATAATGGGGTGCTGTTTCCAGAGCTCCAGAGTCTCGGAGGAGGGGTGATTGCGGCAGACGCCGGCATGGTTAATTTTCAGGCTGGTTACCAGATGCCCGGCTCGTGCTTGGGGGCATGCGGAGAAACTGGCCTCGGCTGGGGGAGGCGTTCGCCATGTGCTGCGGCTTTGCGTCCGTACTCTACGTAGAGGCGTGGTCGCAGGCTGGCGGGCTGGCGGGCTTGGCGGAGATCTGGGGGGTTGGAGTCAGTGGCTGTTGTTCCGTTGCCGGGCCGGCCGATGGTAGTCACGACGGCAGAGATGTGCCGTTTACCAAGAATGTGGGAAGCGGTATGGGACATGGCAGGTATCAACCAGCGACCAGGCGCGCCAGGCGGTCTTCAAACAGCGCAAGGTGGTGGAACAAGTGTGAGCGCAGGTGGTGTCATTGCTGCAAACCGATCTGGCATGGATTCTAGGTCCTAACTTAATAAATAACAACTAGTAGTTAATGACTTGCAACTCCATCTACACAACTCCGCTCTTGCTCTCTCTGGGCTCTGCTCAACGGTGGACGGGATAGCGTGGGTTTGATGAGTTGCTTGCAGGCAGAACGAGCTCCTTGTCGCGTAGCCACAGATCCCGTTCAGCTTGGTGGCCCTCCATCCGTAGGCCGTATCTGTTTATCTACCCCGCGTCTGCTCGGGACCCCCACAGCCATGACGCAGAGCCATTCACCAGCGTCATCGCAGTGCGACATTGACCAGGGCTGGGCGAGGTCCCCGGAATGCAGTAAGCAGCGTGTAAGGGTTGAGGTGAAGGGAGAGGCACAGGAGGTGAGCGGCGGAGCTTTGTGTGTGCCTCTAATCTGGCTGGGCACTGCGCTACCGTGTTGAGGGTTTGCTTTGGATTATCAAGCATGTTTTAGTCCGGCTAGGACTATTGCCTGTCTGTATTGGTGTCATCAAGGCTCGAAGCTCGACAGCAGGCTTTACAGATTATTTCTGCACAAAGAAGCGGTAGTGGAGGACGTGGGTGACAGAGGGTGTTATCTTATCATTTGCGTCGATCTACTACCTACTAGGTATCGTGCTACAGTGGCACAATCTCGTATAATCTCGTATGACATGGGGATGGCATGGACAGTCGACATGAGGCCTGTGGCCTGAGAGAGTAAGCAGTTAAGCATCACCCACAATCAAGACATTCACTAGCTGCTAAATCGAGTCAAAAGCCGGAGGCCGGAGGGCAGCATCTGACATGGCTTTGACGTAGGGCACACAACTTTGCCGCTTTACACCACTTTACGTTGCACTCATCACCTAGTTGCCGTACCATGGGCAAACCACGCCCACCGGTTTCAACAAAGCCTGCCCGACTACGAGAGGCCACAGTCCCATCTTCCCATCTGAATGCACCCTCTCTGAACCATTGGCATCTGCCAACCTAGTCCTCTGCACTTGTCCCGCCAGAGATCCCGTCAACGACCGCAGCGCAGGTAAACCCAACGAGCACGAGAGCCCCATGTCTCTACCTGGCATCCCGACAATCATCAGGTGAAATGGGCGCATCAGGTGAAATGGGCGGCACACCCTCTCCCCATTCTGGACGTCAGCATTGCTCAGTTGCAAAATACCTTGCTAATGTAAAGGATTCTTCTGCTCGGTTCCAGACAGAATCCTCGTGGTATTAGCGACAACAAGGACGGCTGTTCGCTCTCGCTCGCCGGTTCAGGATAGAGTCGCAGCGTGGCCCACGCTTCCAGCCGTTCTGGGAATAGGTAAGTGGCAAAGACAGGCCTAAATTTCTCCTGACGACCAAGATTTTACACGCCAAGGACAAAAGTCTGATCAAGGCCATGCCCGGCTGCGTGCTCTTGTGGAAGTAGGGACCAAGCGAGCTGCCGCTACCGACGAGTACGAGAGAGAGTTTTACTTGATGGCGCGTGTGGAGGCGGAGTTCTGGTTGGCGTTGCAGGTGCTCGACGTCAAGCATTTTGGCCTGAATGTTCTGCGTAGCAGGGCCCAATGCGGGGCATAGCGAACGGATAGCCGTTGCTCCTTGTAAGTGCTAGTGAGTTGTAACAATTGCATGGGTCAATCGTATGGGTTTTTCCAGCTGTTGTCCAGAATCCTTCTGAGCCAAATTGCCCTTAATGAGTGTTTGTTGCTTCGTGTGGGGCGACCCAAGCCTCTCATCCTTTACGGGTCGGGGCGCAAGCGTGCGTGTCACGGTATTGTGTGTGAGGAGAGCGCGGTGCCAGGCAACGCCATGTGCTGGGTTCCAGTTGTATCAATTGGGCAGGACAGGCCATGTTGGCCAAGCAGGGGGGAAGATTAGCTGATTGGCACACTGTATCATGACTGAGAAACGGTTCACAACCTCAACTGAGCGATGTCAAGAGCTACACCAATTGCAGGCCTTGCTCTCCTCGCTTTGAAGACGACCGTGCCTCAGCTGTAGGTGACGGTTGACATCTCGCCTCGTACTGACACGGCTGCTCCTCAGTAGAGCCGCTATGGTGCGCTAAGTGTGGCCACCGCCTGCATTGCAGAGCAGAGACCGAGACCTATCCATTCAGTCGCTTCATCAAGGTCTTCATCGTTCTTTCGCCCGTGGTGTACTCATCCCGTCACGGTCCGCTTGTTGATGTCCCGGTGCTTGCATCTGTGCACAGTGTGAATATGCAGAGGCAAGGGGCAAGATTGCAAGAGTGGCGTGATTGTTGAAAAGAGTAGCTCGAGCCGAACGACACAGTTACGTGTTAGTGGCAATTATAGTCCGCAGTTGTGTGCGCACGATCACGTCACGTCCGGTTCATTAATGACATTACATACATTGCCCTGGCAGGCTGTGTTGATCTCGATCGCCCCCACCACCGCCTGGATCAAAACACTGCGAAACAACACAAAGATGTCAGAGGCGGAACGAGCCTCGTCTCACCTTCACAGCCACCGCGCCGGGCTCGGACCGGCTTAACCACGAGGGACACGGAGGGAAGGATAGGTCAGAAAAATGCCTCTCTGCACTCTGCGAGTTTTGGCTTGGCCGCCCGCCGTGTGTGGATGCGCCGGGGCGCGCGGCGGGCGGCTAGGACCGGGTTGTGGTCTTTAAACTCGGTCATGTGGGAAAAGGGTGAGGGGGGTCTAGGATGGGTCGGTGGAGCGCTGAGATTGCGGCTGCTCGGCGAAGCCCCGTTGTCTTGGTCCTCGAATATTCGAGACAAGGCCGAACATGTGCCACCATGTATGCTCGGTGAAAAAGCATGCAGACAATGTGCTGCGAAGACACCGTGGCGAGCACAGTTATGGGCCACTCGTTGGGGATATCCTGCATGCGCGCGCAGCCTCGCGATCTGTGCACTCTTACTTGACACATGAGATTGTGGAGTGTCAGAGGCGTTCATCCCGGCCCTGGTGGCAACAGAGCACGTCCGTGCTCTTGAAAGGTAGGTGACAGACGCGTCCGGCGGCCTCCGCCGTCGCCTCCGTGTGATGCCTGCAAATTCCGGTGGCACGCAATAGCGATCATAGCGATTATCGATCTAGTGATGTTGTAGACTAGGTGAGCATTAGCAATTAGTAAAGAGGTGCACTTGAGCGTGCACTCGATATGATGAGGCGCTACCCTGACAATTGAACGGGAGCGACGGCGTCAGCGCCTTTGGAATCCTAAAAGATCGGGGTCAGCGAGCCGCCTGCAGCTACAAAAGATGGTGCTTACAGTAGAGTTTGCAGGAGATGGGCCGGCAGGTCAGCTTTGCTCAAATCTCGAGTTGGCCAGCTCGCTCCGAAAAAGCATAGGCGAGGTTGCGGCTGGACAATGGCGCGCTGGCATTGCGGGCTGCTGCGGCGAGAGAGTGGTTGTATAAAGGGGATTAAAGAGAACGAGCAAACGGGTGTGTCACGGTAATCCTACACTTTGCCTGACCATGTTGAAACGCAAGATTACAAGTCAGAAGTTGAAAGTTCAATTATTGTTGACGTCGTCACTGAGCATGGCTTCGCACTCGAGTGACAAGGGCGCCTGCTTTCCGCCGCGCCAGGGGTGGAGAACAGGGACCCAGGGGTAGCGGATTGTAGCAGGTAGGTTTGGGGGCATCAGAACAGAGGGAGAGGATGTAATTAAGTTTTTAAAAGGTACTGTTGCACATTTCCTAATGTAGAAACCCATCAGCCGATTGGCCTCGGGTTTTGTGCGTGGTTTGGTTCAGGATACAAACCCCGCCACAATGTCTAAATTGATCATGATCACTCTGGGGCGCTCTCCTCTCATGCCTTGTCGTGCTTTACCCCTCCGCCCTTTGCCTGGACGGCTGATGCTGCGCTGCTGCCCACGACCCCAGCTATGGGGACGCTACTTCTGACCGAAAGCCGTGACCAGGCCACGCAGCTACAGCTACAGCAACACGCTGCTCGTCGACTCCAGTCCTCCTCTAGCCGTCCCCAGCCGTGCCACCTCCTCCCCCAACTGCTGAACAGACTACTACTACATCCCACACATTGCATAACATACACAGCGTCCAACTCCTAGAACCCCTTGCGTCAACTACTACTACTAGGCGACAGACGACACATACGACTTCGTCGTACGTGCAGCAGCAGGACTGTCAGGAGCAGCTGGGCAGCCCAAACCTTGTGACGTCGTTCCTTTCCTTCCCGCACTGGGTGTTGGAACAAAAGGCTCCGGCCCTCTCTGCGTCAACCCACCCACCTACCACTACCATCCACCACTACGATACACACCTCTCCACTCACATCCTCGTCGTCCTATTATCCCCTAACTTCGGTCTCGAGCCTCCTCGACACACACACCCTCTTGTCCAAGAGGAATCCCCGTACTCGCCCGTCCCTTCGGCCGCGGTCACCACCGTTGCTACCTGGGGCGCCTGTGCGCTCCCCCAGCCGCCGCCGTTTCATTTAATCCCAAGTCGGCGCGATCGAAAGTCACTGTGCGGCTTTACATTCGACCACTCGGGCAATCAACCTCACGGTGAGTAAGCGTCGCTATCCCTACCTGTGCTTTTGCCACTCGTTGCATCCTACTTGGCCTTTGCTTTATATCATTCAAAACTACCGAGCCAAACCATCCATCCACTCGGAAAGCAAAGACGACCGAAATCCCCACTCCTTGCGCACGAGCAGCAACCGGGTGTCACCCCTGTCCAAAACGCGCGACCCATCAATCGCGTGCTGCCTCAATTCCAGCACAACATCCACCCGCACAGCTGTTGCAAAGTGCTAACCGCTGTTGCTCAGCTTCTACGACATTGAGTTTGTTGCTGTACAAACGTTGCTAGAGTAGCAAACGCATCCACCGCCGCCCAACGATCACCCGTTCGGCAACCGTTACCTGCCCATCAGGCGCCACTGCGGCTCAATTTGCTACGCCTCCCTTCCACTTCGACAGCATTCCTTGTCGATAATCAACCCCCTTTACACCATCCCCTCTCTTCGCACGTAATCCAGCTACAACATGGGCGGCTGCATGTCCTCGGACGCGACTGCTGTTGAACAGCGTCGCACTTCTGACCCCAAGCGAACTGTCGCACCCACTGCGCCCCCCGCTGCCGCTCCGGCAGCATCCACACCGGCCCAGCCCGCAGCTGGTGCCGCCGACGCTGCTGCCAACGGTGCTACGGCCGCCCCTGGTGGACCTGGTACGCAGGGCTTGGCAGCGGCGCTGGCGCAGGCACCGGACGCCGGTGGAGCGGCCGACACTCGCAAGAACAAGGACGCTAGCAACCAGATTGACCGTCAGCTAGAGGATGACTCGAAGAAGTTTAAGAAGGAGTGCAAGATTCTCCTCCTCGGTGGGTGCACCGTACAAAACGTAAGGCTGACCGACAGGATCTGGCGAGTCTGGCAAGTCGACCATTGTCAAGCAGATGAAGATTATTCATCAGAACGGCTACTCCAAGGAGGAGCTCATGCAGTTCAAGAGCATTGTGTAAGCGTCTCCGACCGTAGCATCCGCTGACAGACAGTCACAAGAACGTGCTCGACTCTGCCCAGGGACTCGTGATGGCCATGCGCAAGATTGGTGTCGACCCCGAGGACCCCACCAACCGGACACATGCCGACAGGATTCTCGAGTACAAGGCCGAGGCCGACAGCAGCGCCCCGGTCCCCGCAGAGATCTGGAAGGCCATTGAAGCTCTGTGGCACGACCCCATCATTCCCGTTGTCATGGACCGCAGCTCCGAATTCTACCTCATGGACTCGGCTACTTACTTCTTTGCCAACATTCGCCGTATCTCGGCACCTGACTACATACCCGATGAGGCCGATGTCCTGCGCGCCCGTACCAAGACGACCGGTATCAGCGAGACACGGTTCAACATGGGACAGCTCAGCATTCACATGTTTGACGTCGGAGGCCAGCGTAGTGAGCGCAAAAAGTGGATCCACTGTGAGTAACCGCCCCCTCCCATTGAGCTCCCCGCTGATCGACCCAGGCTTCGAGGCGGTCACTTCGATCATCTTCTGTGTGGCGCTCAGCGAGTACGACCAGGTCCTGCTTGAGGAGAACGGCCAGAACCGCATGCAAGAGTCGCTGGTTCTCTTTGAAAGTGTCATCAACTCGCGGTGGTTCCTGCGCACATCTGTCATCCTGTTCTTGAACAAGATTGACGTGTTCAAGCAGAAGTTGCCAAAGGTTCCCCTGGTCAACTACTTTCCAGAATACACTGGTGGCGCCGACATCAACAAGGCGGCAAAGTACATTCTGTGGCGCTTTACCCAGACCAACCGTGCTCGCTTGAGTGTCTACCCACACTTGACACAGGCAACAGACACCTCGAACGTGAGTACATGCTGTCTCAAGTTGAGCTAACATTGTCCAGATCCGCCTAGTGTTCGCTGCGGTCAAGGAGACAATCTTGCAAAATGCGCTGCGTGATTCGGGCATCTTGTAATCTCGCTCATGGGGTTTTAGCCGTTTCCGTTCTAATCTTATTTTGCACTGGACATTGTCCTCCTCCTCACACACATCTGTTCTCGCCGAGCGCCACCCATACCCACGAAATCCGCCATAGTAGTAGTAGTCAGTACAGTAGCAGCAGCAGTAGTAGTAGCCTTTATTTTTCCTCACCTCCCTTCGAAAGGTCCATTATTTGCCATGCACCCATGGAACGGGCTGCCACAGGAACGTCATAGCGAGCAAGCAACAGCAACGAAGTACCCATTATGAATGGCCATTCGGGTGAAATGACAGGGATATTGAACCGACTAAGATCGCAAACCCTTATTCCTCTCGAGGGCAAGCCGGGTCGGCACCTGCAAGCAAGCATACCGATTGAATGACAGGGACAGCTGGTGTCCCCAGTTCTCGCACCGGCTGTGATTGCATGTAGGGAAGGACCCGCGAGCTTGCTCGTGTGAGCCTTCTAGAAGAGAACAGGCGAATGAGAATACCCTCGTGGGTCGTGGACCGGCTCGCAGGGCTCTGTGAGGGTCTGAGCCGGGGTAAAAAGCAAAGCATGACGCCATGGCAAGCAAGAGTAAGAACCGCCACTACCATTGCCGTGGACTGAATGGACAAGTAGTGTGGCTGCTCGCCATGCCCACCAGTCTGCCCACATGACACCCTCCTCCCCCACCCTCGATCCTTCCCCCCACCCACACCCACCTTCCCTCCACCTATCCCCTGTGCACTCATCCTCGTATTCATTCCTCTACACCCCCACCCCCACATCCCATACCTCCATAACCCCCCACTCACCCCCATCCGCATCCAGACGCCATCAACCCTATCGCACGCACGCGACAACGCCCAACGCCAACACACACATCCAGCTGCGGCAGGAACGCAACAGCCCACTAGCACGGACAGGAGCAGGCAATCTAATCCCAAAACAAAGACGAGGGCACAAAAGTACTACTAGGCCGGGGCCAACTGAATCCGCAACCACCACCATCGCAAGCGGCGCCGCACAGCTACATCTCGCCAGGCCCGCCGTGTGTCCACCACTTGGACAAAGCATATCGCTATGCCCCCAGCCCTTCCTGGCGGCAGCGCCAGTGGCGCTGCCGGAGGGCCCAAGAGCCTGCCGTGCGAGTTTCCTGGGTGTACAAAAGTGTTTACGCGCAAGGTGAGTCACAGGACGTTGCGAGCACACCAGAGTGGGGGAGAGCAGCAGTTGCTTTGCCAAATCATGGGATGCGGGACAAGGGTTGCTGACAGTGCAGGACCATCTGATTCGGCACGCTGCTAACCGTGAGTCGTGATCATGTGCTTTGCACAAAGAGAAAGGCAAGGCTGACTGACCACCGCTCGCTGCCATGGACTTGCCTGGCGTCTTATCACTCTCTGGCCTGCCCCCGCTGACATCTTCCCCCCACCTCATCCATCCATCTTCACACCCCATCCAGACGCGCAACCAAACTATCACTGCTCGACCTGCGGCCGCTCCTTTCAGCGCCTCGACTTGCTGCAGCGGCACGAACGCAGGCAAATCTGCGACGACGAGCGGTACCCCAAACGGCCAAGGCGGGACTCGAGTGCTACTAGCGTCGACGGCCTGCCGGCGTCTGGCGGATCCAATCCCCAACCTCCTCCAGTGGCCAGCACCTCGGCCGCTGTTCACGGTACACCAGTTCCGCCGCTCCCATCACAGTTGCCTGGTGGCCTCGACCCGGCGTCGTCCTCGGGGCTCATCTCGAGTGTCCAGCAGTTTGCTGGCGGAGACAACGGCTCTCTCTATTCCAATCCCCTGCTAGCCGGGTCCGTCACCACAACCCAGCAGCACGCCCAGCAGCAGGCACTCTTGGACTATCCCGCCGAGTCTGGGGACAGCGTCGTCTTTGATTCCGCAGACTTTGGATTCCATCTCTGGCCACCCGACCCCTGGGAAGCATTATTGCACGACGCCCTGCCCCCGCTCTGGGACGAGAGTACTGCGCCGGAACTGAACTGGAATCTAGACGCGCTGCTCGGTCAACAAGGTGTTAGGGCGCAGGAGAGCGCCGAGCGGGGGAGTAGCGGCGCTGGCCCCTCGGGCGGCACGAGCACGCCGGGGATGACTGTCGATGCCGCCGTGCATGCGCGCGTGTTGGGGACGTATCCCGAGCTCGATCTTGGTATACCGGAGCTCACCGAGGCGTTGGGGATGTATTGGACTCACGTCGCGCCGAGCTTTCCGTTTGTGCACCGCGGCACATTCGACTTGGAAACGGCGCCGGAAGAGTTGATTGTCATGATGGCCGTTGGAGGGTTTACCCAACGCCCCGCACCCCGGCCACCACGGGACGACCGCGCGCTGGTCCGCCGCATCCGCGCTCGGCTGCTCGAGGACCGTTTCGGCCTCGACATGCAGCTGCCTACCCTGCAGGCTTACACGTTGTGCCACATGCACGATGTGTGGTATGGCGATGCCGAGAGTCTGTTCACTGCACAGTGCCTCTGGCCCGTGGCGTCGGCACACTCGCGCAAACAGGGTATTGGAGTCACGGGCATTGGCGCGCCAGGTGGTCGGTCAGCAGCGGCGTGGGCGGCTTGGGCAAAGGATGAGGAACGCCGTCGCGCAGCATACTGCATCTTGCTCCTCGACACGCAGATTTCGGCATTCTGGAGCCAACATCCTTCCCGCCAATTGTCAATCTTTGCACACAACCTCAACCTGCCTGCACCGCGTGCGCTGTGGGAGGCGCCCACGGCTGAGAGCTGGCTGCGTGCGCGTGAAGCTGCCGCCAATCACGACAACCCCTCACCGGGCGCCACTACCGGTCGCCGTCCTCGCGCAGGATACCTACCCGGTCTTCATCCCGAGTTCCAAGTATCTGCCGTGTCCGAGGGATACTCTTCTGCGGTCCTCTCCGCCCTCGCGGCCGAAGGGAACCCTCCCATCCGCATCGACGTCGACAACTCGCTCAGCGTAACCCTCGTCCTCATCGGCCTCGCTGCCGTGGCGTGGGACTGCCGCACGCGCGGCGGCATGGGGATTCGTTTCAGGGACGGCGCAAAGCACTGGCGCGGTATCGTGCTCAACGCCGTGGTCAGCCTGCGTGCAGCCTATGAGCTTGGAGTCACGCATGTGGCGCCGTGTCCCGAAACCCGCGATGTGCGCGATACCCTTGCGTTGTGCATTATTTCAATTCTCAGTGATATACCCATGCTCCAGGTCGCTGCGGGTGCGACATCCATCTGCGGTGCGAGCAGTAAGTCGCCGTTCTACTCATTGACATGGAGCTGACACTGCCCCAGTTGGACCTAAACAGTACGCGGACGGCAAACGCCGCCTCCGCCTCTGGGCCACGACTCCAGACGCATGGACGTGCCTCTGGCAGAGCGCACGCTACCTCCGCGAAGCCCTGCATGCCGACTGGGGAATCTACTCGCCCTGGGCAGTCTTCCTCACCACACTCGTGGTATGGGCGTATGCGTCGGCACTGTCGCGCGACGAGCTGTCGCCCATCAGCGACAATGCGGCGGCGGCGGCAAGTGCCCTGCTGGACAGCATTTACGGCTCGCCGACGCGGGTGGAGCATCTCGATGCTGGCGTGTCGGATCTCATCGTTACGGTCGCGGCGAGGCTCGAGTCAAAGGGCGAGAGGATTGATGTGGAGAATGCCGCGTTGCTGTGGCGGCTGGCTAGTCGGCGTTAGCAGGAGTTTTGGGTGGGTTGGGGGGGCTAGAAGGAGCTGGTAATGTAGTTTGAAAGTAGTCTATGACAGTTGTATTAAGTGCTTAAGGCTACGAGTGGAGGAAGGTCCATTTGATTTTCAGGGCCGCCCACGCCGTCGTCACGTGTCCCAACGTCACTGCACACTCAACCTACTCACATCGACAACAACGTCCCACGCGTCCATCCTCTCATTATCAACAAAGCCCAGCACCATGCCGCCAAAGGCGGCCCCAAAACGCCCTCAGCAGGACTGGTCCTGGGTGCAGCCCAGCTACACTACAGCAGACATTACAAAGGAGCACTGCCGCGCTGCCGCCGGGCTCGCGCCGCCCACTGGCGTAAAGCGCGGCTGCGTCCTCGACCTCGGCGGACCTC
Organism: Prillingera fragicola; assembly: GCA_002335605.1. Lineage (NCBI taxonomy): Eukaryota > Fungi > Basidiomycota > Tremellomycetes > Trichosporonales > Trichosporonaceae > Prillingera > Prillingera fragicola. The sequence continues at coordinate 48,687 of BEDY01000008.1, read as the reverse complement.
CCGCGAACGGCGCGGCGGGGGCCAACGGCACGGGGGAGACGAGCAATGGCGCGACTGTGAACTTGGTGTCGACTACCGCCAAGATTGCGAGAGCTGCGCGCGCGCAGACCGTGGACAGCGACTCGGACGCGTCGGTCGTGTTCATAAAGGATACAAGCTGTACGGCCAAGCGGTGTGTGGCTTCTCTGCAGTGCTATAACCACCTGGGGAGTAAAAAGGTGAGTTTCCGTGTTTGGGGGCTGGAGGTGGAGAGCTGACTTGTAGTGGACGGACCCAAAGGCGCAGGAGAAGTGGGTCGAGGAGCGGATGACGGATGTGCCCGATTTGCGCTACGAGGGGCCTGCTGGACTCAAGAATTATGGAGCTACATGCTACGTGAGGTCTTGTGCGTTTGTGGGTGCTGACGGAACAGGCAAACGCGTTCTTGCAGGTGTGGTTCAGCAATGTCGCGTTCCGCAACGGCGTGTATGCTGCAGCGGGCACGACGCCGAGTCCGCTGCACCACCTCGCCAAGATCTTTGGGCTGCTGCAGCACTCGCGGAGCCAGGTCGTCGACCCGGGGGATCTAATTGAGGCGCTGCAGCTGAGTAAGGGGGTTCAGCAGGATGCTGCCGAGTGCGTACCTGGTAAACGCTGTGGCTGACGGCAAGGTTCTCCAAGCTGTTCATGTCGTTCCTCGCCGACGAGTTTAAGAACAAGAGCAGCATGCCGACGTTTATCTCGGATCAGTTTGAGGGCGTACTCGAGTACCGCACCAAGTGCGACAGTTGCGGCTATGTCTCGAGCACAAACTGTACGCGGAATCTGAGAGGCAGAGGCTGACGGCAGCGCCATTCCTCGAGCTCGAGATCAGCCTCGCGGACAAGACTTCGCTCGAGGACCGAATCAAGCACATGCTCTTGCCCGAGAAACTCGACGGGAACAACAAGTACAGCTGCCCGGCCTGCGACTACAAGCTGCAGCCAGCGACCCGCTCGACGCACCTCAAGAGCCTCCCTCCTGTTCTTCACTTTTCCCTCATGCGCTTCGTCTACGACCCTTACACTGGTAACCGCAAAAAGTCCAAGGTCGCGATCACCTACTCGCGGCAGCTCGAGCTCGAGGGCCAGCGGTACGAGCTCCGCGGCGTCGTGACTCATGTCGGCACTTCGGCCCACAGCGGCCACTTTACTGCCGACGTCTACAATGAGGCGGACAACGAGTGGTATCTGTGCAACGACGGCGTGGTCAGCAAGCTCGACGATCCCGAGCGGTCCAAAAAGCGTCTCAAGCTCGACCCCGACGTCGCTGGCGACAAGCTCTCGCGCGACGCCTACATGCTTGTGTACAAGCAGGTGGGCAGCAATCCCCAGCCAGACCCGTGCCCCCCTGCACTGCGCGAGACCATTAACGCAGAGAACGTGGCGCTCTTGCAGGAAGTCGAGGACGCCAAGACCAAGCGCGAAGACCTCATGGCCGACTTTAACATGGTGAAGGCTAGCAAACTGGACGTCCTGAGGAGTATTCAGGGTGACGACATGATTGTACCCCGCGACGACCTGGCAGAGTGGGTCGCGTCCGACATGCTGCAGATCAAGTGGGACTTTGAGCCTATCCTGTGTGCGCACGGCCAGGTCTCGCCGTTGGCTATAAACACCGAGTCGCTTCGCCTCATCAGTGCCGACGCACTCGCCATGCTCAAGACTTATGGTAACGAGATCCCGGAACTGGACGTCTGCCGCGAGTGTGTAGCGCAGCAGTTTACCGAGCGCCGCGAGAAGGAGGACCGCGATGAGCAGGCTGCGCAGTTTGACGAGTTCAACGCGCACATCGTAGACGTTAAAGCTGGCGAGGCGTACCTCCTTCCCAAGAGCTGGCTCAGGACATGGCGCGAAGGTACATGCCGCGAGGAGATTGAAAGTCGTCCGGCTGGCCTGTTTTGCGAAGAACACGAAAAGCCATGGTACACGACTGCGCCCATGCGCGTCTCGCCCGAGGCCATGGCGGTTCTCCAGTCGTGCATCCCCGAGCTCGTGGCATACACCGAGGACACGCCAATGTGTGACAAGTGCCAGACTGCGTCCGCCGCGTCCGACGCCGATCGCAGCAAGTGGAAGACGGCGACCAAAGCCGAGAAATTCTTGGACAAGCAGTTTAATTTTGCTCAAGTCTTTGGCACGGACAACTATCTTCTTCCGCCTGGGTTTGTCAAGGAGTGGAAGGCTTGGCAGGACAACTTCAAGGCGCCGCGTCCGACGCTCGAGCTCAAGCTTTGCCAGCATGGCTTGCTTGACGTTGACCCGCAGCTCGATGAGTGCGACTTTATCACCGAGGGGGGTTGGGAGGATCTCTGCGAGCTGTGAGCATACCAAGCCTGTAGTCGCTGACGCGCAGCTACGACTTCAAACCGGAGGACGGCATCTCGGCCCAATACAGTGCGCAGCCGGAAGAGGGAAAGCGTCAAAGCGTTAGCAACGTCTCTCTCGGGACCTGCAGTGACTGCCGTACCGCCCGCCTGAGCGTGTGGGAGACCATGTGGCTCCCCATTGTCATTGGCAAGGACAAGCAGCCCACGGCCCAAACCACGCAAAAGCGCACAACAAAGTCGCGCACGAACCAGGTCATCCTCGATGTCGGCCCTACGACGACGGTGCTGATGCTCAAGCAACTGCTGTACGAAGAGTTGATTGTGAGCCCGCACAACCAGCAGCTGTGGCTGGGTGATCGGGAGCTGCATGATGGCGAGACGCTCAAGGACATTGGCGTGTTGATGGGCGACCACCTGAATGTGGTCGAGGTAATAGCGATTGATGATTGGGAGATGGACGACGACGGGGCTGGGTTTGGGGGCACGGCGCTCACGGGGCGTATTGGTGAGTCTGCTTTCCAGGGCCAGGCTGACGGGCAGCGTGCAAGACGTGCACTTATAGCAATGATCCAGGGACAGAATTTTGCTCCATGTGTTACGAGGTGAGTCTGTGCTGTCTGGTCTGTGCTGACGGCAGCCTCTGGCCTCGGTGTGATTATGATTCTCAGCATTTATCGATACCATTCCTGTTGTGTATTAGACAACTGCATTGTACACACATTTGTATGCCTACATGTGACATTTACCACGGTTCTACTTTTGGAGAGCCGCCTTGAACCCGCCGCCAGACGCCTTGCGCCTGTCCGCAACCGCCTTGAGCATCTCCGCGACGACGGACGCGACGCCCGCCTCGTGCTCCCCCCACCAGTCTTCGGACCCCTCCACCCACTCGCCTTCAGTGTAGGCTTTCCTGAGCTTGATCTGCACCTTGGAGTCGGCCACAACAGCCCCGACATTCTTGAGCGTCACACGCGCCTGCTCCTGCACCCTCCCCCCGCCACCAGCGCCAAGCGTCACAATCCCAACAGGCAGTCCCATCCACTCTGGCCCCAGCTGGTCGATCGCATTCTTGAGCACAGCAGGCATACCCGCGTTGTACTCTGGTATGACGATCAGCGCGCCATCCCACCCCAACACGGTACGCGACCACGCCCGCAGCCCGGCATCGGGGTAGGCGTCGGGCACGCTCGCGCGCGGCCTGAACGCGGGGGGCGTCGCGGGCATGGCGAGCGGGAGGGGGTGGCCGGCGCGCGCGGTGGTGGCGAGGTGGATGATATCGAGCATGACGGGGATGACGGACGCGTTGGCGTGGACTATCTCGTTGCCCGCGTCGTCGAACTGGCGTTTGGGGGGTAACGGCTCGTCGCGGTCCCGGATGGGCGCGCCCATGAACGTCGGTGTCTTGCCTGAGGCCTCGTGCGGCCGTCCGAGGGAGGCGGGGGAGAAGTGGGCGGTTATGTAGTGTTCGAGATAGGTTGCTACGCCTGCCGAGTTTGAGAGGGCGCGGGTCGAGCCGATAATGAGACCGATTTTGGCGGGGGAAAAGTCGGCTGTGGGCTCGACCGAGAGGATTATTAGGACAGGCAAGAGGGTCACTAGTAGCAGGATCAGGGGGACTTTGACAAAGTCGCCCATTGTGAGTGGAGGATGGAGGAGGTAGAGGGGAGTGATAGGCGCTGCCGGGGTTGCGCTGAGGTGATGTGGAGCGTGCTAAGAGCTTGAGGAGCAAGTGGAGATGTCGAAGCGATGAGTGGTGGTTCAGAGGTGGAGGTTGGATCAAAGTGGACTTAGCCGGCGATAGATTAGCCGAGGATCGACGCTCATAATGAAACTGGTATTGCGCAAGAATATTGATTATCGAGGAGAATCAACGATGAACAGCTCTATTGTGGCATCCTGTTGAACAAGGGAGCCCTCCTGAGGAGCGTGAGTGAGAGTTCAGAGCAACAATCCACCGCGAGGGTCGGTGGCTGGTTGCCGACGTCTAGGTGCCACACTTCCACTACTCCGGTAACAACATGTCTGTGATACACATACACGCAGTCCAAGAACCAACAGGTCGACAAACACAGCCCCATTCCCTGAGCGTGTCGTTTTATTCATTGGGTGCAGGGCTCTTCAAAGCAACCACGCGTCCCAAAATGATGCTGAGAGATCCATTACAATGAGCATGAGGTCCTGAAGTGTAGCTGCTCTGCTCTTGTTGTTCAACGGCCCCTCATCACGACAGCCCGTCAGCTAATCTACTCTCCATGTATCATAGTCGGCACAGCAGCCTATGCATATCATGTAATCCACAAACCCAATCGCCGATACGACCCCACAATCCAACACAATATAAATAAAAATGAATTAACAACGACACGAAAGCAAAAAGATAATGACCACTGACAGGATCGAACTGCCGACCTTTGCATGACTGATATCTAATCAAGATATTAGTACAATGCTCTAACCAGCTGAGCTAAGCGGCCTTGATGTTTTAGAAATGAGGAGATCGGTTTCGACTCGAGGCAGGGCGCTGTTCCGTGAATGGTTCCAATCTGTTACATGCTGACACAGCCTCGACGAGAGAGCGGCGGCCAAGGTACACATTACAACGCGTTGACATACCGAGTACAACTCTAGCAAGATCTAACCGCCCCAGCGACTCACACAAACACAGCTGCGACCGCAATGACCGCCAAGGCCACCACGCCCCTCTCCACAGCCAACCTCCCGGCCCCAGCGCGATGGATATAGTTATCCAGCACGCGCACCTCGAACCCGCCCACCGATCCGCGCTGACAGGTCTTATCCCCCGTCACGGCAATGTAGCCGGACACGGACAGGTCGACAATGGGCTTTACGGTGCACGCCTGGCAGCCTTCCCAGAGAAACCACGGTTTGCCGCCTGGTGGAGGCACGGGTTTGCCGTCACGGAGGATCTCGACTCTGCGGTTGTGTGTTAGTTTGAGACAATGGAGCATGAAGTGGGCAGGCTGGCGTAGGGTTGCGATGAGAGATTGGAGATGTGGTCAACCGAGACGAGGCGTGGGCAGGATGTACCGCCGGCTTCGTGCTGGTTGACCAGTAGGAGTTGGGAATGGCCAGATCCATATCCGGCATCCAAAGTGCTCCGGCTCGTGCCGGCGCGGGCAGCGCAGTTGGCCGACGCCACCAGCTCAGGAAGCTGGGGACAGGGACAAGGACACCGAGCGCCACCACCGAGCACGCGCGATGTTCCAAATATGCACATCAGGTATGTTCGAAATCAAGTCAAGACCTGGCTTTTCGAATCGCCTGGGAAACGACTTTATTACGAGTCGTCGAGCGAGGCTCGCAAGTGGGCGAGAGATACGTAGATAACGGTGACCATGCGCCGGTCTGGGTTGAGCGATATAGGCTGAACTCGGGCCGGCGCGTCACGCGACGGTTCGCTAGCTGTTCTCCCGGCCCAACGAGTCCACCCACACCGAAGCCAGAAGCACTTACTCGCGTCCACATAGATTTGCGCGTCCGGGGTTGGCGAGGTTGAGCCAAGTCACGTTCATCGCGACGAGCGAGTTTGTGTGCATCTCCATCACGCTTGGGCCACACGCCGTCGAGCCCAAGTTGGTCGGGAAGGACCAGTCAAACCCGCCCGACACGGCGTTGCACTCGTCGTGCATGCCCAATGTATTGTCATAGTAGCTGCGGGGGCCCGTTAGCGTTTCGGCGAGGTAGACGAGGTTAGTTGGCGAGGCCGAGCCGAGACGCACTACGTCACACTCATGTTGGGAAAGGTGTAGGCTGTATCTGCGGCCGCGGAGGACGCGAGCGCGAGGGCCGCTACGGCAGCTGCGACGAGCATGTCTGGCGTTGGCGTGAGAGGACAGGGACGACTGGTGCGGTGGCGGGTCAGTAGCTATGGAAGCCAGACGTGCAAAGGAGTGTGTATTGTCCTAGACAATCGTGTGCAAGCCCACGTAGGGAAGGATGGGTAAGGGAAGGCGAGCGAGGCGTTCCGATGGCGTGGCCACGGAGACGTACGACCGTGATGTGTGTTCCCCGCGGGGTGATGAGGAAGCCGATTGACGAGGATGCTGGTGCGAGACCGGCTTTGCCCGTGGACGGAGCTGAGCGGGGTGCGTTGGATGACGACTGGTTGTTTACCTGTAGGATGACAAGGGAGTGTGGTGTGTGAATGTTGATGCCAGAGCTCGGGTTCTTCGGCTATCCTTGCTTGGACTACGTAATATGCGTCCACGCCCGACGCTACTGCCTACTGGCCTTAGCATGAGGCTCGCCTTGGCGCTGTGCGTGCGGCGTGTGGGGCAGGCTGTGCAGCGCGGGGTATACGGGGCAGGTTTCATGCTGGCGTAGACGAGGGTGACGATGCAGCGGGTTCAGTGCGGGCTGGGCGAGCTTAGCGGCGGCCGTAGCGGCGGAGATGGGCATGGGCCCCGAGGCACGTTACTGTGGAGATCTGCGGCAATGGACGACCCATGTGCCGGGCGGTGCGCGTCACAATAGTGCCAAGTGCCGACCGTGCCAGACTGCCCTTGCGGTAGCGACAGGGCCAGGAGGTGCAGCGTGGACCTGAAGGGCTTAGACGATCCGTGACGAGGCATGGAGCCAGAGGCGGCGAGGATCGGGGTGGTCAAGGGAAGAACAGGGGAGTGTGGAGCCATCCAATCGCGTCAGAGTACTCTATCTAGGACCGAGGTGTTTTTCATTCTGCGGCATTGTTCAGCTCGAGCCAATCATCTCTCGTGGCCCCGTTGTTGGGATTTTCTTCGGAACATGTCGTCGCGCGGCGCATGAGCAGCAGCAGCAGCAGAGCAGCAGTTCGGACATGGTGTACCGGCGGCAGTAGTTGGATATTGCCATCGAGGGAATGGCCAAAGTTCGAAAAAAAAACAGCGACTAGCCCTGACGTGACCAGAGTCGACCAGTCGCTGATTAGTGAGCCATTCGGGCCGAGCGGAACCACGCCGAGCGAGGTCTGCATGCACCACGCAGCGAGCAGGTTTCTCACCCGGACTGCCTGGCCTTGAAAAGGACCTGCTTCTGTGCATTCCGACCTCTTCTTCCCCCCATCCTCTCTACCGCTTGAAGAAAACAGTCGTCAACAATGCTTGCCACTGCTCGCCGTTCCGCCGCGCGCCGCGCTCTCACCACTGGCTCTGCCACTCGCGCACCCCTCGCCCCTCCCTATGCCCACAACGTCCGCCCAGCCCTCGCTCCCCCGTACACTCACCCTCTGGTCCACGTCCCCGAGGAGCAGCGTCTCAAGGCTCCCTACGCCTTTTCGCTGCTCAAGGACCGCGCACCCCAGCTCCCCGCCACCACCCCAGCCGAGTGGGCCGAGGCGCTCCTCCAGACCGAGGAGGGCCGCGCATGGGCCCAGTCGGCTTGGGACAATGTTCTCGTCGAGCTCTCCGAGCAGGTGAGTAAAGATTTGCGAGCCGCGACCGCGCTAGCGATCCGGTTCTGCACAGTGATTGCCGGAGCAGAAGACACTAACATTTCTCAGCCTGCCACCGTTCCCGAGATTCCCTTCCAGGCTCTGACCCAGGTGCTCGCCGACCCCGCAACAGCAGCTCTCGCTGCCCGTGCTGGCGGCGTCGTTGTGCGCGATGTTGTTCGTGATGCTCTTGCCGAGCTGTGGGCCGCCGAGATGACCGAGACGCGTCAAGCACGTTCGCAACGTAAGTTTTGTTCCGATGCGCTTGCGGCAATATTTTGCCGAGCCCGCAAATCTCCGCACCCATCTGTTTGCCACCCAGCAGCATGCTAACACCATCCAGCTACCTACTACCACAGCGCTCAGGTGGCTGCTCGCTCCGACCCCTCGGTTCTCGCTGCTACTGGAGCAGTTCTCCGCTCATTCATTCCCGGCTCGCTTGAGGGCGCCTACATCCGCGTTGATGCCGCCACCAACTCGCCTCTGCCTAGCACTTGGGCCGCCAAGAACCTCTGGGCGGTCGACGACGCTGCCGTCCCTGGCACCCCCGTCCACGCGCACCTCTCGCTCGCCCGCTCCGACCTGAGTGTCCCCACCTCGGTCCACGCAGCGACCTACTCCCTCCTCCGCCCATACTTTACCGCCAAGGCCAGCCGCATCTCGTTCTACAACGGCAAGCAGTACCTCGACGGTGCCAACTGGATTCTGCGCGAGAACGGCGCCGACTACTCGGCCGAGCACGTTCACGTTCAGAAGCAGACCGTCTCGCTCGCGCCCGGTGACGTTCTCGTCACCCACGCTGGCCTCGGCCTTGCTGCCCGTGACGCTGCCGGCCTCGTCCTGCCCGTCCACCCCCTGCCCCCCACCGAGGGCAACAAGGCGTTTATTGCTCTCCAGCGCGCCTCGTTCGAGGCCGGCCTGCCCCCTCCCCACGTCGACACGACCGGCTCGCCCGTCGCCCTCGAGGCCGCCGGCGACGCCTCGAGCATCGAGTCGTGGGGCGGCCGCCGCGCCATGGGTTACGGTTTCTAAGCGCCACGACCGCAGCGAGCGACCTCCAAGCCGAGGCCCCGCTACGCGCCACCAACATTGAAACCCACCTGTGAAAAGCTGCTCAACGCACACACGCATGCCGCCAACAGCACCGCCCCCGGCGCCGACGGCAGCGCAACCTCGATCTACTCCAAAAGCGAGATGCGCAAACACAAAAAGGCTCAACGCCTATCGTTTTTTTCGAGCTGTGCAGCAAAGTGATCTCGACCGACGATCTAAAACTCTGCTCCTCTATTTATTAGAAACAAAGACACGTATCCTGTAATACGCCTGACCAACTTGTAGCCCACCCCTGCGACGGCCGCGCCGCGCTTGTTTGTGATAGGGATATGAATCTGTTCAACTATGACGCTGCTGCTAGCACTGACAATGAGCTGGTCGTAACGTCGTCAACTGGCTATGCGTGTGGACGGAAAGGCTCTGTGTCTCCGTCCATTGTGATGTCCAGATTAAGCCCGACTCTTATCAAGACCGGAGCTCCAGAGTCTGCTTCCGGACCATGTGGCTGCCATTGAGCCTTGAGCAGACGCTTAGCAGTGACGTGCCTATGCAGTCTGGAAACGTAAACGTGCTCTCTGTCTGAACTTTGTGGACATGACTACAGCTCCACCAAGCGGGGATGACTCGGTGACCTAAACCCAGAGGAGTACGACGAGTATCAAGTTCGGACTATTGCCCGCCGCCAAGGTTTTTGTGCCCCATGTCGACTTGTTGGAAGATTTTTTGTGTTGCAGAGGTTTACACGGCGGTATGAAACGATACAGACAGAGGAGGTAGACGAGGGCCGGTTTGTGTGTTCCCGCTCGAGGCAGAGTTCATCTCATGCACACCTGTGACCTGCAAAAGAGGCAACATGTCAGCCAAGAGCAGGAGCTCGTACGGTGGGACGGAACGGCACTGTTCCCGGGCGGATGATTTTTCGACTCGGGCCGCCCCTCGAAATGACGCAGTGTCCTTTTCCTCCTCTTCCCACCCAGGGGATGCTGCACGCAAACCTACACTTACTCTCCCTCCACTCGTCCTCGACATTGCCTTATCACCGTCCAGACCTGCAACACGACTAGGTCGACACTAACCGCAGTCGACAACAGCCCCAGAGGCTACCCCACATCCGACGCACGCACCCTCCTCCGTGCAGCCAACAAAGGGGCCACTCCTCACCCTCCGCCGTCCTCCCTCCGTCTAGTCCACCACCAACAAACTCGTCCCTAGGAATCGCCGGGATGGGCCTGTTCGACTTTTTACCATGCTGTGGCCGTAGGCAGGATAAAGACAATGCTGTGAGTCCTCCGGGTCGTGGGAACAACGCTCGCCAGCAGTGAAAGGTGGCGCGGAGAAGAGCTCGTCTCACCTCACACCGGCTCTCACCTAGCCCTGCCAGCGTCCACCCAAACCCACACCCCCATCCCGTCAGCTTTAGGGAGAACTAACCCCACAGCCCGACACGGAACCCCTCCTCGCCCCCCGGTCCGCGGAGAGCATTACGAGCCAGGAAGGCTACGGCGCCATGGGCATGGGTATACCGCCGCCCGAGCTGCCGACCAACAGCCTGAGCACGAGTGCGAGGGCTAGGATTGACGCTATTGGGCGTGTTGCTGGAAAGTGAGTCTTGTTTTGGGGGTGGTGATCGTGTCGTCAGCGGTGGGGGGAGCGGCTGTGCTGGCTCGACTGGCTGCTGGGCAGTGCAAGCGCAGACCGGCGTAGTGATGGCGGGAGCGGCCGTGCTGTTCAGGTCGTTCTGTTCAGAGCGGGTGGTGCTCCGACACCCACCAGGTGCCGCGGGCGTCAGTGGTGCCGCAAAGGGCGGTAAACCAGACGACTCTGTGCAGAATTCTGCACCTTGCTCGCGTGAGCTCCAGTGACTTTACCAGTAACTGGCAGGTCTTTCACGGCCACCGTGATCGAAGGGTTCACTGGGCCCCCAGTTGTGCGCACGGGCGGGTGGTGCTACTTGCCTCGTGTCGCTCAGCGCTATGGGCGGCGTGCACAGTGCACGGTGTTGCTGTCACATGTGCTCTCGTGTCATCTTTCTGGTGACACCCTGTCCGCAAACCTCTCCCCTGCACACTTCTTTACCCCGGTACCGCGCATTCCACACACACTCCACAATAACGCAACACACACTAACCACCTCAGCCACATGCTCCCGATCAACCAAGCCTCGCGCGCCGCAACGACGTCGCCACACCAACGCCAGCCGTCGGCCTCTGGCCGCCCCCCCAGCCCAGACTCGACCTCCTCCCCCTCCCGCCCACCCACACCTTCGCCGCGCCGCGCCGCTCCGCCCGGCGGCGTCCTCTCTCCGCCCCTGACGGACGGCGACGAGGCCATGGGATCCGGCGCAGCGACCCCCAGCACCGTGGCCGGCGACGGCGACGACGTCGTGCACAAGAGCGTGTTCAACGGCGCCGCCGGCGGTGGAAAGCGCGGAGGAAAGAGTGGACGCGGCGGACGGGGGCGTGGCCGTGGTCGTAGCAAGAAGCACAAGTAAGAGGCTACAGCCAGCCGAGAGGCTGGCGACTGCCCCTTGCCTCTTCTGCTGCTCTTGTTCCTTTTGCATCATGCACCACCACTCGCCAAGAACGCATAACCAACCCTCAAAAGGCACTCAACCAATCCTCGCACGCAAGAACACATACCCCGCGCGACCGACACACATACCACGGGCGATGAGACCCAAGACCGACCGATCCCCAGACCAGCCTCTGTCCGGACCCCATACTCACACACCCGCGTCCCGGGCCTTGTCTTTGTGTATTGTTGTAAAAACGGACCGCTACCTCGTCCAAGAGTAGAGCTGGTTTCTCCCTTTTGTGTTTCCCCAAATCCCAATCCATAGCATTGTCGACAGGCGCGGCTATCGTCGCAAGCCTTGACGCTGCTCCTGCTCCTGCTGCCCGGGTTTGTCATGCCACATGCACACATTGTCACTCCTAGCTGCGATACGAGCTGCAGATTGCCTGCCAGCTGCAGAATACATGACCAGAACAGCAGTTTGGCATGCCTTTAGCACCATACTGTTGCTTGTCCGCAGGGTAGCCCGCACTGGCAATGACGGCAGATCGGCAGAATACGTCGGAACCAAAACCTGTGCTGTCGTGATCAGAAGATAAGACCTGTTCCGAGGTGATTCGAAAATGACATGTATTCGAAAACATCCAAAGAGTTGCGAGAGATAAGCAAAGCTGGTTCTGCTGTCAGGGAGCGAGATGGGAGCAACAGTCTTGCAGGAATTGCAGGGACGCGTTACCCATCGAGGGACAGTGGATCGGTGGGCTCGGAGGAGAAGACGACTGCAGACATGTGGGGTTTCGGTTTCGGTCCGAGGTCATTCGGTCTCGTCTTGGGCCTGCAAGTCTCCTGCGGCCCTCCAGGTCTATAGGTCTGCTCTTGCGTGAGTGTCTGAGCGTCGTTGCCTGTTAATGCTATCGTCATCCCCTTGACCCGCTAAGAAGATGACCATACCGAGTGCGAGAGGTGGCGGATAGCGGGCTTGTCTGCGTAGCATTGCTTTGGCTTGGTAAGTTGACGAGGTTAGTCATGAAAACAGACTGGAGGGATTGTGCATGGACATGAATGAAGGAATTGCCCAGGGAGTGTTCTGCACAGTGCCGCCACAGTGCGCGTCACTGCGGTCAAGCCTCAAGCTCGCCAGCCTTGTCCTCTTCCGCGTCGCAAACCTTCTCGTCCGGGATCTGTCCGTCAGACCCACTTCACACGGTGCACTCACAAACAGCGACGTGGCAAACACGAGCAGCGCGCCACCCAGCCCAAACACGAACGTATTCCTCAGCGCGACGCTGTAAGCGGCTCGGGCCAACAGCTGCTGAGCCGGCGCAAGCTTGTCAATAGCCTTGCTGGCTTTACGGAGCTTGTCGATTATTTCTGGATCGGAAAAGCTCTTGCCCAGTTCCGTCGCCAGGGTGGACTGGAAGACTGCCCCGGAGATGCCCACGCCAAAGACTTGACCCAGGGAGCGAAACACAAACACAAAGCCTGTGGCCGTGGCGATTTCGCTTTCTGCGCGTCAGCCTTATGACGGCGAGGCTACTCACTCGGCACAGCGTTGAGGTTGGCAATCAGCGTCAGCGTCAGGAGACCACTGAACCCTGCCCCCATGGGCAGGACGCTGAGCCACTGCACGGCCCAGCTGGACGCAGGCGTGAGCGTCGTGAGCAGCGCCATGGCGACCGCGGGGCCGGCGCAGAAGAGGACCGTGAGATTCTTGTACCGCCCCGTCCTCTTTACTAGCAGGCCGGCCAGCGGGGCCGCGAGGGTCATGGCTGCAGAGTTGGGGAGGATGTGCGCGCCGGCTAGGCTGAGGTTTTGGCCGAAGACAATTTCGAATACCATCCTGCGTCATTAGCTCCTAGATGGGGCAGAGGGGGCTTACGGGAGGCGGAAAAGCATGTTAAAGTTGACGATCGCGATCATGGCCGAGATGATGCCGACACACAGCGAGGTGCGGCGTTGCAGCAGCGACAGTGGAAGGATGGGCTTGACAGCGACGCGCAGCTCGACGTACACAAATGCCACAAAAAAGGTGCCCGCTACGGCTGCAGCGACGATTGCCGTGGGGTCGCTCAGAGTGCCTTCCGACGCGTGTTGAAGGAGCTGCAGAAGCGCGCCGACTGCAATGAGGAGCGTTCCGCCGCCACCAAGGTCGAGCTGGCGCAAAGTATTTATTGACCACTTTTTCTCCCCTTTAGTCTCGTCCTCGGGCGAGTTGAACTTTGGAACAGCCCACTGCGATAGCAACAGACAGGCAAGGGCGACTGGCACTTGGACGCCAAAGGCGACACGCCAGCCAAACTTTTGCGTGAGCCAGCCGCCCAATGGACCGCCGACTCCGAGTCCAAAACCAAACACCGCAAAGCTGAGGCCTTGGTAGAAACCCCTCTCGTGGGCTGGAAAGGCATGGGCGAGAATGATGGACGAAACGGTTCCCGCGCCGCCGCCGCCCATTCCAGCAATGAAGCGAGCGATGGCGAGACAGGTAATGTTGGGAGCGATACCGCAGAGTAGCGTTCCTACGGTGAATAGCACGAGAGCTTGGGTGTAGGCCGCTCGCTGACCGATGGCGTCTGAAAGGCGGCCGTACAGCGGTGTAAACGTCACGTTGGACCAGAGATAGGCAGTTCCAATCCAGGCCTCTTTGTCGAATGCTTTCAGCTCTGAAGCGATCGTGGGCACACAAGTGGCTACAACTGTATTGTCAGCGGGACCCGATGCACCACACCCACTTGTGAGATCAATGGTCGCGAGAAAGCTTGTGAGCATGGTCACAGCGACAAGGAGCCGCTTCCTGTCACGGCTGACCTTGACAGGTGCCGGAGGGAGGAGAGGCACACGTTCAGCGCCGGGCATCCTTTCTCTCCCACGTTGAGACGGGGTTCTGGGAAAGTGTAGATGTCCTATGGTGCAACTTTGAGTGGGATTCTGATATTGAAAGAGTCGGGAAAGATTCTTCAAACGCTCAATGTCTCTGCAAACTGCAAGCTAGCCTCCCTCAGCATCCGAAGTTTCACCTGATAAGCGGCTGCTGCTCGGGCATCCGTGGGCGACTGCGTAGAGCACGATATCATGTCGCCAGAGACGCATGAAGCCGACATTGTTGTCCATGAGCTAGTGATTGATGACGGATTTGATGACATGAGAGAAATGGTGGATGGTGGTGTCATTGCCAGGAACAAGCACGCCAAATCGCTCAACTCCGGCCAATTCCCTCCACCGAAGCATCTCGCCATGTTGAACGGCTCCAGTTCATTAACGCGCATGGAAACGCTCAGCTGCACACTCATAACTTTTCAAAATGCTCGTCAAGACTCTGGCCCTCGCTGCCGCAGCCGCTGTTGGCGTCGTTGCAGCCCCCAGTGGCAGCGACAGCAAGCCGAACATCATTCTCATCTGTGAGCTGCAATTAGCCGATTCAGCAGGGCATTTGCTAACGCCGCTTAAAGTGACCGATGACCAGGACACGGGCACCATTTCTCGTTCCAACAAGTATCTCCCCCGCATTCACAAGTATCTCGTCGACGAGGGTGTCTACTATGAGAACTTTTTCGCCCCCGTCAGCGTGTGCTGCCCCTCGCGGGTGAGCCTGCTCCGTACCCAGCTCGCGCACAACCACAACATTACGTTCGTGTCCAAGCCTTGGGGCGGATGGGATGTCTTCAACAAGTATGGCTATGTCAACAACACTCTGCCCGACTTTCTTCAGGCTGTTGGCTATGATACCTACTACACAGGAAAGCTCATGAACGACCACACGGATAAGAACTGCGAGAGCCTCCCGGTGTCTGGATGGGTACGGTACTGTGCACGACCTGGGCTGACTTTAGACTTCGTCCGACATTCTGGTCGATCCCTACACTTACGACTACTGGAATCCAGGCTTCTCGCGTGATAATGGCCCGGCTATTGTCCACAAGGGCGAGTACAGCACCGACCTTGTCAACACCAAGGCTCTAGACTATCTCTCAACTGCATTGGAGTCGGATACGCCCTTCTTCCTGGGCATAGCCCCTGTTGCGTCCCACAGCTGGATCTCGTATGACCGCCTTGATCTTCACGACACTACCAAGCTTGTCATGAACATCCCAGCTGCTCATCCCCGTCACGCCGCCATGTTCCCCACCGAGGAGCTTCCTCGCACGCCTTCATTCAACCCCAACGAGCCTCAAGGCGTCTCGTGGGTCAAACACCTGCCCAAACTCAACTCAACCCAGGAGGCTTATCTCGACGACTTTTATCGCGGTCGTCTCCGCTCTCTCCAGCCTGTGGATGAGCTGGTCGAGAAGCTGGTCTTGCAGCTCGAGAAGGAGGGCAAGCTTGACAACACCTACATCTTCTATACTTCGGACAACGGCTACGCTCTCGGCACCCACCGTCGCCAGCCAGGCAAGACTCTCGGATTTGAGGAGGACATCCATGTTCCACTCATCGCTCGCGGGCCCGGAATCAAGAAGGGTCTCATCGACGGCACGAGCAGCTACAGCATGGTCGACCTGAGCCGCACCATCCTGGATCTCGCTGGCGCCAAGACCAACTACGAAAACGATGGGCAGCCATCAACCTCCACCAAGGTCACCACGTCGAGGGTGCCGAGCACGCGCGTCACTCCATCAGCGAGTACTGGGTCCTCGGCGCCGTTGAGGGCGTCTACTCCCCTCCCGGAGCTTTGCTTGTGAACAATACCTACCGCACCTTGCGCGTCCATGACGAAACACCGGCAGGCCCAGCGACATGGTCGTACTCGGTATGGTGCACAGGCGAGCGCGAGCTGTATGATCTCCAGGCAGATCCATACCAGGTCAACAATCTTCTCAAACCCCTCAACGCTCTCGGCCGCTTTGCGCCGTTCAATGCGTCTGCTACCGCGTTCCCAGACGGGCTCTTTACCGAGCCAGCACTCAGCCCCAAGCTCCAGCTCCTCCTGAACCGCCTAGATGGCCTCCTGCTTGTCCTCAAGACATGCAAGGACGTCACATGCCGCAAACCGTATGACACCCTCTTCCCCAGCCTCGTTGGCAAGAATGTCGACGGTCTGGGGACATTCGAGCACGCACTGCGCAGCGAGTTTGACCAGTACTTTGAGAATCTGCCCAAAGTCCGCTTTGACCACTGTGCCCTTGGGTTCCAAAGTCGGTTGGAGAAGCCAGAGTGGGAGGACGAGCTTGCGTTTAATGGAGCTGTTGGTTCTGGGATCAAAGATGTGATTGAGAGTGCGGTGGAAGTTGCATTGGGTATCTAGGGAGAGTAGCTGTCGTCTTTGGAAGCTAGGAATGCAAATGTTGTGTCCCAAGGATGACGCCAGCTTGTCTGAGGAATGTCGTCGTTTGCATGGCGGCTTAATTTTACGTTATGCCACTCGCGAGGCTAGTCTTTGGCGATCATCAGCCATACTCATGCGTGTCAGGTAACACTTCTGACTTGAGAGCACCAAGCAGTCCCATGCCTATCTCTTCGCACGGCCTCGTGCTTGCCAAATTCTGGTGCCAGTGCCACGCGCAGTGCTGTTACCCGTCTATGCATTGAATGCCATCTATGTACAACCCAAGAGCATCCCAAAGTTCCTCTACATCCTGAACCCACATGGGGGCCTTTTATTCACACTCTTCTCACCATCCTCGCCTGAAGTTGGATCCAGGCTTTCGCTCTCGGATTTTGTGTGTCTCTCGCTCTAATGCTGGAAGCGGTAGTCGAGACGCTTGTTTCCACGGTCCTTGGTGGTAGCAAGGTAGTGCTCCTTTTCGGCGTGGGTCCATGCGTCCCAGATCTTTGCGCGCTGGGCGTTACGCCACACGTACCATCCCTTTGCAAACGCAAAGAGGACGAGGGACAGGACGGCAATACCGAGCAGCACCTTGTTGCCCCTGCGGTAGTATGGCGCGTCGCTGGGCTGGTAGACGTTGGAGGCGATGAGGGAGGCGGCCTGCACAAACATGTTGTACAGTGACGAAGCGACTGTGCGGGTGCGTACCGAGCCGGCGTTCATCGAGTTCATGGAGACGAGGATCGGGTGGTTGTAAGGGTGGCCGATGACGAGGGTGAGGATTGCCCACTTGGCCCACTTGCTTGTGTCGTTGGGGATGACGACGAGGACGATGAGGAGAATCAGGTGCCACCACACTGTGATCGAGGCAGTCATCAAGCGCTCGTCGCGTTTCCGTGTGAGCCAGACGAGGGTGAGGTTGCCAAGGATAAAGAGAACGCTCGAGGGGATTGTGAGCATGTTGGTCTGGAACGTCGAGTAGCCGAGCGAACGGAGAGTGAGAGTAAAGTATGCGCCAACAGTCGAGGGGATAATGTACGGGGTAATGCCAATGATGTAGAGAGGCCACATGTCGTAGTCGGTGATAGAGTACCAGAGTTGCTTGAGTCCAAGACCCTCGCGGTTATGCATGTCGCTCTTGGTGGGGTCGTCACGAATGACCTTGTTGACAATAATAGTCTCCTCGCGCTCGGTAAACCATCCCTTGCCGCGGATACGGCCCCACACAGAGCGGTGGGTCTCAGTGGGGCTGGGAGGGAGGTGGAAGAAGGCCCAGACACCGATGAGAAAGGTGAGAGCTCCCTCGAGCGCGAACAGCCAGCGCCAGCCCTCCATGTGCGTGTGGTGGCGCATCTCGAGGATACCGGCAGCGAGGAACGAGCCGACAACACCGGTCAAAGAGTACGAGACCCAGAAGAAAGAGAGACGGAGAGTGAGCTCCTTGTGCGTGTAAAAGTAGGAAAGGTAGAGAATCGTGTCGGCAATGAAACCGCCCTCGATGAGACCGAGGAGGCAGCGAGTGGCGAAGAAGCTGCCCTTGCCGTTGATACCTGCCTGTCCAATAGCGACAGCAGACCAGCCCATCATCTGAATAGGAATCCACACATCGCTGCCGAGCTTTTTGGAGACTTGCCTTGTCAGCATTTAATCGCACGTGCCACGTGGGTACTCACTCATCTGCGAAGGGAGCTCGGCTGCGAGGAACGACGCGTAGAAAATGGTCATGCCGTGGTTATAGTCCTTGGTGGTGAGCCCAATGTCCTTGAGCATGTTGTCCGAAAGCGCGTTGGTAATGTTGCCACGGTCGAGCTGGAGCGCCGCAAAACACAGGCACGCAAAAGCCGCCACACGCCAGTCGAGGCGGCGGCGAAGCTTGGCCTCTTCCTCGGGCGTCCAGGTCGCCTTGGGATCCCAGCGGTGCTTGGACTCCCAGCTGTCGGGGGGCTCATAGTACCTGCCTTGTCAGCTCTGCACGTGCCAGGTGGTACTCACTTGTTGACGAGGTCGGTGTCTGACGAGGAAGCCGACTCAATCGCGACAGAACTGCCCTCGACGTACTTTTCCTCATCCGACGAGTCGTCCGAGGTGCGTTCAAGTGCAGTCTTGTGATCGGGATCCGAGACGGCGTGCGTGTCGACAATCGACGGGGGAGTGAGCGCAGACATTGTTGCTGATGGTGTTCGAGTGTGGCGGCGAAAAGTGGCCGAGGGGTTGGTGCGCAGGTGCTGTTGCCTACTGTCGAGGCTGCCGAAAGTTGAGAGCAGAGAAGCTGTTGAAGGAGCTGATGAATCCTCATCTTTCCTTTCGTGTCGCTCTCTTTATGCAAAGCGATAGCAGCTTCAGATTGCGCGCCGGAATAATAGAGGTGGCATGTTGGTCGAGCCGACCTCGCCATGGTGGTAAATCATGTCGTGCCCTCGCTTCTGTTGGCTTGGCAGACTCCGTCACCAGCAGCAGAAAGTGTTCCGCCGCTAGTGATTTGTATCCACTAGCACGACACTTGACAGCACATCCATCGCCGCCGGGCGTCTTGCCATGCATCGTTCCGTGCATTCCATCCATCGCCAGGATGGGACCAGGGTATCACCGAGATAGTGTTGGTGCCTGGAGCCAAAGCTCGCCATCGGGTACTTTGATGACACCACCCTGGCTGATGGATGGCGAACTCGCCAGTCATGGCCTTGTCGTTTCAAAAACACACCCAGCATGAACAATGCCCGCATGGTCACCGTTACGACTGTGCAGCACATCATGCACTACTCACCTACACGCACGATGACGACTAGCGCCGTATGAATGGTAATCATTGACCGGCGGTAGCCGCGATTGGACGTCAGAAGCCGAGCGACCGGGGATCTGGAGCGACTGTAGCTCACTGTCGCGATCCCGGCTGCCAACACTACGGCTCAGAGTCTTCTTTGGACGCTGCACATTCCTTTGTCATGTGGCCTCTCTGCTGCACGTTGTTGCGGAGGAACGTCGGTGGTATTGGTTTTGTCGGCGCCCGAGAGATCTAATGCGAGGCATGTCGTGACTGGTCTTCTCGGACGAGAGCGACAAGTCGTGTGATGCTGGAGCGTACTAAAGGTGAGACCTGGAGACGATGTAGAGCACCATCAAGCCAAAGACAACTTTCTGAGCAGCCTCAGAGTCCTCAAACCCGACTCCACCCTCCCAAGTAATCCACCATGTCGCCCGTTGCCGTCGAGCACGCCCCCGCAGTCAACGCTGTTGACTCGCTCAAGGACAGTCTTGCCAAGGTCACAGTCACCGCAGTCCCCGAGCCGGAGACTGTTGATCTTCGCACCTACGCCAACTTTGACACGACCCCTTACATCGGCACCGAGTTCCGCGGCGTGTCAACTGATGGCAAGCCGACTCTCTCTGTCGCCGACGTCCTCGCGTCCCCTGCCAAGCTCAAGGCTCTCGGCAAGCTCGTGTCAGAGCGCGGCGTCGTCTTCTTCCGCAACGGCACCATTACGCCTCAAGAACAGCGCACCCTCGTCGACGAGCTGGGCAAGGCCGGCGGCAAGCCCGAGTCGTCCACCCTCCATATCCACCCCTGCACTGTCGACGAGCAGAACGAGGGTGACGAGATCTCCCGTATCTCGAGCCAATACGTCTTTGGCGAGAAGTTCAAGCGCCCGCCGCACACCAAGTTCAACGCGCGCAACGGCTCCAAGGAGTGGCACTCGGATATCACCTTTGAAAACGTGCCCTCCGACTACGCCTCGCTCACGATCCGCACCCTCCCCGCGTCCGGCGGCGGCGACACGCTCTGGGCCTCGGCGTACGAGGCCTACGACCGCCTCTCGCCGGCCTACCAAAAGTTTCTCGAAGGCCTCACAGCCGTCCACAAGGGCGTGGGGTTCATCCAGCTCGCCAACGCGATCGGCGGCGCGACCTTCCGCGAGAACCGTGGCTCGCCCGAAAACGTCGGCCAGGACCTCGAGACCACCCACCCCGTCATCCGCACCAACCCCGTCACGGGCTGGAAGGGCCTGTTTGTCAACAACGGCTTTACCCAACGCATCGTCGAGCTCACCCAGCAAGAATCCGATGCGACCCTCGCGTATCTGTACAGCGTTATTGCGTCCAACCACGACCTCCAAGTGCGCTTCCGCTGGGAGGAGAACAACCTCGCTGTATGGGATAACCGCTCCACCCAGCATGCGATCACGCACGACCTCGACGGGGCGGTTCGTGAAGGTACCCGGTCTGTGTCGCTTGGTGAGCGGCCGTTCTTTGACCCCAAGAGTAAGAGTCGTCGGGAGGCGCTTGCCGAGGCCAAGGCTTAGGGTGAGGTGGTTTAGGGTTGTAGAATAGTTGGTGGGAAGAAGCATGGTTGTGTAAAAGGATGGCCCATATGCATGGCTTGTGAAGATTCCTAGTGGTTGGTGAGCACGAGCTGCTTGCTGCTGGGCTGGTACTTGAAAGCCAAGAGGATTGACAGCGCAACTCAGATGACAATAGCGGGGCACAGATCGGCGTAGGCTCTTAGGGAATGCAGAATGTTTCAAATATCCAAGGCCGCTTAGCTCAGCTGGTTAGAGCATTGTACTAATATCTTGATTAGATATCAGTCATGCAAAGGTCGGCAGTTCGATCCTGTCAGTGGTCATTACCTTTTTGCGATTAATACGGCTCAGTTTGTATAACACGGCGACGAGAAATCGCACCTCTTCTTTTTCTCTGTTTGCGGGGCATTGTTGACAATCCAAGGACTGGCTTTGAGTATGTGGACTGCGATCGTCACCAGCGCGTCCAGTGTGACAGTGACATTAGATGTAGAGGACACGGTTGTTCCTGAAAATCATCACCCAGGACGAGGTTGGACATTGTAAACACTGCCGAAGCGCTGCCATTTGTTGCCTAGATGACAAAAGAAGATGCTGGAGCCCATGCATGGCATCATTCCTGTCTCTGCATGTCTCCGAGCAATGCGGCAAGTGCGTGTTTACGTGCATTACTCTAGCAAGAGTACGGCTGGTCGATGCATTTCAGGCACCCATAATAATTCATGTCTGGTCCAACCCCTCTGCTACGGCGCCCGCGCCTGCGCCCCGCCCGCACCCACCCAAGCAAGACTGACCACAACAATCCCCCACATGCGTACATCGTCTTGATCCTGCTTCTTCCCATCCAACTCTCTCTCTCTCTCATCTCTTTCATCATCTTGTACTAGACAATGCCCAAGACCGACACACCCGCTAGTCGCCGCTCGGCACGCATCGCCACCGCCTCGGCCGGCCCTGCCTCCTCTGCTGCTGTTGCTGCTGCTTCTGCCGTGCGTTCCCGCTTCTACAGTCCCTATTGTCTCTCTTCCATTCACCCTGCCTCCACCCCCGCACAGGCAGTCACCCAGGCGGCAACAACAAACATTGCACCATCAATGTAGTTCCTGGTGTACCTAGTGCATCCAGCCCGCAGACAAATAACACTCACTCACACTCACCGAGAATGTGCTGACCATCCAGACCAAGGCGGCGCCCAAGGCCAAGCCCGCCAGTGAGCCCGTCAAGGCCAAGAAGCCGGCGTCAAAGCCAGCCTCCAAGCCCAAGGCTGCCTCCAAGCCTGCTTCCAAGGACAAGGCCGCTGCTCCCGCAAAGGTCGCATCCAAGAAGGCAGCCAAACCCCTCTCCAAGGTCGAGGAGACCAAGGACGCCACCGCTGCTGCCGCCGAAGAGGACGCCCCGGCCACAAACGGCGACGCTGCTGCCAACGGCGACAAGCCCCAAAAGGTCAAGGCCCCCAGCAGCGGCGGCCGCGCTCTCAAGCTCGGCCAGGGTCTGCCTGCCATCACGCTCCAGGACAACACTGGCGCTGATGTCGACGTCGCAGAGCTCGCTGGCGAGAAGGGCGTGGTCATCTTTTTGTACCCCCGGGTGAGTTGGTTGCGATGGCGGGTCAAAGGGTTCTCTTTGGCCCCCTCGCCGGTGTCATCGGGTGGAGCTGACTCGCACAGGCCGACACGCCAGGCTGCACGAACCAGGCCTGCGGCTTCCGCGACATTCACGACGACATTGCCGCGTTTGGCTACGACATCTATGGTCTGTCAAAGGACAAGCCTGCCGCGCAGCAGAAGTGGATTACGAAAAAGGAGCTCAACTACAAGCTCCTTTGCGACCCGGAGAGCAAGCTTATCAAGAAGTGAGTTGGTGTGTGTTGTGCGTGCTGACAGAGCAGGCTTGGCGCTTTTGTTCTTCCCAACAAGTAAGTTGTTATCCTACCCGCCGGTGCGAGCTCGAGCTCACGCGCGCAGCACGAAGCGCTCGCACTTTATCTTTGAAAAGGGCACTGGCGCGCTCGTCGACATTGCTCTGGGTGTCAAGCCGGCCGACGACCCGACCAACGTCCTCAAGTTTCTCAAGGCGCACCACAAGTAGAGTCTGCTAATGGTTTTGTATGTACTTTTAAATGACATGATGCATGTTGCTTGGGTATTTGGACTGAGCGAGTGCAGCGATCCTGCGCGTGTCGTGGGCCGTGCCTTGTGAGTGGCACTTTGTTCTCTTGTGCCATCCAAACCGTCATCATGACTACACATTGTTCATTATCTACTATCAAATATACTTACTACTGATACTACTGACAACAACGTCCAAGGTTGTGATATACCAACTAAATGTCCAGAGAAAAGCACCTAGGCCCGATTCTTCTTAAAAGCTCCAAAAACACCTTCCTTGGCCGCACCCGCACTCGAATGGGCGACATACTGGCCCCTAAACGCCCGCTTCCACAACCCCCCAGCATCACGGGCGACATACTCGCTCGTCTTTTTACGCGCAACCTCCTCACTCCACCGCCCCATACTCGGCACGGCACTGACCCGCCCGACCCGCACGTCCACAACAGTAGGCGACCCCCGGCGCGTGCTCCCCGCCACGGGCACCTCAGCCAGCGGCGCAGCAGGCACCGCCGCGTCGCCGGAATCCTTGTCGTCCTCCTCGTACTCCGAATCACTCGAGTCCCACTCGGACGCGACGGCCGAGCCCCGCGCGCGCGGCTGCGGCGAGCTCTGCGCAGGACGCACACGCACGACCGGGGATGGCTTTTCGTTTACGACCGAGCCGCGCTTGCGTTCCCGCTCCTTGTCGAGGGCGACGAGGAGGGACTCGCGGTGTTTCTCGTACCGCGCGTAGGTCGAGTTGCGGTTCGGTTCGCGCCGGGGGGCGGGGACGGCGAGGGTCGTTGAGGGAAAGGTCTTTGTGCGCGGTGAGCGGGGGCGGGCGGTGCGTGGGGTGCGTGGGGTGCGGGGTGGGAGGGGGGTGAGGTTTGGCAGGGACGGGGTGGGGGTTAGGTCTGGGGAGGGTTGGGGGGTGTAGTTTGGAGTCAGGTTGGGGGTCTCCTGGAGGACGGGCGAGGAGGAGGGTTTTGGGGTGAGGTTTGGTGTGTCGTCCAGCGTCGGCGAGGTGCGCGGGGAGGCGTGGGTGGGGAGCGGAGGAGGGGACATGTCCATTGACATGCGGCTCAGGCGCGCTGCCATGCTGCTGCCCCGCGGCGGGATGAGGTAGGTCGGCGCCGGGGCCTCGGGGACAGCCTCGGCGGGGTCTACGCGCGGCTGGTCGGAGAAGGTCACCCGCCGCGCCTTGCGTGCATTTGCATTGCGCGAGGACGCAAGCGCCGCGTCGGCGCCGATACCGACTCCCATGCGATACTCGGCCGCCTCCTTTGCGGCGGCGCTCTGGCGCTCCTCGGCTTCGCGGCCGACTCGCCGCGCTTGGAGGAGGTAGGCGCGCTCGACGCCGGCCCACGAGACGCGTTCCGCGGCCGGCAGCGCGGCGACGGCAGTGTGCACGCCGAGGGCTTTCGGGAGCGTGCGGAGAAAGGCGCCAATCCTGTCCGGCTCCTTCATGCGGGCGCCGCAGTCTTCGGCGCGGTCGACCAGTTCCGAGAACCGCGCCAGGTGCTCGTTTAGCGCTGCCTCAGTGGGACCGGGGGCGTCGGGGGGAGGACGCAGTGCAGAGAGCTCGGCTTGCACGGCCGACAGAGCGGCGCACGCCTCGTGTGGCGCCAGAGTGTGCGTCTTCTCCAGGTGCGACCACAGGTCGCGCGGGGCGAGGTGCGCGACGTGCGGGTGGGACGCGGGTGGCAGTGCCGCAAGCAGGAGTAGACTCGTCTTTGTGGAAATGTTGGGATAGTTTGGGCTGCTCGTCGGTGTCGTCCCGTCGATTAGTCCCCAGCAACCCTCGCGGACCAGGAGTGCGCGCATGGCACGCTGCCAGGACGGGTACTGGAGACGTGAACGGAGGATGGGCGGGGGCAGCAGCGATGCGCGCGAGCGGGTAGAGTCGACTGAAGCGCTGGAAGTGTGGGTCGCTGCTGGGCGAGCGCGCGGGGAGGCTTGGTGCTCGTCAATCGTCTGTTCGAGCGAGGTCGTGCGAGATGGCTGGTTGTCGGCCGTGATCGCTGCGAGGCGCGAGGAGGATGGAGTGTTGGGCGAGCTCGAGGGGGATGAGTTGGGTGTCGAGTCGACAGACGACATGGGGGTAGAGTCTGCGCTTGAGATTGCGCTTTGTGGGCTCGGAGTCGTGGTTTGGCGGCACACGGTCGCTGCTGCCGCCGCAGCCGCCTTGATGTTACGGCTCGACATGGGAATCCGCGAGGGGCTGCGAGTCGTCGCCGTGCAAGCCTTGAACTGGAGACCGCTCACCGGCGACGACGACACTGACCGGCTGCTGTAAGACAAACTCGGCGAGGAAGGCGGCGGGGGAGCTGGCTTTGTGGGAATCTTTGTCGGTGCCACCTTGCCCGACTTTGACTTGCTGCTGCTCCGCGACGGCGTCGTCTTGGCTGCCGCAACAGTCGAACTCATCGTGGGCGCCGTGAGAGTTGGCAGGTGCTGGGAAAACGCTATCGGTACTCCAACACCCAACGGAAGTCGGCCAATGGAGAGAAGGTAGAGTGCCGTTGAGGTGGCAAACGACTAATTTTTGTTTTGGTCAAACAGCTGACAATGGGTGACGGTGGAGAGGATGAGGGTTCAACTGGTGAGACGATCCGATGAGAAGGAGAAGAAACAAGACGTGGTCGTATCTGTGTACATGACGACCAGCTTTGTGGACAGAATCGTTGTCGCTCACACCGCAAGGCAACGACCGACTCTGCTGCGCCGCCGCCTGCAGCTGCCCGCCGCCGCCGCCGTAAGATAGCTGGGGTATGAAGACAGAGATCCCAGCCAAAGTGCGCCGCCTCCTCTCTCTCGTTTGCAGCAGGCAGGCGGCCTTCACAGCCCCAGATCCCGGGTCGTCTGCGCTGCCACCAGACAAGCCATCCGGGCCGTAAGGCCGCATTGCGGCATGGCAACGTTAACTTTGCGACTCTGAGTTTGTCGACGGTGTAAACTCCAAACAATTGTCTCCAAGGACCGGTGGCTGGCTCGATGGATGGTCGCTTTCCCTGAACAACTCATGACGACGTGCGCAGGTGGCTTCTGACATGAACCATGGGATGCTGCCGCCGTTGCCTTGGGTCTTTGACTCGTCTACCCCTGCAGGCCTGCACAGAGTGTATGCGGAACGGGCAACCTCAGCAGGTTCCAGAACCACTGACTCTCGGTTGGAAAGGATTCCAGGTACTCCGAGAGGCAATGCCACAGGCAGTGCTAGGGTCGACGAATCCACCGATTGCTGCAAAGAGGCACAGGTCGGTAGGTACCAAGTGTCGGGTCGAGGGTTGTTGACCTCGTTGTCATCCTGCCCATTAGCTTGTGGGCCACCAACAGCAAGTTGGAGGAGGGGGGAGGAAGAGCTCAGCAGAAAGGATAACGACAGCAATGTCGTAAACAACTCTTGCAGAGCCTCGGTGTCCAACGAGGCCAAACATCCAAGGTGTCCAGGAGTCTGGACCTGTGCCTGTGCCGGTGGCCTTGTTCCCGCTATTTGGGCAGAGCTTGCAGGCAGCAGCAGAGCCAGTGCGGCTCATCGAGGCAGCAAGCATGTCTAAACGCCACCGCAATGTTAATTAGCCATCCCGCCCTTTGGCGCTAACGTAGACGGCGGCCATGCCGATCTAGCTGGTGTGGTGCTAATGTTCCAACATGACGTGAAACGAAGCTTCCAAGCTCACAAGTGACGGGCAAGAAATCAGAATGGCATAACGGAATGGAGCGCGGAAACGTCATGCTGGCCACTGGCAACGCCAACCTCCCGTTCTCGTTCTCGCGTGGGAATGCCCGCATGCCGTTGACTCTGCAAGGGGTTCCACCAGCCCACGCTCACTGAATCTCGTGCTGATATGCATGTTTCCCCCTTCCAAGTCTCGGGAAGGAAGAAGTCTGCTCGGTCCACTGGTCGGTTGATCGGGTCAGCTATGTATCTTTCCCGCCATTTGTGCCGCTATCTCCTTCTCTCTCGTGGCTCGTGGCAACTGTGGCGGGTCTGATGGGGAGGGGCTGGTCTGGTGCTGTCACCTTTGTTGCTTGGCCACTACTGCTGCTCACCGATCAGAGTGGGTGTCACGGCATTTGACTGTGTCCACTCTGGCCGAGATGGCCGTGATTCTGTATAGAGATCGCGGCTAGTGCAGCCCACAGAGCCAGTATAGCACAGCACGCAGTCGCCGAAACGCTGGCCAGAACGACCGCTCGGCCACCTAAACTTGTGCGTACTGGCGATAACGTCCAGGTCCCGTCGGTCAGACGACGACTTGAGAAACCGGCGACTTGTTTTTCACTAATCTGTCGCTTTGACAGCATAAGTGGTCGCTGGAGATGACTACTCCTGACCGTTGGTTGATCCCAGTGATTCTGTGGACGAGGGTGCAGCCAGTAGGACAAATGATGTAGTGCTTCCTCCAATGCTACACTCTAAGCCGACCCACTCGTCCTCACCCTCGCTTCCGCTTCGTGGCAACCCCCTCCTCAGCCTCAGCCTCTACCATCTCGGCATCATACAGCTCGACAAACCACTGCCACCTTCTCTCCTCCTTGGGCAGCCGCGCA
Organism: Prillingera fragicola; assembly: GCA_002335605.1. Taxonomy (NCBI): domain Eukaryota; kingdom Fungi; phylum Basidiomycota; class Tremellomycetes; order Trichosporonales; family Trichosporonaceae; genus Prillingera; species Prillingera fragicola. Next base: position 21,143 of record BEDY01000008.1, on the reverse strand, counting down.
GCCGCGGAACCCATTTAAGCACCAGCACTACAGCGCCACCCAGCCGGCCGCAAAATCGTATCCACACACCCAGCGTTCGGTATCGTCGTCGGCCAGCCATAGGTATAAGCCTCCCACTGTGCTGCCGCATCCCGGACACTGTACGAGGTAGACGAAGGTCGAGCGTCGCCGGGCGGGTATGGTGGTCCCACCTCTTGTGGCCAGCAGCCTGAGCCCCTGCTGCTCGACGATCAGCGTCGCCCACTCCTCTGTGCTGTGCCTCGTAGACTCTACGCTGGCTTGCTCTGTCCGTTAGGATCGGGAGGGCATCGATCTCGACCGCGTTGTGGGTGTGCGTGACTGCGTCGCGGTGCTTCATGGTGAGAGGTGAGGGTTTTGCATCAGCTGTGAGAAGGGACAAGGGAGATTCATGCATTATCATGCATTGGTGTGATGCGACGCGACGCAGCTCGTGCCAAGATCACGCGGAGTCCTGGCCGTCGTACAGCGGGTTGCACACGGTGAGTCCACTGCTTGGTCGGTGCAGTGAGAGTGCGTAGATGTGACCTGTCGCTGCACTGTCGCGGACCAGCAGTAGATCGCAGCACGGCGCTCAGCGTGGAGGTGCATAGGAGGTAATGTTGGTGGTGCAGACGACGCGATTGTTCCTGGCATTGGTGGAGGCAACTCGTCATTGGAATGCTCGTGCGATCATTAAAGCAACAGCCACCTCGGCAACACCGGGCAACACAGTAGATAGACAACGTGCATGAGCTACAAACAACTATGGAAGTCTAGGCGCACCCACGAACAGCACAAACAAGGTCCTCGGCGGCATGACTGCACACCAGAGACCTTGCGGGGGCTGCGAGTGGGCAGGCCCGACCTGGGTTAGTACACTGGTGACCACGTCGTCTGCAGTCACAGGCTCAAGGACCAGCACAGCAACAGCCATGCCGTCGATGAGGTGCAAGCAGCAAAGCGCAACAAGAATGACCTGCAATTACTGTCAGCGTCTGTTGCAGGCGTTGATCGTAAAATTTTGCAGGAGAGAATAGGTTTCAGAAAGAATTAATAAGGTAGCGTGGGTTTTTCAGCAGAGGTAAGGACAGCCAAAAAGACATGCCCCGCCCCTAAAGCCAAATGCACTCGGGTCATCATAGATGCAGCGAGCAGTGATCACGAGTGAGTCCAAGGGCTCGCTCGAGTCACGGCTCATGAGTGTGGAGAAGATGGTTGGAAATAGTAGTTGGAAGAGAGGATTGCATGCTCACCAGTGTACAAAGCGCGCGCGCCATCTTGTCGAAGCTACAAACAGCTGGAGTGTGTCAAGGAGAGAATAGAAAAGGGATAGTGGAACGTCGATCAGAAAGCCCTCCCGTGCCCACGGTGCGGTCTCGCCCTTCCCACGCGGGGTCGGGTTTGTCCAGCGCCGCCAGCTTCTTCGCGTCCCAAAGCTCGAAAGCAGTGGGCTCGGGCCTCTGTAAGAGAGCCGGGAGGGGACTGTATCATCGCCTCGACGTGGAAAATGTGGCTAGTATGAACTAGCGAGAAAGAGACGTAAACTGTAGAGAGATCCTGGAGAAGGGTAAGCGGTGAACTGGAGAGCGCGGCGTGGTAGGAGGCCCCGAAAGGCTCAGCTCTTCGCGAGGAGGAGCTGTGTGAGGGAGGAGAGGGAGGAGATGGTAGTGGTACTCACCTACAGAGTATGACTGCTGAAGAAACATTCAAGCACACCCGGCGCTGCTTTTATGCACTACCACAGCGGACACCGGTGCGAGAGCGGAGAAATCTGAAATTTGGTACAAAACGCCGAACGTGGCACGCACACTGGGCTGGCTGGGTCCTGGCTGCTGGCTGTGCAGTGAGAGTGCAGCGTACAGTGTACGGTGCGTGGTGCGAGCACCCAGCCCAGCGACACTCGCACCGAAAGCCAACTCGCACCCCGCCGCATGGCCGTAGGGCCGCATGCATCTCGCCTCGCCAGCCTCGCCCTGCCCTCGCCCTCTCCTCGCCCCCGGAAGTACTCCTACTGCAGAATACCCAGCATGATCGTCCAGGAATGCAAGCCACAACGGCAGGGCGAACAGCCCTCGCCACCATTACGGTGCCACCAAAATGATATTATTTCAAGCGATCGTCGCCCCGCGTCAAGCGCATATCGCACATCAATTGTGGTTGCGGGGCGAGACATGGCTCCTGGCAGTGCGAGAACGGCGCGAGGGTCTTGTACCACGGACCAGTATCATGCATATGGGCATTAGCGAGCCCCTACAGTGATCCTCCTACGGGGCGAGAGGGCACGGCGCGAGGATTAGGTGCGAAAGCAGACTACTTAGGGCGAGCAGCAGTATTAGGACCGGCAATAGACCGAGAGCTGCCGCTGCCTAACCGTTGTACTCTACCTGCCCAGCCGGCATACTTGCTCGCAGCGGTGGAGGCGAGCGTGACTGATTTTGTGCTATACCTCGGTGCGAGATGTCTGCCAAAACTCTAATCAGGCCGTATCAGTGCGAATCAGCTTACAGCGCGAGAACCTAGGTCTCGATATGTGCAAGAGCAGCTGCCTAGTGGGTCGGCTCGCTCGCACCAGCCTCCGTCAGAAATGGCAACAGCAGCCATAGTAGTGTTCAATAGACTGTGGCAGACTGTTATTCCCCGTGCGACCCTCGTCCTAATCGCCAAATACCGTCCGCATGCAGTGCGAGCGTCTGCATCCACAGTGCGAGAACAGCTCAATAGCCTAGTACTCTCGCACTGATTAACTCGACCGCTCGCAATGGTCTCCAGAGCTGGGTCACGTTGAGGCTTGCCGCACCGTTCCTGGCCTGGTGGAACCACACAAACGCACTTGGGCGCTCGCCGTGCGGCGCTTGTTTGCCTTTCTTCTCGTGCAGCAAGGAGAAGGTGACGCCGTGGCGTTATCATATCTTATCAACGCCGTGATCTTGGCGGCTGCAGAAGCCTGGCTGAGCCTGTTGACCGCGTAGCGTGCCACGCTAGCCTTGGTCTTCACCTGTGGGTTCAGATTGTCACTGCCGTATTCGCGTCCTGCCACCAGGCCCGTCAGTCACCAACATCAGTCCTGTGTGAGTAGCACCCGCACGCCCGCCTCGTCATGCTATCATAAATCATCTCCCATAGGAGCCTAGGTACAAGCCGGTGTGTCTCTTTTAATCAACAACGGCCCGCCGCCGTCATTCTACACAACAACAGCCGGGGGATCAAGCCGCAACTCTAAGGCCCTTCCACCTGGCTGTCGCAGCCCACGCCGTGTGTGGGCGAGTCTAGAAGCCCGCAGCGCCGGGGGCCTTGTCGCCCTCCCGCTTGAGGGTCAGGAGAATCTCCTTCATGCGGGTCAAGTCTGAAGAGCCTGCGACCGTCGGGCGGATGGTCTTGGACTGCGAGTTCTCCAGACTGATCAGGTCGGCGACGCGCTCCCATGACGTGCCCTTGGCAATGTCCTCCTGGAGCTTCTCCAGGAATGCAGCCTCGTTCTCCCTGCGAGGGTCAGTACTGCTCTCCGTGACTGTAGGGGTGGCTCTGCCATCGGCGCTCGCAGCTCTGCTGAACCAGGACAGCAGCCTGGCCGCAATGCCCGAGCAAACAGCAAAGCATACGGCTGCACGACGGCGGCCAAAGCTGCCCACACCAGCCAGACTCACTTGTTCTCGCGAATGTTCTTCTCCTTCTCCTTGTTGTAATCCTCGTAGAACTGGTCAATCGCCTTCTCAGCCTTGTTGGCCAGCTCATCCCGCTTGGCCTTGTCGGCCTCGTTACGCTTTGCAATCTCGGCCGCCTGGCGCTCACGCCACTGCTTGATCGGCTCCGTGTCCTCCTCGCCCTCGGGGAGCGTGTTGGCAAACTGGGGCGCGGGCAGGATACTGGCCGCTGAGCGGGGCTGGGGCTGGGCAGTGGGAGGGTAGGGAGACGAGCCGTAGGGCTGGGCATCGAGCGCATTGAACACGGGCTTGGCCGAGAGCGTCTGGGCTGTCAGCTAACCGTTCATGCCACGGGCGCGCGCACGCACCTCGGCAGGGAGCTCGGACGAGAGGTCGGGGAACGCAGAGGTAAACTCCTCAAGCTCGGGGTTCTCGCCGAGACCAGCGTTGCCAGTGACACGGACCTCGGACGAGCCGGCGGGCTCGTCGAGCGAGGGGAAGGCGTCCATGCCGCTTGGCTTGACAGGTGATGCCGGCTCCGACGTCTTCACTGGCGAAGCTGCGGAATTAGTACTGTCCGATCGTCGAAGCCGTCTCCAACGTACAAAAGTCGGGGAAGGCGTCGAGGCCAGATGGCGCAGAAGGGGCCGAGCCCGAGGCGAAGAGGTCGGCATCGTCGCCTGAGAGCAGTGTCAGCTGTGCAACCAGGAGCTCAACGCGGGGGATATGCTTACCGAGAGCGGCCTTCTCACGGGCAAGGAAGTCTGCTGTGGGGTCGTCGGACATGGTGCTGGCTGTAATGTAGTAGTGTTGTCGCTGTTGATGATGGCGTCGACGACGTGTAGCATGACGCGGCACCGCGCACACCCAGCAGCCCCCGCAACGTGGGGTTATATCGCCGATATCTCCGCAGGTGTGGCACACTCCTCTTGCGCGTCGGTGGAGGTTGGTCTGTTGTTATTGCCAGCTTGTCATTCTCTCGACTCTTGCTTCATGGCTAGGCAGCCTCGTAGCAGCTTGCTTGTACACCCATAGCCGCTTGCCAACATGACCCGGCCACCCCCGGCAGGCGCCAAGCTTCCGCCAGACTGGGCCGGTCTCATCCACGCGCCTCTGGACGATGGCAAGAAGACACAGCAGGTGACGCTGCTCGTGCTCAGCGAAGTGATGCACCAGCGCTTCAGGCCACAGCCGTGAGTATGCTTCGGCTGCGCATGGCTAAATCCCAGTGTCCATATCCAGGTCCTTCTCCACCTCGCCACCCGCTCTGCCGAAGCCCAGCTCGATGACGACAACGAGATCGCCATCAGAGGTAATGAGGACGTCACAGACTTTTCGCCCTCGCCAATTTCAGTACTGTACCGACTACTCGACGTACATTATCCGAGAACACTTGCTCCTCTGATCCCTCAACGACACTCTGGTAGTGACATTCCACCATGGCTCGACTGGCTCTCTCACGGCACCTTTCTCAAGGCGGTCCACGCCCGCATGGCTGAATGTCAGAAGGGCGGCGTCTGGGCACTCTTATGGGAAGAAGACGAGTTGAGAGGTTGTACGCGGCACACGTCTGTCAGCCGCGTGCAGCGTGGTGACCGGCGCAGCAGGACGTCGAGCCGCACACCAGCCGCAGGCAGGGACGACGACGCCGACGACGATCGCGCAAAGGCACGCCGCGTCAGTTCGCTCGGTTGGGATCTTCTCGAGTGGCTCGTGTCATTCTGGGAAAAGGATGCGGCGGAGCGTGAGGCAGAGGCAGAGGACGAAGAGGACGGGGACGATTCCACGCCAGCCGCGCACAAGGTGACGCCTGATTACGGCGCCGCCTTCGTGACTCAACTATATCGGAGCAAGGGCATGGCCAGCAGTGACACGAGCGCGATCCTGGCCGTCGTTCGTCAAGCGTACCTCTTCCCCATGCCGTCGCTCGCAGAGACGATGCGCAGGCGGTCAGTTGCCAACAGACTGCTCGCCCTCCTGGTGCGCTTTGCGTCAGGGCCACGACCTCCCATTGTCACGTCGAGCGTGGCCAGCGACGTCAAGGCTCTTCTCAGCGTCCCAGCCGGTAGCGTTGGCGATGACGACAGCGAAGACGACAGTAGTGAAGGAATAAGCACCAGGACAAGACGGCGCGGAGGCGACCCTCCGCCTAAGCGTCGCAAGCGCGCCTCCGAAGCAGTCAGCAACGCTACCTCTGAACCAACCTCAGAAGCCGATACAGGTCTCGACCTCGCCGACCCAGCAAACCTCTCCATCCTCTTGCGCGCCTTCAGCACCCTCCCCTGGCTCCCGCGCGCGCACATACTCACACTAGCCCTCGAAGGCTCGTCATTAAGCTACGACGCGTTCGACGCCCGCTCACACGCCCGCCAGAAACTGTCCGGGGGAAAGTACGCGCTGGACGGCGAGGACGGGTGGGGAGCGCCGTCGTTGGCTTACGCGCTGGATCTTGTGCGAGCGCGGCCCTTCGCGGGGACCAAGGCGCGGTATGCCGTGCTTGGCGCGCACCTCGTTGCGGCGTTGAGCGAGGGGAAGCCGGGAGACGCCGGGTGGGAGGTTGTTGATGACGAGTTTGTCCGTCCGTTAGAGGGGGTGTTGAAGGCGGCGCTGATTGTTGCTGCTGGCAGGTGGAAGAAGGCCGGAGGGAAGAAGAGTTGAGTGTGATTGTACGATAATTTATTGTATTTATTGGCATGTACCTACATTTGCATTAACTCTGTTTAAGGACCGTCACTCCTTGGCCGCAAAGACGAGAAAGTCAAGCGATCTCTGTCGAGATACCAAGTAGAAACCCACATAATGCTCAAGTGTAGAGGCCGTGGAGGAGTTGAGGAGGCTGGCCAACAGCAATTAAGACTTTTCTTGTCTGCGTGGTCCAACACAGACCGGTGTATGACTGACGCATGACGTTGCTTGAGCACTCATTCCACTGTTTGAAATACAAGAACAGTCTCCTCATCAAGCCCGCCATAGCCTCAGAACCTCGTGTAACAAAGCAGTCACCAAAAATAATATCAAATTAATAGAACAAGAACGAACAAAAAGCAAAAAGTAAATGACCTCTGGCGGGGTCGAACCGCCGACCTTATGCGCTAGACACTTTCAGGTGTTAAGCATACGCTCTAACCAACTGAGCTAAGTGGCCTTGGATGTTTGCCAATCCCAGCATCCATTGTAACCGCGAACAAGGGCGTAAGGCTTGAAACACTCATTTCAGCATGTCGTTTCTACATATTATGCTACGTGTGCGCTCGAAATCGCCTCTCTCTGGGACTCACGAGGGGTTCTAGTCTGGACTGGCCATGCATGATCATGCATCAGCCCTCTGTTTACGTCACGACCACTCTCTGGACACATCACCCGGCCAGGGTGAGCTGTGCCAGTCCTCGCGTGCTATAATCTACCCGTCCTGCATGCCATATCTACAACCCCCTCAAACACTTACTCACAACCCCCGCGCGTTCTGCACAAACGCCCTAACCTTCTCCGCATCCTTGAACCCATCCGCCCCCTCGACACCGGTACTAACGTCGACAGCGAGCACAGTTCCTGCGGCCGCGATAGCCTCGGCGACGTTTCCGGGGTTGAGACCGCCGGCGAGGAAGATAGGCAGCTTGGCCTTTCCTTCGCTTCCAGCCTCGCCTGCGTCAATCTCGCGCTTGGCCACGTGCCAGTCAAACGCCTCGCCCTCGCCGGCAGAGGGAGCGTCAAAGAGGACAAATGCGTTGAGACCCGGCCTGCTGACCGCGCCGCCCTTGATGTTGCCGTCGGCGCCGACGCGGAAGGCCTTGATGACCGGAACGGGAATGTGGCGGGCCCAGCCTTGGGGCTCGTCGCCGTGCAGCTGCACGAGGTCGAGCTGGGCGTCCTCGACCGCGTCGAGGATAAAGTCGAGGGTGGCATTGCGGAACACACCGACGAGAAGCGGTGCGCGCCTGCTGCGGAGGCGGCGGGCCTGGGAGGCAAACCAGGTAGAGGGTGCGTCGCCTGTCGGCTTGGCTGGTGCGGGGGCGGCGTCGCGGGCGGCACGAACAATGGCAGAGATCTCACGCGCAACACCAAACTCGACGTTGCGCTTGGTGCCAGGAACCAGGATGACGCCAAGGAGGTCGGCGCCAGCGTCGACAACGAGCTTGGCCTCGGCTGGGGTCTTGACACCGCAGATCTTGACCAAAGGACGGGTTGCAGGTGCCGGGGTGGGGCCAGGGAGACCGATGAGAGTGCGGAGGAAGGCGCCAGCATCGGGTGCGCGCATGAGTGCCTCACCGACAAGCACGGCACGAACGCCCTCAGCAACGTACTTCTCCACGTCCGATGGTCCACTGATGCCCGAGAGAGCACAGAGGATAACGTCACGGCCCTTCAGAGCGTCATTGACACGTGATGTAGTGCCCATGTCAACGTTAAAGTCGTGCAGGTTGCGGTTGTTGACACCGATGACCTTTGAGCCAATCGACAGAGCAACCTCGAGCTCGTCGGGGTTGTTGACCTCGACGAGGGGCTCCATGCCGAGCGACACCGAGTAGTCGTACAACTCCTTGAGCTTGCTCAACTCGAGCATGGCGACAATCAGCAGAACAGTGTCGGCTCCGTGCAGCCGTGCCTCGTCAATCTGGTACGGCGCGAGGATAAAGTCCTTGCGGAGAACAGCGGGGCGGTTGGGCAAGCTGTCAAGTGCCTGGCGGACCGCAAGCATGTCACCAAGAGTTCCCTTGAACCAGGTAGGCTCGGTGAGGACTGAGATGACGGACGCACCGGCCATGGCGTACCGCAATGCCTGCGCAGGGGCCGAGGCGTCAGGCGCAATGTCGCCCTTTGACGGCGAGGCGCGCTTGATCTCGGCCATGACAGCGGTGTGGGGAGTGCTCTTGACACGGTCAACAAACGAGATAAGGGGAGGGGCAGTGTGGAGGGAGAGCGACTTGGCGAGGTTCTCGGGGGTGGTAGCGAGCGTGGTGGACGCGAGCGAGACGTCCGAGAGACGCTGGGCGCAGATCTTGTCAAGGATCGACGGGACCGAGGGCTGAGCGCGCGACGACGACGCAACAGCCGGAGCGGCCGAACCGTTGGCCGCGTCCTCGCCAGTCACACCGCACCACGCGTTCTCTGCCCACGATCCACCCTTGAGCTTGATAAAGTTGGCCATGAGACCACGGCCACCCTCGCTCATGCACGACTCCGGGTGGTACTGGACAGCCTCGACAGTAGCAGTGCGATGGCGCACACCCATGATGACACCAGACTCTTCGGTGGTCGAGGTGACCTGGAGGATAGGGGGGAGAGTAAGAAGCTTGGCCGCGAGGGAGTGGTAGCGAGTCGATGCGAGCAGAGGGGGCAGGTCGTGGAAGCAGCCCTTGTTGTCATGTTTGACGAGCGAGGTCTTTCCGTGCTTGATCTCACCAGCGTAGGCAATCTATCTGTCAGCTGTGCGGATAGAGTAGTCACTCACGTCTCCACCAAGCACGTCCACGATGCACTCGAGACCCATGCAGACACCGAGGAGAGGCACCTTTCCAGTGGCCCAGGTGACGACGTCGCGCGAGATTCCAGAGTCGGTACGGGGGTGGCCAGGACCGGGCGAAATGACTACACGATCAATGTCGCCCTTTGCGTACATTGCCTCAATCTCGGGGATGGTAATCTTGTCATTGCGAATGACCAAGGGGTTACCACCGAGGACTGCGAGGTCGGCGTAGACGTTCCAGGTGAACGAGTCGTAGTTGTCGATAACGAGCGTGTGTCCCATTTTGAGCGGGAAGAGGGGGGAGGAGGGGAGGAAGGGGGGAGGGAGACAGGGAGGAAGAGACGATGAGAGGATGTTGTCTAGACTTGACTTTTGCCGTTCGACTCGACCGTGTCCTCTCCGCCGGCCACAGTGTAGGGACGGAAGCAAATTCAACTACATTCGTCATTTCAGGCCCACCATCACGTCCATCACATCCTTGCTTGCTTGCTTGTTTGCTACATTCGCTCATCGCAAGCATGGAAAAGTTCTCAAAATGGAGGGTAAGTGCATTCTTCATGGTGTGAGACTGACAGACAGGACCCCTCCACTGGCCTGCAGCCGTTTCTCCCGCTGCAGTCGCCCCCCTCCACCCCAGTGTCACTCGCCCTCATCCCCTTTGGCATCATCTTTGCTCTTGTCCGCGCGCTTCTGCTCGTAGCGCTCTTCCTGGTCTATCTCGTATTTGTTCACGTGATTCTCACTCCCTTCGGCGTCGTTGGCCGCCCATTTGCGAATATCCTAACCGCCATCCTGGCGCGCGCAGCCCTCGGCGTGCTGGGCTACTACTGGATCGATGCCGAGACCGCCTCAGCCAAGCGCGGCAACTCCAAGGGTGTTGCCCAGGCGACCCACCCCAACCCGCGCCGTGGCGATCTTATCATCACCAACTGGACATCTTACGTTGATGTCCTATACTTTGCGTTCAGGCATAACCCTACCTTCCTGCTGCCCGTCTTCACCGAGCCCGCCATGGTCACACCTACTTCGACTCCCGGCACCCCCTCGGGCAAGTCGTTTGGCCGCGCGACCGGCACCGGATCTGCTTCCATCCTGCTGCCGACCTCAACCTCGACTTGCGCAGGCTACGTTGCCCTCAGTCCGCTTGCCCTGCTCGCGCGCACAGGCGAGCTTCCTCCTACGCTCGAGGAGGCCGCCAGTAAAAAGCTCAAGGTGTACAAGACTCTGCGCGAGGCTCGCGGTGCAGCTGCTGGACCCGCCCTCCTCTTCCCCGAGGGCACGACATCCAACGGCCGCGCAGTCCTGCGGTTTGGCGAGGGTGTGCTCTCCGAGGACGTCGGCAAGGTCGGCGTGACATGGGTCAAGTTTATGCGGTGAGTTCTCCCACTTCTAGAGTCCGACAACTAACCCAGCAGTCACGCACATCCCACCGCTCTCCTCCCCTCCGCAACCTGCCCGATCCCTACCCCACTCGCACACCTGCGCACTATGCTCACCTCCTTCCCCGTCCCGCACACCGCAGCGATCCGCACACTGCACGCGTCAGCCTCGCCCTCCTCGCCCTCCTTCCTCCCGAGCGAGATTGTCGCCACCCAGCCCGGTGGCCTCAAGGCCGTCCGCGACGAGGCCACAGCGTGGCGCGAGGCCTGCGCCATTATTCTCGCTGAAACTGGCCGCGTGCGCCGTGTCCCCGGCATGGGATGGGTGGAGAAGGCTAGCTTCTTGGAATACTATGCGACTGCCAGGAGGAGGTAGAGCGAGTGTAGAAAGACTGAATAGCATGCATAGACATACACTCTCTGGGCCAAGCGTAAAGTCTAGGGACAAGGGTGAGAGTTGGCTGTTAAGGTGGGTGTGGCTGTTTGAAGGGGTGGCTCGTAATGTTGGCCCGTAACGTGAACATCTTCTGGAGATATAGGCATCTTCCAGAGGTATCAGACATTGGTTTCTTGGATCTCAGCAAAAACATTCGAGGATCAAAGGACGAACTCGCCGCAAACACCCATTCCGTATCTGACTCCACCCACCACACCCCCCAACATCAAATCGGCCACTTAGCTCAGTTGGTTAGAGCGTATGCTTAACACTCGTACAAGTGTCTAGCGCATAAGGTCGGCGGTTCGACCCCGCCAGAGGTCATATCCTTTTTGGATAGTGAGCACGCTGCCATGCATGGCGACCGAGGGTTGTTTGATGGTGCGAAGGCAAGGGTTGGTCGTGGAGAATGTGGGGTGGAGGTGCCACTGAGGAACCAAATAGTGCGGGAGCTATTGAACAGGAGAATAATTAGCGGGAGTATTCTCTGTTTTCTAATGGGAATAGCCAGACATTTCTAATCAGCGTCACGCCCGCTGACGATTCGAGTCCCCTCCTATCCCTCATCTTCCCGTCGTCACTCTCTCTCGTCACTTCTTTCTCTCACTCCAACCTCGACCTCCCCTCAATCGCAACTTCCATGGACACCATCGTCAGCACTTAGTCTCGCCTAAGCTCCACACGGCACGGCTCCCTCTCACCCGCACACGATGCACAAACAACGCCGCGGCCTAAACTCGGCTCTCTACCATGCGTCGTTCACAATCTTCATCCTCATTCTCGCTGCGCTTCTTACAGGCTCGGCCTGGGGACTCGGAGAACAGGCGTGGAGGACTGATCATCAGCGACGATGGAACATGTTTGCCATGATTGCTGCGTATGTTGCGCTGGTGAGTGTTTCTGCTTGGCCTTTGGAGTGGAGTACCCGTCTGGTTGTGGGCTTTGGAGCAGGTAGTACCGCGGCGTCGCGGCTCTATGCCTGCTTATTTCTTCAATTACACATCTCGGCACCCAAGCACACAGCGCTCACACCCCAGGCCCTCATCTCGATAGTCCACATGTGGTCCCGAGTCCTGTCCGTCAAGAAGATTCTGCGCACAATGCCCAAGCCATATATGCCTACAAAACAGGTCGACGTGGGAAAGGTACGTACAGTGGTGCGGTGCGGGCTCTGTGCATGATGCTCGACTGCGCAGTCGCAAGTGGTGACCTGGCACAACGCTGACTGCCGGCTTCTTCTCTTCTGATCGTCTCTGTTCTCGCTTCCCTTGGGTCTACCATCGCACGTAACATATTGCTTCTTTGGTGCTATTCCACTCACTCGTCATGGGCTGGCTTTTGGAATGCAGAAAGTCGCTCGTGAAATCGAGACCGAATACACGCGCACGGCAGTCATTGCGCACATTTCTCAAGCGACCACCGCAGACCAGGAAGGATGGGGCCGACCAGGGTCTCCTTGGGACCAGGTCCACTTCCGGACGTACATCATGTCGACGCTGCCTGAGATGCGTGAGTATGGCATGACTTTCGTGCGCGAGCTTTCTTGGCGGCAGCGCCACGAGACGGGCCAAACAGCGCTGCATTGCTGACACCACAGGCGCTCTCCTCCTTCCCCCAGACACGACCATTCCCCCACTTGCCCTGACGCCTCTTATCGTATCCGCCGAATCACTCTCCGACACCCGCAAGCCGGGGCTCGGCAAACCGGACCCCCTCCGCGTCTTTGTTGCGTCCTACTGCGCCATCGTTGAGCGTGCAAGGTACGCAGCAGCTGAACCGTGCGAGTCCGATGCTGCTGCGGTGGAAAAGGTGGTAGCACTCGTCAAGCAGCTTGTAGAGGTCAAGAAGCTGAGGAGAGAGGGGAGGAGTATACCAGAGGAAGTGGCGGTTTAGGCTGATAGTCGCCCGCGCAAGGCGGCCATGTTTTGTAGTTTGCACGTTTGTGGTTGTACCTATTAATACCATGCATCTATAGAGGTTGTTGAGGGTGTAGATGAGCAGACGGTCTCCGGAGAGAGTGGGCAGAGGATGCGAGGGGAGCAATGGCACGATATTAATCAGCATTGGTCAGCCTCCTCCTGAAAGACTCCCTTAGCGCCAGAGCATCGTTCGACGACTCGATGGCTACCCCCACCTGCTGCCAGTTATAGTCGGGCCAGTCGGGGCTGCTTGAATCATCCACCCCTACACTGTGCAAACTTCCAAAGCTTTCTGCAAGCGTGCAAGCGTGCAAGCTACAAAGCCTTTACCTCTACAACGACGGCAACGGACACGAGAAACCCGGCATTCGGCAAACAAACCGGCACCGGCCTCCACCTCTCCACATCGACCACCCCCATCTCCCGCTCTCCACATCATCCATTCCTTCAACCAACCTCAAATCAACCTAAAATGTCGCAAAAGATCACCATGTACGAGCTCGTTGCGCGCGAGGCCGACCCAGAGAAGCAGGTCGGGCACAGCCCCTACGTGTGGAAGACCAAGAGTGATTTCGCGTGCGTCCCGCCCACCTTCCCCCTATGTGCCCGCTTCTTGGTTGGAAGTGAAGCTGATTATGAAAAGCATCCTCGGCATCCCCTTCACCTCTGTGCCCATGACCTTTGCCCAGATCCGCAGCACCCTGGAGGAGAAGACGGGCAACAAGGCCGTGTCGGTGCCCACCATCGAGGTTGGGGGTGAGTATGTCACGGATTCATTCAAGATTGCCGAGTGGGTGAGTCTTCCCTCTATGAATCGACAACAAACACTAACACGAACAAAAGCTCGAGAAAACCCACACTGAGCGCAACATCTTCCACTCTGCCGACGGCCGCGGTCTCGCGCGCTTTCTCAGTTTCTGGGCCGACACGGTAATGGCCGTCGAGCTGCGCAACCTCGTCAGGCCATTCTACTACGCGCTTGCAAAGGGCGACGACACGTCCCAAGACTATTTCTGCAAGAACAAGGCCGCGGGAGACCTCAAGGGCCTACAGGACAGCCTCCAGTCTATCAAAGTGCAGGACGCCACGTGCGACGCTGTTGCGGCGCATGCGAGGGGGGTCATGGGCTTGTTTGAGAAATACCTCGCGGCTGCCCCGCTCGGTGGACCGTTCTTGCTTGGCAAGGACGCAACGCATGCCGACTCGACCGTGTTTGGGTGGTATGTCTCCAGCCAGGTCAATGAGGCTATCGATGAGCTGTTCTGGAAGCACAAGGACTTGCCTCTGACTGGGAAGTGGGTTGAGGCTATGAAGGGTGCTACGGGGTTCAAGGACGTCAAGTTTGTTTACGCTGAGAAGCCTTGAAGACGCGTTGAAAGTAAGGGAAGTCAAGAACGTGAAAGGAACAATGAGCTCTATGGCAGCAGTGGTAACAGGGCCTCGGGTTAGACGGCATGTGCACGGTTAGCCTTATATCCGGATGCATGTCATAACCTGTATCTTATCACCGTCCCTGCGCGCGGCGTCTACTCGAGCGTGGCGCGAGACGGGTGGGTGCGTAGTGAGAGAGCGTAAGGCCAAGATGAGGTATCGTAGTGTAGGTGCAGTGCAAGAAAGGCACCACAGTATCAAAAGAAGGGTGGCACTAATTGCCGTCGCCTCCGCTCTCGTTGGTGAACGCAATGTGCTTAGCAATGTCGGCCTGGGAGACAGTAGGCCTGTTGACGGCGATGGAGCGCTCAAAGTCGCTGACACCAAGGAGGGGCTCGAGGAGGTCGCCGGACTCGATGTCGTTCCAAGTCTTCTCCATCGCACCGGCAGCACCAGGCGAGCAAGGGGTGAGCTTCTTGGTCGACGTGCCGTCCTCGTTCTGAACTTCAACCTCCTGGAAGTGGGTGGCCGAGAGGACCTTGCGTACGGGCTGCATGAGCGCGTCACGCACAATGACAGCAATGTCGGATCCAGAGTAGCCGTCCGTGTCGGCGGCGAGCTGGCGAAAGTCGGCGTGCGACAGGCTGTGAGGTGTCGTGCCAACGTTGAGCTCAAACATCTTCTGGCGCGCCGGGAGATCGGGCAGCGGAATGTAGATACGCTTCTCGAAACGACGCTTGATAGCCGGATCGAGCTGCCATGGAATGTTGGTAGCGCCGAGAACCAGCACACCAGTGTCGTCGTTGCCCACACCGTTGATCTGGACAAGGAACTCGGTCTTGATTCGCCTGCTGGCCTCGCTCTCGCCCTCTCCACGTGTTCCAGTCAACGAGTCAATCTCGTCAATAAAGATAATAGACGGCTTCTGCTCGCGCGCCATCGTGAACAGCTGCTTCACGAGACTGGGATGTCAGTATTCAGAGCTCCCGGCAAGCCCACTGCACTCACCGCTCCGACTCTCCCATCCACTTGGACACCAAGTCCGAACTCGACACGGAGAAGAATGTGCTCTTGGCCTCGGTCGCGACGGCCTTGGCAAGGAAACTCTTACCGGTTCCCGGAGGTCCGTAGAGGAGAATACCCCTCCATGGTGTACGCTTGCCGGTGAAGAGCTGGGGGAACTTGATTGGCAAGATGACGGCCTCCTTGAGCGCCTCCTTGGCCTGCTGCAGACCAGCAACGTCATCCCACTCAACGTTGGGCGACTCGGACAAAATAGCGCCCTGGAGACCTTGCCTGAGCTTCTTTATCTCGGGGTCGTCGTCGTCCTTGCCTGTGCTCGGTGCTCCAGACTCGGCACCGCCGCCGCCGCTCGCCCCGACTTTGGCTCTTGACCGCTTTTCTTCCCCCTTGGCAATGTGTTCCTTGAGCTTTTCAGCACGGTCGAGGTACTCGGTGAACTTTTTGCGGATGAGCTCCTTGAGCTTGTCGTTCTTCTCGTCTGTGAGGTCAGCCGAGCCCTTGTGGAGCGTCCACAGATAGCATGCAGTGCTTTAGGGAGCCACCGCTACGCCAGCCCCCAGCACCCCGCTTCCAAATTACATTTCCGACAGCGCACGACCACTGAGCAAGCTCCAGGCGGTGACGCCTGGTGCTGGCCAACCATCGGCGCCCGGCCGCGAACCTTTGACACCACCGGCTGCAGTGTCCCTCTGTTTGTGGTACTTACACTTCATTGCCTGGCACGTCAGCTCATACTCAACACAAGTGAACGTACCATCATAAAGTAGTCGAGAGCATCCTGGTAGAGCTTGTATGCTTCCTATCGGGGTCAGCGGCAGCCACGGCCGAAGTTGTGGACGCACAGGGTAGTGTTGATTGACATCCTCGTCGATGGCCTTCTGGACAATGGCAATTGCCTTCTGTGAGAGAGTTAGCTGACAGAGTCTTCAGTCACACCGATGCACTTACGTCCAAGAAGTTGGAGTTGCTCATTATGAGTAGAGGTGGGGAGAAGGATTGAAAGATGCACAGATGGTCAATGGTCATGACGCTGTTGACGCCTCGCCCTGGGTGTGGATGCATTTGCTTCCGTCGATGCCGGCTGGGTGGACCGGGCAATGGTCGCGACGATGGACTTGTCTTTTGATCATTGTCCATCTCTTTGTCGTCCCATCTACTTACTCCTCATCATGGCCAGTGCATCCGGGTACAACTATCACCGCTTTGCACGAGCAGTCCTCAAGAAGGCTCGCAAGTGGGAGCCAAGCTTGACCATTCAGCTCTATCCATCATATTGGCGTTTTGAGCATTCGGTGAGTCGCGTTCCGCCTCGCTCGTCGCAAGGTGTCGCCGCACACGACCGCGGTGGCCACTGCACGACATGTATTCAAACCACCCGACTATCTCTAAAACCACACGTAGACACACTGACACCCCAGGCCATCAACTTCCTTTACGATGGGCCTATGAAGGGCTTTCTCATGGCCCTGCGCGCCCAGGTCATTCCGGCCTCGATCATCCCCTTTCTCTACGACATCCGTCCGCCAGTATCATATGTCGACGGCTGTCTAGTAGTCGAGCTGCAGGACTTTCGAAAAGGAGCAGAAATACGAAGCCGAATCGTCATGCGCCCAGCGCCAGAAACACTGCCGCTCACGATCGACATCATGTTGGAAAGAAGGCAGGAGCAGTGGGATGATAACATGACGTTGGAGCTCGAGTCGAGGATCATGGTGAGTGCTTGCGAGAGAGTCTTAGAAGGCGTAGCTAACGTCGCAGGCCGCAACATCAGCACCGCTGTATCTCGGCACGTCTATGCTGGCGTCTCGCAACGCCTCCTTGGCGATCGCGCTCACAGCACCCGCCGGCCCCACTGTTGCTGCCGACGGCGCCTTCCGTCCAACACATCCCTCTGGCGAGGAGGAGGATTCAGAACTGGAAGCGGTCCGCAAGCTCCTCGGCGCGGGAACAAGAGCTGCAGCCGGCGCATTCAATCCCAACTGGTCTGTCCTTCGCCTCATGGAACGACTCAAACAACACGCAAAAGAGAAAGAGGCAGCAGCAGCAGCGCGAGCCGCAAGCGGTCAAGGCTCTGGCCCCGGCGGCGCAGGCACCCCCGTCCGCCCCGGCATGCCGCCCAACATGCCCGGCGCGCCAGGTGGAATGCCAGGCAACCAGGCAGGCGTCCTCCCGCCCGGCGGCGTGGCCGCCCTCGGTGCTGCCGAGCTCATACCCGGCGCGGGTCCGCCTCCGCCCACAGATGGCGAGAAGAAGAAGGCCAAGAAGAAGCGCGCGCTAGCTGCCAATGCCGCCGATGATGAGGGAGAGAAGAAGCCCGCCAAGAAGAAGAAGACGGCCGCGGCTGCTGCCGCTGCTGCGGCGGCTGCGGAGAAGGAGAAAGAGAAGGAGAAGGAAAAGGAAAAGCCGGCAAAGAAGAAGAAGGAGACCAAGAAGAAGAAGGCCGACGCGTAGAGTGCTGTGTGCGGTGGCGCGATAGAGCGCAAGAGCGCGCGGGTGTCCGTGGCGCGTGTAGCATATGTTGGTACAGTATGTATCTTATCCTCACAGGCTTGGGTGGCGCACTGGTGGCGCACTGGTGGCGAGGCATTGTCTAGCTGACGAGTAAGCCAAATACGGCCTCGATGCTGGCCTGACGTTTCTGTGGCCACTTCAAGATAACTCACCTGGCGTAAGCTCGAGGTTTCCTCACCGCCCTCCAGTGAGAGCGATTGCCACCATCGGGTGCTGTGCCGGTCTGTTTCCTTTGCGGCCGTCTCCTCTGCACATTTCTTCTCCAAATATGCATGCAAGAGTCTACAGCATTTTCTCGCTATCTACGACACCGTGTGGACGTTGCCACTCTACATGGTGCAGTGCGGGCACCCCTGGCCGTGGCAGGCCAACCTCCACTACCAGTGTTCAGGTGATGACTCTCGATGACGTCCGGCCAGATTCACTCGACGCACCTCCTCTGATACATATCACTCACACTCCCCTTCTCATTGTCTGTCTCCACTCATTAACGCTAACTCATGAACCTCAACATGATCGCCCCTCCCTCTGCCTCCTCCTCCAAGCCTCCCCGGGGGCAAACCTGGACCCCCCTCCCACCACCCCACACCCGCGCCGCCGCCGAGCACAAATATGCCCTCGCCCTCCAGCTTGCACAGGAAGAGTACGCGCTAGCCCTTCTGCTCGTCGATGACGACGACACACCACCATTCAAATCCAGGCGCTCACCCATCTCGCAGGAGGACAAGCTGCTGGCTCGGTTAACGGGCAAGCTCCGCATCTCGACAGACTCCAAGGTTCCTCATGAGAAGCAAAGCGCACCGCCGCCACGATATAGTCGTCGCAGGCCTTTGGTCGCTGGCGCTGTTGGGCGGTTGACTGCCCGCCGGCGAAGGCTGGGTGCGGCCTTTGAGCTACACACACAGGCGGTCGCTCAGCCTCTCGCGGAGACTGCCCATTTGCCACCTCCTTACACCCGCGAGGTTCCAGCTACGCCGCCGCTATCGGCTAGGCCCAGCCCTACGACAAGCGAGGCGTCGCCTGCTACTCCAGATTTCCCTGTCGCGTTGCCTGCTGGCCCAGTGGCTTCGGCGTCTCCAGCGTCCCCAGTGTCTCCAGTGTCTCCAGTGTCTCCAGAATTGTCAACATCGTCTTGCACGCTCTTCCTGGACCGCAAGATTCCAGTTCCAGTTCTTGCTCTTGCGCCACCGCTCCCATCAGATCATCTACCAAGCCCACCGACCCCAACGACGACATCAAGCTGGACCCCGTTCCCAATGACACTCCAATCTCTCCCGACCTCCCCAACACCCCTCGCACCACCACGCCTTCGCTTCGTCCCCCTCTCCCAGAACACCACCGGCGCAACCACCCTGGCAATCCACAACCTCACGGAAGACATTGGAGGCGACGACGTCTGGGAGTTTATGGCCTCTACCGTGGGACCGGTACGTAAAGTGCAGTTCTTCGACAGCGGCGACGACGAGGGTGAGCGGCCGTTTGTGGTCGTGGACTTTTGGGGGGCAGAGGCCGAGCGGGCTGCTGCTTACTGTGAGTATGCCAGAGACCGCTGTGCTGACGGTCAGTGTCGAATTTGGAACTGGACGGGGAACGACTCCAGGTCGAGGTCATTCCTGCTGCTGCGCGGCGGGTGGTGCTGCATGAGAAGTGTCAGGGGTGTGCCGAGTGCAGTGCCGTGTCGCTCGTGCCCGCTTGTTATTGAACGTGTCGTGGGGACTTTGGATCATCCGTCGGGGAGGCAAGCGGCTCCAGCCAGCCCCGCCTGCATGCCACTTAGCCATACCACTCCTTGGCACTCCTGCCACTCTCACTCACCACCCATTCGAGCAGCATTGTGAAGCCACCTCAATGCCATAACACTCCTCTCCCATAGACGCGACGGGAAGACCTGGCTCCCGGACACGGCACTCCTAAGTTCAAGCCCCCTGTCTGCTCGTTACCGGCTACAGCAGCTGGTCACCGCGTCAATCCAACAGCGAGTGCTCAGCCACAGGTGCTCAAAGAAGCCCCAGAACCTTATGAGCGAGACAGAGCTTGCTGCTACTACTCTACTGTTCTTCAGCACTGCATGGCACATGTAATGTCCATATCCTAAAGCCTCTTTTCCTCTTAGCTCCACCAATAAATTCCATCTCACCCGCCTCCCTCCCTCTGCCGCGACCACCACGCATGGCCGTCCACAGCACTACCACCATAGAAAAATCCACCAGCATCAAGCCACTCCCCGTGCTCCCCTGCAATCCCACCTGGGTCAAGCGGCGCGCCCCCCAGGGCCCTCGTAGCCATGGGCGGAAACACGGGATGCTTCCCCATCGCCTGCGCGATAGCCCGACCGATTTGGAGCGGGGTAAGCAGCGGCGCGGACGCGGTGAGGATCCTGTGCAGAATCTCCAGCGGAAGGACCAAAAACCTGCTCATAACGTGGGCCGGGTGGGGTTTGGCAATGACCAAGACGCGCGAAATGACCATGAGGCGCGTGGCGGATTTGTGTACCGCCGTGTGGAGGGCGGTGTTGCGTTTGAGAGCTGGTTCGAGCATGGTGCCGTTCTGGCAGTGACAGTTCATGCCTTTGAGTGCGCAGCCTTGGATGCACCATTTGGTCACTGTGGGGTGTGGTGTGAGCGAGTCGACCATGCCGCGGAGCTGGGGGTAGTGGCTCCGTGTGGTGTTGAGGCACTCCATGTTTTTAATCGAGAAGGAGAAGAGCCCGCGCGAGTGCTCGCTGGCGAGAAACTTGTTGATGGCGCGTACGCCAAACTTGATGGGGACTGTACCAAAGTTGAGACTGTAGGCGGTGTGCATGCGGAGGAGAGACAGGAGGCGCTCCATGGTCGGGCCGTACGGGAGGCAGTTGTCAATGTAGAGCGCGCAAATGTCCATGGAATTGAGGGCCATTGCGATAGAGTCCAGATTGGCCTTGTCGCCATAGTCGCCCTTGATTTCAACGTACGTGCTTGTGCAGACAACAGGAATGTTGGTGTGAGTGACGAGTCTATGGAGGAGTGGTTTCCAGGCCGACTCTGGTGAGGCTGGCCAGCCGCGTGGGTTGACCAGGAATGCGACAATTTCAATGTCTTGCCCGGGTCAGCTCCGGAGACGGGTAGATACTCACTCCTGTCCCCTCTCACCATCTCGATGTAGTGTACGATAAACTGGAGAGAGAGGAATAATGCCCACGGCAGTTAGAAGCATGAGCAGTAGTGGTAGCTGTCGAAGTGGCATTGCAAGGCGTAAGTGGCGGGGCGGAGATGTGGCACTTTCCGTATGCATGCTATGGCAGCCGTTAACGGAAGTAATTACTAGACCAATAGACGTACCCATCCAACTCGTCAGATTGACGTTCGCCAGCAATCCATCTCCATCCATCTCCGTCCACAGAGCTCCAATCGCTGCGAAACC